>CM061531.1:264808968-265523968 GCA_030545055.2 Neoaliturus tenellus
GAAGAAGATTATAACAAAAAGTTCAAAACTTTATCGATGACAATGACTTCAAGATCCTAAGATCAGATCCAACAAATGAATATTTGAAGAAAACTAATAATGTAATCTCCAACTGCAAAACCATACCAAAAGACGAACAATACAGGCTTAAAATGATAAACCCAAAAGCCCCAAAACTTAAAGGTCAACCAAAAACTCATAAAGCTGGTATACCCATTAGACCGATTGTAAACTTTCGGACAGCCCCAACTTTCAATGTATGTAAGTATTTGAATAATAAAATTAACAGTAGCTTAGCATGGGAAGAAAACTATTCTATAAAAAATACCACTGAACTAATTTACCACATTAAAAATGTTAACATACCGGATAACTGTTTATTTGTATCATTCGATATCAAAGATATGTACTCCAACATTCCCCCAAAAGAGACTATAAAAATATTAGAATCAGATTTAAAGGAAAATAAGACGTTAAGCCTACAGAAAATTAAAGATATGATAAAACTCACTACAATATGTACTAATCAGAACTATTTTGAATTTAATTCAACATTCTACCAACAAGAAAACGGCCTAGCAATGGGATCACCTCTTTCGGGATTACTTTCGAATATATTTCTTCATAATCTAGAAATTACTAAAATTATCAACGAAATTAATCCTTACAAAAACAAGATCATGTATTGGTACCGTTATGTGGATGACATCCTTTGTTTATTTCAAGGAAATGAAAACGAAATTGAAGGTTTTCTAACATATCTAAACTCACTTTCTGAAAAAATAAAATTCACAAAAGAAATACAAAAGGAAGAGATTAATTTCTTGGACGTCACAATTACCAAAAACAGGAACCAGCACGCCTTTAAAATATATAGAAAACCCACACAAACAGATCTATTGATCCCTTCCAAATCTAACCATCCCTGGAAATATAAGATGGCTGGCTTCCGATCCATGGTAAATAGATTACTAAACGTACCTCTAACAAAAGAAGAATATGAAAAAGAAAGAAATATTATCAAATTTCTAGCCAAGAAAAATGGATATAAAGCAGACATTATTGATAAAATGATAAAAAATATAAGGAGGAAAAGAAACCAGGAAACAAAGGATCAAAATGAGGATAAAAAGAAACTCTACATGAAAGTGCCCTACAATACAATGATAAACAAGGCAATACGGAAGACTTTTGAAAGCACAGATTTTAAATTAAGCCATGAAACCCGAAACAATGCCTTCAACCTGATTAGTAAACTATCGAAACATGAAGCAAGAAAAGCTAATGATTATTCACAATCAGGACTGTATAAGATCAAATGCTCAGATTGCGACAAATATTACATCGGTCAGACAGGGAGGTCGTTTCAATCACGCTTCAGAGAACATATTCAAGCACTAAGAAGCGATAATAAAACGACCATGAAATCTAACTATGCCGAACACCTCCTGTCTAATAACCACACCTACACGAGCATAAATGACAACTTAGAAGTCTTATACTACATGCCAAAGGGTGACAAAATGAACGTTACAGAGGAATTAAAAATATTCATGGCACACAAAGAAAATCCTCAACAGCTAATTAACCAGCAAATTCCGTCAAATAACCCAATCTTTGACAAAATAATTCATCTATGAAATAAAAATGAGAAGAAGTTCAACCAGTAATGTGAAACAGATGATAATTTTATAAGAATGTTTTTAATTGTTTATTTATTTACTAATAGTCTGTAGGTTAAGATATTTGTACAATGACCATGAAGATGGGCTAAGTCCCGAAACATGTTGTCAAAATAAAAAATGATTCTGAAAGGGTGCTCTTGTTAAATATGTTTGTTATACTAAATATATATATATATATATATATATATATATATATAATATATATATATATCCGTGGTACTGATAACTTTTGAAGGGGACCTCCGATTTTGATGAAATTTGGTATGGAGGTGTAAGACCAGGTCTATTTTCATGAGTTCGCGAACCAGCATTGTCGGGTTATGGGAACGGGGTTTTATGGGGTTTCAAAGGGGTCAAAAATGGGTTTTTTACATTTTTGGACCTTAATTTTTAAAATTCATCAATTTTAACTTAAACCATTTAAAAGAGCTTAAAAAAACAAACAATTTGGTATTTTGAATTTTTATCATAGCATAACTGGTTACGGGGCAAATCCAAAAATGTGTTTTCCATGTTATTCTTATGGGAAATCAAGAAAACCCTATACCTTGCTTATTTATTGACATAACTTAATCAAATTTGGTATGTACATTATCTATATAAGGTTTAACTTATACTTGCTTACAAAACCCATATGGCGGCAAACCTACATACTCACCCCCATGGGGTTTATGGGGAAAATAAAAAATTGCCAGAGTTTGATACAATTTTGTGTTTACATTCACCAATTATTGATTAACTTAGATACAGTACACTCTCGTTCATCGGAACTAATGTGGCGGACGGCCGGTTCGGATGTTAAAAAATTCCGATGAAGCGGAGTCCGTCGTGAGTCACCATTTCTGCCCGTACGGTGACCTATCGTGATTGTATTCACTATTATTTTTAGATAACACAAGAGATTTTATGAAATAAGGCACTCAAACTTTGAACATGGTAACAATGAACCTATAGGAATAAAAACAACGCAGGAAATAAAGATTCAAAATCTTTATTCTCATATTCCCTATTCATATTCCAGCAGTCAACTGACTTCCACGTAACACAGGTGCAGTCGCGACGCGAGACAGACTGAATGACGGTTTGGGAAGTTGTCGAAGCGGATGTATTGTTCACTTCCTGCCCCCTTCCTCTTCTATTTTGTGCGAATACTCCACGGCCTCGTAAATCACATCGATGGGTACAGATTATGGAAAACGCCTGATGACTTTTGATGCAAAATGTGATACTTCACAGTTGTGCGGATAGAACGAATGGAAATTGAAGGCGCTAAAACAAAAAATTATTTATTTCGTAAGAAAAAAAATTAATAATGTCCATATTTTCAGTTCCGATGAAGCGGAGTTCCGATGTTGCCGAGTCCGATGAACGAGAGTGTACTGTAATTGATAAAATTATTAGACAGTTGTTAGTGTTGTCAATGCAACAAAAAAGATTAAACAGATGTTTCAGATAAAAAATATTTTTAAAGTATTGGGTCCAGATCAACTGAGTTGTTGGTCGAATTTCGATCAAGTAGCGTATTAATAATAAAACTACATAATTTAATATACACAGCTTGATATAGAAGAACCTCGATATATCGAACCTGAAGGGGACATGTGAAAAGTTCTTTAGGTCAAGGTGATTTTTAACAATGTTTGATAAAAAGAGGTTCACGACCACCATTATTTATTTTAAATAGGCTTAGCAATTGAGCCAATAAGTTATTTTTTTCCAAAACACAGAAGAATAATAGTTCATTTTATCATTATAAGTTGTTTATAAACCCTTTCAAGGGATTTTTGTCACAAAATGATATGGACAAAGACTGCAAATCGTAACACAGAAAACTATACCGTGCAGAAAACACAAAATCATTGACCGGGACTAGAAGATGTCCATACTCATATACATGTAGTAAACTTGGGTTTGTAAAATCAGTACTCATAAGAATAATTAATTAACTTACGGTAATACAAGGTCGGCGCTAAACCAACACATTTGTAATGAATGGAACAAAACTAATAAGAACTTATCATAGGAATTAAAAACAGCCCTGCAAACACAAAGGAGCATCATAGACATGGGACCAGGCGACGTCTGTAGCGACAGGTTGCAACACGATGGAAAATAGATAAGTTCAATGATTCAATTTGTTAAATTTTTTCAACTTGCATATATTGAGGTTTTGCGGTCAAAATTTTGCAATATTGAGGTTATCCAGGCTAACCCTTCGATTTGCGGGAGAAATAACACTATATTGATAAACAGGTTAAAGAGGTAAACTTTGTTGCATCAAGGGGTTTGATATTTTGAGGTTCGTTATGACAAGGTTCCGCTGTTTAAAACTATTTATTTCTTCAAATTTCAATGCGGAGACTTTTCAGATTTTGATGATCCTCCTTTTTTAAAAGTCAAGTACTACTTAGTCATTGGCCTTTAAAGAATAATCTTTAACATAATAATAACATAATGAACATAAGCTCATTGTATGTTTTGAATACTATTTAAATTTCTACTTAATGTTGAGAAAATAACATAAGAACAGAATCTATAGTTTATGATAATTCTTAATTAAACTTAACAAATACGTTCTATAGTTTTGTTCATCAACAATACATCGGTATTTTCTAACTATCTTTAAAAGAGATGGGTTTTCCAAATAGCAAGATTTAAGAAGTGAAACTTCACTAAGTTGAGGGGCAGATATTTCCACCACATTTCTATCAATTTAAAATAGGCTAGTTATGAAGAATCTCTTTGATAACTCAATTCCTATACTATTCAAGTAGGATTGAGAAGCGCACACCTCCTGGTTATCGGTGGGTTTGACGATCCACGCGTAGTTGGGCTCGACAAGCATGAGTGTGTTGAGACACGCAGCATAACATTGCATCTGCACATCGACGCTCTCCGCCCGCATGGCCTGCTCCAGCATGACCGACGCTCCTGCTCGACAAACATATATTTAGTTCATTCCCTGAGAGCACTATAGTCTTAGTAGTAATTCCATTGCAAAGTACACAGGTGTCATGGGCAAAACAAATTATAGGTTACAAATGAAAAAACAAACGATAGGTTTGTTATAAGGTTCCCATTTCTTTTGAAGGGTACTTATAACTGGGATCTTAAAAAATGTGTAATAAGAAGAAGATAATTTAATAATATTTTTTTAGAAATTACAAGCATTATTCAATAAATACTGTTTCAAAATCACAGAAAAGTTTAAGAAAAGAGAAAAGTGTTTAAGGTAGAAGAGTTTTTGAGTTATGATGCCCAAAAAGCTGTAATGTCTGTGAGAAACTCAAGAATGCATCTCTGCTTTAGGGTGTGACAGCATCCCTCCACATTACTCAGGCCAGTTTGCTGCTGTGGTTTGGTTACCTATTTTCATGCTCAATAAATCAAAAATACTTTTAAAAATACACAGCGAAAAAGATATCACACCCACCTCAACCGCACGAAGATACCTTGGCTCGACGGAATCATGAATCATCTCTATGGGTAACCTGGTGAGGGTATTTCTGACACATTGAGAAATAAATTACTAAACCTGACTGACACTGCATGTAAACTAGTGGCTTCTGTGTAACCAACAAGTACCAATAAGCCAAATTAAACTAGTTACCAACAGAAGTGTGCGGATAGTGAAATTTTTTCGGATTGGATTTGGTTTGGATAGTTAAGAATCGGATCAGTTCGGATTGGATAGCAACAGGATCGGATCGGATAGTTTTCGGATTTGGATTTTTGCGCAGTCAACAGAAAGACACGCAGGTGGTATAAGTCACGCCACATAAGTTGACGAATGGCCAAAAAACAGCTGGGTAGGGCAAGGGGAGGAGAGGGGGTACTATTCCAAAAACATCGAGCTTACGTTGCATGCAATTTTTTATAGAACAGCTGATTATCCAATAATTTTAACAGAATAGTAGTGAAAATTCATTCGTCAAGTTACGTGGCGAGGGTTATAAGCAATTTGAAGTCACATCTTCAAGTTAGGCCTAGGCTTTGATTAAAAACAGATTAGGAATATCAAAATCAATTAATTTAACAACAATTCAACCATTTTTAGGCTTTATAAGAAAGTAAATTTATAATTTTAAAAGAAAGTAAATTTATAATTTGTCATGATAAACAGTCTACCCACTAATTTAAAAGAAATTAACAGTATTTCAAAGTTTAAGAGTGAGTTTAAGAAGTACCTTTTAGAAAAGAATTATTATTCAATTGCGGATTATTTGAATGACCAATAAATGTGGCATGATTTGTTACACTAGTTTTCATAGTTTTTAGTCTTATTTTGCTATGACAATGTCACCTGTTTCGCCAGCTCCGCTGGATTGTGAGATGTTTTGTGACAATAAAGTGATATTTATTTATTTAAACATAAATATTAATGTGTAAATATTAGGCCCTAGGCTTAAAGGACATGTCACTATTATTTTGAACTAACCTAAGCTCTAACTAGAGAGAATTTGGTCCATAGACCAAAACAGCTCACCAGGCAAACATCCCAGTGTAGAATAATATGAAAAATGAAAAAGTAGGACGTTTAACAAAATATAATTTTATTTGAAACCAAAATGATAGTATAAGCCTTAACCTAGCTTCAGCTTGGACACCGAGCATTCTGTCAGTCATTTTCAGTTTAGGGGAAAGACTTTTAAACTACTAGCGCTCAAAACACCACGACACTATAGATTCAAGCGGGTGGAATAAAAAACTAGAGTTTCTTCAGTTGCCGTGATTGGCCGAGACTTGAAACACTTGTATTTTTACTGCTAGCACTCCAAGCGAGAGGTTTCAGAATTGACACTTTGTCAATTGCTCAGTTGAATGTTAAACACTTAACCTTGGTGGCTGGGGTGTCGTGACTATTTCCCATTTAGTTTATGATCTGACTTATCTGTTTTAAACACTTAACCTTGGTGGCTGGGGTGTCGTGACTATTTCCCATTTAGTTTATGATCTGACTTATCTGTTTAAGTACTTTGGACGACTGGACGTCATCTTAGACATTACGTCGCATCGTCACCATTTCATGCAGAATCGCCATTGCACATCCCAAACACAAAACTTGTGCATTGATCTTGTCTTTAACACCAGATATACAGTCTATCCAGAAAAGTCGGATATCCGACCATAATATACGGATATCAATCAAATCTTCCCGAACCTAACCTGCTGAAACCGACCGACTTTTTGGATATCCGCACACCTCTAGTTACCAAGATCATCTCATAATCACAAGTTTCCTGACTCAATGACACATTTTAAAAGGGTTGCTTAGTTAAATCAGCTACACAGGTTACTTTTCCCATTGAATTTGAGATGTATGTTCACTTACATAGGAATCAGCTAAAGAATCACTGGCTCTAAAGTTGAATTTTAAGCAAAACTTACCTTTAAGTGTAGCAGATATTGCATTGCTTGTTTACTGCTCGTGTAAAAATTCAACATACCACCCAAAAGCTGGGAGTAAATATCGTACAAACAAAATACTATAGAATTTCCCAGCTTTTTAATAATACTTGAGAAGTTTTATAACTATGGCCCATACAAGATTTGAGGTTAGGGTGGCTCTTGGGCTAGCTGTAGTTAAAGGATTGATGGAAAGATACTGTCAGAGAACAACAAACGGAAGTGAAGTTGAAAAGTCACAAAACTTACAAGAATAATTGCAAGTAGGTTTGCAAGGAGAAACCCATGGTCTGATTAGGTTTTCAAAATTTAGTAGGACAAAGGTTCAGCTAGCTTACCTGAGAAAATTAAGTTTGAGCAGTTTAGACACATGAAAAACACTCATTATTACTGATATTTCATCCCATGGGAACTTCTTCAGAGGAGACCAGAACATCCGTCCGCCCCAGCTTCTAGTTTGTGCTCGTTCCTCCAACAATGCTTAGTCTAGCCGGACGTAACCACGCCTAAGCTAGAATAACTTAAACTAATTGTCACTCACCTTTCCGATAGTTCATGTTCTTGACATGCATTGAGAACAGAACATTGTAGTACACAGCGGCGCTGCTCGGCTCCCTCGTCCTCGCCCGTTCCTCTAGCAGTGCCTCGAGCCTTGCGACCATCCCTGCGTATGGCAGGTCTAGAAGTAGCCGCAGCTGCCGCGCGTCTACCAACGCCACGACCAGGTCGCGCAGGCAGTTCTCCCTCCGCTCCTCCTCTGGATTCGCCTCCAGGCTAGCGTACGCGTCCATGTAGTGGCCAAGCGCGAGGTGGTGCAGAAACTGGATGGAGCGCAACATCGGCTGCAGAAACGGAAAGAGAGTTTAAGATGTATTTCATTTGATGCACAAATTTGTCTCCATCAATATGATTTTGTGAATTGTTCAACCTAAGGCTTACACATTTTAGGCCAGTCCTTTTGGATGTATCCCGCAAACCTGAACTTTGATAACTCAGAATTTTGGATAACCCGGAAAGCCTGCCATAGCAGTAAAGTGCACAGGATTTCAAGGTGCTAAGCACCATGGCATTGACCTGAGTACATGAAGTGCTTTTAAGATTTTTCTTAACAGATGAGGTCAGACGACTAAGAACATTATCCAATAATAAAATGTTTTTTCAGAGGAACAGAGTAAAATATTGGTACTTTTTGTTATGTTTATTCCTTTCCCAGTAACCCGGAATTCTCACAAACCCAGACACCTTTCAGTCCACATTAGCCCGTGTTTTCAAGGACATATTATTTTCTTTAAACTTATACTTTAAAATTTTACTGTATTTGCCTATAATGACTAAGTTCTTATGGCAAAATTTTGGCTATTTTAGATATTCAGTTTGAGCTCGAAAGAGATTTGGTAAGGTGACGCCTATTTGATAACAGTGACAGTGATTCAGGACAACGAAGATGAGCCGGATAGTTTCGCAAATAGTGAGCATAACTACAGCACAGAGTCGGATTTTTCTGATAGGGAAACTGAACCCAATAATGAAGAAACAATGAATTTAGATGAAAAACCTGTTGCCATTACAAAACAACCTGTTACAATTACAAGTTATAACTATAAGTACCCTTATGGTTCTTAAATATAAGTACCATATTTTTTACAATGCCAGACTAAGCTATCAACTATCATATTGTATATTTATCCTCCAGTTTATAAATTTAGCATTTTGTCTTTATATATACTATTGTATGTTCATCGTGATTTTTTTCTTCACACCTTTTACACACTCACACATAAATGTTATATACATGTATAGACAATTTTTTCTATAAAAATTTATTAATAAACATTATATACTCAAGATATATTAATTGTTTTCATTATTCATGTCATGTAAAGAAGTCTCAACATTGCGGTCAAAAGGACCTTATGCGACTATTGTTGTAACTTTGACCTTTGGGTTAAAATGGGACTTTTGGTAATTTGGTCTATTTTATCTACATTACAATCACTGTAATTTTATTACAATGTAACTACAACATTAGTAATTGTGGTTTATTAGAACAACCAATGTCTCATAAGATCTCTTTAAATATGGACATTCGCCCCTTCATGTTACTATGCTAGTGGTGAACTCGCTTCAACTTAATCTTAAATAAAAACTAGGGGTGGGCGAGTACTCGAGTTTTCGAGTATCTGTCGAGTATTTTTTGATACTCGAAGCTCGAGCGAGTACTTGTGACTACTCGTTAAAGTCGAGTCGAGTAGTTATTAAATTAAAATATAGCATTTCTGAAATGTTTTTCTATTTATTTAAACCCCATTTCTTTAAATTGTAAAATGTTTTTATTGTGAAAGTGATACATTTTAAGACCAAAGAAAGATAGATGTGAAGACGATGAAAATGCTTCTAACGATGCTTCTCAGACAGCACTCTACTGCTGACTGGACTCTTTGTCTTGTCACGCGAGTGACGCCGCACGGTTAGTGGTAGAGTCAACATTGCTACTGATTAATAAAATTTGTAGACCTTCATAACACTGGAAAAAAATTAATACCCCCCGTCGCAGTAGACCTGCGTACTCAGCGAATTTCCAAATTAGTAATATTAATTTTGACCAGCTAAACTTGTAAACAAAATTTCATCACGTGCTCATAAATAGGGAAATGTATATTCTCCTTAAAGAGTATGCAGGTATGCTGCCATGGGGAACACCAAAAGTAGGTTTTTAGCATAAAAAAAATTTATTTCGACCATATAAAGCCAAATAGTAAGTTTCATCAATATCTGTCCATAAATAAAAGAGTTTGCCTATTCTCCATATGATTAGCATGGGAAAAGAGTATGCAGGTTTGCTGTCATGATAAGTACAAAAACCAAGATTTTTTACCTTAAATAGATAAATCTCAACCAAATGAAGCTAAATACCAAGTTTCATCCAAAAGTATTGGTTAATAAGTGAAATATTAACACATCCTTATTCACCATAAGATTAACATTGGAGCCCCAAAAGACAATGTACTGTCTTTAGACTTTGTAATATCTCGGTAACCAATGGAGATAGAGCAAAGCTTCAAAATACTAAATTGTGTGTTTTTTTGAGCTAAATCCAATGGTCAAGATAAAAATTAAAAATTTTTTAAATTTACATATGAAAAATGCAAAAAACCCATTTTTGGGGTACAAAACCCCCCAAAACTACCCCTTCCGGTAGGTCGATATGTCTGTTTTCGAACTCATCCGAATAAACGTAGGATTACACATCTCTACCAAATTTGGTGTCGATCGGACCATTTTTACGAGAGTTATCGTGTCTAGGGACACATATATACATATATATATACATATATATATACATATATATATACATATATATATACATATATATATATATATATATATATATAAATTTGAATGACTATTATTTTTTGTCTCTGGGCACCTCAAAACGAAAAAGTAACATGGTCCCGGGCTTAGGTCTTACCATGAGACCTACGGTAATAGCTTATTCCCTATGGGAAATTCGCTAAAAGTCAATTATAATTTGACATCTAATTGCATCAAAACAATGATTTAAAACTGATTCAAATAACTTTAGACAAAATAAGGAGCTGTGTTGACATTAGCAGTAAGAATAGTACGGCAGACAAAAAAGAGTTCAAGATGAACAATCAGGTTTACCAATGGCTAACCTCGAATTGCCAGAGTAATACCATTGACTTTAGATACTAAATCAATAGTCAATGGTAATACAATTTTATAGTTGTATGTTATTTTTCTAATTCAGCATTCACAAAAATAAGTATATGTTTATTAATTGATAATTAACATATTTTTCTCTAAAATTGCTTTGATTATAAGACAGACATTGAATTTATTGTTCTTTGTGATCTTTTAAGTCCTAACAAACAGGCTTCATGGCTGTTCACTAAAGCTAGCCTTTACTCAGTTAAGAGACATTCTGCCACTAGCAGACGAATTCCTAAACAGTGAAAATTATATGTACATAGCTTGAGTATTTCGGAGAAGTGAAAATAATTCCTAAACCAAATGAGTGGTGGATATTTTCTTATCAACAAAGACAAAGGAAGTAGATAGAGTTGAAAATGACAATTTAAATCCACCAACTACATTTAGTGATTCTGATTCAGCTGTAGCATCCAGGTGTCTAGGCTAGGCTTCTGACTCAAAGTAGGCCTATGCCAAACACAAAAAACTGTGAATAGGGAAAATCTTTTATTTGGTAACATCTTAAAGTAAGTGAAACATATGAAAGTGAAAAGTTAAGTAAGTAACTGTAACAGGGGATTTTCTTTTTTTCATTTAATGGTGGTTAGAGGCTAACTTTTCAATCTTTAATTCTGTACATTCCTTAATCCCTTTTGTTACTAAACCAAGTTTTTAGCTTAATTTTTTTTAATAATCAGCGATTTAAAAACCAATATTTTTTCCTTCACACAGTTTTTAAGCAAATTAAACTTAGGACTAAAGTTATCTCTTTTAGCCCTAGTAGGATAGGCTAGTTATTTTAGTATAGTAGGCTAGTATATTTTTATATTTGAGTATAGACTAGTTATTTTAAGGCAATTTTCAATATTTTTATGTTCACGTATTACTCGACTCGACTCGAAACTCGAGTATTCTACTTCCTACTTGACTCGTTCCAAAAATGTGATACTCGCCCACCCCTAAAGTCGGGGTCAATAGAACAGGCGTGCCAAGGTCAAGACTTTTACTAAGCCAGCTGATTTTTTTCCATTTAGCTACATGTTAAATTCATTTATTTAGCTTGACCTTCACCCGCCTGTTCTATTGCCCCCGACTATAATAAAAACCAATGGCTCAGCCATGTAGTGTTGAAAAATCATCATTAACCTAACAAATAAAGTTTGCAAAACACAAGTGTATGCTTACCATATGAGGATCGTTGGGTTGCGCTTTTTTAACAGCCAGGTCAGCGAGTTGCAACACGAGATCAGGACAGTTGTGTTCCTTAAACAACTGGATCATCTGCAAAAGATATAGACTACATAAAAAATCCTGAAAATCTGATACTCAAGTGTAAGTAAAAAAGCAATAACAACAAAATGAAGAAGGTGGAAAATTTTGAATCAATGTACTAAACTGATCAGCGAGTCATTTTAAATGTAAGCGATTTTGTGTATTTATTTTTTTTAGAAAATGAGAGAGCGAAGATTTTTGTTTTACCTGCACGTAGTACTGGATGTCCACTCCCTGGTCAGCTACCAGGTCAAAGGCTTTGTAAGCTTCTCCCGTCTCCAGTAGAGAGTGTACCAGCAACAGCTGCCCTAGGGAAGAAAAGTGAAGAAGTGGTTGATGTTACAAACTGAGTCAGTTTTAAACAAAGCCAAGAAAATATAAAGGTTCAATGATTTTTTTCCATACACAAGAAAAGATTTAATTAAAAATATTACAGGGAAGTGTTTTTTACCCACAACCTCTAGTTTTGTAATAATCTATAAAGTAATTTGTAAAGTTTGTAAATTACCATAAAATTCTTGTCTTTTTGTTACCGGTATATAATGAGTTTTTACCAATCAAAACAATAAAAACCAGACATTTTCCTGACTTTTTTCAACCTCACAAAATTCCTGACTTCCCACCTGGCATACACTTTGTTTTTAAAACTGCATAATCATTAAAAATATCTAGTATTCAATTATAAGATTCAAAATCTGAAGACTAGTACTAACATTTATCTGTAACACAAATGACCCAAAGTTTTTGTGGAGATTTTAAAATTGAAATAAATTTGAAATTAGCTCCGTTAAGAAACTAGTACATGATCTAGTCGATAATGGTACTTGCATGGTTTAGAGGGTGCAAGCCTGGCCAATTCTTGCAGCAGCAAATGTTCTTTGGTGTGTAGCAGGAACTCAGCAAATCTATGGCACTGGTCTGGGCTGTCTGGCCAACTGTCGAGCTGCTAAGGAAATTATTGGCACACTTTCGAACTACATTACCAACATTGTGTCATTCATACAACAAATTGATGACATGTTTTCCTGATTGGTAAATAAAAACCCCTTCTCTCTAACTAAAGAACAATACTTTCAATTTTGTTTTTTTGCAGTATAGCTTTGGCTTTCATAAATTAAAAACTAATACTCAAACCCTAAAAACAAAACTCTGCCTTTCCCCTATAAAAAATTCAGTGGACAAAAAATTCATTCCAACAATACTAATACTAGGGCTAGCTCATTTACTCTGCTCATTCGTCTCCGAAATGGGCTAATTTGTTGCACTCAACCATTTTAAAGATTAGCTGGTTCACTTGGCTCACTCACCTAGCTAAGTATAATACGATTGATACACTTGTCATAAGCATTCTTTTTATTTGTTGGAACTATCTCGCTCTAAATGAACTCAAATAATCACAAGGCTTAGGTTTTAATATCAAAAGGAGATATTTTCCAACATTCACAGGCTTTTCTTTGGGGAAGTATTACTTTTTTGTCTAAGGATACGTGTAGTACGCCAGAGTATTGGCAGACTTGAGGATGGAATGTTGAGTGATGCCTTCTTGGAAGACAAACTGAGTCAACACAAGATGTCCGTGAGCATGAGACAGGGCCTGAAAATGAAAAAATATTTATCCTGGGAGTTTCATACATCAAAATTTTTGTCATGATAAGATCAAACAGAATATTAGGGATGGACGGGTCTCGAAATTACGAGAAATTTTCGAGAAATTTTTAATCTCGTTAACCAAGACGAGATTTTATTTTGATCGAGATTTTTCGAGACGAGAAATAATTCGTGAATAACGATAAAAACGGCGAATTTAATACTGCAAAATAAATTATTTTGAAGCAATGTGAAGTGTTTTATTTTCCTATCCTCCTCACAACTTCAAACTTAAATTGCCATCATAAACGGTTAGACTACGGTTGGACTTCCAAGATTTGAACTGGACTGGAGACGGCTCTACGACTGCATCTGCACGGACTGTTACTGTTAGTGGTACTGACAATCAACAGTGAGTAGTGGGCGGAGTCAACATAGCTTCTGATTTATAAAATATTTCATTTGTTTGATAAATCTTTAGAACATTGGGAAAACTTTATAAACAATAAACAATCATTATTTGACATTTAATTGCTTCAAGATGATTATTTAAAACTGATTCAAATAATTTTTGACAAATTTAAGAGCTGTTTTGACATTGGCAATAAGAATAGTAGTGACAATCAGATGAATGACAAGATAGCCAATCAGATTGAATAATGGCTAACCTCAAATATCCCACGTAATACAGAATTTAATTTACTTTCACACTCTTAGCAGAGTTCAGCTATTTTAAGCTATAAATGCTTAAAATCGGCTGATGGTTGATTTTATTCCAAGGTTTGGATACTAAAAAAAAACTGAATAGGCCTATTAACAATAATTGTTGAACAGCAATAAATAGGTTGTGTTAAATACATAGAAAATCAATGGTCTTACCAGAACCATACAGGCTTCATGGCTACACTAATGCTTGCCTTTATTGAGTTAGGAGCAAAATAAAAACCTTACCACTAGCAGACGACAAATTGAGGGAATTACAATTACATGAATTTGAAAGCAGTGAAAGTTATGTATACTGGACTTAAATAGTTTGGAGAAATGACAATAAATAGCAAACAAAATGAGAGCTGAAGATTTTCTTATGGACAAAGACAAAGAAGAAGAGATTGTTTTAAAATTAAAATCCTCCAATTGAAAGTTATTTCTTGTTAGCCTCCCGGCCTCTAGGCTTGTGATTAAAAGTTAGTAGGCCTTTGCCTACTAGAAATCTGTGAGTGAGGAAAAGCCCTTATTTGGAAACATTTTAAAGTAGGTTAATAGTGAAAAGTGAAGTAAGTAACTGTAACAGAGGATTCTCTTTTTATGTTTTACTACACGTAGGTCGGTAGGGTTTATGGTGAGCCTATATCTTCTCAACCTTTTTATTGGGTCCATTCCTTTATAGGCCTAGACCTTTTGTTAAGAAAGGGACTTTTTTAACTTCAGTTTACTAACATAATCAGCAATTTACAAAGAAATATTTGTTAATTCACATTAATCAGGATTAACCATGTTACAAAATCAGATTAAAATCCCGAACGCACATTTCTCGTGATGTATGAGAGGGAAAATCTCGTCTCGATCTCGTCTCGAAATTATTTGAGAATTAAAAATTCTCGTCTCATCTCGTCTCGAACTGAAAATCCAATCTCGTCCATCCCTACAGAATATGCAAAAAAATCCATTCAATGACCCTTGACAAAATAGCAGCCTTTTGTCAAAAACTTTCATAGCCTGTTTCTCCAAAAACTTTCAGTAAAATCTTTCATTAAAAATTTGGCTTTTAGAAAAGAACTGGAATAAAGACTAGGCCACCGGAATTAATATTTTTTCATGTTGTGATTGAAGGTGTAAAATTCATATGGAACAGACAAAAGCTGTGTGATGGGCCAGAAAACAGGTGATGCAAGATAAGAAGTCTATTGAACAACGATATCACAGACTTTGTCGGGGACTGGTGTCTAACGCCATTCCAGTATCAGAGACAACACAAAGGGAAATCTCAGCGAGGACCAATAGCGACAAGGAAACACCAGCATCATAGGCCAGCAACGGCAGAAACGGCGGCAAAGCATGAGGAGTAGGTGACCACTTTGAACAAGGGGTAGAATAAGTACAGGACATTGATAATGGTGGTGAATAGGGAATATGTATCTATAATATCTTATAATGTTAGAGATTTAAAAGAAAAAACAAAAGATTTTAGATTGAGTAATCTCGTCACAGTATGATGTTGTTTTTATTTTATTTTACTTTTGCATCTGATTTTGAGATAGTAATAAAATATTTTAATATTTTTAATATTTTAAAGCTAAACTTATCGCAACAGTAAATTAAAATTCACTAGGCAGGCCAACAGGTGGTTATCTATTGGTAGGGGTGGGCGAGTACTCGAGTTTTCGAGTATCTGTCGAGTATTTTTTGATACTCGAAGCTCGAGCGAGTACTTGTGACTACTCGTTAAAATCGAGTCGAGTAGTTATTAAATTAAAATATAGCATTTCTGAAATGTTTTTCTATTTATTTAAATCCCATTCCCTTAAATTGTAAAATGTTTTTATTGTGAAAGTGATACATTTTAAGACCAAAGAAAGGTAGATGTGAAGACGATGAAAATGCTTCTAACGATGCTTCTCAGACAGCACTCTACTGCTGACTGGACTCTTTGTCTTGTCACGCGAGTGACGCACACGGTTAGTGGTAGAGTCAACATTGCTACTGATTAATAAAATGATTCATTTCATGATTCATTTCATAACTGGAAAAAAAATTAAAAGTCAATTATAATTTGACATCTAATTGCATCAAAACAATGATTTAAAACTGATTCAAATAACTTTAGACAAAATAAAGAGCTGTGTTGACATTAGCAGTAAGAATAGTACGGCAGACATAGAAGAGTGACAAGACAAGATGAACAATCAGGTTTACCAATGGCTAACCTCAAATTGCCAGAGTAATACCATTGACTTTAGATACTAAATCAATAGTATCAATAGTCAATGGTAATACAATTTTATAGTTGTATGTTATTTTTCTAATTCAGCATTCAAAAAAATATATGTTTATTAATTGATAATAAACATATTTTTCTATAAAATTGCTTTGATTATAAGACAGACATTGAATTTATTGTTATTTGTGATCTTTTAAGTCCTAACAAACAGGCTTCATGGCTGTTCACTAAAGCTAGCCTTTACTCAGTTAAGAGACATTCTGCCACTAGCAGACGGCAAATCCGAGGGAATTGGGTGAATTCCGAAACAGTGAAAATTATATGTACATAGCTTAAGTATTTCGGAGAAGTGAAAATAATTCCTAAACAAAATGAGTGGTGAAGATTTTCTTATCAACAAAGACAAAGAAAGTAGATAGAGTTGAAAATGACAATTTAAATCCACCAATTACATTTAGTGATTCTGATTCAGCTGTAGCATCCAGGTGTCTAGGCTAGGCTTCTGACTGAAAGTAGGCCTAATATGCCAAATACAAAAAACTGTGAATAGGGAAAATCTTTTATTTGGTAACATCTTAAAGTAAGTGAAACATATGAAAGTGAAAAGTTACGTAAGTAACTGTAACAGGGGATTTTTCTTTTTTTCATTTAATGGTGGTTAGAGGCTAATCTGTACATTCCTTAATCCCTTTTGTTACTAAACCAAGTTTTTAGCTTAAGTTTTTTTTTTAATAATCAGCAATTTAAAAACCAATATTTTTTCCTTCACACAGTTTTTACGCAAATTAAACTTAGGCCTAAAGTTATCTTTTTTAGCCCTAGTAGGATAGGCTAGTTAGTGTAATATAAACCATTATATTACAGGCCCTATAAATGTTAAAACATGTTTAGTATATAGTAGGCTAGTACATTTTTATGTTCACGTAATACTCGACTCGACTCGAAACTCGAGTATTCTACTTACTACTCGACTCGACTCGACTCGTTCTAAAAATGTGATACTCGCCCACCCCTATCTATTGGTGATCAATTAAAATAATAAATATGAAAAATGTAGAATTATTTGAGTTTATCGAGGCCAAGTGTAACAGGGATGGTTGTTTTACACTATTGCCTGTTTACCTCAAATAAATGGGTGGTATGCAATATATTTAGCATTAGTTTCACTTCATGTATGGATTCTATAAAATATTTTTGTGTAAGGCTATAGATGTTTGGTCTCAGACCATATCCCAATAGAGATAATTGTTAGCAGGTCTGAATTTTGAACCTAGAGAAGCTGCATGTTTTCCTAAAGTGCCAAAAGCTAATTATACAACTCAAAGATGATTTATTTTATATGGAAAAGGTTAAAGAATGTTAAGGCAGTTCAAAGTGTGTTTTTTTAATTTTTTTTATTTATTTTTTATTTTTGTGTGAAAAAGCGAGAAAAAAATGGTTTAAACATAAAATTCTATCGCAAATTAAATACGACATGCAAATGGGGATTGTATTTAGAAGCAATTAATAAGGAATAAAGTTAAGGCAAGTTCACTTACTTTCCAACCACCTTGCATTATGCAATATTTTGATACCCATTTTGGTATTTAACCAGTTTACCTGGCATGCCCACTGCTGGGTCCAGAGGTTGCGGCAAACGCGCACGGCCGAGTCCCACAGCTGTGGGTCCGAGTTGTCCCACTGCGTCAGCTTCAGCAGCAGCAGAAGACAGCGGACGACAGTCAGCCTGCAACAAGCGACGCGCGGCTAAGAACAGCGTATAACATCTTTTAGTCCACAGGTTGCGGCAAACGTGCACAGACAAGACGAGTACCCCAGCTACAGGTCCAAATTGTCCCACTGCGTCAGCTTCAGCAGCAGCAGAAGACAGCGGACGACAGTCAGCCTGCAACAAGCGACGCGCGGCTAAGAACAGTACATAACATCTTTTAGTCCACAGGTTGTGGCAGACGTGCACAGACGAGAACCCCAGCTACGGGTCCGAGTTGTCCCACTGCGTCAGCTTCAGCAACAGCAGAAGACAGCGGACGACAGTCAGCCTGCAACAAGCGACGCGCGGCTAAGAACAGCATATAACATCTTTTAGTCCACAGGTTGTGGCAGACGTGCACAGACGAGAACCCCAGCTACGGGTCCGATTTGTCCCACTGTGTCAGCTTGGGGAAGCAGTAGAAGACAGCGGTATGGTCAGCTTGCAACCATAGAAATATAAACATGGAACGCTGGGTCAACGCTGGCAGAACGAGCCGGAGTCAGCACCGCTTCCCCCACCACTACCTGGGGCTCGACGCGCCACTGCCCCGTATATTTCAATGGGCGACGCTTGCTTTTTAGCTGTTTTTATTCTTATTTAGAGCTAAGTCGATATTAGAACTACTTATTGAGAATGCCTATAGTAAAATAGATATTAGGTTGTTAAATAACTGTCAATACCATGAGTTTTGGGCTACTTTTTTACCCTCTCAAATCAAAAGAATTAAACACAAACAAGAAAGTGGAATCTAAAAAAACATGGATAGAGCTGTTTTGTTGGGTATTGGAATTAATTTATAATCAAAACGATTTAATCCTAATATAACTACTAGTTTTTCGGTAGCTCAATAATTATTAATGCAATGTCTTCCGTGATTTTTACTTTCATATATAAATTAAACATAGCCTAATCATTAAATTGACGAACTAAAACCGTTTTAGTCTTATTCTCAAAATAAGTCCACCTAACAAGTGAAATCGCAATAATTTGTTGGACAAGTTTTAATAAGGGTTTTTTACATCTGCAAAAACATACTGTTAAAAGAGGCCTCAGCATAAATTTAATTGGGTATTGTGACATTCGTGTAGGCATTCATCACTAAAGAGATGATTTTTTTTAAATCAACTTTCTTTAAAAATTTTAAGCTATTAAATATTTTTTCAAACAGAATAATTAAAAAAATTTTACAAAAAAAAAAAAAAACTAGTCTACTTATGAACACTTTTAAATGTTTTGACAAAGGTGCTTGCATCTAGAAACTAAAATTTAAATGTGTTGTGTTGAAGATTGATTACTCTGAGAAACATAATTTACGAGTTTAACAAGTTTGATAGGCCTATATTTAATGTGATTATTTATTGTTTAATATTCAAGTTACTAGTATTAAAAATACCCAGCGTCTAAAAACATAAGTTTACAACTTTATAACGTTATTAAGCACTTTTGTGGGCCATTTTACGGATATTGTTTTTGTTTTTGAATAATATTTCATACGTTTGCTTTTAATATAACCATACTACAATAATAAGGTCTAGCTTAAAACTTACTATGTAGAACGATTAACTGGCAACCAGTAGTTGAAAGTAACTTTTATAACTAATTGGACTAGAAGAAATTATATCTTGTATAATTTGGTAAGCGATAATATTAAGACGCCATGTTTACAGTTAAAATTCATTTGTATTTTTATTCTTTATGGGAACGTGACTTATATGAGGGTAGGAGGCTTGTTAATTTATTTTTGTATAAATTATCTACTGCATATTTGGCACTTAGATAAATAAGTTACTTTTAAAAGTTTTAATATGGCTAAAATGCGATTTATTATTGCAAAGTTGTAGGCTCATACTTCATAATGGGTCACGGTGTATGGATATTGTCAGGGTGTCTACTGCTAAAGAGATACAAAAATCAGTGACTTTTTGGTAGAGGTCTGCGGGTAGTGATTTTTCAAGTCGGGTCGGTTTCGGGTCGGGTAGTAGATTAACATCAATTTTCGGGTCAGGTCGGGTTTGAACATTATAAGTTAAAGAAAAATTCGGGTCGGGTTCGGGTGTGTGAGTTAAAAAAATCTCGGGTCGGGTTCGGGTAGCGTTAAAAAAAACTCGGGTCGGGCTCGGGTATTGTAAGTTGAATAAAACTTCGGGTCGGCTTCGCTATTATTTGTAAAAAAAATGTCTAGGCCTAAGTTATTTCATTTTAAAATAATTGTTGATGTGCCTACTAAGCTTAGGCCTAAGTATAGTATTAATAAATACAAGGCAAAAACCTTCCACCTACTAAGTTAGGCCTAGGCCTAACAAAAGTTAAAAAACTATAATGTATTTTATTCTAGTATAAAAAGTTAAAAAATTCTCCTGAGCCAATAACCTATCAAGCTAAGGGTTCCTTTAGTCCTAAGTTACTTTACCCAATGTTAACTTTTTCAACAAACATGACAAATATACAAATTATATTGTACACTGTTGAAACTAAACAAAAACCACTTTTATAAATGTCAAAATACCCTAGATGCGAATTATCATACTGTAGGCTAGCCTATTTTTCTGTAGGCCTAATAATACACAAAGTTATTTTACTATGAAAAGATTATGTGATTATACTCAAACTTGGCCTTTCAATCAATATTGCCATATCCTATTTTCAAAACAGACTTAAAATAATTGCATTTCATTTCTGTTGGATTACTTTCGGCAAATTTGTTTCTTTGCTTGAGTGATTCCAAATAGCAGATGAAAGCCCATCCACGACATTTTACACTTCCCAAATCTAAGGTTTCACTAGTAGGACTGTTAGTGGATACACTGACATTAGCATTCTCTCAATTCTGTGGCTTTTTAATATTTATTTTTCATATCAGGAAAAACTCAACATCACTTAAGTAACACAAATGTGAATTGAATAAACAAGAACGAGAGGAAAACCATCTATCAAATCATCAATGCAGACGACGGATCGCGCCATACCATACGACAAACATGGAGTACCGTAACCATAAAACTACATAGAGAATGAATAAATTTGTCTATGAAGTATCCAACCATTGACTATGGATATCCAACTGTTACATTATCCAAGAAGTTGTTTTCATTGGTTATCAAGTAATTTTAAATGTTTTGACAATTTGCAAGATGGAATGAGAAATAATTCGGCAATAAAACCAATTATACCGAGTAGTCATACCGTATATTGATTATATTTCGTAAAAATATAGACACTGATGAATTTTGCATTGTAAAAATAATGTAAACACTAATCTGTAGAGATTATTTACTTTTGAAAACATTTTGCTCTCACTATTTACCGGTTATCGTGTAAATAGTACCAATGCCACTGCTACCTTGATTTTGGTTTGTACAGTTAGTTGGTGACGGTATTGGCTACGCCACAGTCTATCTCTCTGGCCTAAGAGTGTGAGTCAGTCACGACACTGAGCAGTTCCTTTAGGTTAGAGTGAGAAAAGTATGCTAGCGCTACTGGTGTCTAGGCTTGCAACAAATGATTTAATGCTGTTTAAACTATTTTTTGGGCATAAAATAGTACTGTACTAAGGAATACAAATGTTCCTACGTCAAATACGATCTTTCATGATCAAAATGTTATTTGTTTTAAATTGAACATGAAATATGGCACACCAAATTATTATACAAAACAAAATTGCTTACGTTTCTAGGCACCAGAGACCGCTAGCTTCTTTCAGAAGCCACATTTTCATGTGTGAGTGTCGCGAATAGTAAGCTAAGGTATTTCCAGTTCATCCACATCCACCTCAGTAATGACTGGCAGTTATGACCACTAGTCTAAAATAGTGTGTGGAACGATGACCATTTATTCCGTGAACGTTGTAATGTAATTCACAAATTTTGGCTGTAAAATAGTTTTAAAAAACCTGGGTTTGTTTTTAATGTCCTGTCGGGTACCTTCAACCCGATTTAATTCGGGCATTAGGTACCCGCCCGACCCGGCTTAAAATAAAAGCCCGCCCGAATAAAGCCCGTGACGTGTCAAACCCGCCCGACCACTCGGGTTCACGCTAATACCCGGAGTTACCAGAATTTTCGGGTACCCGCAGACCTCTACTTTTTGGTGACTTTTGGGGGTAAAAAAGGTTAAAAATCAGTGACTTTTCGGCCTCTAAGATAGAAAATTTCGGGGAGAAATTGTTAAAGTCGCAATACTTTATCTCACAATCGCATTATTTTCTCAATTCATACTAAAAATATGTGACTATTCTTGCATTTAAAGGAAAAATAAGTGACTTTTTGGTGACTTCGGTGACCATTAACTAAAATGTGTGACTTTCGGTGACTTTTGGTGACTTTAGTGACCAGTAGACACCCTGATTGTCCATGAAATAACTGTCAAGATAACTTTTATTGCGAAATACAGTGAAAATTATTTAAATACACTAATCTGTTGGCTAAATATGTAACTTAAAATATATTTATGACCTTACTTGATTCAATGTAGACTAGGAATAACATCTTAAAACGTTAATTCAAAATCAATACCCAAGAGCAGGGAACTGAGCTGGGCGGCCCGACGACGGCGCGACCTCGCCGGACTCATTAACAATGCGATCATGAAAACACTAAGCATTTTATCCTAAATTGGTCTATCAAGTAATACAAATCAACTCATTACCTACAACTTTCGCGCTTTAAGTTTGTTTCTGACCCAAAACAAAAAAAAGTTTACACTTAGTAACTTTTTCATGTTCACATTATTAAATTTCATTGTATTTTGTAAATTTTTTAGGGTTGCAGACCAACCTGACAGAGACGAGTTGGTGGAGAGTCGATACAATTGTGCTTAAACTGAGCTCACTTCGCAAGCAGGGCAATAACGTCTCTGAAACAATTGTTGAATTTTTTAATTTAAATTAAAAACTACCTAGAAACAACATCAATTGATTGAGGCTATGATATTTCAAAATTTAATTGCTGTATAGTTTAAAATGCCTTATTATGTTTCTTGGAAAAACCATCTGCATATCAAGAGGAAAAAGCGAGCAAAAAATGGTATAAATTATTCAAGGATAATCTTCATTGTAATGAACTGTGAGTTAAAACGATTTACCTTCTCTAGTTCACTTTCCCAGTCGTTGAGAATGTTGAGGATTGAAGTAATAGCGGCAACAATCTGCCTCTTGGAATGGCTTTGGATCTGCTCGTACAAAAACAGGGGCATGTTTAGAAAGAATTGTTTGACAACTCTGGAAATATAAGGGGTACAAAAGTTTAAATTTTCAGAAGGGGAAGAAGTTGAAAAGAGAATTCACTGTTGGAAACAGGTTGAAAATAAATCATCATAAATTGTTAACTGCTAAGAATATAACTTAAAAGAACACCATATATTATGACAATAAAGCAATTGTGAAATCTGAAATGAATCATAGCAACATCTGCTATAGAGTTTAGTTTGGCTCTCAAACAGGTGTAGTGAAAACAGAAGGCGAATACATTGATCTTCGATAACTCAGAGCACAGACAGTATTCTTTTCCCACACTCCAAATATGAGTCATCACGAGATCACACTTTGAGTATGAGTTACCAATTGCAATTCAATTTTTTTAATTTAAATTTTGTTTTGACGTTTTATGTTGTAGGCACGGTTAAGGCTTTTTCTTTTAAATACAATTATTACAATTAACTAACACACTGTATATAACTATAATTATCAAATATAATCCAATTAATTTATTTTGTTAACAAAATTTTTTTTCACAAAAAAAACTATTCTTGAATTTTTTGGTTTTAAAGTTAAGAAAATAATCAGTATTTTCCCGACAGAACATGTTTGGAAATCAGCGGATTTTCGGATAAGAGGAACTCTACTACGCCTAACAAGTAAAAAACTTCATCAATAATAATGCCTTCAAGATCCTAACAAAAGAGCCAACAAATGAATATCTGGAGAAAATAAACAGTATTTTATTACACTGCTTTGGGTGACAAATACTTTCAAAGTAAAACTTCAAGATATAGTTAAAACTTAGCTGTGCTTGGAGCAAATAGTAATCTTATTATTTACAAACCTATTAAGAATAAGAATACAGTACAAAAACAAAGAAAGTCTTTAAAGCTTAAGTTTATTTTCTCCTGCAGCAAAATGCCAGAGAAAAACAGCTATCTTTAACCAACAAATAAATTACCAGCCTAATCACGTATTTCCACTGTGTGGCTGTGTTTGTTACCTCATGATCGCTGATCTCCAGGGCATTAACGATTTCCGACACCGGCTCCTCTAGTGGCATCTGCAGGTGCAACGCTTGATCCAGCATTGCGAAGGCTTCCTCGCCCGGGCTGATAGAGAGCAGCAGCTGCACCAACTGTGACTCTGCGTCGTCTGCAACAAGCGCAATAAATGTAGGTGTTTCAAGATAGTTAGGGTGTTTCTGAAATAATTTATAAAACTTCGCAAAACTGTTTTTTTTTTTTTTTTTTCAAACAAATTAAATACAAAAAGTCCTTTTATTTTATGTCCCAAAGTCTTAGGTCTTCCATTTGATTTTTATTTCTTGATGAATTTGCTTTAGGCTTACCTTAAAACTAATTAAGTAACAGAACAGGAACATAGCATGACTATTGTCAAAACAAATTTTAGAAGACATAAGTGCACAAAGACATAGGTGCAAATGACTTAGGGGGGCAATACAAGTAAATCGATTTGAAAACAATTCATTCAGGTCGTTTTGGCATTGTCGGAGTTATCTGCAGGATGCTCTGAGGCCTGGCAGAAGGTTGTATTGATGAGTGGCTTCTTCTCCCTTGCTCTATAACTTACTGTTATGCATCGCCGACAACCAATGGTTATAAAAGGACCTACGACTATGGCTTATTGAAATTCTGAGCAAAGCCATTTTTAGTCACTCTGTAGGAAATCTCACTTAAAATAATGGCACAAAAACAAACAACCAGTGTCACTCACCATCGGAGAGTCCGCTGCTGAACATGACAGACTCTAGGTAGTCGAGTGGACGCAGCAGAGATATGCCATGCTTCTTGAGCACAACCATACAGTTGGGTAGTGACAGCAGGCTGAGCGCCGGGGTGCCGGTCTGGTGGTACTGGACGCAACACGAGTACAGCCGCGACCAGCATCTGGCGGAGCACAGTCGATGGCTTCAGGGTTAGGGGGTGACAGTAAGGGCGTTGGGTGAGTATTAAGGGAGTAAAGTACAACATTGTCTCCCTGAGGAGAATTGTTGGCACCTGATCATCAGGCGAGGGAGACAATGAATTTTACTCCCAAAATATACACATTATCCCCATGTCCCGAAAATAAATAAAAAATTGATTAGCACTTCCCTATTGCTATCCATTACGTTGTTAATCTGACCTCGAAACTCATGTCTTCAATTAATTGTTGCCTGTTTACAATCAGCTGGCAATATATAGACCTATCAAAATATCAGCATATGTAGCGACGTGTAGATTTCATTGCACTGTGTTGCCAGATAATCAATGTTATTCTTATATGTTTACTTTGTTTACCTAGGGAGACAAAGTAATAATTTACCCACTCTTTACTAGGAGAAAAATTTGAATTAACATAAGAGGTAGAGAAAAAATGCTTTATCTTTGTAATGAAATTAGTTAGCATATGTTTGGAGTACAGTTAACTAACTTAAAGTGTTCGGTAATAATTTGACGTTGTATGAGTCACATCGTGATGATGTTTTTTATCTGCAATGCATCTTCAACAGAACAAAAAAAACCACTTAGGTTGGCAATTTTTTTTTCAATTTGTACAACAGATGATAAAAGAGCCATAATTTTGTTTTGTTATTATTCAGATTTTACCATTATGTACAAGGGCTTTTATCACTAGAATAATTTTCTGGGACCCTTGCTTGACATAAAATAATAGAGAGCCAAACAATAGATAAGCGTATAATAGCATTACTGTCGATAGATAATTTTAAAAACATTATAACAAAATATCTCTAATTTAAATAAATACAGGGTGTCCCTGTGGTAAAGTACCAGATTACAGGAAATGATTCTAAAATAAAGAGAAAATAAAGACTATATACCTTTATATATATTATTTTACACTTTGGTTAAAGCGGATTAGGGGCCGTCCATAAATTACGTCATCACTTTTTGGTCATTTTTGGACCCCCCCTCCCTAAAATCATCCTACCATTATAATTTGTCTGACCCCCCCCCCCTCTCAGAAAAATGACGTCATTTTTAATAAATCTCCATTTTAAATAAAAATAATACCTAGTTTTTTCGTCAAAGCTACTTAAGTTCTATTCTTTATTCATTTATGAAGACTATCAATTAACTTTTGAACCCCATTTTGGAGGTAGTTTGTTAAAATAACTATCTAGAAGAACCATCTAAAAGAACTTTCTAAAAGAACTTTATTCTACTTATCTTGGTCTGATAATGAACGCTACCTGATAAACTAAAATCATTGACCAACCAAATCTTTACCTTCAGAAATAAAGCCAAAATGATTTTCTCAATTGAAAAACAAAGTAAAATAAACTATAGAACAACGCCTAAAAATAGTTTAATGTGTTTTCTGATAATTAACTTATAATAGTTTAATTGTGTACAAATATATCATTCTTTTACTGACAAAATTTGATATAAAACATAATTTTTTAAATGACGTCATATCAAAGCCAACCCCCCCCCCCTTACACATCACTCTACCGTCATTTTCAATCTGGACCCCTCCCCCCTATTTTCAGATGACGTAATTTATGGACGGCCCCTTAGCTATCCGCCTACATATCCTATCCCCGTCATCCTGTTATTTTGAATTTTAAAAGAAGTTTTATTTTTTTATTTTTCAATAGACCTTTATGAAGCTATGTTTGTATTTTTAGGTATAGGAGACTTATTCTAGAAAAAAATTAACTAGGTCCAACTAAAATATTCAAAATGCAATTTATTTTAAGTAAGTTTCAAACAGAAATGAATGGAAAATAGTAAAATTTTACATTTATGCCACTTGGAAATTTTTAATTGAACCAAAGTGAATTTGAAGTTGAAGATAAAAAATCTTTTCTAAAAAATACAAAAAGGCGGATATCTTGTAATTAAAGCTTTTTTGTAAAAATATTATCCTGGATTCTATTCTTTACAGACAACTCCTGTTATTGGCGAGCAGATTATCAAGTTGTGGCTTATCGGTGAGGGCCCGATTTTAAATTGATCAAATAAGTTTTCCTAAATTAGTAATTGTTTTACTTATCAATAGATTTTTTTTCTCATTTATCGATTTTTTTACCATTTATAGATTATATTAGACAGTATTTAGGATAAAGGCAAACTAGATTATTGGCAATAGTCTGCCCACGGTAGTCTACTGCATTTCTACTTATTGAATAATTTCCTGGAGTTTGGTACTTTATTTAGGATACCTGTATAAAAATAGTAAAGCACTGTTCGAGGGAAACTTGACGCTGACCTATGAGCAACCTCCAGATACTCCTCGTCGGTCAGGTCATACTGAGACACCTCTGCGAATATCTCCTGTCCCACCATCAGGCACACCTGCTGCCTCAGGCTCATCTCCGATCCGTCCACGTCTGCCAGACCTCGCCGGTTGATCTGTGGCGGGAATGTGCAATCATGTATAAAAACTAATGTCGTGTATAAAAGACAGACTACACATCAGAACATACTGAACATAAAGGAACATACTGTATCATATATTAAGGAATGTAATACAGTAGGCTTAAGATGCTAGATCTTGAATCTTGCAAGT
Source organism: Neoaliturus tenellus (assembly GCA_030545055.2). Lineage (NCBI taxonomy): Eukaryota > Metazoa > Arthropoda > Insecta > Hemiptera > Cicadellidae > Neoaliturus > Neoaliturus tenellus. Next base: position 264,837,057 of record CM061531.1, read on the forward strand.
ATTAAAGATATTTTCCCCAAGCAATTCTTACAAAGCTTACCTGCAGCGCTTTAGTGATGTCGGTGACGCTGAACAGCCCAGGTTTAAAGATGGCATCGAGGTATGTCTGGCGGGGGTCGAGCGCGGGGTTGAGCGGAAGGTCGAGTGGGGGCGGCGGCTCCAGTGTGGCCCACGACCACGAGCCGCATGTGGTGCTGTGGGCGACCACGCTGTCACCCGTCCCCGTCACCCACACCACCCACACCTCGGCGCCCCCATCACACAGCACCATCTCCACCAGGTCGTGGTTCTGGCAAAATAGAGAGAAAGAGTCAGACATTCAACATTTCTTTAATTTATACACTAGAGAAATTTGGTTGAGAGAACAACTAATGATTTTTTCACCACATGTTATGTAAGTCAAACTTAACTAATTGTAATAAGCGGATTAACTTTTACTTTCCCTCCCTAGGGAAACAAACAAGTACATTGTCTCCCAAGCGAGACAAAGTAAGCTCTTACAATGACAATCTGGCAGTGAAACACACTAAAGATGAACCAAAAGCCAGCTTATTATAAACTGGAAACAATTGATGTTTCACTCACCTCAATAGATAGAAATAATGAGTCTGTATCAACTTTTTTGTATTTTTTGGGGAATTGATGGGGGGGAGGGAATGTGTTTCGAAAGTAAAGTTCTTTGTCTTTCTCAGCAAAATTGTTTCCCTAGTGGAGGAAAAGTGGCACTTTACTTCCTTAGTACACAAATAACTATTAAAGATGGCTGCCCAAACAGTGTTAAGATGCCTCTCATCACAATAAAAATAAAATGAAAATTTGAAAAAATTTTAGGTTTGATTGGTACGTACTTCAATTTTCAAATACTGTTTGAAAAATAAACTTTGTTAAGGATCTCTGCATCCTGGAAGAGAAGCAGAAATTTAAGGTAGCAGGATAGGTGAAATATCCTCTCACTCAACATAATATATCTTGAGCCTCACTCCTCCAACGCTCCCTTAATCGGTAAACTTATTTGAAATTAAAAATAAATTGCATTGACAAAAGTGAATAGAAACTATCGTTTTATAATTGAATAATTAGAAACAGTTTTTCTGATTTAAATCAAAATTTTAGACATGGTCTTTAACCATCAACTTCATTCTAACCTATTGCCACCAGTTTTCTGATATGTTATTATTTCTGTACTTAAGATACAATTCAGTTTCTTTCTGTTCTTTTAGTTATTTCAGTTGGTTTAGAGTAAATAACCAAGCTTGGTTAAAAGTGACACAGCCTATAAAATAAATAAGAAAACATTCAAATCCTATGGCACAAAAATGTAAAATGTGATAAAAATATTTAATGCTACAACTTCTCAAAATGAAAATCAAATGGAACGTACTCTAGTTTTTTTACCTCTCCTTCAAAACACACACTAAAAACCCTACAGGCGAGTGCTTCCAAGTGTTAACGAATCTGACAGTTTTTATAATTTATTTATTTACAATTGAATGCTCACAACAGGGTATGAACTCCAGTTACAGTAAACAATAATGATAATACGGTATCGGAAACTTTTAAAATCTTTCTCTGCTGAAGATGTTTTACAGTCTTTTACTGTTCATTAGCATGATCATAAAAATCATTAAAATAAAAATCAAATCTCTCTTTCACATCTACGTACCTCGAGTGTGAACAGGGAGTTGTGTGTGGTGTAGGTGAATATTCCGGAGCTGAGACGCGGCTCGACGACCACGATGTGGCTATGTTCCGCATAGCAAAAGTACACTCCCAGCACCAGGTCCCCTTTGCTATTGACGGTCTTGCGGATCATGTGCTTCTGAGCTGCAATGTCAAGGTTAGTCAAGTCAGTTCAAGCTAAAGCTAATAGACTAACACGTTCATGTGGTATGGTGTGTTTCATATTGACACCAACTTAAACTTAAAAAATCATCCCCACTCCAAAAAAGTCAGTAATATGCAATGGAAATCCACTTGGTAAAAGAATACACAGCACTCTAGTGCACTCTAGTCTGTTCAACATTAATGTGCAGTCGAATTGAAGATTTAATCTGTCCCAATTATGCCCTTTCCTACTGCTGTCTAAAATCCAACTAATCACCATCATTGAATATTACACCTGTTTAATGTCTCATTCACTTAATGACATTAATATTATTTATTATTAGCCTATTATCATTTTTAACAAATAAGTTTATTTAGACGTTAGTTTACGATGGTAAATTAATTAAGTGCATGCACAACAATTGAGAGAAGTGACACAATAATCAGTACTGTTATATACTCTGCACTTCAAGGGCCAAATTAAAATCACAGCTAATTATGAAGGCTATGATAGGAAAATTCACGACAGGAGCTTGAGAGTTTTCTCCCATGGTGGAAAATAAAATTCTGTCTCTTAACCGAATATTAATTTTAAACAGGGTATAAGCAGGACTTTAAAACGTTCAAGTTTCAAACTACAACATCATTATATCACATTGTTGTTGTTCATTATTGTTAAAATTTCAACTTTATGAGTTAAAACCACAGCTACAATATCATACGATATTTAAAATTGTACTCTACATAACCGTTCCAGCTACTAAATATATTTCAATAACTACTGTTTTGTTTAGTTTATGTTAGTCTAACATGTTAGTTAAAAATCTGCTAAGGTTTGACTGCAATGTGACTACAAATTATAACAATCCAATAACGCAACCAACCTCCGAGCATCCGCGGCTGATGCCTGTCGGAGATGTCACTAACGGAGATACACTGTGCTTTGTTGCACGACCACGCACGCAGTTGGCCAACCTGGCTGACGGAGAACAGGTAGATGTCGTTGTGCATCGCGTGCAGCACCATACTGACGGAAACGTTGTCCTCGCTGTTGCGGCCCCTACATGGAGAAACATTTGTTAGTGTACTTCTACTATATATATTAGGGATGGACGGGACCCCGAAATTTCGGGAAAATTTTCGGGAGCAAATTTGTCCCGATCATCGGTCGGGATTTTTTTTTTTACTCGGGAATTTATCGGGACGGGAACTGCCGAACGGCCCGGCGGCCGGCGATCTCGGTCGGTAATCGCGGCCGCGTTCTCGGCCGGCGATCTCGGTCGTCGATCGCGGCCGGCAGTCTCGCTAACGAGGAACGGCACAAATACACGTGGCCACATTCCACGGACGCCAGAGACGATCTATTGTTTAGCTTATCTATTGTTCGACCTCCGGCAGTAATTTATTCAAGAGGGGTGTTTTTTGTTCCTAGTACCAAATGCTACTTTCTGAAACAATTGTCGTAGAAAACTAAGGGATGGCTCGTTTGATTCGTCTAATTCTTACAAATTAAACAAAATGTCAACCAAAGTTGTGTGACTTTCCAATCAAAGGGAAAATGTCAAAGTATTGTTGAATAAATCAATCTTTAATTGAATTACTGTTTTATAATATTAAAAGCATATTATTATAATTTAATATTATTGTTTGGTTTTATAATAATAATATAAGGTATTGGTACAATAATAATGGCAATGAAAGTCACACAGAAACACCCCCTCCCTCCCTCCTCTACCCCTCCCCTGTTACCCCCACCAGTGGTGAACCAAGTGGAGTCAGTCTTCATCCAGCCACCATTGAAAATAGACTCAAACTTACATAGTGCCTCAAGATGTAGTTATTTTCTTATATCATAAAGGGACTCACCTCAACTCATCTATAACACGTATGAACTTTTACACCTCTTATACCTCATCTTTTTACTTTATTCTCATTAATTCCATTTGTTTCTGTGTTTAATTTGGGAAGTACTTGTCTATTGTAGAAAAATAAAGAATTTTGTATCTAAAACCCTCAGTCAAAAACTTTTCTACCTGACTCGTACAAAATTTATGGTCCTTCGAGCCGAGGATAGGTTGGTTTTATTAATAAGTTAATAAAAAAAAAAAAAAAAATAATAATAATAATAATAAATTTCAAAAGGTTTTTCTAACTATTTCATTCTTGTAATTGAATTTTTGGGTATTCATTCAATAGAAAACACTCAAATTAAATTATAGCATTTACAAGAATATATATATTTAAGGGTAATAAATATATTATTTATTAATGAGATATTTCTATAAAGTCAAATAATATTTTATTTTGAAATCGTTTATTCAGTTTGTGACATGATGTAACAATAATCAGCAGGTAGCAGACCTAGGAATTTTTAATCTATTGTTATCTGATTGTATTGTTATCTTATCTACCTCCAGCTTTGTCCTCCTCTTTCCAGACCTCTTTAATTTAGGATTTTATTTACATATGTTTATCTCTTCACTCTACATTTATCATAATGTCCTTTAATTCTGAGATGAATCAAATGTTTTTTCAATTTTCTATAATTTGTTTGAAATAACAAAATATCTAGTAATTTAGTAATACATGTGAAAAGGGTTTTTTGTGTGTTCATATATTCATATTGTAGTTATTAAGCTTACGTAATGTCAGCAACAGCTAAAGATAAACTTGCTTCTCTTGTTACTAAACGAGAAAAAGCTTTTTCTCGACTTCAGGTGTTATACGATCTTGCAAAGAATTTGTCTAAGAGTAATTTTCAAACTTTCAAGGCTAGATATGAAAAAATAGATGAGCTTTATTCTACTTTTGATGAAATTCAGGATGAAATAATTTTATTAAATACTAAAGTAGGAGAGGACGATGTAATAGATACTAAGGCGCCCACAACTAGTTTTGATGAAGTGTACTATGCAATTAAGGCATTAGGCCAGCAGTATATTAAAGAAGCAGAAAAGATAGCTAGTAATCCTGCTCAAGCTAAGTTACCTAAGGTTGTTATTCCTACTTTTAGTGGAGATATCAAAGAATGGACTAATTTTCATGCTCTGTTTGAATCTCTTGTTCATAACAACCCCTCTCTACTCAATGCTGAAAAACTTCAGTTTCTTAGAACTAATCTTAAGGGTTCTGCATTAGCTATAATAGAACATTTGCCGATCACTCACGAAAACTATAACATAGCATATAATGCATTGTTAGCTAGATATCAGAATAAAAGAATTCTTGCCTCTTTTTATCTAAGTCAAATAACTAGCTTCAAACCTCTCTCAAATGACAATCCTTCAGGTCTTAGTAAATATCTTGACACCTTCAAAACTAACTTCACTGCCTTGAAGTCTCTAAAACTAGAAAATGAGAGTGAAGTTATCCTGCTACATATTGCCCTTCAGGCATTAGATAGTCAGACTAGAAGTAAGTTCGAGGAGAAATATACTTCCACTGACATGCCGACCTTCACTAACCTCATGGACTTTATTCAAGACCAATGTAAAATTTGGGAATTGTCAAAATTCCAGGGCAATAAAACTACTACAAAACCTCTAAGCGGACAAAGCAAATCAAAGCCCTCAACATCCTATACTCCCAAGAAACAGGTCCTTGTTTCTAATACCTCAATGAACAAAGCTCTTGATACCAAAGTTGTATGTCCTGTGTGCAATGACGCTCACAAGATTCAACATTGCCCTCAGTTTGCCTCAAAAACAGTAAATGAACGTCATGCTTTGATAAAATCAATGAAAAGGTGTTTTAACTGTTTAGGAAATCATCAGATTACTGTTTGCACATCAACATCTCAGTGCAAAGTATGTAATAAAACCTCACACCATACTCTATTGCATTTTCCGAGTAAAAATGCAACTGCTACTCCAATCGTAAATCCTCCTGATAGTAATCAGAACTCTACACCCTCTCTCTCATGTAAAGTCTTTCAACAGAATGATAGTTACCAAACTATTATCTTAGGCACTGCTCAAGTCCTCATCGAAGATTCCTTGGGTGATCTGCAACCTGTCCGCCTTGTCATAGACCCAGGTTCGCAGGTTAGCTGCATTACTAGTTCATGTGCCCAGCGCTTGAATCTACCTCGAAAATCCTCATCGACACAACTGACAGGCATAGGCAATACTCCAGTTGTTCCCTCTAAAGGTTCTGTATTGTGTACCCTCATATCTCACCTCGATAAGAATAAACGTATCTCAGCGGAAGCTGTAATACTTCCTCAAATAAGTTCAGATTTACCCTCATGCCCTATCTCCTTCGAAGTAAAGAAGAGATTTCTTAACTTGAACCTCGCAGATCCATCATTTGATAAACCCTCAAAAATCGACTTTCTGCTAGGCGCAGACATGTACGGTCACATTCTCTCTGACGGATTGTTCAAGGGTGATCCCACTGCAATCTCAACTATTTTTGGCTGGGTTATTTTTGGGAAAGCTCAGGCCAACACTCACACTTCAATAAAAACTACCCTCTTTGTAGCCTCCCCTAACCTAGATCATTTGATGCAAAAGTTCTGGGAAATCGAAGACATTTCTAAGCCTAATGTGAAAACCCGGAAGATTTACTCTGTGAATCAAACTTTGAAAACACTACTTATCGAGACTCCTCAGGGAGATATGTTGTCTCATATCCATTCAAAGAAAATCCTCCAAAACTAGGATCTTCCATCCAGCCTGTATTGAAAAAATTTCATCGGTTGGAACATCGCCTAGAAAACAACCTCCACCTCAAACAGCAGTATCATAACTTCATTTCTGAATATGAAGAATTGGGTCACATGAAAAAAGCAACCACTGCATCCTCATACGTCTTACCTCATCACTGTGTAACTAACAGTAACAGTTCCTCGACTAAACTCAGAGTGGTGTTTGATGGTTCCATGAAAGGTTCTAATGGCATTTCTCTAAATGATCAATTGCTCAAAGGCCCTAAGCTACAAAGAGATATCTCTGATATTATCCTCAATTTCAGGCTTAAACCTGTCGCTCTTTGTGCAGACATCAAAATGATGTACCGTCAAATCTTAATACACCCTGACCATAGGCAATATCAACATATTTTTTGGAGGGATAGTCTTTCAAATCCCGTGGAAGAATATGAACTAAATACTGTTACCTATGGCCTAACTTCATCCCCTTACCTCGCCCTAAGGGTACTTCAGCAGCTAGTCAAAGATGAGGGACATCACTATCCAAAAGCATCTGAAACCGTTCTCAACTTCACTTATGTAGATGACATAGTCACTAGCGTTAATGATGAAAATGAGGCATTAGAACTGAAAACTGAGTTGATAAAACTACTTGATTCTGGTGGTTTTACCCTACGAAAATGGGCAAGTAATAAACACAGTGTTTTGCATTCACTCCCCTCAGAATATCTTCAAAACCCTGTAATGCTTGACTCAGATACTGATCACATAATGAAAGTATTAGGTTTGCAGTGGGAACCAATGAGTGATCAGTTCTTATATACCATTTCCATTTCGTCATCACCATATACCAAACGAACAATTCTCTCCCACATTGCTCGAATGTTTGATCCTCTTGGATGGTTAACTCCAACTGTTTTCCTCGCAAAACAGTTTATTCAACTACTATGGCAGAGTGACATCGGATGGGATGACGAGTTGCCACACAATCTGCATTTAATGTGGGATAAGTTTGTTACTCAGCTGCCAGATTTAACATCAGTACGCATTCCTCGTTTTGCCATCCATACAGCAGACACATCTTTTATTTTAGTCGGGTTTGCAGATGCTAGTGAGAAAGGATACGGAGCTGTTACATATTTGGTTTCAACGTCCCCAGCTGGTAATAGTTCAGTCATCCTGCTGAAAGCTAAAAGCAAAGTAGCACCTCTTAAGGCCCAAAGCGTTCCACGGCTGGAACTATGTGCAGCACTACTCCTAGCCCGCCTCGTACACTCTATTCAAGATTTTTTAATCAGGGCTAAAGTTACTGACATGTACCTTTTTACTGATTCAACTATTGTGCTGGCATGGCTTCACACTCAACCACATTTACTCAAAGTGTTTATAGCAAATAGAGTTGTAGAAATTCTGGAATTTACCTCTCTCTCTTCGTGGTTTCATATTTCAACTAATGAGAATCCGGCTGACTATACCTCCAGAGGACTGTACCCATCTGAATTAATAAACTGTTCTATGTGGTGGAATGGTCCACAATTTCTAAAACAGCCAGTAGAACTCTGGCCTACTTCCAAGCACAATGAAACCCTATCTGAAATTCCAGAAATGAGAAAACAACCTGTAAACATATCGCTTACTCAAACTTCCAACAATCTTATGGAAACAATAAACAAATTTTCTTCCCTCGTGAACACTTCAACGAGTTATGGCTTACATACTAAGGTTTGTCAATAATACAAGGCAAACAAAAGGTGCAAAGGTTTTAGGACCACTCACTCTCTCAGAACTAAAACAATCTCTTTTAGTGTGCGTCAAACTCACCCAAAAGGAATATTTCTCCCAAGACATCAAACTCTTAAAAGGCAAGGCAGAACCAACTCGATCTTTAAGGTCACTGACTCCATTTCTCGACCAGGATGGTTTCCTCAGGGTGGGCGGCCGTCTGAGATATGCCAATATTCAGTGTCAGCTAAACATCCACTACTTCTCCCCAAAAAATGTCATCTCTCTACACTCATCTGTGATTTCTATCACATCAACACTCTTCATGGGGGTCCAAGGCTGGTACAGATGCTGATTCAGAAACGATTCTGGGTCATTTTTCTACGGAGTGTATTGAGACATCGAAGCCACAAATGCATACAATGTCATAAACTTACTGCTTCTCCTAGACAACCAATAATGTCTAATCTGCCCCCCTCAAGAGTTTCATCCCAACGAGCCTTTCTCAATGTTGGACTGGACATGGCAGGCCCTTTCATCGTGAAGGAAAGCAACAGGAGAAACGCAAAAACCTACAAATCTTACCTCTGCCTGTTCGTGTGTATGTCTACTAAGGCTCTACACCTGGAACTATTTGCAAAGTTGACATTGGGTACAGCAAACAAAGTTGTCATAACACTGTGGTAAGTCTTTTGGCTGTCCACTATGACTATTTCCCTTCCTTCAAACCCCCATTCATGTTCAAGGCAGCGGGGGGTTAATGCGAACTGCATGGTTAATCCCTAGCTGGAATATATGTAGACGGCAGGGGGGTGAGTAGAAAATGCTATGGGCATGGAAACCCCTAGCCATGAAACATATGTTCAAGACAGCAGGGGAGAGGAGTGCGACGGGGCATAGAAACCCCTAGCTGGAACATGAGTGGACAGTCTGTCCCGTGCCTCACCCTTTCTCTTCCTTCAATATCCCATCCTTCCGGGGGCTTGCGCAAAATGCCCATTAGAGGCAGACGTGCTCAACGGTTCGGCCGGGGTCTCCTTATCCACCAATAACAACAACAACAACCTATACCAATTTATGTTTTTATTCAGAGTGTTCTCAGATATTAGGGGTTATGTCATTGTGTTCAGGGTATTAAACACTATAATCCAAACTATTTTTATGAAAGTAGTGGGTTAGTTTATTACAAACAATATAATTTTTTGAGTTTTTAGGAGATTTGAGGTAAAATGTTACTTCAGTACAAAACCAAATAACACTGGTGATATTCAGAGATTGCTAGTGTCACCAGCTGCGCTGCATGGTGTGCTTTGTTCAAATTCCACAAACAGACATGCAAACATACAAACTAACATCATTCTAAAACTTTTTACAAAATCAGGGATGTTTTTAAATCAAATATTTTTCCATAAAAAACTAAGATTTTTAAACTCTGTTGAAAACAATACATCTCCTTTCACTATGGTATATCGCAAGAGGAAAAACTAATAAAAAGCACAAAAAAATCAATTTTGTACCAAAACACACGAAATACATATTCACTCACAGTATGGCCTCAGTGAGACCAGATAAAAAGCGAGGCATGATGGACTCATGGCGCAATTCCACAGTTTCGGCTGAGCCTGAGACGGGATCCAGTGTCACCAGCAGAATGGAGCCGGTCGCAAGCGCGAGGGGCGAACACGGCCTCACACTTAGATGTCAGGCAGGAGGTGCTAGTGTGTGGCAGACCTGTGGAATCCATAATCTTTTAAAACATTGTTGGTTATGCATGATGAGATTGATAAGATTATCATTAGTTTTTAACTGCCTGTGTATATTTTAATACTGAGAATGGTTTCATGATTCTCAGTTATACTTTTGTCATAACCTTATCTAAGTGTTATTTATGACTTTTGACCCTCCATTTCCTTTCATTTACGGCAATAAAATCCCTTTCTTCATTCAATCGACACTCTCTTGGAAGATTTTATGGATTAAAAAAAATTTTTATTTTATTTATTTTTTACAATGTTATAATTTTTGTTATTTAGTTTTTTCATACACTTATACTTTTGTACATGACTACGCATAATGCGAAATATAGTACAATTCATTGAATTTCATTATTTTCTCAATAAAAAGTAAGGTACAAAATACAAAAGCTTAAATACTAAACCAAAAATCAAAAGCAAAACATTCAATGACAAAACTAAAATGAACTGAGAAATATTAATTTGATGGTTGCGCTACTTCTCCATTCAAAAATAAATGTCGTAATAAACCTGTAGCCTTAAAAATTCAAATACAAAACACAAATTAGAATAAACAATAAAGTATGGTTTTACAAAATTTTACGTAAATCAAACCATCATTTAATGTATTTAGCAAGCATACTGTAAAATAACTTAAATACTGCATGTAATTAATAACGCAGTTAGTGTTGTATGACCATGTTCATATAATTTAAAATGAAAATTTTACTGTATGATCATCCATTTAAAAACACATCGTAGACTCCTCTTCACATTAAAATAAAAATGAAGGTACTGTAGTAAGCAGTTTGACCTTGTGAAATAAAGGTAAAAAATATCTTAACCCTTTAGATGCTAAGAAAAATCTTAGATTCATTTTCATATAGCCATACAAAACATAACATTTTACACGGCAAAAAAAACTACCAGGATAAAAAAAAACTAATTTTGCAGTTAAAATTTTGTAAGCAACCAAATAATCAATCTTACAGGCATTTCAAATCAAAATATTAATTGATTACATTTCATTTTTTATCTTTGGAAATATAAATACGTAAGTTGTTAGTGAGAGAGAATTGACAATCGCAACAGCTATGAACTGATGTTGTTGGATGCTCTCAGTGCTCATGACTTATGCCACCACCGATCTAATCGGCTCCTGGCATACAAAAAGTTAAAGATATTTGTATGAATTAAACAGTATACTGTAATTTTATTAAACTTACATGGAGATGAGTTGATGACGTGGTAGGTCGAAGGATCCCTTGCTTCGATGGTGTGGCATCTCTGAAAATAGAGGGCACCCTTAACTCACTATTGTCCTGCAATCATAAGACAATTTGATTACGGTATGCAAAAATGGAACATAATACAAATAAAATTACTTTAAAGAGTGGAGTGCAATTCTATGTTTGCAATTTTAAACTATCACAATGACTATGGGTTGACATTTTCCCTAGACTTTGCATCGTTTCAGAAATTAAAAATAAACGTCTACAACGCTCAAAAATATATTTACACTTTTACTGCAAAGAATACAGGATGTAAATATATGAAAAGTTTGAAAAAGGCAATCGATTTTGACTGGACACTCTGTTTATCATCCTGTATTCTTTGCAGTATAAGTGTAAATATATGAGTGTTGTAGACATTTTTTTTTTCATTTCTGATCGCAGAACAAGTGTCATGCTAATAAAAAAATTTTGAATAGTTTTGACATTATTCTACATGACCAAATCAAGACAAATAGAGTGTTACACCCACCCCCCTTCCACCAAAATGTAGAAGTGTTGATGTTTCCAAGACCATAAATTCTTAAAGCAGCTGAATATTTAAAATTTTTTATGTATTTATGAAAATAAGCTTTTAAGTATTAACGAATGTCACTTAAGTAGTGTAAAAACATTTTATACTGAAAAGCAGTATAAAAATTTGCAACAACTGAGACAACTTGCCCGGGAGAAACTGTACCATCTAAACATTTTATTTTGAACTTGTAATACAGCTAGAAAAAAATTTTAAACCCTTACCTGAATAGTTATTTTGTCTGGGTGCCTGTAAGTGAGACAATGAACACTAGATGTGGTAGCCACCAGTACAACAACACTGTTGACAGTCTCGTGTATGGATATGCCTTCGAGGATCGGAGTGGTCGATGAACCTGTATCTTAGATGGTTTCCGACCAAGTTTATGTCTAAACTTTGCTCTACCAGTTCCAATATATCGTGGTTGGTGCGCCTGTTCAAAAATATTGTGAAATAATTAATTTCAAAAAAAATTGTTTAATAATTAGTTTGGTTTAGAATCAGAATTAGGGATAGAAAAAGAAACCAGAATTTGGCTGAGTTAGATCAAACGCCCTTTATTCAAAGGTGTGTGGAAGATTAAGTTTGAAAAATGAGGCTGTGCCTGCTTGATCATAACATGTTTATTATTACTAGAGATTGCCTACTGTTCAAAATTTTGCCAAAACTATACTTGATCTAGGCCCAATTAGTTTTCAAAAATTTTGTAACTGAAACATATGTTCTTAATGTTTTGCTAGCATTTGTTATTACAACAGCTGTTAATGATTCAAAATAAACGACACCTCTTCCATAAGATTAACATTGGAACTTCAAAGGCCTATTGGGGGTAGCCCTGAAGGCCGGTATGAATTATAATGTGATTCTGCTCATCTACGGGACAATACCTTTCTAACGGTAAGCGCGGTTTTCTCATACGATGTTCACAAGCTGAGAAAAAAGGAGGAAAAGAAACATGCTGGCCTATTAATATATAGAAGATAGGTTATTTAAGATACATTTAATTTAATGAACGCATGTGCTTGATAGAAATGTGTATTGAAATGATACTTAGACATTTAAAAAAAGGACTAGTCTTAACATTTCAGAATGTGTAATTCAGTTACAAACCAGTATATAAAGCGATTACTAAGATTTTTCTTTTTGTAACAAAATCCGCCAGCTCTCTGTTGAACTTTGACATCTTGAAGTGTGCTCTGAGTGCCACCTGAAACAGTTCAATAATGAAATCTACTATTAATACACAGAAGAATCAAATACTTAATATGCCAGACAAAAGTGCCTTGGTGTTTAGTAAAATTTTACCCTTTTATGATTAACTATTATTTAACCTTTCATCGGGCGCTAGGATATTGAAACAACTTCGGGGGCAAGCGGAGGTTCTCTCAACGATAAAAAAAATCATTCTTTTGAAAAAGTTTTCAAACACACAAGTAGTTTTTAAATAAATAGTATTACTTTTATGTAATTTTACACATACAAAAAAAATACTGGATGGTATAATATTTTATCTGGGTAATATTTTTAAACAATATTAATAAGCAATAAGGATTCACAGAATTAAACTAGCGTGACATATGAATAATAAGACAACCAGACCTGCGTACTCAGCGAATTTCCAAATTAGTAATATTAATTTTTACCAGATGAACCTGTAAACCAAATTTAATTACGTGCACATAAATATGGAAATAAATGTCTATTCTCCCTTATGATAATAGGGAAATAGTATGCAGGTATGCTGCCATGGGAAACACTAAAAGTAGGTTTTAAGCATAAAAAATTTTTATTTGGACCATATGAAGCCATATACTAAGTTTCTTCAATATTTGTCCGTTAATAAAAGAGTTTGCCTACTCTCCATCTGATTAACTTGGGTAAAGAGTATGCAGGTTTGCTGCCATGATAAGTACAATAACCAAGATCTTTTAATATAAATGGTTGAATCTCAACTAAATGAAGCTAAATACCAAGTTTCATCCAAAAATATTGGTTAATAAGTGAAATATTAACACATCCTTATTTTCCATAAGATTAACATTGGAGCCCCAAAATACAATGTACTGTCGTTAGACTTTTTAATAGGGGTGTGCAAATATTCGAACTTCGAATAATTTTGAACCGAATATCGCAGTATTCGATTCGATTCGAAATTTAAGAAAAAATTCGAAATAACAGAATAGTTCGAACCGTTCGAATAGCTCGCCGGTTACTCGAAAACGCTAATGATACCCGACTGCTAATTGTTATTTTCAAAACAAAGGTTTGAGTGAACAAATCAGCATTGTGTACAGCAGAAATATTAGGCCTATTTAAATACAATTAATGGATCCACAATTATTAACAGCAATCTTGACAAAGACGAACGAATAACAGTATAGTTTCTGAGTTTCCAGTGTTGCCAGACGTAGACCATTTGTGCAATACTTAAAATTGTAAATGATTGCATTTTTTTCATATATACAGAAGGATTTATAATCTTTGGTATAGCTATATTTTGCTATCTACAAAGTTGTATAGTCGATCTACATCTTAAGATTGATAAAAATTGATACCTCGCGCATGTTATAATCCAACGGTAAATATATCGTGAATCAAAACTTATCATACTCTGTGTCAGTCAAGCCAAGTCAGGCGGACTAAAAATTAAAGATAGTCAGCTGTGTTGTTGACTTGTTTAACTTCTCGGCGGTTTGGCAGTAATGTTTAGTTTTTTTCTCATAGTAATAAAGTTATTTTGATTGTGTTATGATTTTAGGAAAAAATAAGTTGGCTATGAAACCTCAAGTAAAACTTTTAGGAATTTTATCTTCATAACTTGGATTCTGGGAACATGGTTAAATTTACACATGAATTGTTGGTTACCAAATTAAGTCAGAATAGGCCTACAAGGTACTTTTTACTTTCTCCCCCTATACCATAGTATATGGAGAAAGTATTGTTTTCGTCAAAATTTTCGAATTTGAGTTGTTGGTGGATTTATCCATTTTGGTTCCCCCTGAGTCCAAAAAAGTGGTTTTCGGAGTGATGTCTGTGTGTGTGTGTGTGTGTGTGTGTGTGTGTGTGTGTGTGTGTGTGTGTGTGTCAGGATGTAAACAGAGCTAGAGAATGCCCCAATGGTCCGATTTTGATGAAATTTGGTAGGTAAATCCAAACCCACGATAATTCCAGGCGTTTTTTCATTTTTTTTGAATTTTTTATTTTTAAGGGTAGTTTACCCCCAAAAACCCTCAAAAATCAAAATTTCTCAAAAACGGCTCGAACGATTTTGATTAAAATTTTGTGGTTTATTAAGCTTAAAATGGTGAATAAAATGACACCACCCGCATCTCCGGGAAAATGCGCGTTCAAAAGTTATGGAGTAAAAAGTGTTTCAAAAATCAATTTTTTGAATTTTCAAAATAGCTGTTGTCTCGAAATAAATTTTACTTATCACCATTAAATCAAGCTTAAAAAACTAAATAATCCAGTATTTTAAATTATTGCTCTACGTCAAGTGGTTGCGGAGAAAATTCAATTTTTCGTTTAGCGGTAAACGCAGTACGTTGTTAAAAGTCACAGACGCGCGTAGGGTCAAGCTCGCGCTGCACAGCTGGTAGCTATCCGACAGAGTCATCTAGACATTAATGTTTAAAGCTTTCAACACATGTTTTTATATTGTTGGGAGAAAGTATGTGTCAGTTATCTGATACCGTTTATTTGCTTAGTTTTGATCACTGTTTTTGGGATACGCACACCTTAACTTTTAGTTTACTTTAGGCTACAAGTATTTAATTAGATGTTATTTTCATCTACCATTATTTATCCCAACTTCTCCATTTGAATACCATATTGAAAGAAATAAGTAGGCTATTGATCACAAAATCTCAAAACGTATTTATAAACCAATTGTTGGTGATGTTTAAAATGAAAACCAATAACATGTTTTTTCTATCAGCAATGGTGTTTTATTGCACTTCTATAGGTATGTAAATTACTTTCATTAAGTTCAACATTGTGCTGAAAATTACCATTGTTGCTCTGGACTACCAAAACCAAATAAAAATTGTAAAAAACACTTCATTTTGATCAAATAATGTGAAATACTGTTTGATTGTAAAATTCTCATATTTTCATAGTCAGTCTTAATTTAAATAAATCATTTGTTAAAAACAAATTTCAACGTTACTATTCGATTCGAAACTATTTGATATTCGGAATAGTAAATGACGGCGAAACTTCGTTATCCGTCTCCACCGTTATTATCAATGTGGAAATTTCGATATTGCGATTAAAATTGAGCGATGAAAACAATCGAATCAACAACGATACTGAGAAAAGATATGTATCATAATAATAATCTAACCTAAACCATAATAATAATCTAACAGTGGAACCATAAACCTCCGTCACTTTAATTGTCAGCGATGTTAATAACAACAAAATCAATGGTGTTTGGAAACATTTAAAATGCATATTCCCTCAATACAATAGCAAAAAAAAAAATAATAATAAAATAATAAAATAAAATAATAATAAAATATTTTTCTGATTTGTATTTGGCAGCATTTGTGTGACGCTATTATTTAGATCTAACGAAGTCTGCTTCTTCTCACAATTTGTATTTAGGTTCAGCTACACAACAAACTTGGTTAGTTTATTTTGTGTTGTTCTTTGTTACAGGTTACATTAGCTACAATTTTTACTTTTTCTGTTGTTGTTATTTTCAGTTACTTGTTTGAATATATACGGTATTTGTTTAGGTTTATTTAATTATATTAGAACCAGAACGAGAAACTAAATCAGGTGATAAAATCGTAATCGCATCGTGTAATTGTATCATCGATATAATAGCAATATTATCGCAATATCGAAATTTCCACATCGATAATAACGGTGGAGACGGATAACGAAGTTTCGCCGTAAATGACTATTTGATTCGATTCGGTTTGAAACCAAAAATCACTATTCGCACACCCCTACTTTTTAATATCTCAGTAACCAATCGCGATAGAGCAAAGCTTCAAAATACTAAATTTTGTGTTTTTTTAGCTAAATCAAGTGGTAAAAATCAAAATTTAAAATTTTCAAAAATTACATAGGCCTATATAAAATGCAAAAAACCCATTTTTGGGGTAAATAAACCCTAAAACTCCCCCTTCCGGTAGGTCGATATATCTGGTATACGAACTCATCCGAATAAAGGTAGGATTACACATCTCTACCAAATTTGGTCTCGATCGGACCGTTTTTACGAGAGTTATCGTGTCTAGGGACACATACACATATAATGACTATTATTTTTTATCTCTGTGCAAATCAAAACGAAAAAGTAACATGGTCCCGGGCTTAGGTCTTACCATAAGACCTATGGTAAGAGCTTATTTCCAATGAGAAATTTGCTAAAAATCTTAATTTATAAATTAAATCCCGCAAAATTATTGTAAAAATTTAAATTCTGTGTTAATTAGAATGGTTTGTACGGTGGTTTAAATAATTTTGTTACCTCAGTAATTAACCTATTTCCACTATTTTTCCACTATTTCCACAAAAAATAAAAAATTTCCTATTTTATAGGAAATTCCCTGAGTACGCAGGTCTGCTGTGATGAGGGGTATTTTCCAAGTGCAGAGGTAACCTCCGCATAGCGCCTGATGGAAAGTTAACAATAGTATAAGTTATTCTGTCATTGCTAATTGGATTCTGTAACGATTAAAATAAATATAGTATCTATTCAAAAAAAATTATGGTACAGTACTAGTAAATAAAGTGAGTTTCCAGTAAAGTCAAATGGTTCAATTTTTAACTGCTAGGCCTACATTGAAAATTCCTGGCATTTGCAAAACACCTGTAAAAAACTTCAATGCTATTCCCTAAATATGCGGTTGAAATACATTACTTAAGTAGCCTACTGAAAATTTGTCAATTTGTATCTTGTTTAGTATCTTTTGTTTATCACTGGCAGGTCTCTTGTTGTTTTTCTTTTTCCATAAGAAACATTAATGCTGCATTATGTTACAATATGTTACTCTTTGTTGTTAATATTAATATATTTATTATACAGGGCGATCAACTCAATTGGTCCAATCTAATTTTTTATATTGACATTATATAATTTTAACTATAAAAACATCAATAAACTATCCTAACTATTTTCTGATTGCTTAATTGATGTGTACAAAAAACTATTGGTATCTCATAAACTAGAATACTTTTGCCTACAGAAAACTTTAAAAATCGGGAGTTTTATTTCTTTTTAAAGACTGTTACAAACAGGAATTCAGATTGTAAAAATTTTACCCCAGTTTTCAATTTTAAAAATAAAATAAAAATATTCATATCCCTCCGAGTGTTAAATGTCGATTTTTCCGCCCAGCTTTTCGACCTCCGAGAGTTAGTCGATTTTTCAACGGTTCGAAAACCTGTAAGTAACTTTATAGTGAATGTCAGAAATGGACCCATAAACACTACCACTGTTACTGGGAGATTCTAAGCTATTCAAAAGCACCCATTTCAAATGGCGGAACGTGATTGGGTTGTTTATAATATGCAATAAAACATCTGGGAAAAAACTATTACCATCTGCTAACTTTGTAAACCAAAAAATTTTACCAAAAAAATATGTTGTAAAAGGTTAAGTTATGAATGATTAAAGGGGGTTACTAATACAGTAGACTCCCTCTTAACCGGCCACCTTTTAACCGGTGTCCGCTTTAACCGGCCTACCCTGACACAAAATAACATCTTTTTAACCGGCCATTTTTTATCTCAACATCGCTTTACCCGGCCGCGTTTCGCCTGAAACGTACTTTTCTTATCTAATGTATCATTCAATTAAACTTTATTTCATATTGACATTCTCAAACCAATTAAACTGTAACGTCCTGGACGGAAGTGACTGCCACCGGAAGTCAATGCGTTTGGACCTACTATTCAGTAGACCACAATAAAGAAACAAATTATTATTAGTGTAGGTTTGTTGTGGATTTCATGGGTGGTGGATGTTAGCTATAAATCATGTACAGTAATGTATTTAAGGTTGGTTTTTCAAGTAATAACTTAATTATATTTAGGCCATATAAAATTGTGGGTTGGCGTTCTTAAATGAACATCGGTTTAACCGGCCAATTCATTATCCGGCCGCGGCTTGGTCCCGAGGTGGCCGGTTAAGAGGGAGTCTATTGTAGGTACTGTTTATTTACATTGGAATAAATTAATATGTTTTATTGAGTTTATAACCATAAATATGAGTAGGAATTGGTGTAATATTCCTAGCTTGATTTTACATGTGTTCTTATGGGATTAACGTAACTTAAGTACCGTAGGACATATTTGGTTATATCCAACACACATTTTTTTTTTCAAATGCTTCTACCCTATATTAATTATATATTTTGGCGAAACTTCGTTATCCGTCTCCAGCATTATTATCGATGTGGAAATTTCGATATTGCAATAATATTGCTATTATATCGATGATACAATTACACGATACGATTACGATTTTATCGCCTGATTTAGTTTCTTGTTCTAATATAATGAAATAAACCTTTTGACAATAAAACAAATACCGTATATATTCAAACAAGTAATTGAAAATAACAACAACAGAAAAAATAAAAATTTGTAGCTAATGTAACCTGTAACAAAGAACAACACAAAATAAACTAACCAAGTTTGTTGTGTAGCTCTGTATCTAATTTCAAATTGTGAGAAGAAGCAGACTTCGTTGGATCTAAAATGGCGTCACACAAATGCTGCCAAATACAAATCAGAAAGGTTTTTTTTTGCTATTGTATTGAGGGAATATGCATTTGAAATGTTTCCAAACACCATTGATTTGGTTGTTATAAACATCGCTGTCAATCAAAGTGACAGAGGTTTACGGTTACACTGTTAGGTTAGATTATTATTATGATACATATCTTTTCTCAGTATCGTTGTTGATTTGATTGTTTTCATTGCTCAATTTCAATCGCAATATCGAAATTTCCACATCGATAATAACGGTGGAGACGGATAACGAAGTTTCGCCTATATTTTCTTGAACTGCGTAAATTTCTAAACAAAATGTGTACCTATCCATTTTATCTAGCCTACTTTCATACAGTATATACATTTATAGTCCTAGGTCAAAAGATATATTTTTTACTAGGCCAAATTTTTTTCTTTAATGTATGCAAAGAAACCTTAAAAAATGCGTAAAGCTTTAGGGGTGTTGAACGCTAGGAGGGCTATACTTGGTGGCAACAACCATGGTTGTCGCAGAAATTTGCAAAATTGTTCTCATGGGATCTACGCTTAGTTTACCTAACAAAGACTATAGTCATCTTGATTGCAGCACCCTTAGGCCTACATTAAAATGTTCTGAAAAATGAGTGAGTGAAGGAAACAAGCTCATCTTGGAGGCCAATGAGTGGAGCGAGTGATCAAGCTTATCTTAAATGAACAAAGCCTTTGGGACTTGGCAATTTAACGTAGCTGAGATTGATAACACTATGACTTCAAAGAATTTTTAAATTTTAAAGACCAAGTGCAAGACCCCAGGTAATTTTATATCTAACTAGGCCTATTTTCTGGCTCTACGAATTAATAGTAAACAAACTTACCGGTATTAAGGGTAATTTCTTTCCAATTCTCAGGTCTTGTTTGGTCTGGAATGACTTCCCTAAACTGCATAGAATTATTCATACTTAAAAAAAAATGTTGACTGTAAATTTTAAATTGTATAAGAAGTTCTATTGTGATGAGCAAATTTGCAATTGTTTGAATTGGAATAACTTCACATCAATCCATAAATTTTAGGTTAAGGGTGCAAAGCAAAGGCGGTCTTTTTTTCTTTCTTGCAAAGGCAGGCTAATGTTTACAAGTAATAAGTAACCATGCAACCTCGAAGTACAATGGCTGCTTCCATTACTTTCTTTCTGAAAATGTGAATTAATTTTAAAAATTAGTCACATCATTGACTATGGATACTATAGTATCCATTGTCTATGGTCACATTTTAAGCTTTTAAAATACACTGTTTTGGTTAGATTAAATATTTTGCAGTTTTAAGGTAATGATTGCTCGTCCCATCTCACCAAGTTTAGCATTCTTGACATCAAGCGTATCAAGAAGCACTACTCGGCGGGGAGAAATATGGCTGTGGCTCTCGTTTCTCTCAATCTCAATAGCTTTCTGGACTTCGGCGATCGTGTCGATTATTGATCATTCCTTTCTGAAGGCGTACTGACGAGGGCAGCAAAGGTCCCGGCAGCTACCAAGGAAGAAGTCAAGCGGGAACAAATCACTTTTCAAAAAGTTGTCCAGCATACAGAGAGGTCTGTGAGGGACGCCACGGCAGCTAAGGATCACCCTTGCTCGTAAGCACAAGCGTGGCGGTTTTCCAGGGAGATGGAAAAACCCCTTCAACCAAGCAGGCATTGTGCACTCTCAGCAACAACTTGGAATTGGTGGTGGAAATCTACTTTCAGAGCCTCCCTGGGAATCCCGTCTGGGCCAGGAGCCTTGTTGCTTTTTAGGGTGAGAACGGAGTTTTCCAACTCCTCAATGTTGTTGTTGTTATTGGTGGATAAGGAGACCCCGGCCGAACCGTTGAGCACGTCTGCCTCAAAATGGGCATATTGCGCAGGCCCCCGGAAGGATGGGATATTGAAGGAAGAGAAAGGGTGAGACACGGGACTGTCCACTCATGTTCAAGTTAGGGGTTTCTATGCCCGTCGCATTCCTCACCCCCTGCTGTCTTGAACATATGTTCCAGCTAGGGGTTTCGATGCCCATAGCATTTCTCCTCACCCCCTGCTGTCTACATATGTTCCAGCTAGGGGCTTACATGCAGTTCGCATTAACCCCCCACTGTCTTGAACATGAATGGATTATGAAGGAAGGGAAATTGTCATAGTGGACAGCCAAAAGACTTACCACAGTGTTATGACAACTTCGTTTGCTGTACCCAATGTCAACTTCGCAACTAGTATAAACCAGTTTTAAAGTTGTCCTGGGAAAACTCCTCAATGGTAAAGAGAGGAACGTCCTCCACCCGTTCGAAGTCAACTATTGGTCTCTGTGGATGAAAAGGAAATAGGGCAGAGACGATCCTCTCCATAGTGGCGTCCTCCATGATGGTAGGTGGAGAACGGGGGCAGAGTGTCTGGGTCACGACTTTGTAACCCAAACCCCATATGGATCGGAATCGACGTCGTCCCGAAGTTTCCTCTAGCTGTTCGCCTTGTTCACATACTGTAAAGTAATGATTATCATTATTATCATATTAAAATAATAACATATTAAATTAATAATACCATTATTAGAATATTATCAGACACTAAGTAAGGTAACGTATAGACTTTAACTAATTTGCAAATCGTAAAAATATCTATGATGATTTGTACTGTAATAGTTATAATAGTACTTAATAGTTATTGATAAAATAACTATTAAATTGCAAAATACTTAACTCTTTCAGTCCCAGGTACAGATAGAGTTACGTTGAAAAAATTTATCTTGATATCTTCATATATATACATAATTTAAATAGTATATGCTTAGTATGTATTTTTTTTTTTTTTTGGAAATCTAATGAAGAAGAAAAATTGTCCACAATTGGGGACAAAATGATTCAAAGGGCTAGAATTAAGTAAAAAATATATCATTACATACAGTTTATTCTTTGTAATTTGTCTAAAAAACGTAAACCTTAAAAAGATACAATAATGATTAGAAAACATTAGAAAATTACTCTTCTGCTTAACGGAGATGGTATGTTCGGAAACAAGTTCCGTACTTTTGTAAGACAAATATATATCTGTCATTTTTCACATCGTATTCTTGATTTACCAGTACATTTTGTCACTTTGTACATGACTTTGTACCTTCCAACTGAGATACTTATACCTAAATTAAATAGTATATGTTTGGTTTTTTTAATCATTGTGTATAAAACAGGAAAAAAAATTTATACATATGAGATGAATAGGTCCAGTTTTTCAATACGTTTGTATGCACACTAAATATTTATTTTTACATCCTTTAGTTTATTTCGCCTCAATTTTAGATTTAGAAGTTTGAGTTCTTGTACACCGTCTAATTTATTTGTCCTTAAATGTAGACAACAGAACTTAGAAGTTATGTCAGTCATTTTTCCTTCGATTCTATTGTACACATTTGGGGACACGTATTTTCTCTTCCAAATGTTACAACACATAAATTTCAGTAAGGCAAGGTATTTGTATATTCATAAACTGTTATATGTTTATAATTAATATACAAACTGTTAAGCATAAATTAAAATACAATCTATCTCAAATAAGTTATAAAACAAAAAATGCCCCGACCACGGCTAGATTAGTTGTGTTCGGACATTCTTCTTTTCAACAGTTGAATATATCAGGGTTTTTACTCTAAAAACACATCAGTTTAGTGAGAAACTAAATTTTAATTGAAAATCTGTCAACGGGGACAGCTACATTGAAAGGTGGGGAAATTAAACCTTGAAATAATTGTTGAAATGTGCTTTCTCAATTAATTGAGGACCCAGGGACTGAAAGTTTAATACCAGATCAAAATAATAACCATTGATAATTGCTATAGAGCGAACGTAACACCATTGACTATCGATACTCTTAGTATCCATAGCAATGGCAACACGAACAATTAAGACAATGGGATCGTTCACGAGCCTCAACCACAAAGACGTTTGTTTACGTTTTTTCCTATCACGTGACAAATTCCAGACACTTTCACTTTCTTTGTGAGATTTGTCACGTGATAGTAAAAAAACGTAAACAAAACTCTTTGCAGTTGATACTCGTGAACAAGTCCAACAACGTAACGCTCACCGGCTCACCTCTTGCAACGAAAAAAATATAAGCACCATCCAGCTGTTAACTGCGTCAACCGAAAACAAAACAAACTAACAAACGTCAAGTAAGTGTAAGTGGCTTAGCTTAGAGGTTAGGTATGTATAAAATAAATAAAAAATTTGAATCTCATTAAATCCAATTTTAGATGAGTCCCATCTCTATCTTTTAATTTAAATGTAAGTTAGTTCTAATTCACAACTTAAAAGCACGATACTGAATAATACACTCCACTCTGTCTTAAAGGTGAGTTTAAATATTAACAAGTGTCTTGGAGGTTAGGGATAGCCTACAAAAGGTTCGCATTAAAGGTTTCGATCCGATTGAATATTCCTTAAAACTCCGGGAAATTCCTGTAAATTTAATAACGGCGAATATTTACTAAACTCAATTAGAAATAACTAATTTTGATAAGGATCAAACTAGATAGGATTATGTAATTATTGCTCTAACTAAACTTATGCCCATGATAATAAAGGATTATCTTAAAAAAAATTATAATAAGACAGGGTAAAATTTCATATAGATCAATCTGATCGATATAACTATTATATCAACTATTGATTCAATCTAAATAGTAAAGCTACTTAAACAGCAAAGACAATAACTAAGTTAATCATCCCTTTTTTATTTAGATTTTAAACTAAACTATAATTAGTATAGTTAAAATTAAAGTATAATTTCCCTTGAGCAATAAGACAAAAAGTTCATAATTAATTGGGAGCAATATGGCTGATGGAATGTTAAAATCAAGATCTCTTTAAATTTTCTAATGTCCCTAACTTATTCCTTCTATTTCCAGAGTATGGCTTGTCAGCCAGTTCCAGACCCATTGTTTACCCTCAGGGGTGAAATGGCAGCCATACAGAGTTTACTTTTTCATCTAACTGATGGCGCTGACTACTTGTTTGCCTCAACTCAAGCGGGGATTGTCCACCAATGGAATCTTCAGGTAAAAAGAATAATAAAAAGACTCACACAGCAATGAGTATAGTGCCTAGTGTATTATGCATATTAACGTATTGCGTATTATGCATATTATGACCCACAAACAGTGATCAATATTAATAAAAATTTAAAAATAATAATTTTAGAACCAGTATGTTAGTTGTTGTTGTTGGTTTTTTTTTTTTTATATATTTAATCAAATATTTAAGTTAGGGCTTCCTTGAGTTTTAGATTCTAATTACTGCATCCTAACAATACAAAAATAGTTTGTTTCTAATAAAAATTTAAGAGCAAACATAACTTATTAAAAAAAAAATAGGCCTACATAAAATCTGACAATCCATATGAAGAATGTGCTCTACAGTAACAAGGTGGTAACGAAGTCCGAGTAATTCACCAAATTGCTGTAGTTTTAATCTTAGCTGTGACTTTTTAATTTTATAAGGAGACCCTCTGCAATGTGGCACATTGTCAATCTGGCCCTCCTGTAGTGTGGCGATTTTCAAACCTTGCTAAAACTGTATAATTGATGTTTTTCAAGTCTTGGCTCGATATTAAGAAAGAGTCGTAAGCTTCCTCTGATGACGGGGGCAGTAGTTCCCCAGATGAAAGTAAATGCCGCTGTTGTCTCGTTTTTCATGCACTTTGTATTGGCTGAAGAGCGGGTGGCCTAGCCTTCTCCCGCAGGAGTTTTACAACTTTTCGTGGTACAATTCTCCTAGAAAAAGTATATTGAATAAATCTATCATTTTTGGAAATTTTATATTCCATCTGTTGGTCTTCAAAATGACACAATTTCAAAATAAATTCCATGTAAATCTAAGGAAATAAGAGATAATTTTTCAGTAAATTTATTTTATTTTAATTTAGGCTAATTGTGTTTGTAATTAAAGTATTGTTAAATTATTATTAAATTGTAATTAAATTATTAAATTGTAATTGTTATGTTTTAAAGATGAATTAATCCCATACACTACTGAAATCTCAAGACGAAAGAGATTTCTTGTGACAATTGTACCAAAATAAGTAGATTTAATTACCTCTGAACTTAATAGAACTTAAAGTACTTGTCCAAAATAAAAAAATACAAATGTTACGTTACAGTAAGAAGTAGTTTAAGGTAAACAATATTGGAAAACAATTTTTGCTTGCACAACCTTAACCTTGCTGTCTGTTGCTATATTTCGCACCTAGGGGCATTTCAGCTGTAACCCCTTAGAGGAAAATTCCCTTCCATATCCTGTTTTTCTTCCTAATTGGGTGTTATTCAAATTCCTCTCCTCCTAATAGCGCTGATCAAGGTACTTCTAATTGCCATTGCAAGCGCTTTTTTTTTTTATCTCAATAATCAAAACAAACAAATCTGTAGCATAAAATCACTGGAGACAGCTGTAATAACGTTCACTGTGTGATTGGTTAGATCCTTGGCAGCGGTAGAAACGGTGGAATTTAAACACAATATGACTGCAGTTTAATATTTAACTGCCTTTAGTAAGTCTTTCAATTAACTACACTCAATACCAATACAAAAAAATATAAAAAACACTAAATAATAAAGCTGGCTGACAGATGAACATAGTATCGTCTGCTAATTAAGTCGGTGAGCTGATCTTAGATATTTAACATAATAAAGGACATTGGCTTCGAAAACAGATTAGAGAGTTTTTTTATCAGTCTTTCGAAATAGCTGGGGTCAAAAGACGGACAGAGGGATTTGTTGTGAGCAATTAAATGGGTGGAGTAAAATTAGCTCCAGGAGACTTTACTTTTCCCACTAATTCGGCACCACCCTCAACCTGGCCTGATATCCGTTAGATTAGTAAGAGTCTACTGTAAATTGGCTAAAACCTGTAATATGTTTTATAATCTGTATGCCTACATGGAAAATACTTATTGAAAGTTTAATATAATAAGATTGATTAACAAGACCAAAATTTTGTTTCTCTCTAAGTTTTTTTTTATTTTTTTTATTTTTATTTTTATTTTTATTTTTTTTGGGGGGTTTTGTTTTGGCCACCAGGAATCGATGGAGTTGGTTCCACGGCTGGGAAAAATCCGGTTTTTAGTCCTAGAGCCCTTCAAAGTTCCCTTGTTACCGTTATGGAGATTTTTTTGTAGCTACTACATTGAATAGAAAAACTAGCTGATAATTGTAGATATAAAGATATGTGTTAAGTATTTAACCCATGGTTTAACAAATTTATACCAAAGTGCATCTATTGGCGTGGCAAGTGAGCGAAGTGAACAAGCTCACTTAAAAAGAAAGAGGGCGAGTGAGTGGAGTGAACGAGATTTGTCTAAGAAAGGAGAGTGACGCTTAGTGATTTTTCCGATCATAAGCTCAGTCCCCCTGGTACTCTTTTTTAAAATGAAAAAAGAGTCTATAAAAGTAATTATTATTAGAGAAAGAAAAATTGTCCCTAGTATGTACATTTTCTAGTGATGTCAAATGATACATAATCCTCATGAATACCTGAAAATTCATTGATACTTATTAAATCAATAAATATTTAAAATTTAATCAGGTTATTAAGGAAATGATGAATAAATTGGAATCACAATAAGTTAGCTAATTGTATATTATAATTCATTAACAATAATAAGATTACAAATTTATAGGATTATTTGATCCTATAAATTTTTACTACTATTATTGCAATAGTACTAATAGTTAATGCGACTGATTTTACATGATTTTAGATGCGGAAAATCTTGTTTATTATATCCTGTTACAAACTTTAGATGATAGCCTATCTCAATCATAAAAATTGGTAAATAATTAGTTGAAGACTATCTCAATATATCATTCGATGATAATAATAATACATTTAGGTGAACATATCATTAATCTAGCTCGATTTCATTAATAGGCCTACCCAAAATACCTGTGTATTTATGCATTTTTTGTATCTACCCAGAGTTTTAAATACCCGGGTATTCTACATCACTATGTCTAACATGAAATGTGTAACACCAAATATATCTATGTCATATTTTCAGAGTTGCAGAGAAGAGGCCCAATTCAAAATCAGTGAGGAAGCCTGCCTCTCCATTCGGTTTGTCCAGGATTTGTTTATTTCTCAAACAAAAGGAGGAGAACTAAAGATTTGGGAAAAAAATGAAAGTGAATTAATTCTAAAAAATACTGTGCTCCTCGATTATTGGGGTTTTTGCAAATTCGGTGTTTCTAATTTAAATATTATAGTTTTCCCTGAAGCTGATTCTAAAATAAAAATGTTTAACCTTAAAGGTGAAACCATTAGAACTTTGAAACCTTCTGGCGATGAAAAGTTAGGAGAAATAATGACTCTAAAGAGTTTTAACTTGAATGATGAAAACTATATTTTTGTTTTGTATGAAAATGGATTATTATCGTTATTCAGAGGGGACGATGGACGAGAAGTATCACAATCCAAAGTCACCACTGATTGTCCGATGGCATTGGATTTTGATGGTGATTCCAAATGTGTGGTTGGAACCAGTGGTGATTCTATCTTTGGTTTTGAACTGACAACAGCTTTGCAACTGAAGAAATGGAAAGAAATAAAGATAACGAACCCTGGAGTGAGCTGTGTGGCGATTAGGCCTGACAGGAAACTTTTCGCCGCGGGGTGTTGGGACACTCGAGTCAGATTGTTCTCGATGAAGAGTTTCAAGCTTCTGGCAGTGCTTGCGAACCACAAGGAGACCATACATGACGTCTGCTACTCACCTGCTAGGGTACAAGCGTGGAATGCAGAGTGGCTACTGGCTGCCGCGGGAAAAGATGGACGTGTCACGCTATGGAGCTTGTATTAATTTTAGTAAGGTAAATATTTTTCTATTTCTGTGATATTTTTTATCCTAAGTTCAAAAGAATATTACAATTTTAATCAGAACTTTTCTATAATTTCCCCTTTCCCTAAAAAGTTTTCAAAATTAGGGGGGTGGTTTTGGTGTTGCCAATCACATTGTACTATATTATGGTGAGTGGGTAGTATTGGAATTTTCTAATTTAAATTGAATGTAGTTTGTAAATTGAAATATAGTAATAAACTAATCTTTGTTGTAAGTGAAAAATTAAAGTGAGCCTAAAAAGTGTATTGCTATAAATACATTGAGTGCAGCACCATTAAGGCAAGGGTTCCCAGAAGCTTTAATTAAAAGAAATGCTTAACAAAGATAAAAAATTCCTGCCTCATACCAGTGACAATGATTAGCATTGTATATCGTTGAATTGTTACTTAACATCCACAAGTTATCTGTAGATAGAAACAGAACTAAAACAATGGGAGACATCAGAATGGTAAAAGTTTACATTTCCACACCTTACTTGAGGTGCGCTAGTATTTGGAAAGTGCGAAATTTTATTATGTTCTAGGTATTTCTTCCACCTGAGGACAGGATCAGATTCCAGATATCAATGCGCTGTGAATTTTTTTTCAATAATCAGTGATGGAAAATGTCGGCAATAATGTAGCCTACTAAATAATAACATACAAAAAGAATCAACTCTACCACAAAATATCAGTAGAGGCATTAAATATGTGTCTCTTTCTATTCCCAATAAAGTATCTTATGACACAATAAGTCATAAATAGACTTTGTAAAATTGAAAGTGATTGAGATAGAATCAATTTAATAATTCATAAAAAATGTGTAGGTCAAATGATACTTTTCCTTTAATTGATGGCTACAATTTCTCTGGTACTCTGGTAGAGTAGTAATTGTAAACCATTGCAAAGGAAAAAGAGAAGCTGAACAATAACTGTAAAATAATATCCACTTTATTTTTACAGTATTTAACCATGGTTTCCTTCAACAAAAACTAAGAAACTCTTGTAATGAATAACACTAAAAGAATTAACACTAAAATGTTAACACATAAATTTGTCATTGGATAAACTCTATGTGATAGCATTGTTGGAACTCCCTAAAGTTATAGAAACCCTAGACCCAATGGCGAATCTTACACGGTCAATAAGGATTGTGATATTTGGATTGTGATCCTGGATCACGATATGGATTGAGTGTGTTAAGCCAAATATTGATGAGTGATCCATGAATCATACATCAATATTTGACCTTACACACTCAATCCGTAGCATGATCCAAATATCGCGATCCGTATTGACCGTGTAAGATCCGCCAATGGAAACAAAATTGATAAGCTAAGAAATAAACGGTATCAGTTAACTGACACATACTTTCTCCCAACAATATAAAAAAGTGTTAAAAGCTTTAAACATTAATGTCTTGATGTCTCCGTCGGATAGCTACTAGCTGAGCAGCGCGAGCTTGACCCTACGCGCATCTGTGACTTTTAGCAACGTACTGCGTTTACCGCTAAACGAAAAATTGTATTTTCTCCGCAACCACTTGACGTAGAGCAATAATTTAAAATACTGGATTATTTAGTTTTTTGAGCTTGATTTAATGGTGATAAGTAAAATTTATTTCAAGACAACAGCTATTTTGAAAATCCAAAAAATTGATTTTTGAAATACTTTTTACTCCATAACTTTTGAACGCGCATTTTCTCGGAGATGCGGGTGGAGTCATTTTATTCACAATTTTAAGCTTAATAAACCACAAAATTTTAATCAAAATCGTTAGAGGCGTTTTTGAAAAATTTTGATTTTTGAAGATTTTTGAGGGTTTTTGGGGGTAAAATACCCTTAAAAATAAAAAATTCAAAAAAATGAAAAAAACGCCTGGAATTATCATGGGTTTGGACCTACGTACCAAATTTCACCAATATCGGACCATTGGGGCATTCTCTAGCTCTGTATACATCCTGACACACACACACACACACACACACACACACACACACACACACACACACACACACACACACACACACACACACACAGACATCACTCCGAAAACCACTTTTTTGGACTCAGGGGGAACCAAAATGGATAAATCCACCAACAACTCAAATTCGAAAATTTTGACAAAAACAATACTTTCTCCATATACTATGGTATAGAGGGAGAAAGTAAAATTGATACTTTTCTCTTGATAATGTGTGTAACACACTATTTATTGCATTTAATATAGCCTAAATGTAGTCATCATCTGGTTTATTAATGATTTAATAAAAAATTGTTATAAAGTGGCAATAATAGGTTTTTCGTTGACATGCACACTTTTGCACCAATTGGCAAAGTGTATTATTAGATCTAAAATATTATTGATTATCTCTCATACCAGATAGTCTGAGTTAGGTTCAGAAGGTGTCTATGTTACAAAGTGAACATATAGACTTGCAACTTTAAAGTAATATAATGTGTCAAATCTTCTTTCTTCGTGTCTCTATTCCTTCTTTTCTTCTGCATGAAGTGTTTGAAGAACCAAAAAGTACGATGCCAGTAGCTTTATGAACTGTAACAAAAGTATAAAATTTAAATTTGTTGAGTACAACTATTGTAGATTGGCTTCTAAAAAAACTGCTCGCCACTTGTCTTTATTTGACAAAATGACTAACTATAGTTAATGAACTCACGTCGACAAAGGTGCTGAGCCCCAGGACATACATCTTCCATCCGCTGAGCCGGATGGGCTTGCGGGCTTGCACCATGACCATGTAGGCAGCCACCTTGTGGGTGCCGGAGCCCTCGACCCACGGCGCATCATAGGCTGCCTCCGCCAGCGTCTCTTGCTGATCATGCCAAACATACTACAGTTAATTATCTGGCCCTGCCTTATTCTATGTCTTACAAGATCGGAACTGGCTGGCTGGACTATCGCTGATAATATATTTGGCCAATAATCCAAATACAGCTTAAATAACCTAAAAGAAGTAAAAAATATTGATAAGTGAGAAAATGATTGGTAAATGAGAAAAACAATCATTTAAAAAATGGCTTAGTGAGAAGAAAAATTTGCTGAATGAGAAAAAAGAATTGATAGCAAGGAAAATAAAACAATCTGCAAATGGAAAAACATTTGTTAAAAAAAAAAAAAAAAAAAAAAAAAAAAAAAACTTGGGTGTCAGCATCAATATTGACAATATCAACTTATATTATAGGCGGCTGAAAGGCAAAGTGGTCTAAGTCATACAAACCTGTTTCTGAGACAATTGATGTTTTAGAGTTTTTGCAACAATTTTGTAATGACTGACTTTAGTTAAACAATTATTTTTTAGTTACTTTTGTACAATAATCTTTTATTTTTTAAAGCATATAACGTTTGTTTAGCGTGTTTTTCCTTAACGCTATAGCCAAAAAACTGACTTAGACCACTTTACCTTAAGTAAGTTTAAATACCAATTTTAATTAATTAGATGGGTAAAAGTGGTCTAAGTCAGGACTTAGACCACTTTACCGTAAAATGTGACTTAGATCACTTTGGCTTACATTAGTTGATACTTTTAGCTATCTGGGAAAATGGAAAATAAAAAAAAAGTAGCTTACTTTATTACTTTATTGTTCAACTTGTATAAAAAGACATGATAGGCCTACATCAGATAAATGTTTTTTTAATCAATGTTTTCGTCTTGCTCTGGTTCAGCCACCTCTTCCAGAAGTCCAATGTCCTCAACATCATCACCTGTGATCAAGTTATGGTAGAACTCATGGTGAACGGGTGGAATGTAGTCCAAAAGGTCTAACATATCCCTTTTCTTCTCTTTAGTCACAGGACGGGGAGCATTGTACAAGTGACTTTGTTCAATCAACCCAACAGGTATTTGGTCATTGTTTCGATTTTTCTTTGTTTTTTGTTTTGACCAAGCGAGAGACACTGATTCAAACTGTAGGCCTACATCTTTCTGTAGAGTTTCCTTGTAGAAAAGAGTACTGAAGAACGCTAGGTTCACTAGGTGTATCATCGTCTTCCATCACCGTGAACTTTATAAACACAACAATAATTGGCAAAAGAAAGCAACTGTTTCAAGCCTCAGCTGGTATGACAAGTGAATGAACGAACCAATCGATTTCAGGCAAACTGGTCTAAGTCTGACTTAGACCACTCTGCCGGCCGAATATACAGCTGACATCAGTCAGGCACAGTAAGCTTCTGCGCTCTAGCGGATTTTTAAGCGAACTACGACTTAGGTCTCTTTGCCATAAAATGAAATCAGCTGCTGGCAATCCAAATATTACCATTACTCAAAATGACAAAAAAAGTGACTTAGACCACTTTGCCTTTCAGCCGCCCATTGATTGGTTTGGTTTTTAAGCTGCAACAAAAATAATCTGCTCACCTATATAATCAGGAGTCCACTGTAATTATATACAAGTTGCCATGTGCTTCTAATGAAAAATAAAACTTCAAGTTTACCTGTTGTATGAGAACTTCACAGAACAAATTGTTAAGGAATTGATGCAGAATGCAGGTACCAATAAAGAGGATCATCTGAATCCATTCATATATTGTGTTGGCAATCTGGAAATAAAGATTAATGCTTTGAAATAAACTTGCCGGATTTGAATATGAAAGAAATTATCACCGTTATCCGTACTACTTTAGCGTTTCATGTGAAAAATGCTAAAATCCTAAATATATTGGCTCAACGCCGACGTCTATACTTCAAACTCAAACAGGAATATTGGCTGTCTTGATTGTTATTTGAAACACCAATGATTTCATTTTATTCTCTATTTTTATCGAGATTTTAAATTTCATCCTCTAGCACTCTTGAGTTGCAAATTGATTTTTTCTCATGCGCTCGCCTCCACTCTCTTGGAAACCCCAGCACTTTTCAGGTATTACAGTTTATGAATAATATCCCAGCACTTTTCCAAAGTTATGTAAAAATATTTCTTACACTGAAAGTTAAAATTGAACTATGATTCCTTAAAAGTCCAAACTTGAGAATATTAGTCTTTTTAAGACTAACAATTTTATAATAGATCTATTGTTTTGTGTGAAAAACGCAATAAATACATTTTCTAATGCGTATATTTCAACTCTTTCTTAAAGTCTCTTATATTTTTGTTTGCAAAAATAGATAAACGATTTTCATTCTTAAAAATTTAATGGGCTGTTAAGAAATACTCACAACAGTCTGGAGCATGGCAAAGCTGAGAGAAACCACAGCGTGCAGGAAATCTACCACAATCGATGTTCTAAGCATCAGGTCAAGTTCTTCTATAACTCTACGGAAATTTAAAATACCTCAGTTCCCTTGAACATGTTGGTTACCAGAAGAAACAAGAATAAAGTTGGTGTGAATATGTTTCAAAAGTTAAGTTTGTAATAAAGTAATCCCTACTATGTGAAAAATGTTCCAAATCTAGAACCGATTTTCTCCTTTAGTTTTAAACAAAAAATTGGTTACATTCCCTGATTTCAGTTCATTTTTATTTCATTAGATATTTTTAAACATGGGAATACCGTACTACAATTGGAAGAATTTGATCAACTTCGGACTTGATGCCTAACTTAACCATCTTATATAAGCAGCATTTTTAAGATTTAATCTTTTCATGTTTTAAAATTGATCTTCTCTTTTTTATATACTGTGTCTCATAAAACCTTGTATATCAGCAATAACATTAATTTCAATAAACCCCATGGATTATTGTGAATACTGTCAAAGAGTGATTAAAATATTTATTTAATTTGTAATTTTTAGAGGCTTTTGGTGGTACTGTTTGGGAACTGTTTTGTATTCTCTTTAGATAGAGGTTTTAGGTGCAAGGAGATAGGAATCCTATACTAGAGGAAGGTATATTCGTACATATAAGTATGCACACAGATCACAAAAACTGCTCGAACGATATTCTCCAAACTTTGAAAATAACTTTGTAGTGGGATAAAAATAATATATATTCAGGTCTCTACGCTAGGAAAAATCTTATATCGTTATAATCTTTAATGGAAACTAGTATTTATGTGTTGCTCGAAATCGAGCAATTTATTTTAAAACAATACAAATGTTACTTTTATCTCTAATTAATGACGTCAGACCAATCCAATATTGTGAATATCTTTAACACGTTCACTGCTGAATATATTGCAATAGTGATTAGCATATGCTAAAATTATTTTTTTATGTTTTTACTCAGCATTGGATGTCTTTTGATGGAAAACAGTGCAGAAACGCCATTTGGAGCAATAAAAATGGCATTTACGGCCTTTTATTTTCGCGGTCACGATCGTGTACGCCCGCATCTGGCGACGCCGTTTTGCCGACATCGCACTTTTATTGTTCAAATATGTAAAAAAAACTCACTTATATAAATCAAAAACATATTTATATGATTTTACATGATAAAATACTACACTAACATAAAAATATACTATTTACAACCCCGCCAGCCCACCCTGATGTCTTTCGTTCAGTAAGCCAAAAATCACAAAATCGGGGTCCTCATCCTCTGACTCGCCGTCGGTCTCGTAGGGTAGCTCATCCAGATCTTGTTCTTGGGGGTTATTTTAATCGTCCGAATCATATTCTTGCACTAAACCACTAGGACTGGGAAGTAGGTCCATTTTTATAACCTAACAAAACACTATTTACTAGTTACAAATATACAATGTTTACACGAACATATGTTTCCATAGAAACGCGCTAATTAAAAACTAACACCGCCAAAAATGAAAGAAAAGTACCTCCCCACGAGCGCGATAGCAACCACTTACATCGGGAAAGTGCTGGCAGCACACTGACGTATCTAAGCAACAATGAAATTGCGGCAACGATCGTGTACGCGCGCATCCGGGTAATGGCGGGCGCGGCAACGATCGTTGCCGCGCGCACAGAACGTGTTAATCACCAAAACTACACATATTTACAGCTGATTATTAACAGATGTTTAAAATGCTTTATTCAATCCCAGTGTTATTTAAATGGGAAATTTTGAGATTTCAATGGTGGATAGCGCCTTTATTTTCAACCCGATTCTCATCAGTTTTTGGTGAAAAACAACTACAGACCAAGCCCTATCCAATGACACCAAAAACCTGAAAATCGGTTGAAAATTGTAGGAGGAGTTCTCAAGACAAAAAAAAACCCTTAGCGTATTAAATAAGTATAGATTTAAAATATTTAACATTGATCTTATAGAGTTAAAAACAATGAAAAGCTGAAAACAGCTGACTTGACTGAAAGTACACACCACATGCTCCAGTAAAAACATGTGGTTTTTGCATTGTAGCCATTACAGAATCACCAAAATTAATGCAAACTAGTATAATAATACTATAAACATAATTATCAGTTTTTAATCATACTTTATACTGACGATTATGATTGTTTATTAAATAAAGGTATGGTAAATAAATAAGAGTGATTTATTGAGGTGAAAGTTTTTACACAAACAAAAAAATTTTAGTAAAATTAGCTGGTAACTGAAGAAATAAAACCCACATGTTACACTTTCAACATCTGTTTCAGAAAATTAATACTGTACCAGATTGCAGCACCTTTAGTCGTATATTAAAACATTGAGAAGGGCAGGCGAGCGAAGTGAACGAGCTCATCTTGAAAAGAAACAAGCGTCTTTATGATTCAAAATCGTAGGATAACCTTTTGTGAACCCGTGATTGAATTATTATCGCAAAAGATTTATCTTTAGTTTATTGAGCAAGTGCTTGGCCCCCAGGTACTTATACTAGGAAAGAGAAATATCAGCATTTATACATCCCACTATTTGTTAATTTAGTGTTCTCTTTCCAGAAACCTTAATTTTAAAAAATAGGCATAACAAATGTTTAAGAAATAAAGTGGGACATGTAACACATTTACTGCATGGTAAATCCAAGAAATAATGGGTTATTAATGTTTAATTTTTTCACCATTTTTAAATTGTACATAGGTTAATTCCTTACCTCAGGATTTCATTATGGTAGTCAATACATTTAATCATAGCCTCGTCCATTTTAGCCTCAATTTCTCTTTCTTTTGAATACCCCTCCCAAGGGATAGGAGGTTTCAGCGTATCTGAAAGTTTAGGGTTACAACAATGATATGAAAAATCGTTGAAAAACAATCAAAAAAACAATAAAAAAAAACAATCAAGCTATTAATTATAAGTCTTGCCACATAAGTTGATGAATGGCCAAAAACAGCTGGGATGGGTGAGGGGGGAGACGGGGTATTTTTTCAAAAACATCTTGCTTACATTACATGTTAATTTTCATGGAACAGCTGATTATCTAATAATTTTAATTGAATAGAAGTGCAAATTCATTCGTCAAGTTACATGGCGAAGATTATAATAACCCTGTCTAAAGAGCCAGCTTATCTTGGGCAGTAACAAAGCTACACAAGGCATCACACCCACTCTACACTCACCCTTCATTAATATTCGCCTTAAAATATGTCCTGGTAGCGTCGGCATCTTAGAAAGTGATTTAGTGATTAGTATCCTTTATACCATTGTCAGACTCAGTTTATTTTTGTTACACTTTTTTTATGGATAAGAGTTCTAAAGTATAAATAGAATATGGAACTTCACTTTTTTTAGTTGTCAAAATATTTTACAATTAATAACTTGTTTTATGTTCAAAGCCTTGACACCAATAATGTTAATACTCACCAAAACTGTACCATAGGTCTCAGAAATAATTTGTTACGTGAGACTGCAGTTTCGAGTCAATCACAACTCATCTTCAGTCACTAATTATACTTCCTTAACACATACTGATTAATAAAGAAATAAAAATTTAAAAAAAGCACACAATCGTGTTTGCCAAAACAGTTAAAATTAGTACGTCACAATATGGATTATACTTATGAAACATATTTTACACACTGACCGTCACAAATTAAGACAGTTACTTAATTAGTATGGGATCAATATTACTGTCACAGGATTGTGTAATGCTGTTTTATTATTTAATTACATTAGCATTTAAAACAAAAAACAATATTGTTTTTGGTTTTTATTGTATTTTATCGTAAGTAAGTTGTAGTTACTTACGAGTAGATATACAACTGTCACCGCGTGTATTCGATCCAAGAAGTAATTGTTTTAATTTGTGCCGTTCGGTGTGTAAATATGTGTCATAAGTATAAACCGTATTGTGACGTACTTTTAACTGTTTTGACAAACATTGTGGTGTGCTTTTTTTAAATATCATTTATTTATTTAAGCTGGTTTGCTTGGTTAATATAGAATGAGGATATACCGGGTATCCATAAAGTCTTGACCTGATTTAATAACTTGGCTGTACGGAAACCATTAGAGCCACATGTATCTTGCACTTCTTGTTTTCAAGCGAATTTAATTTAGTGTTTATTTTCATTAAATTTGTAACACCTAAACTCAGTTGATTGACAACAATGCAGTTTACTTACAATGAAGTAAAAAGACAAGTCAGGGATGGTGATTCAACAAGAGAAGTGACACGACAGTGTGTCCTATGGATACAAAATTACTCACTCCTCTATTGTAAAAAGTATCAAGAAGCCATATGAACATTTTTGTGAAAGAGGCAGTGTGTGCCACATAGGATATGTTGGAATGAACCCAAAAGTAACTGAATTTTTTTTTTTTTTATATATAAAAGAGGTTGGCGGACCTCTTTTTGCCTTACTTTGCCCCGTCCAAATAGACTATTGATCTGTGCGTGGAACGTATTAGACAAAGTAAGGGGGTGAGCCGCTACAGTACAAGGTGAAATGTACTGATAAAAGTCACTAGCAGAACGCGGATTCGAACCCACGACATCGCTGCCATGGTCCCGAAGTCCGGCGCGCTAACCACTACGCCACCGACTCACCCAACTCCACCCAACTGTATAATTTTTATATAATTTGCCAATTTACCATAAAGCACTGATTAGACAAAGCCGGGTCTTAGAAATATGAGGATGACTTTCGCCATTGTCATCCGCAGCCCAGGGCACCTTGGCACTTTCTGACCAACTTGTACTTCTGACGGATTCACAACCCTCCCCTGGCCGGCAATAGTGACCGCGGTACGAGCTGCATGACGCCTATTACTCCAACTAAATTTTGAAAATAATGGTTAAACCAACATGCCAATTTATTGAAAAGTTTGAAATTGCTCTATTGGTCGCAGCATAGCTTCTTATCGCTCAATACTTCCGGTGCGCTTTCTTCTCACGGTTGACGATGACTCAATTTTTTATGATTATTTTAATCGGAGTCGCAATATTTTTAGTTGCTATAAATCTTTTTTGAACGGATTTATTGTTGTGACGTGAATAAATTGTTTTTATGTTTAACAAAATGGATGAGTATGATGATTTGTTATTAGGTATGCCTACCCTAGTTACGTAACAAAACAAATTACAGTATAAATATAATGACGCGTGAGTAGTTTTTTACTTCTTCAATTATTACAAACCAGTAATTTTGTTTGCTTTCAAATTATCATTTTACCTACAATATCAAAAGTATTTGAAACATAATTGCACAAACAAATATCAAATCATTTTGAAACAAATAGATTATTTACAGATAGACAGTTTGGTTTTATACAAAATAAAAGTACAATTAAAGCTGTCACATCACTCGTAACTGAAAGTTTATTTGATATAGAACCAAATAAATTGATATGTTTAAGATCATATGACTTTTCAAAAGCGTTTGACACAGTATCACAAGACATCCTTTTAGAGAAACTGCCTTATTATGGCTTTCAAAACCAACCTTTACAACTTATTTAATCATACTTACTGGATCGAGACCAGTACGTTTATGTGAATGAAACCTACTCCGGAAGTAAAATTATTAATACAGGTGTACCACAAGGCTCTCCTCTTGGACCCTTAATGTTCAATATATACATCAATGACTTGCCATACATTAATTCAGGACAAAACATTCCAAATTTTCTGTTCGCAGATGATCGAGCAATAAAATTTAGTTGTAATAATCATGGAGAATTGGAGGTACTTCTATTACAAAACAACAACAAATATTACTGATTGGTGCTGTGCAATCAAATTAGCCCTGAACAAGAAAAAAATTCAAGATATAATGTTTAAATCTAATTCAGGAGGAGACTATAAAGTAAATCAAAATTCAAATATACGTTTTTTGGGCTACTTTTGGAATACTTAATGAAAAACTCAATCCACATAAATATGACATCTAATAAAATATCTAAGGTATTATACGCTTTAAAAAGACTTTCCGGAAATGTAAATTTTGAAATTCTTAAAACTGTTTATTATGCAAACATTCACAGTCATCTAAGCTATGGCACTTTAATATGGGGTGGAGAAAAATATTCTAAAAATATTTATATTGCAGAAAAGAGCCATCAGAATAATGTGCAAATTAAAATCAAGAACATCCTGCAAAAAATTTTTTATTGAACTTGGAATACTCACTCTACCATCAATATATTTATTTCAATTGGCAATACACTCAAAGAAAAATTTATATCAGTATAAGAAAAATTTTAATGTACATGAACACAATACAAGAAATAAGGAAAAATTAGAAACTGAATTTGTAAAATATACCCGTAAAAAGAAGAATTTACATGAAATATCAACAAAAGTATTCAACCAATTAGAGAGCAAGATGAAAGATCTACCTTTGGCAACATTTAAAAAGAAACTCAAAATTATGTTAATATTGAAATGTATATACAAAATTGAAGATTTTTTCATAAATTATAATAATATTAAGTAGGCCTGTAATAACAATGTGTAGAATTGTATGATACATCCTTGGATGTCTAATAAAAATATTATAATTATTAAAAAATAAAATAAAATAAAATAAAATTTTTTTCATTTTATAATATTTGTCATTTGCAATAAATAAGTAAAAATTTAATTTAGAAAAATATTAATAACTTAGTCCACTCAAAATTGTTTTTGACCCACGATCGAGGAATTAATCAATTCATGTAATAAAACTTGTGACCATTTAGTCATGAATGCTATTTCTCATCTAAGATAAGTTGAATGGTTTAATTTTAAAAAAACCCCTCTTGGTTCTCAGTTTATTTCTACAATTAAATGACAACAATACCTATCATTAAAATGTGTGGTACCAATAAATGTTTTGAAACAGCTGACTATGTCAGCACTGCTAGTGCTACTTTCATTAGAATCGCTACTAGTGTCAAGAATAATAACTATAATAATTAATGGTGTGGGAAAAATCTCCAGATGCTTTTCTTTCTTGAGAGTTGGAAAACATTTCATGTTAGGCTACACTAAAACCTGACATAAAAAACAACTGCTTCAGTGTGATGAAACTATATAGTTTTTTTAATATACTTAATTTTTGCTGTGATATGTAACATTCACTCTAACCCCCCAAAAGGCATTACCTTTATCTCTTCTGATGATTAATCGCTCCAAAACGGTTTCCTTGTATTTGGCATAGTCATCTTTCAGTTGATACAAAGCAATCTTGACAATCTGCAGCTGACCGCAGATCAGGTAGATCATCATGAACAAGAAGGCGTCACTGATAACGTAAGCCATTCCACACACTGCTGCCATCGATGTTTCCCAGACAAATGCAATTTCAAATGCTGGAGAAATCCCCGAGTCATATGGATACCAGCAGTTAACGGGCAGTCGCCTCTTAACATGTTGTAAATTAGTTTTTAGAACGTTGACCACAACCTCTTGAGTCACTTGAGTCAAATTAAGCGCCATCTGCTCAGCAATAGTCAAATTCTCATACTCAGCCGGAATCGTTGATATCTTTTCAAGCTCTTGTGAAATCTTGATGTTATCGATGTTCCTAGAAGTTACCCAAGCAATGATTATAAGCACCGGCAAGAAGAAGTATATGTAGGTGAGCAA
Organism: Neoaliturus tenellus; assembly: GCA_030545055.2. Taxonomy (NCBI): domain Eukaryota; kingdom Metazoa; phylum Arthropoda; class Insecta; order Hemiptera; family Cicadellidae; genus Neoaliturus; species Neoaliturus tenellus. The sequence goes on from CM061531.1 coordinate 264,878,261, forward strand.
GCGAGCGTATTTAATCCAGCGGTTTATGTCAAACTGGATCCCATAGGGCAGTTTATGTGGGAGGAAGTTGGCGTCTACTTTGTCTGCGAGGGATTTGAAATCCTTGATGTAGAACATGAATAGGGCTTGTCTGTAGAGAGCTGCGAGAGTTAGGGAGGCAACATCGATGGCCGCACTGATGTTTTCAAGGTCAGGAGAGATAGTCATTTGGAGCAGCTGTTGTATTGAGATGATCAGTAAGCAAATCATCATCATTTTGGAATATATCCAGTGTGCCGCCGTAATGAAGGCACTCTGTGACTTGTAAGGCCACATGCCCCATACCTGCATTGCTCGCAGGTAGAAGTGCAAGTGGCTGTTGGGGTTGATATCCACAACGTCCACGTCCTTATCCATCCCGAAAGCGTAGTGCAACTGAAGTTTCACTTGTCACATCAAATGGGCTTTCATGAATTATTCTTTGGCAACTTGAACTTTTTATAGTCAAGCCAAACTTTCTCCATTTAAGTAATGTCTGTTTGAAATCATTGAAGATGCCTATTGATTTTTTATAAGCCAAGTTCTGTAATGTGTGAATTATTGACTTGGAGGGGAATCATGTTTATTCATTAATGTCACTAATTTTTAACACAATGTAAAGTATTATTTAAATATATATGTATTTTTTTGTTTAAAACTAATAGTATTAGTTATGATTGTCATAATTAGAACAAAAAAGACAGATTAATCAACACTCACATCTCAATATATGTATAAACAATCTTTAGAAATGAATTAGGATAATAAAACAAGTTGAATCATTTTCAAATAATTTATTTACTAAGACAAAGGTGCTTGTGGGTAAAATAAAAATTCAAGAGAATAACAAAGATATGCATCGATGTGATTATGACAGTCTCGTTAAACGAAGTGCAACTTATCAAAAACAATAAAGTCACACATGGCAACAACAGATCCACACTCAACATTTGACTAGAAAATTATCAATCTTAAAAAAGCGGTACACTCTCATTAGTTAAGTAGGAAACTACTGAAGACTTAGACTATGTGGTAAGTATTGTCCAAATAGGTATAGAAACTGTTTACACTAAAGTAACATTAATTGACGACATGTTTCTAGAATGAAAAATAGCACAGGGTTCACATTAAAATGTTTCATTGGTTTATGTTTACTTGAAGCATAACTTGTGTTTTTTATTTGTTTTTTTTTTTTTCTTAATTTTCCTTTTACATCCATACAGCAGAGTCTGGATTATCCAACCATTGACTTTGTACACTACGTGAGTAGACTTCTCATAGCATAGGCGTGTGTGAAGCATATTGACGGTGGTGCGATCTCGTGCGGCGTCCATCGAAGTACACGTAACATATGATAGATAAATAATTAAATCAGTATTACCACTCTTCTAAACCAAGGATGAAACATTTTGTAACTGAAAGTTATGTTTATGTTTTAGTCAAATGTTTTGGCAGCACTGTAAATTCAGCTGAATAATAACAACATCGATGGCAGCGACTCTGGTGCGGCGTCCACCGAACTTCCAAATTTTTGCCTCAAACTAAATGCATTGGATGAGAGGTCTATTCACGTTAGTGTACATAGTCAATGATCCAACCCTCGGTAATTCAACTTTATGTAAACCTGAGTCCTCCAGCACATTCCAGTTTAAGTATGGTTTTGTAGTTCAAATTACAGTACTGAATTTATTGTACAAAATATTTTATTAATTTCCTGCCTATGTACTCTAATATAAAATATTGTCAATTTGCTCAACATGTATTTATACCTTTTCCAAAGTAAAAATTAAATTTTAATAGCTTTTAACATTATTTTTTACATTAACAGACCTTTCTCTGACCGGTTAAGGTTGCAAAATCAAAATCCTACTGCATCTCCATTCCTAGTCCAGTGAAACCTTTTTTTTATTAGGACAGCATTATGGTTTGTTTCTTTAACTGGAGAATTAAAACTTTTCGATCAATTACAACATTACTTCCAAACTATATCAGTACCTTAAGGGAGTATGGAGTTATTGTATTATTAGTTGACATACTTTTTAGTTTAGAAACTTTTTTGTTGACTTAAATACCACATATAAAGAAAGCACCTTCAAAAGGATTATACACTTTTAGAGGTAACTCAAACTTCAAAAAGTAGAATATCAAAAACTAACACATGTTTTAAGCAATGTTTCTAAGATAGCTCAAATGAAAATTTCCTACGTCATTCAATAGTCTCCTTCTTATAAAAAATTTGAAGCTTAACCTAAAAATTTGATATTGTACATTATCACAGACGAGTTATTTCCGGAGCTTGCTGTATGTTGACTATCCGCCGATTTTCCGTTTGGCTTGCCTTGTCCCTGCTGGCTTCTCCATTGAAGAACCTCCCGTTGTGCTCTGTTGATCCTCCGGGCGATGTGGCATCGAGGCACTCGCAACTCAGACTCGAGTCGGAGAGCGTTGGGTATTGTGGCAGTAGAAGCAAAGACTCCGTGGACTTTGTTGGCTGAACGTATCGTTGTTGTTTGCGACTGTGCGATGAGGAATGTCCGTTTTTCGTGGGATTTTTCGAGGATTCTCCCCGATCAAGGTAACCGTAACCAAAGCCATACCCACCAAACGCCTTCGTGGTTAAGTTATCCCACGACTTGGGTTTGGCAGGCTCGTGGTGGCTGCGGTGGGACTTGACGGAGTGTTGACGAGTAGCCTCGCTTGGGGGGTCCCAGTAGAGGGTGTCAGTACTGAGAGAGGTTGTGTAGGATGCTGCACTGCTCTCCCCACCGCCCGCCGTGGCCCCGCCCCCACCACCGCCACCCCCGCTGTTCAGCTCACTGCTGGTGCAAGAGTGGAGGCTGCACTGGCTCACCAGGCTGAAGTATCTGAAAAATAGGTTGTGGTTAGGCTAAAATCAGATTATTCATGACGAAGGGTAGGGAACTTCAAAATTATCAAAATAATGGACAGGCCCTAACAACATTTTTGGCTCATATTCTGATTGTTGTTCCAGGTTGTTTTCATTCTTTGGGCTTGCTTTAATTTCAACTTCCATTCCAGTAACCAGTTGGTAGTAAAAAAAAAAAAAAAAAAAAAAAAAAAAAAATATATATATATATATATATATATATATATAGTAAATTTTCCTTTTTATTTCTCATACTAAATATTATCTCAGGTTGATTAATTTTTTTTTATTTTTTTATTCTAGATCTCTATGATTTAGCCAAGACAATTATCGTGAGTTGCAGACTAGATAGCCTACAATTGAGAGTTTTGATTGGTAGGTGACCCTAATGGGGAAAAACTGTCATTCAGTGATTTTGCTCAGTTTTCCACTAAATTAAGGCTCCAAACAAGATATAGTTGTAGAGACTGAACTATTTTTTACAGTTATGACACGGTTTACCTGGTTCCTCGACTTGTGTAGGACGGCTCCACATGGTGGCATCCGTTTTTGTAGTTGTTGGATGACACTTGAACCGCTCTACTGTTACACTTTTCTTTGTGCTCGCCTGCAAACAATTTTGCTTAGTATTATCATTAAATTTCATTTTTACAATATGGAAGATTAAGGTGATTTAATCAAAATCCAAGCATTTAGGTATGATAGGTAGGTGTCCCTCTTGCAGTTAAAGATTTTTTAAATCCACCAGCTTTTTTGGGAAAACAATTGAATATTTTAGGAAGAGCACTTTCTTGATGGTTAGTTAAATTTATTTCAATTCACATTCTCTCTTCTTCTAATGGAAAAAAATCCATTCTTGCTAAGCACTCTTATCAAATTGACAAGATTGTCATCTTTTAATTTCAGATTACAGGACACTCGTTTATCAAACTAGGCAAGATTCAAAATCCGTTTGATCCAAACTGATGAGCTGAATTTATTTAACTTCATAAAACTTATTTTTCCGTTTTAGCCCCCTTAACCTGTTATGCATGCAGAACATGAATCGCCAGGCGCTTCATCATAATCTGCATCCCTCGATGTGATTGAAAAGGCAGTGCAAATAGTGCACGAAATGGGAGGGGCCTCTTTCAAAACATTGTGTAATTATTTTTTTCTGATTTCCAATGAAATTTGCACCAAAGTTTAATCAGTTTTCCTCAATACCATCCACTCTAGTCTACTTGTCCATTATACAATTGATAGCTTCATTAAAATAGAAAACTATAGAACTTACATCAGACATTGAAATTCTATAAGTAGTAGCAGCAAACCAAAAGACATAACAATCAATCAATCAATGTAAAATAGAACCTCTCATAACTAACTATTAAAGTCAGAGTGAATATATTTATGAGTTGGCATGTCTCAGAATTAGGAAAACCACAAAAAATGATTCTATGTTACTGTTCCGTGTAGTTATTATTATTTATCATTATTATTATTTTTGGGTCAAGTCAAGGCTCTGGTCAGGTATGAGAAGTCCTAAATAATGAAATAGCTTTCACTAACATTGAATGGAGAAATAGATTGCTTAACCTACCTGAAAAGAGTTTAAGAAATTACGTTTGCAGTGAAGAAATTAGGCAAAAAAATACAATGAAAACAATTTTATAAAAATAAGTCCTTTTAGATTCAAGAGAAGATAGATAACAAAATAAGGTCTGTAAATGTACATTCAACAAAACTGTACAAAGATAAAAAATCTTAAGACAAAAATGAGAAGAGATTAAGGAAGCACACCTAAACATCAAGTGCAAATGTGATTTAAACAATTGACAACATACTCTGTGTGAATAGACTTCTCATTAAATGTATTTGTTTAAAACTGGGAATCCGATACCCTGGAATTTGGGAAAGAAGTTTTTTTTTCATTGTGTTATATTTGTTCCAATCATCAAAATAGTTCTCAACTGGTTTTCAGTGCTGAAAAATAACAACCTAAAAAGATTATGTAAGTCTAAAAAAGACCTCTTGCGGTGTTAAGAAGAGTTGTAAAATGGATTCTTCCATCTGTCACAAGTCTAAAATATATACAACCGCATAATTCATATACATCATAATAGATAATAGATAATAGTACATAAATACATAATAGATCCCATAACTTTTAGTTTTAAATACAGCTATTGTATGAGAAGTCTATTAACATGTATACAGTCAATGTTTAAGAAACTAAGTCTGTGCTAAAGTCTTTAACATTCCAAATCATGACATCCATATAGCTTTGAAAATAGAAGAAAACATTCCTGCTAAAAACATCAATAATGTGGAAAACATATTGAAAAAGTGTAAGGTATCGATCGACAATTTCACCTCTGGATGAGGTTGAGGAATCGTGGGAGTTTTTGTGATGTCGAGAACGTCGACGGGAGGAGGGAACGCAGTGTGAGTTGCAGCATGGACTGGCGAGATCGTAAGCCTCGAGACTGGTGTTGTCTTGCGGACTTGCTTGCAGGCAGGAGGGATTGCAGAGGTGGTGCGAGCGGTCTCCTACACAGGTATGCCAACCCACCACATGACACACATGTTGGCAACAGCGCGGTAGACAAGTGTGTGACATTGGTGTTTGGGCACAGTGGTTGGCCTATGTGATTTTGAGACCATGTGCGGAAAGATATGTGACATTACACAAATGTGAGACCGTTGGTTGACGTAATTTTTGAAGTTGGTGATTGATGCTAGTGAAAGAATGAGGTGGAATAATGATAAGGTGAAATGGAAAGTGATTTGAAGAAAGATAAAATATCGTTGGGAAATGTGCGATAATGAATCTTGAAAGTGATGATTTTTAGTGCCGTAGAATTATTGCTGATTATTTCTTAGCAAATTAACTATGGTACTTTGATTAATCTTACAATAGTTTATTGTTTAGAACAGAGGCGTATTTAAAAGGGTTCGTATCTGCCCCCTTTAGGCATCGAAGCTTATTGCCCCCTCCCCCCCCCCCCCACTAGTCAGTGCGCTCCCTAACCTCACCACTAAATTTTTTGAGCCCTTATTACAAACATTTGTGTTGCGCTGTTTTCGTGCAAAATACGATTCTGACTTGGATACATGGAATGCAACGTAGTTGTATCCAATCTGAAGTCATAATCGCATTTTGCAGCATGAAAACAACACACAAAAACGTCTGTATATACCACGTCTATGCTATTGAACAGATTCAGTCATATCCACCGAATAGATGCACCAAGTTACCTTTTAAATAAAATAAAGAGCTATGCGCTGCCACTGAGTAGTGGCGAACGATGTAAACAGGGGGAGATGTTTACTTCGTTCACTACTACACAGTGGCAGCTCGCGCCCGCAAGCTGAAAAGCGATGTGTTCGCCAGACCAATAGGACAGCAGGGAAAACTCAGCACAGCTGTGTAATAAATATATTATTGACCTTTAACCTTTATGCGTTCTGAAATAATTTTAAACTTAATCAAAGTAATTAAAATAGGTAGCCGTTAACATTATTTGGTAAACAATTATTTGGTAAACATTTATTTTTACGATTATATATATATATATATATTGTAAGGCTATCATGGCTTCCAACTTAAAATAATAATAATAAAATAAATAAAAGATGTTCTGCAGTGCAAAGCACCTGAATCAGTACATTTAAAATTAAACTAAAATAAACATTTATGATCTCTCTATAAAGCTAAATCCAGGGCGCTAAGCCATTGCAGCCCGGCTTCACTTGCACAATGCAGGCCCATCAGCCCTTCCGGGAAAGCACTCAAAGGGCTCTCGGTGACTATGTGAGTCATAGTCTGGAACTCCGCACTACAGCTGCATGACTGATCTTCCATTCCCCATTTGTATTTCCAATAATTACATCTTCCTACTCCAGTGCGGAATCGATTGAGTAAAATCCACTGATTCCGAGGAAGATCCATACCACCTACTGCTAAGGTGGTTTACCCCCCCCCCCCCCAATTTTTACGATTATTAACCCCCCCCCCCCCCCAATTTACTGCCACCCTAGGTGCGCGCCTAGTCCGCCTATTTTATATATTTTAAATATGGCCCTGGTTTAGAAACTTATACTTTGATAGAGGGAATCTGAAAAGTGTTGTTATATCTTTACTTTGTTTATTATGTTTTTTCCCAAAAATATTGAATATTGACACTCTAACCTGTCTACGTAGGATATCATTTCAATTTATTTCAGATGTGACGGGACTAATAAAAACCCAATTCTCTTATAAAAGTAAAAATTTTCTGTTTGATGAATAATTCCAGACATAGAAACCTTCAAATTATGCCAAAATGATACTTCTGGTTTATTAGCACATCTGTATATTTGTTAAGCAAACAGTACTTTTTGAAAGACCTCCTAATTGTGATGTTAACTGTGGTCTATTAGCTAGGGTTCACTTTGTCATGGTAATGGTTGCTAAACAGGTTAGCTGGTCGCTTCACCTCTGTATCTTTGTGTTAGGAGCACTTATGAATTACTCGTTATTATCATATGGCTTTCAACAGTATCATAGTAACATATAACATTTTATTTAAATATTCATGGAAAAACCATATTTTAACTCAACTAAAAACTCTATTGATTCTTACTCTATCAATGGTTGTAATTATTAGATTTCTACATAGGTAAATTAAATTAATAATATGAACAGTTTTTCAAAATGTAATGAAATAGGTTGAAGGCAACCTAAAAACCCACTTTATGAAAATCTAACAATTAAATATTTAATTGGGTTAGGTGGAAAGGTGTAATACACCTTTCATGAAATTCAGTCTTTTGCTTCATCATCATCTTATATAATGCTGTACTCTTCACCCATCTTAAACAAAAATGTTTTTGGAATAAATCATCTAATAATGTCAATCTTAACTGAACAAGAACATTTCATATATATGGTAGTTAACTAGTAGTGCCCACTGCACACCAAAGCCAAAAACCTATAAATCATTATAGTCCTAGCAGTGCCGATGCAATGGCAGTGCTCACCTTTCCCCTTGTGGCTGACGCCGTTGTGGTTGCTGGTGCATTGTTGAGCGTAGCCGCGCGAGCTCGTGTCCGAGGCCACTCCGCTGGCGCTGCACCGCCGGCTGTCGTTGGCGTGGTGCCGCTCACGGTCGCGGTGTCGAGAGTTCTTACGCTCCCTCTCCCTCTCACTGCCCGAGGAGTAGTTACTGAGACAAATTTTGTTAATGTCAATTTGTAAAAACATTGGGTAAACATTTTCTTCAAACATGATATGATTCAATTTATTTTCACATTATTTATTTATGTTATGTATAAACACTTCTTTAAATAGATCTTTGAAAGAGGTGAACAACAATATAAAATACACCCGTCGCAGCATACCTGCGTACTCAGCGAATTACAGCTATTAAAAAAATTGCAAAGCCTATCCATAGATCTGTGCATGATCTAAAAGCATCATTGCTTCGGCATTCTAACACTTATAATTAGCCCCCCTCAGGTGGAACAGCAATTGCTTCAGAGGCTTTGCAACCCACCTCATTATGGTGGTAAAGGGGTTTTTGAAAACTTTTATATTTTGGTGTAATGCTAAACTTTTCTATTCACTTGAGCTCACCACCTTGAGAGTAGGCCCGCTAGCGTTCAAACTGACAATGCTGCAATACCGTGGCTTATAGGGGTGTCATTGCACTGTGAGTCAGGAATTGCAAGGTTCTGATTAAGTTTTCATAAATCTTACTCTGATGATAATATCATTGATGTACTTATACACAAATGATGAAGAATATTGATCACAAAAATATATTGTACTTATAAGAACCCCAATTCGGCCATATATTGGCCAATGCCCCCTTTGATTTTATATTGTATAGGTATTGTAAGAACTCTTATAAAGTTGCTTACAACTACAACACAGGTCTGGTACTTTTTTGTAGAAACTAAATACTGTAAATGTTTTAAACTATATATTAAAAAAAAACTAAGTTTAATCTGTCAATCTGTTACAGTTTAAAGAATCATTACACCATCTTCCATGATTAACTCCTTTTCAAAGGAGTTAATTTTGGTTGTAGTTTTTTCCACTTAGAAATACTGAAAATTGTCAAATTAAAAAGTTTTAGAGCAAGTCCCCCCCAAACATATTCATATGTTTAAGTATATGGGATTTGGGACCAAATTTTTTTGCGGCCAAAAATTTTTACAGTAGAAGCTTTCTTAACCGACCCCTATCGGACCGTACTATGGTCTGTTGGCAAAAAAGGTCAGTTAAACCGAATAATACCAGAAATATGTGTTAAAATCAATAAAAAAAGGGAAAAATTTCAAAAATTTTCGCAAAGCAATCAATTAGTTGTTCCTAACACAATCGATAAGTTAATAAAGTAAACTGACTGTTATGGTATAAAAAACTGATAAGCAACAAAATTAGCAAACACAGTTAGCACAATAAAACTGTCTGCACGGAATATTGGGAGCAACTGACTTTATTAGACTTGCTATAAAAATGAATGATCAACTGGTTGATACATGAGTTATTTTTAAATCATTATTGCAATATTGGCTTGCACGGGAGAAGTACAAACTTCCGGAAGTAGGAAATTTTATAAAAATATTCCTGGTAAATTTGATGAGGGGTTAATGCGAGGTTGGTTAACAGAGCTTCCGCTGTGTTATTCAAAGTGGTCGCTAGGCACGACGAGCTCTAAAACCTATGTGTACAACCATTTCAAATTGAAATTTTGTATCACATTTGATCACAAATCCCACATTTATAAATTAATATCTTTGTAAAGACTTAGTCTACAACTTTTATATGTAACGTTTTTCAGTACTGGTATTTATTGGCAAAAAAACCTATGGCTCAAGAATAAAATTAATTTCTTTTAAAATTGTGAAATAAGTGGTTTTTGTCAGTATGTACTGGACCTCTGTTTAAGACAAGTTTACCATGAATCTTCTGATATATCATATTTGTACCAATATTGTGAACCATGTTGCATTTATGAGCATTTGATCAAAACCTTGAAATTCCCAACTCGCAATACAAAGACATTCCTTAAGCCTTGGAATTGCAGCCTTGCCAGAGCCTTGTTTCAAGGTGGCTATGATGCCATACCTCTGCCAGCTGGAGACTAGGTACTCGCCGCTGCTGCTGGGAGTGGCAGTCGGGTGTATGAAGTACGCGCGTCCGTGCGCGTCAATGTACTGGTATGCCAGCAGCAGCTGGTTGGGTGTTGGGTAGACTGGCGCCGCCCGGGCCACGTCCTCCGTCGACACGGTCGGCCGGCAGTACGGCGCCTCTGCTAGGGGGAGAGAAATGAGATGTGAGTGTGCAACGTTAGAACGCATTGTTACTTTGTCGGAGAATGAAATCATTCTAACACTGTCCAAAGACGCTTTTAACTTAAATTTTATCTACAGCCGTCCCTCTGTAATCCAACACATCGTCAACCTGGCCCTCTAGTAGGCCGCTTTACTACGCTACACTTAACTATTCCCAAACTATGCTAATCACTATTCCAGCAGTTTTTTCATGGCCCGATTTTTGTTATTTATTTATTTATTTTTTAACTCTTACATTTATATTTCACACTTTTGGAAATTTCTCGGAATTTAGGCCGTAGGACACGATTTGTTGCTAACGTGGTCGCTTTTCCTTCGTTGATATACTATATTTAAATTTTCGATAGGTATTTGAGGCTGTTCAACTTGGTATCATCACTGGTGGATGCTTTCCCGCAGTTTGATCATATCATACGTTGTGGTCGAGTAAACGGTGGTAGTAAAATTGTTTCATTTGTAATATTTACTTCTTCCACTATTCTGACATTTTCAATAATACAACAGCATCTTGGTCTGATATCTGCTGGATAAGTGTGAGTCTACTGTATTTACTACAATTAGTTGTCAAAATAATATACATCTTTGACTTAGAACTGAAGAAGAGGTCAATAAATGTGATATTATGGATAATATATCAGGAAGTAGATGAAAAAAATAGAAGGAGCAGAATAATCTATAGCACAAGAGAATTACTAAATGGATAAGGGGCTGAGTTTATTTTTAAATTGCTTATTCGTGCTAGAAAACTTCCTTTTAAAGCCTATTACAGTGAATGCTTGATCATCTGGTCTCATGTGGCTTATGGTTGGTTCCAATTATTTGATTAAGAGGATTCGGCTGCAGTGTCACAATTTTTTTTTTTTTCATTATAAAGACCAATTCTGGCGATTTTTGCTGATGATTATGAGCCAATACTCAAGTGAGGATGGTTTGTTTTCTTGAAAAATAACTGTAAACTCTTCCTATTAATAAAGTAAACAGCAGTCTCTTAGGAGTGAACAATGATTGAGAGCATAAACTACACTAGAAATTCACCACAACACAGAAAACTTAATTCTACATTTGAAATTTGTATGTTTTAGATGAGTCGCATAGGCATTAAAGAGTAAGATTATATCAATTCAAAAGTTTTTCAATGTGATCAGTTGTACTACCCGGAATCTCACTTAGCCGGGTGTGGATATCCAAAGAGTTCACTGTACAGTTTCCTCCGCTCACCCAGGTCAGGATGGGTGGGGGTGGTGACATCGGTGGAAGCCTTGGCTCCCGAGGTCTTCTTGCGCGCCGGCAGACTGTGCGTCTTCCACTTGCCCTGGAGTAGCTCTCGCTCCCGCAGGCACAGCCGCTCCAGCTCTACCATCTTCCCCTGCAGGATTCTCTGCAGCTGGATGTACCGCATGTGCAGCTCCACCTACAGTCAAAATATAACCATTAGTTGGTTGGTCATGTGGAAGAGAAGTTTTTCTTGTCACTACAACCTTTGGCAAGACCTCAGCGCATTCTGTGGGCAATGCCTTTCATTACTTCCGACAGTGCCTGAACGACTTGAATGAACTGTTTTTACGTACCAAAGAATATTTAAATATGAAATAACTGATATCAGAGGTAACTGACTTAAACTTTTCTCTAGCAATATAAGGCAAAATTGGTATTTAACGCCACTCATCAACAGCGTCTTGATCGATTAGTGTGTGTTGAGGGTTACCGCCTGCCACGGGAGCAGCACGAGTTCGACTTCACACGCACAGCTGTGACTTACTGGAGTTACTTCTAAGCTTAAATTTAATTTTCCCCATAACTATTTGACGTGGAGTAATAACTAAATAAAAACACTGTATTATTATATTTTTGAGCTTGTTTTAAAAGTGACAAGTAATATTTATTTCAAATAAGTTAGATAGTTTTATTTGTTATTAAAAAAATTTTTTTTTACATTTTAAGATTTATTACTTGTTTGGGGGTGAACTACCCTTGAAATCAAATAACACTGAGGATAATAGTGGATTGGAGCCTATGTACAAAAATTAATAAAAATTGGCCCATGGGCACCTTTTTTAGCTCTGTTAACATCCAGACACACACACACACACACACACAGACAGACACTCTGAAAACTACTTTTTTGACTCAGAGAACACCAAAACAAACATATCTACCAACAACTTGAATTAAAAAATGTTGACAATAACAATACTCTCCATGCTGCACTATGGAATAGGGGGAGAAATTTAAAATGATGAAATGCAATGATTTGATTGAAATTATGTCTCAGAGTACCAATGGTGATTAAGCAACTTTGGGAGGGCTCTTTATTTTAAATTAGCATTAATTACAGTTGTTAACTTGCAATAATCTGGCAGTTAGATCGTGGGCATGTGTTATTGCCAAAAAAAGTCTAATTTTTTGTATAGTGAGATTTATTTTATGCCTCGAATAAAATAAAACGGCAACCAAAGTTAACTGTCATTCCGTTCAAGAGATGTTGTATAATATAGAACAAAAAGATGTGATGAATACTGTGTGATGTGGTGCTTGGACTACCAAGCATGTTAGGCTATTTAGTGTCCCATTTCATGAGTCAACTATAATGCTATTAATGTTAAATTATACAAAATAAATGAAATTACAGTTAAATCCGCTGTTTACCTATTAGTGAAACGGTGAGAAAATTTCCTTTGGTTTTTTGGTATTTACTTTGGTTGTAGTCTGTTGTCCTTGCTGAACAACATACAACGCACTAGAAAATCACTCACTCTGTGCCAACTAAATTTGAGTAAATAAGAGTTATTTTACTAAACCCATATTTGTAGGAGAGGTTTTGTTGCACTGACAAATTGAGTGTGCACACAGCTTTAGACTCTGCCCTAAAATAACTATCGAGCTAATCCACATTGTTCTCCACATAACTACATGCAACGGGGTTGGGACAGTTTGTACGTTTTATCAGTGCTAAACATAAAAGCAGTGAATGGGCAAAAAAAGTCCAGTCCTCAAGACCATCGGGTGGCTATAAAGGTCTTTTACCCTGGGACTCGACTGCTTAGACGCATAACAGCTTCACATAACCCTTTTGTTTGACACATTAATTATGAAAATAACTAATTCAACTTTATATGTCATAAAATCTCAAACCGATCTTGAATAAAAAAAAACTTTATTCCTTGTCTTAAGGAATATTTTTACTACTAACTAAAATAATAAAATACATACAAACCATGCCTAACAAAATATAATTAGGGGGGGAAAGTAAAGAAAAAAAGTTACTTACCTTTCTCACGCAGTCTTCGAATAACACAACCATTCGCATTCGAGAATCACAGTTTTTGATGAAATTGACAAGAGTTTTGTGGTCCGTTTTTTCCATGTCGTGCCCGTTGATAGACAGAATCACATCTCCTGTAATAAACACAACATTATCAGCTACCTTTCAAAGTCAATTTATAAATTTGTATTATGCTCCTGAAATACTTTCTACTTTCTACGGCTCATAAGGTTAATGTGTTGTTGAAAAATATTTAATAAGAAATATTTTCGAGTAAACTAACTGTAACTCTTTCACAATTAAATCAACATTTTTTATTAACCATTAAAATGATTTGTTCACTACAAAATATGCCTTGAGATGACCCTTACACATGCCCCTTACAAAAATCTTGAATGAAATTCAATAGTTGGGAACATCCTAATGGGAATCCTTTTATTGCAATTATTATTCACATAGATGATTTAATGAGATTAACATTGTTTTAAACGGTTAAGATTCAGCCATGACTTTATTTAACACATCACACGTTATTTGCAAGAAACGAGAACAATTAAGTGGAAAACCGCTTGTCCTTGCTACTTGTGACCTGATCCTGTTCAGTTTAGCGAATTTTCATAATAGGCGGAATCCATAAATAATGTAAGATATTGACTCGGTTACTCCCACCATTTATTCAAACAGGGCGTGCGATGCCAGAACTCAATGTTGATCAGATCGCAAAAGCATTCGCTAGTGATAGAATCACATTAACTAGCAAAAACAGCAATCGGACATCGTAAAAAAGTTTGTAACTGGACAATCGAAATACACTCAAGAATCGATTATCCAAACTAAATGGAACCAGGGGTGGTCCAAATTGTTGAGAAAATCAACCATGAAAAAGATTTACAATTTGTACGGGTAACTACAAAACAGTCCAGCGACTGTTTGACATCATCTTCTTCATCATAACCCACAAAAAATTAGTGTTGTCGCTAAGCTCACTAGAGCCCAATATTTAACTAGTTTGCTAACTAGAATCCTAAAAAAAATTAAACTCAACAGATCTGATTGCTTTAATGTGAATCCTTTTATTGCACAGTAATATTCTCTTGGATGATTTAATGAGATTGGCATTGACAAAACCAGTTATAACAGTTTCAAGTTATGAATTTATTGAACACATGATGCGTTATTTACAAGAAACGAGAACAATTAAGTGAGAAACCGTTTGTCCTTGCTGTAGACCTTGGGTGTTTTACCAACACTCGGATGTTCCTGTGAAGAACGTTTTTCCTCTCACAACTCCAAGGCTCTGCACCTCATTTGAATGTTTTGTAATGACACAAGAAGCTAATTTGAAGAGTTTACACTCTGCGGACAGGTCTTTAGAAATTTTAAGTTCCCTTTGACGCAGTTGCTTTTTTAATGAAGTTTTAAATCAATAATTTGGCTGAATTATGTGATTGGAAATAAATAAGAAAGCTGAATGGCAAATTAGATAAAATTTAATTTGTGTGATTTTCTATAGGTATTGATTGAGTTTGAATTTTGTCAGTTTTGTTCATAGATTGGGTTCCTATTTTTTTTTTTTTTTTTTTTTTTACTTATGTTTACAATTTATGAATAACTTTTATTATCTTACAACTTCTCCATCTAATTATAGTTATATCTATTATCCAACTTCCTTTTTATATTTAAATATGTAACTTCGTCAAAACAGTTCAGGGGCTAAAAATGGAATTTAATTCCTTTTAATAACAAGGTGATCTTGGTTAGCTTGAAAATAAAAAAATATAGTTTACATAGCAAAGTAACTAAAAAGTATACTATTGTATATATTGTAAATAAAACAAATCCAACATTCAAGTGTCATGTCAATCATCTTCTACTTCTCATTTATCGGTTTATTATTAGGCCTTTTATTGTGTTTTCAACTGATTTTTTCATTGATTGGTTTATTAGTTTAAAAACTTTTAACTGATTAGTTAAATGAAATACTTTAGTGAAAAATCCACCCTCACTAAATAACTGATTTAAACCACTTCAGTCACAACTTTTCTCTGCCAGTTAAACAAAACCATGACACAGTTGATTATTTGCTTGATCAATAATTGTATTAAATCGCCAAGATAAGTTCATAGTGTGAAAAGTTGTTGCTGTTATTTAATCAGATTCAATTACCGGTAGGCTACACATTTTTCCAGTTCATTAACTACATATTCCCATAGGTATTAAAAATAAATTTTAAGTAATAAATCAGTTAGGAAGGTGTTAGAATTATAATAACACACCACCATTTGGAATTATAGTCGTAATGATGGATTATGGGAATTTTCCTTGCCTTATGTAAAACGGCTGGGAAACCATTATTGAAATTGGCCAGCCTGCATTGTACCCATGGAACAGGAAGTGAAAGAAACTGAATGTCGTTACTTCCTGGACTACTTGTACACTACTCTTTATATAAAACATTATCTGTCACTGTACAACAATATATAAATTGCCAGATTTGTCACTTGTGAGGTAAAATACATATGAATGACAAAGTCAAACAATATGTTAGAGGATTGTTGTACTCAAAGAAAATAAATATTATATTTTATTTTTAGCAGATTTGTTAATTGTCACGGTTAAAAACTTGAAAAGTACGTAGTTTGAAGGGGGAGATCAACAAAAAATGAGTTGAACATTGTTTAATTATTTTACAAGATAGTTCATATAATTTTGAAAATATAAATTAACTTGCAGCTTTTGAAATGAGATTAATTCATTTGACAAATCATATTAAAATTATGTGGCAAAAACTATTCTATCGTTTTAGTTAAGATCATAAAGTCATTGAGGGAGTGCAAGGAGGGATAGTAAACCTTCTAGTAATTTGTAAAATATGAAAAAATAAATATCTTACAATTTTTTCTATAAAAAGTTAGGAATAGAACTGAGCTAATAACTGTAACTTGATCTTTAGTAAAGTGCATAGGGGGTAGGGAGTAAGGGAGTATCCTTATTGTAGTCATTATACAGTTAACACGTTGAGTGCGGTTTATGATTAATATTGCTTACGCCAGTAGCTGAAATATAATAATTAATTATTCACCAAGTAAACTATATGAATGCATCCAAAATGTCATCATAAGATCGCCAGGCCTCCATTTTTGTCATTATTGATGACATTACTTCCAGTACATCTATTGATGTAGTCCGCCGGTGGCCCCGGTCGCGTAAGTCACCGCAAGGATAAAGTAGTCCGTTTACTACCACAACTGTTTCTAATGATTCACAAACTTGTTTTTTTACACAACAAGTAATAAAAATAATAGAATAGAAAAATAAATGAAAAATAAAAACAATTATACACACCAGACAAAAGTATGAAGTTACCACGGTACCATCCTGAACAGAAACCCTAGAACGGAAAACTATACGCGCCAAAATGGACCTGTGTACTGGCATGACAGGCGGCAAAGGGATAAAACGATCCCGGACAATGGCTGAGCTCATACTGAACTAATAAAGTGGGAGTGGCGCGACTACATCAATAGCTGTAGACCGCCAGGAGGACTGGCGCCGCACTACACCAATAGTTGTAGTCCGCACTCAACGTGTTAAATAAAATTCCAATCCCAAGTGGTTAAACTGCTAAAACTATGCCCAAGGTTAAGACAAAAATTATATTTAAGTATATGGTATGTGTAAAGATGTACTGAGATTTTAATTATATATGAACCTTGATAGTTCAGACACACAGTTAGTGTGAACGCCTCATTAATGCAAATGACCTTCAGGTGTTGTCAAATGGTCTGTTTCTAGATTTTCGTTATTTAACAAAGCAATAAAGGTCTGGAACTTTGTATGTTCAGTTAGTTCTTTGCATATTTTTATGCTGTATTTGCAAATTAAAATAAGTATTTTTTTAAAGTTTTTTTTTCGATTTTGTGGTCAATAAATGAAATGTCTTGTTTAAAGATATTCGTTGTAACAAGGGTTTTTGTAAAGTTATTTTTTATTTTTTTTATTTTTACAAACAATTAAAAAAAAGTTAAACACTGCATGAAATATTGTGTGCAGTGTAAACCACCTACAGTTGAGACTGTACCTAATAAGTGTAACCGGAAAATGCATTAGTTTCAACCATCCTTACGTAAATTATTATACAAGAAGCACTACCCACTCATGCTTGTCAGTTTACGATGGGTGAAGCTTTACATCAGCAATTACCAAACATGATTACCAACTTTTACTGAATCTACGCAGCCAGATTAGCTAAACAGGGTCTGCAGGAAAATCTCATCAAGTGAAAGTTAAATTGTTTACCTGCTGTCATTATCAGAAAACCACTAAACATTGGGGTCATTGAGGACAAGGAATTTGGAAAAACAACAAATATAACTGATGTAATCCACTGATGTAAACAAGGAAAGAATAAAGTAAGTTAAAGCAAATAAATGTACAGTAGTTACAATTTATTTATTTTATGAAAAGTTTTGAAAGAAAATAATAATTTATATTAATAAAAAAAATCTAAGGAATAATTCATTTCAATTAATTTTTAAAATTCTGTGAAAATAAATATATTTTTATTAAGTTTGAGGAGGAATTCAAAGGCTATTTTTAAGCTTTTTGTGTATATTTTATTTTTTATTGTTGTATTTTATTTTTTATTGCACTATTTATATTTACATAGACTATCATACAGGCTGTTATGTCCTGTGTGGTGTTACCTAAAGGCTGTATTGCCAGAAAGCCCCTTAAGTTTGGCTTTCCTACCTCGAGAATTTTTGGCAGTGAAATACAAAATTACCTTCTCGATTAAGTAAAAATTCAACGCTCAGACATCCCAGAGGAGTCCTGCACTATTTGATTTCAGTGGTTTCTGCAGCAGTGATCCAGCACTCTGCCGCAAAATATCCCACTACTCGGAAATTCCAGCTGTAGCTTTCATGTTTTAAGAGGGAAGGAATATAATGGAAATTTACAAGATTTTCTTCAACATTTTATCTTAAGCTTGACATCTTCAACCATTTGTTCTTTCAAACTTTTTAAGCTACCCCTTTAAAAAGCTTTTCTGTTCCCATTGAAGCCCCTATGGTGTAAGTGTTTTCAAGTACCTTCCCTCATCCCAGCTCGGAAAGCAGGTCCATCGTAATCCACGTAGTCTACGTAAGTGATCATCTCTATCTCTTGCTCTCGCTTGTAGTGTATCCCATAGCTCTGAAATCACAAATATGTATTAATCCTCTGTGTATATAAGTCACAAACTACAAAAATGCTCAACTTTTTTTAAGTCAGCAGAAATTAAGTAAAATATTTTATCATTATTACATCATAAATTTTATTATGGGTAGGGTTGGGGAATGTAAAGAGCAATATTCTTTACCTTCATCTAAAGATGAAAATGATTCCCCCCATTTTTTATATTAGCAAAAATATACCTATAAATATTTATACTATAATGCGAGCAATGTCTGAAGGGATGTGTGTTCCACGATCTCGAAATCTAGTGGTCATATTTTGTTTAAACTTTGCAATTAAGAGTGTATTGGCCCATAAATAAGTTTAGGAAAGGACTCCATCCCAGGAAAAATCTAATTTTGTCTGAATTTAAGTTTAAAAATCGTAATTTTTAACA
This sequence comes from Neoaliturus tenellus, assembly GCA_030545055.2. Classification (NCBI taxonomy): domain Eukaryota; kingdom Metazoa; phylum Arthropoda; class Insecta; order Hemiptera; family Cicadellidae; genus Neoaliturus; species Neoaliturus tenellus. The sequence continues at coordinate 264,897,368 of CM061531.1, forward strand.
TATTGGTCTTATGGGTTGCTATTTTGGTAACGAAATAACAACGAAAGGTATACGAAAATAAAGGAACATTAATGTTAAGCAGACTTTTTTAAACAGCTGTTAACTGTGAAGAGGTATAGTTGGTTGTTGGGGGAAATTTAATAGCTCTATTACCATGAAACTATATCAAAACTGAATTAAAACCAACGAGCAAGGCGCAATTAACCTGGTACTATACCTATAAATTGAACATAAAAAACATTATCTTTAAACATAATAACATCAAACTTCACCAACTACTTTGTTCTATGTTATTGCAAAAATTTCAAAATCATATTTTCTAACAACATAACCCAGAGGCTTGTTTCATTGGTACAGTAGAATAGACATAATAAATTAAATAGAAAAATTTATATAGATTTCTGATTTTTTTTTAAAGCTGCACTCTGTAGTTATGTACCCGCCACGAACATTTATTTACTTCCATGTATGGTACTGGATGTTGGACAAAAGTACAAGATAGATGGTAGTTTCATAGTACATCAATTCAACAGGTCTTCCTATCAATAATTGGATTTAAATCTGATATCAATAAAACTGAATTTATTCTAACGATTATAAAAAACTTATCTAAAAAAACTGTATCGAAACATGATTGTTAAATAACTAAGATTTTGAACAAAACTTAATGTAACATGATTGTAATGTAACTAAGAAAAGTCAATTCAACCCAAAATTAGGTGAAAATATTTCAGTATTTGGTTACAAACTTTTCCCACCCTGTTATGTAAAGGCAAACTTTTCTCCTTGTAAAGAGGGAAAAAGTTTAATTACTTTGACACCCTTGGGAAACAATGTAGCCTACTGCTTCATCTTACCAGAGAGACAAAGTATCCGCATAAGAAAACCGGGACAATCTGGTAACACAGTGCAGTAAAAAACTGGCAGCGTTGAAAAACTGACAAAAATTAACATTGCGAGGTATCAAGGTAGTTTCTACGCAGCCAAAATAGAAGTGATTTGGAGTACTTTGAATATTTATTTATTTATCGTAGGAGAGAAATTTTTGTGTAAGTTTAAAACTTTTGTGTAGGTCTCTTATGGGAGTAAAGTTCACTGTCTAGTTCAGAAAATCTGTTGCTCTTGCCTACAACTCAGTACTAACAAGTTCTCTCAAGGAGGCAAAGTCACACTTTACTCCCTTCAATCAAAAATAATTATTGAAAATTGGAAAAAAATATTAATGGGCATATGTGTCAGTTGAAGTGCCAAAGAAATGTAAAAACGGTTTTCAGAGCTATTAATTTAATTTCATCCTTTCGAAGCTCCTTGGGCATTTTACTGGAGCCTATGATAGATTTTCAGTTTACAGGTTGGCATGCAGTGTTCAGTGTGGTACCTGCAGTGTGAAGCCGTAGGAGCCGTTCTTCTTCTCCACAATGATGGTCCGCCTTCGTCGGTCCTCCTCGGGCTTGGTCACTGTCACTCGGTCCGGCTTCACACGCTCCAGGATCTGAGACTGGAACAAGACCAACAAACTTTAGGGTGCATTTACACTGGATGCAACCACGGATGACTAAAACTGTTGGTGCAAACACACTTGTAGAACGCAGTTGGAATAAAATCTATTGTTCGAGCATTGAAGTCATGTAGAGTGGTATACGCTCGTTTTTTATGGCCGTTTCTTGCATGCAACTGCTATAGGGATGTGATATAACCATATATATAGAATTACTAATTTTATGGCAGTGCTACAAAGAACTCCATTTAGGATGCCTCTTCATCAAAACTTCAAAGCAATCATAATTCTATAACTGACCCTAAAATTCTAAAATGACACTTCAAATTTGTACCTTGTACCTTTTTAATATACAGTGGACTCCATCTTAACCAGCCACCTTTTAACCAGTCTCCGCTTTAACCGGCCTACCCTGAAAAAACAGCATCTTTTTGATCGGTAGTTTTTTATCTCATCATCACTTTAACCGGCCATGTTTTACAGGAAACGTATCTTATCTATAATTTCAACTCAACATTATATTATATTGACGTTCTCAAATCAATTAAAATATACTTGAAATCTATTAATACAATCAAAATATATTAAAATATTAGTTTAGGTTAGTCATGGATTTTATGGTTGTTGGATGTTATTTATAAATTATATACAGTAATATATTTATTTGTTTTTCACGTCATTATTCCATTTAGGCCATATAAAATGTTGGCGTTTTTAAATGTGCATCAGTTTTACCAGCCAATCCATTATCCGACACGGTCTGGTCCCGAGGTACAGACTAAAACCGATTAATAGGGAGTCTACTGTATAAAGTGTGAAAGCACACTTTAGATTTTGATATTCACTAGACCTTGGAAAACATGCCTTCTTTCTCCTCCCTCATCCCTATCTTGGTAATTCTTCGCCTTGAACCCAAGTTTCCTTAACATGTGTTAAACACATAAAAAAAATTGTAACACTCCATTTTTTTCAGTAAAACGTCTTCATGGTCTGATAACTTTTTGCAAACTAACGCGGTGGGTTTGTGATTTTAGTTGCTTGTGGTTGCATCCCGTGTAAGCCCAAGCACAAATCTGGTTGTGACCTCATAAGGCTCAATCTTTCTTTGTGCACACGGCATACAGTATAAACGTGTCCTTATTCATTTGTTTGAACATTGTTTATTGTTGTTTAAACCTTGTCATGAACTTAACTTACAATATGGGTACATCGGTACATCAAGAAAACTTGTTTATTGGTTCTTGATCCTTTCTATACTGCCGAGACATGCAACTGCAGACAGACATTACTCAAAGGACTCTAAATCAAGCTTAAAAAAATACTGGTACCTTAGTTTTAAGTCACTAAACCACCTTGGAAGTTGTGAATATGAAATGTAAAGTAAAAAATTGGCGTTAACCTTTGGAAGCAAATATATAAAAAGGTGTTTAAAACGGTTAATTCTACCTTAGTAACAACTCGGCGAAAAACTAGAGTTCAATGCGCCTTTAGGTGTGCACACAAATGACTCGTGCACTTGTTAGACTCCTTGGTTCGTGTTTCAAGACGTATCTCAAACTGACATCGCTGACCGGTGTTACATGACTCATAGAAAGACACGACCACCAACTACAGTATTTTCTCATCCTCTGTGTGTGTAGGTTTAGGGGTGGAAAGTAAATGAAGATTAACACTCCATGGTTTTAAACTTGGTTGGAGATAATGATTTAAAACCACAAATATTGAATCGTCAATCAAAAAGTCATATTTGCCACGTAATTTACTGACAATGATTTTAAAAGGCATATACTGGCAAGCATTATTTTAATGACACTTGACTATTAAAGGGAAATAATTTCCATAAGCAAATAATGATTATGGTTAAACATATCTTAGATTGTAGATATGAAACACAAGCTGGAATCAAACAAGGCGAGTACCTAATTTTACTGTATGACCTTCTGATGTTGTGATAGTGTGAGAGATTGTTGAAAGGGAGTGTCACTTTCCTAGCGTCAGGCACCTGTTGGGAAGCCAACATGGGTTCTCCATTAAGTGGTTTACATTTTACTCTTCTTCATGGATTAAAAAGCTACAAAGCCACTAATGGTTATAATCCTGTTGCTGTAGGCTACTGTAACCCAAATTATGTCTGGCATTAGTCGATAATTTGTCTTCTTGATGTGAAGGGTTAAACTTAATGATTAACCGTTAGTAAAATTATCTTCTAAGTATCGAGTTTACGAATTAATTTACTTCCACTAAACAACTAATACCAAATAGTGATGAACAGTTTTTTTTGTTTTTTGTTTTTTGTTTTTTTGATTAGATATTTTATGATATAGATTTTAGATATTCCTGCTCTGAAGGGACGGGCAGCCCTTAAAGTTCCTCTTTTTGTCCTTAAGAGCCATTATGCTCAATTACGCCATTATGCTGCATTGGTAATCTTAGTATATGTACAGTATGTCCTGTGAATAAGATATTGTTAGACGAGTAAACAATATCAAATCACATTTTATTTACTATTTTGTCATGGTAGACTACTTTATCAAAATATTATCACTGATACGGGAGAGTCCCACAAACCTGGAGTAGTATGGACTGAATAGTGACCGGGTTTGTGAAAATTCCGGGTTATCAGGAATATAAATATGAGAAAAAGTACAAATAGTTTACGTTGTTCTATAAAATTTTTTTTATTTATTGCATAATATAACACAAAAAACTAAAAATTCAAACCTCATCTGTTAATTCAAACTTAAAGAAACATCAAAACACCACATTGTGCTCCAGCTGATGCCAAGGCACATACCAACTTGAAACTCGGAGCACTTTAATGCTCTGGCAGGGTTTCCGATTTATCCAAGTCCGGGTTTGCGGGACTCCACTGTGCCTCAAAACTCTAACAAAACTGAACAAATTACAATCATGATTTTTCAATTAATACCAGTATCGTAGTCTGTTAGATAAAAAAAATTAGTACCTAATTCTAAATGTAATTTAAAAGTGGCATACCCTAAAATTCAAGTTTGATGATAAAAATATTAATTTACTGGGTTGTTTATTTTTTTTAAGTCATTTAACACGGGAATGAAACTACAAAATTTGTATTCATTATGACCTACTTATCAATTTTAGAAAATGAGGATACAAAATTGTGAGATCAACTAACACAACATGTTCCCACGTGTTTAATGCCACTGTGTCATTTGTGCAACCTTTCCTAAAAGTATAGTAGTGAGCTACAGTAGACCTATCACTCCCTGATTGGTAGTATTGAACACGTAACAGCGCTAATGCCACCTAACTACTGCTGGATAATGATCTGCTCATAGGTGAAGGACAGGATTAATAAGTGGTCTTTTCCCAGTTATTTTTACACTGTGGTGTGAACGTGCCTGGTAGTTTAGTTAACAATCGGGTTTGCAACATAACTGTTTACAATCCACATTGTATACCGTCCGTTAACAGCTGTTTACAAACCTGTTGACAGAGTTTGGCACGTTGGCAACGATAACGATAGACTTTTTACACATTAATGTATACTAGAGGTGTGCTAAGAGATTTGCATAGTTGGTAAAGTCAAAATGACATCATAACGCAAACTTGTGGTCTATAAGTCACGCCACATAAGTTGACGAATGGCCAAAAACAGCTGGGTAGGGCGAGGGGAGGAGAGGGGGTACTTTTCCAAAAACATTGAGCTTCATTACACAATTTTTATAGAACATCTGATTATCCAATCATTTTAACTGAATAGTAGTGAAAATTCATTCGTCAACTTACGTGGTGAGGGTTATACCTTTAGTATCTAATTGATTAAAAACTTCTGACTGGAATAACTTGATGCTACAATTTACACACGAACTGCTCAAATTTATAAAAGCCAACCAGCTGGCTGCTGGGTAAAATATTCAAACCAAATTTTGTGAGGTCTTTCTTTTTTTAGGTCTCTGCAATTTTAAAAATTGTTTAATTTTTAAACTTAAGTTTGTCATCATTCCAAAGGCCTTAACTTATTAGTGATTTCATCTTGAACTTTCAATAATACTCATCCATACCAAAGTTATGTCCAAAATGATTGTTAAATGCTGTATTTCCTCATTAAATAGGAAAAATAGTTACCTAATAAAACATCACAGCTAATTTTTAGAATTTTCATAAAATTTTTGTATAGATTATTGTAATTTTTAGAGAATAAATAAATATACTGTACCGTACTTAAGTTTGACGCCTAAAAAGTGATAAAAATAACAAAATACAGAAGAAAATTCATGCATCTTTGGTACATATTTGTATACATCTTTATTGTATACATCTTGTATACATCTTTGTGTAAAATATTTGCTTTATGTTTTAAACAATTAATTTCCATAAATTTTATATTGCAGGATTAAAAAATAACACAAATTATTATTGCATATAATAATTAAATTGTTACACAGTAATTTGACATGTAAAGCTTTAATTGATTAAAGAACATGACAAAATATATAACATTCACCTATAAAATGAATTAATTACAACAAATCTTTAACAAATAGATTATTAACTTTAGTTGCACTTTTAAGACACTGATTTCTCCAGAAAGTTGTCCCTCATTAAACCTGGTGATATGCAAATACGATAAGTTTCATAAGAGTTGCAACCGTGGGCTGGGAAGTCAAGACGGGGGATATAGTGCACACGTAACATGTAACTGGGTGGTCATCTGTATGTAGCCTACTTTCCAACTAGTGAACCACGCTCTGTGACGCATATTGAAACATATTTAAATTATAATAAATTAGGTCGGGTAACTAAATCTTAATTGGAAAGTGACTTTTATGGAACGTTTTAATCCAGAAAGGTTTACATTATGGAATAAAAATGTTAGTTGACAATAATTATTAGTTATTCAAATATTTTACCCTTTCTGACTTTCAAAGACTGAAAGGTCTATCTGATGAGTAACGATAGTTTACAATATACTTAAAATCAAGTATAATTCAAAATCAAAATCAAATCAAAATCTCTTTATTGTCACATAACGTTTACAATAGCTATGCTATTTTTACAGGTGACATTGTCAATATTTAAAACTAAAATCTTACACTATATTAAAAAAAATGCATACTGCAATAAAAATAATTTAAACATTTTTATGCATTATATTTAAACATTTCAATTTGAAATGTTTAAATATAATTAAAACATGACAATTACCAGGCAATAATAAGAGAAAAATACAAATAAAATAAAAAAACATTGCAATTTAATTGAATAAATGTAAATTCAACAATGGATGGGATGCCCCAGAGAAACAGCTGATTGTCATGGGTAAACAGCTGATTCATTGGAATCGGCAAAACAGGTGTCTAAGGTTAGGACCCAAGGTCAAATGAAGATGATATTGAGGTTCAGTGGTAATATGTGACCTCCCATTATAAAACATCATTAGACACTATCTCCTTTGCAAAACAAACAGTAATAGCCACCTAATTTGGAACTCAGCGGAGATTTAAGCTGTGGGGTGAAAAGGATGAAATTCCTTTAAATATTCCAAGGCTAAAGACACAGCTGAAATATAAGTAGTCATTAAATAAGTTTAGGACTGTAATCAATGAATGATTACATTACATTTTATTGAACTCTGTTTACAGAAATATCTTTATAGTATTACAATAATATTGATTTTTTAGACTGACACAGGTTAGTTTCAGAATGTCTTAGAAGCATGATAGGGAATTCCTTAGATCAAACGTGTTTATTTTGGAATTAGTTGGGAAATACGACACTGGCTTTCTGCCAAACGCTCTACACTTTACAGGTTGATCAAGTTAATAAAAAGCTCTTCATAGGCCTAAATTGCAGAATTACCATATTAATTCGTTAAAAAATTATTTATTAATTATTCCTCCTAAATTACTTTTTATAATTAGGTATTAAATGTTTTAATAAATTAATTTTGAAAGTAATTATTTACCAAGGACTTTTAGGACAAGGCCGAAGAGAAAGGTATGCTTTATTATAGGCAACCTCCTATAGTAAATGTACATTTTTAAAGTTTATTATTAAAATATTTGAAAAATTATATGAGTTTTCCAGTAAAATTCAATCACCTATTTATTTCCTTAAACTAACAACGGTGTGTAACATTTCGTAGACTCATTGCAGTATTGGAATTGCGCAATTCATTTCCCATTGTGTTTTTCGCATGTGTGGCTCATCTATCAAAAGGCTGATTACAATCAGTTTCCATGGCAACGCAACAATGGACGTCGACACTGTCAGTTCCGGTTGCAGGAGCATTTCCGCCGACAACAATGTTGCCAAGGCCACCTCGATTGTGGAACTGGACAGGTTCACGGGATCAATAAGGCAGTGGCGGCATTTTTTTCTTCATTATTGTCAGTGGAGCAATGGAGCACAGAGGCTTTGGGCATTTTTGCAGATTTTTTTTCTCTCAATGGCTAAATTATTCAGCCACCAACGGCTAATGTGTATATGAAAACACGCATCCTGGAGAGACGGACTTGGTTGTACTTTTTACAGCAAAGAGAGTAAGCGAGTATTCGTTTCTCTAATTAGCTTTCGCCAGTCTTAGAGTAATTTCTTGGGAATTGAGTCAGTGTGGTTGTCATTTAGAGTGTAGTTATTGGTCACCAGAAATTAAATTTACAGAAATTAAACGCTGGTGAATTATATTAGTCAAAGCAAAATAATTTTACTTGGGGCAGAATTAGAGAGTTCAATATAAAAATTATCGACTATACTGTATTTTGTAAGTGTTCATCCATTTTCGCGTTTTCAAATTAATGCAAATTACATTTGGCCTTGCAGTGTTTGATTTTTATTATTTTATTTTTCTTTGAATAATATAATGGTCAAATGATCATCGGAATAACTAGTCTTGTGCAAAAAGAGTTAGGCCTAAATAGCAAAAACAACAACCGCAAAGGATGAGCCCACGGATGGCGGGTTTTACTGACATTTGCGATAATCCCAGCCACGCAAGCTGTTTACTCTTGCGTGCGGCCGGGCCCGTTTCTCACAATTACCACGTGACGTAAGACGAAAGCAAGCGGATTGACCCAAATGTCACCTAGTATCAACGGCACACAGCTCTGTATACTGCACAGGTGTGGGTGAGTCATATGGCTGGTGTGTCGATCGGCTGTGTAAACAGCTGGTGGCACAACTAAACAGCTGTTGGGTGCAGCTCTCTTGTCACGTGACTCCGTTGACGTTATTTATTGGTCTTTGAAACATCAGAAAATGCCACCTGCCAATCTGGTGTTTCTTTTACAACTGTTTATTTACCAAACATTCAGTAGCAAAGCCAGTATATTAATTTTCTAGACACTTTTACGTTGGGCATATTTTCCTTCATAATACTTGATATAAGTACTTTATTAATATTTTTTTGAGTTTTTACATTATTATGTACATTACTTTAATTTTAAGAGGGAGAATTAAATTCCTGATATTTCAATACAGTAATTCGTTAGTTTGGCATACATATAAGCCTATTGATTACACACAGAGCTACAAAGTGTTGATCCCTTGGCAATGAAGTTCAATATTCTTTAACGTATTCTTTTATCTGTGCATGATAATGTTATGGAATATACGCAACCTACATAGATATACATAAATACTTCATAGAAATGATTTACGAATTTTATTATTATAGTGAATTATAACAACTAATTTTTTTAATTTTTTAGCGTGTATTGTGAATTTAATTAGGATGTTGATATAAAGAATCACAATGAAGTATTTATACTGTAACACTGCTTAATTAATTCGGTATGAGGCTATTATTTTAAACACAAGATGTAATAAAAAAAATAGGGAAAAGTTACACAAATATTGAAATAGTTTTTTTAGATCGATAATGCCTGGTTACATTATCAGACGATCAACGCACATGATGTTTATTTTAATGTGAATAGGCTACATGACTGTAGGGTGAGTGTGATGAATTATGAGACAATTATGGTTTTTGTTACGGTAGTGAAAAATACCTGCTGATTATAATAATTAATCTATATATTAATAGACAAGCATGTTTCATTTCCTCCTTTTTCTCAGCTTGTGTGCATCGTAGGAGAAATCCGCGCATACCATTATTACAGAAAGGTATTGTGCTGTAGATGAGCAGAATCCTATACTATAATACGAGGAATCTCTGAAGGGATGTGTGTTCCACGATCTCGAAATCTAGCTGTTAGATTTTGCTTAAACTTTGCATTAACGAGTGTTTCGGCCCAAAAATAAGTTTAAAAACAGTCTCAATCCCAGGAAAAATCAAATTTAATCTAAATTTAAGTTTAAAAATTGTAATTTTTAACATTGGTCTTATGGGTTGCTATTTTGGTAACGAAATAACAACTAAATGTAAACAAAAATAAAGGAACATTAATGTTAAGCAGACCTTTTGAAACAGCTGTTAACTGTGAAGAGGTATAGTTGGTGAAAATATGTTGGTGAAAATATTAAAATTGAATCAAAACCGACGAGCAAGGCTCGGTTAACCTGGTACTCACGATTTAATTAACATCGGCCCATGGGGCTACGCCCAACAAGCTTTCAAAGTTTCAATGTTAATCTTATGGGAGAAGGATAATTAATTGATTGAAAAATAAGACAGCTGTTGTAATAACAAATGCTAGCAAATAAGGGAGAACAGATGTTTAATTTAATAGTTATTTGTGCTTCTAGGGACTAAAGTACAATGTTTTCTCCCTGAAGGGAAAGTGTTGTCGCCCGAAGGCGAAGCCGAGGGCGACAATTTCCCTGAGGGAGAAAAATACTTTAGTCCCTTGATGCACACAACATTTTTCCTCCACCTACACGAATAAAATTTAGGTCTAATAGGCCTACCGTAGATAATTTAACTTTACCTTCGTATGATCCCTTGCTCCGTCAAGCTGGATCTGTCACATCAACATAAAAAACACACAAGGTAGGCCATATCAATATTGAAGAACACGAAAAAAACAAAATATAATTTAAGCCTAGTCAAAAGTTTTACACTTATGTTTTGGACTTCTTAGGTTAATAGCCTACCCAAGCAAAAGTAAACAAACACCTACACTGCCACGGCCATCTCTAATACTAGAGATGCTGCTCACCCACTGCTGACTGAATGGTCAGCAGTGGGTGAGCAGCAGCTACAGCTGCTATTAGTCAACAATGAGTAACGAAACAAATACAAGTAACAGCTGACTGTGGCTCATGTTCTTTTTAATCTCTCTTTTAATGTTATTCTTATGTAACTAAATTTAGCCCCGTGGTACGAAAAAACTCGAGTTTTCCCTAGGTAGAAAGATTAAGTATTCAAGTCACATGGGATAGAAATTAGTACTTTACTACTCTATTCCAAGGAGTAAAATACGGCTTTAGATAGTAGGCGGAGGAAAAAGATATTTTTAAATTATTTTCATCAAGATCAACTGAATTTTTGGTCGAATTTCGACCAGTGGGCGATCTCTAGTATACATTAATTGAGCTCATATACAAAGGAATAAAGACACATTTTAGTGAAAGACATACAGTTTGATCGTTCATTTTGTACAGTCATAAAACTAATAGTGATTCATTCCCTCGTTTCGTTATAGATTGCCTTATCGAGCGTGATCTTATCAAAGATCGGTGTCAGAAATAGACTGCCTTGTGACAAAATTAAAAAATCACAATGTCATTTTGATATTTCAAACTAAAAATATTTTATTTAAACTAAATTTACGTTACAAGTGTTAAAATCTTCAACGTATAGCCTAACACCGACCTTTCTCGAGTAAAGCTCACTTCTCTGTTTCCGTACGGTAAAATTACACCTTAAACATTTTCTGAACATTACAATTTATGATGTCATGAACAACAAAATCAAATGACCGGCGAAAGTCGCAGACCAGTATCCCCACACACTCGCGGCACTATACTGACACTGACACTGACACTGACGCATGGGCTGGGTGGGCTAACTGTGATTTTTACTAATCCGACTATCGATCTCTGCTGTTATAAGTTTTCCCGTCTGGCAAGCGTCTGTGTAACCTGGGGTAGTCACTGGCCTCTAATCGGATTTCGAGACAATCTGTTTTCTCCAAGACAACAACTTGAAAAAATCGTAACTTGAAAGCAATTGTTCATAATAATTGCAATTAGTATTCAGAAACGAAATCAAAATAACTTAGGTCGGTACCTACCAAATTATATTGTTTTCTATGTATCGTAATCAAATCATTCTGTTCTGTTTGCCATGATAGAATGTTGTCTGGGACATTCGTTGTTCACGACTGCTTATTAGGTATTTCGGATTTTCCACGGAGATGTCATGATAGAGCAAATAAACAACAAGAGAGTGTGGTGTAGTGTTGGTATTCTCTGATGCCATTGAGTACAAAAAATTTTATTTGTTAAAATAAAATTTTTAAACATTTAAATTTAAAATAAAATGTTATGATAAAATTTATCTTGATGATCCCTATTCTTTCGTTTACCACCAATAGTTTAAAAATATGTTTTTTCAGTGCCTCCCCATTATTGACTGCAACTGCGAATTGTAGAAAAATTTTATTATTTAGCTATAGGCGTAGGCGATTGGTAACAGCGGATGTACTCGATAGGCCTAATATTCAGCGTTATAAATTTAATAGTTTAAAATTACCACAATTATCACTTCATTTTAAAATATTGGTTTACAATGTTAGGCCTATTGTTGAAAAAAACATACCTTGGCAATCCTCACTGCCTTTCAAAACTTTAGTATCGAGATTACCGAATAATTTCATCAAAGATTAAATAATTTTGTTATTGAGGACGTCTTCTTTTTCAGGCATTTTGAATAACATAATTATAGTGAGAAAATTCTAGACAAGAAGAAGAAAGACTAGCCTTATCAGAAGAAAGTCCTTCGATGGAAAGATGAGAGGCCTTCCGGCTTTCAACAAAGAAAAGTCCTTGGGGATACTTCAGCCAAGAGGATTTAATCTCTTCCCCGGTCGGCAGCCGCGTGTCGCTGGAGGAAAGCATGGAAAAGCAATTGTGAAAACAGCGTCAAGCCGAGGAAGCGGGCCAAGACCGCGCTGGCCGATGCCACGGCGGATTTGAAAGTCGCGATCACCTTGGATCATGACCTTCCGGGCACCGGACCAGGGGAATGTTAAGTCCGCAGACCCTGGCTCCAGTTTGGGACGGATACTTTTTGTGTGCTATAGTTCTTGTTCCGTTTGTGGACATTGAATTTGTGGAGGTCAGTTTTTAGGGCGGACTGAGGAGCATGATTTCTTGGACGTGTAATAGCTGTAGGAGAGATTAAAGATGTTGAGAAGTGATGCTTGAAAAAAATGTGCTGTAAACATTAACATGAAGAATTTTTATCGTTTTAAATACAATAATTTATTTTAAGTTTATTGCATTACTCTACAAAGGTTAAAATTTAGTAACTAAGCGCAAATTAAAGACTTGGCGTATAATAACAACATTTCTAAGATTTTATTCGCAGGTAATTTTTTTAACAAAGAATGGTTTTTAGAAATAACTTTCATGCAAAACTTTTGAGTGTAACTTTTTTGACAAAATGTAATTTGACAAAAAGATTTGAATAATTAACTTAAAACTAAATGTACGAAAAACACTTCATTTAGCCCTCTCCTAGATTTACCTGATAAGTTTCCTCTTCGTTTTCACACATTTCTCCTAATTAAAATAAGTCCGAAAATTAATCATCTTTAAACTGCCCTTATAGAACCATCGAATTATATCGTAAATCGATTACGCCTTAAATATTATAATTTGCCCCAAACCAGGCCATTTGCTCATTATAACACATTATTAGTGCGTGGCCGTGGCGCGTACGCACGCAAATGCGCGCAACGCACCGCAGAACACAACGCACGTCTCGTGGCGCGGCGCGGCGGGGCAGCTTTCGCTGCCTCTACCTGTCAATAGCGCGGGTCGACCACTGAAAGGAAAGTGGACGATTGTAAAGGCAATTATCTCATATTGTCTGAGATACTATCGACCGTTGCTGTTCGACTGTCCGCAGACGACCAGGCGATCAGCTGATGCAACAGCTGGTAGTGCGGTGGCTTGGAGAGAGAGAGATCAGCTGATCGATAATGCAAACAACAATGCATTCAGAGAGGTTTGCTCCCTACATCGAACCAATGGGTACAGAAAACTTACAATCCCAATGTTGTACCTGTTGTACACGAATGAAAATAATATGCGCAGTTGGACAGAAAATGGAGTGGCGAGAGATAAAAAATTTGAGAAAAATAATTTTAGAAGTTTAAAAATGTTATTTTTTACATTCAATTTATAATATCAGTGTTTACTCATTTTTTAATTGTAACCCTTCTGTTACTTTTGTTGATTAATTGATAGAAGCAAATAAACATTGGTTCAAGAAGAGTATGTAGGCCTATAATTAATTAATACTTCTAGAACTTTTACAAAAACAAGCCGATTTGCGATCAAGACAATAGAAAACTAAACAACTACGTAAAGTAATCAACACTAATTATATGTGCGCTAAATCCAGTAAACTGTACCTACACACCTTACTTTTATTAACTTACTTTTGCAGAAAGTTACAGTATATTTCTCTGATCATATAACGAATGAGTAAATAGCAACTGCATAGATAACGAACAACATGTATAAATAACGGAACCGTTAAACCGTAAACCGCACATATATGCTATTGGCTAACAGGGGTGGCTAACGTTGACTAGTCGAAACTTTAATATTATTCCGTTTATTTAAAATCGTTGACCAGATGCAACGTTGACCGGTTGGAAAATTGACCAGTTGGTTACCCCCCATATGCTATTGGCTAACACGCAATGAGTTTACAATAGTTTCCTGAAAAGATAAGCGAAACTATACGCACAGTGATGGCTCATCACTACTTAGGGCTTAGTATTTTCTTCTTCCATAGAATCCAGCAGTACAGAGGCATTTAAATATTAAACTATGTTTCCTCGTTCCCCCGTCGGAAAAGACCAGTCACATATTTGATTGTATCGTAGTGGTTGAAGTGGGTGAGGCGGAGGCATCTACCACCCTCCTCCCATAACGACACCCGAAATGCCTCCTTACTAATTCATCTAAAAAAAAACCCGGAAATAGGAAATCCTCTTCATAAAACCTAGACCGTAAAAAGTATTGTTAATTTACGGAAACGAGTATTAGGGTTGCGAAAGCGAATCATTTAGTCTAGTCAATTATATAGTTTATTTCACCATTCGTTACTTAAAAGCAATAGAAACTTTCATTACAACCTATTAAACAATTAAAAGCGGTAAATAAGTGCATTAAAAAGACTATAACTTTTAATAGGACATTTCGTAATCTGTTACATGTTTATTTCAATTGGTGGAATTAACAATTAATGAATTTTTAAGTCAATATTAACACCTGCATTTGAATTATTCATTCGAAGTTAAACATTGATTAAATAAAGCCGTCGCGGTCGTTACTTTTTACAATTTCACAAGGGATTTTTCCACGTTGGTTTGTAAATTTATAACCTTTATTCATTAAAGGATTCCTCAGGTTAACTTGAGGCAGGCTATCTGACAGGAGGACTATTGAGTTATATATAATTAGTAATCAGATTAACACATCTACGTCTTGCAGTTTTATAGCTACGTAATAGTTGCAACAACTATTTCATTTTCGTCCGGTATCCACAAGTCACTTATATATACTGGAACATAGGAGTGTATTATTTTGATGAAGTATGTGCGGTGCTCCATTTACGCCTTGCCCTCTATCAATGTTTACTTTGTTATAAATACACTGTGTAAAATGAATAGAAACCAAGGCAACTGAAACTACTGTGTTTTCCTTAGCAGTCCTCCATCAAACTAGCCCGTGTTAATTAATAGTCTACGTCATACGAAAAGCCAAATTGCAAAATGTTCCATATCATCTAAAGATCCGTAGGAAATCTTGTATATCATTCTTGAAAAAAATCAATTTCGTATTTTGTATCAATTTTGTATTGAATCTTGAAAAAAATCATCCACACATTTTATTTTCATTGTGTAGCTTTCTTCATGCGCCCGACCGATGACGCAGTGGAACTTCAATAACATCAGGTGAAGGGGACTCGAGACTGTATCTACACGTCTATGACAGCAAAGTCCGACTCCGCATGGGCTTGGGCATTCCTACTGTATCCGTTAGTGTCAGTGTGAAACCTCTCTTGTCAATGCTGTATAGTGTCCACAAATTAGCATAATCTGATAAGGGTTTAATCTGATATGCCTGTAACCTCGAGTCATTTTGACTTAATTTTACTGATTGAAATTAGTGTTGTGGCAATTGAAATATCTATAATTATACTTAAATTTTAAATATTTAAGAAAATAAATTATTAGTTTCCAACCTTGAGCAAAGGCAACAAAGTGTTAGCAATTTGCTAAGCATCAACGGTATACAAATGCTGATGTTTACACAATTATATAACTGCGGAAACAACATCAAATTACACAGCGAGATAGAGCAGGCAGTGTTTTCATAATTTTAGGCGCGAGAAAGCAATTAGACATATCGCGAAGGCAGCGACACAATCACGCACTTTCGCGGCAAACAGAGCAAGGAGGCAGTGGATACCTCAACTGGAACTGGTTGTCGTTTTGGCGGCAAATGATTAACACACACCAAATACCATAGGCTATAGAGTAATACCCCCCGTCGCAGCAGACCTGCGTACTCAGCGAATTTCCAAATTAGTAATATTAATTTTGACCAGCTAAACTTGTAAACAAAATTTCATCACGTGCTCATAGATAGGGAAATAAATGTCTATTCTCCTTAAGATAAATATAGGGAAAGAGTATGCAGGTATGCTGCCATGGGGGACACTAAAAGTAGGTTTTTAGCATAGAAAAAATTTATTTCGACCATATAAAGCCATATAGTAAGTTTCATCAATATCTGTCCATAATAAAAGAGTTTGCCTATTCTCCATATGATTAACATGGGAAAAGAGTATGCAGGTTTGCTGCCATGATAAGTACAAAACCAAGATTTTTTACCTTAAATGGATGAATCTTAACCAAATGAAGCTAAATACTAAGTTTCATCCAAAAATATTGGTTAATAGGTGAAATATTAACACATCCTTATTCTCCATAAGATTAACATTGGGAGCCCCAAAAGACAATGTACTGTCTTTAGACTTTGTAATATCTCGGTAACCAATGGAGATAGAGCAAAGCTTCAAAATACTAAATTGTGTGTTTTTTTGAGCTAAATCCAATGGTCAAAATAAAAATTTAAAATGTTTAAAATTTACATATGAAAAATGCAAAAACCCATTTTTGGGGTACAAAACCCCCCAAAACTACCCCTTCCGGTAGGTCGATATGTCTGGTTTTCGAACTCATCCGAATAAACGCAGGACTACACATCTCTACCAAATTTGGTGTCGATCGGACCATTTTTACGCGAGTTATCGTGTCTAGTCTAGGGACACACACACACACACACACACACACACACACACACACACATATACTATATATATACAGGGTGATTGATATAAGTGTGCCAGCTGTTTTACATGGAAACTGTTAGAGCTATCGAAAAAAGTTAAATAGTAACCCCCCTGGAAATTAAGTCTAGTTTTTTATAATGATAATGATTTTTTTTAAAGTCGGCCATTTTTTCAATATGGCGGCCAACTTTAAAATTTCTTATTTAACGCAATACATTTTATGGTGTTTTTGAAATTTTCATGTGATTTTAAGACTTTTTTATTCTTTGCAATTTTTCTCTAAACGTAACGGTTAGGGAGTTAGAGGCAATTAAAGTTCATTTTTAGTTCCATAAGAATAACATGGGGCAAACTTTATCTGCCCATATCTCCAAAACCATTGATTAAAATAAAAAATACTCAAGAATAAAAGTGTCTTAAATTGATGTTTTAAGAACATTTTTTTCATAATAACTAAAATAATTTTGAAAATTTAAGTTTTTGACCGCCATATTGGAAAGAATTTAATTAATGCGTAAATTATAATTTTTATGAGTGGAATGTTCTTAAAACATCAATTTAAGACACTTTTATTCTTGAGTATTTTTTCTTTTAATAAATGGTTTCAGAGATATGGGCACATAAATTTTGCCCCATGTTATTCTTATGGAACTAAAAATGAACTTTAATTGACTCTAGCTCCCTAACTGTTAGGTTTAGAGAAAAATTGCAAAGAATAAAAAAGTCTTAAAATTCTATGAAAATTTCATAAACACCATAAAATGTCGGGTGTTTCATAAGAAATTTTAAAGTTGGCCGCCATATTGGAAAAATGGCCGACTTTAAAAAAAATTCATTATCATTATAATAAACTAGACTTAATTTACAGGGGGGTTACCATTTAACTTTTTTCGATAGCTCTTACAGTTTTCATGTAAAACAGCTGGCACACTTATATCAATCACCCTGTATAAGAATATTAATATATATAATATATATTATATATAATATTAATATATATATATATACATATATGTATATATATATAAAAATTTTAATGACTATTATTTTTGGTCTCTGGGCACCTCAAAACGAAAAAGTAACATGGTCCCGGGCTTAGGTCTTACCATGAGACCTACGGTAATAGCTTATTCCCTATGGGAAATTCGCTAATAAATGGTTGAAATAACTGTCCAAAATTAAATTCAAAGTTTGTTTAAACTAAGAACTTCTCTTTTACAAAAAAGCGTACCTAATCTAATTCGCCGACTTCAGAAAAAAGAAACATACAGTGTAGTTGAAAAGTCCCGGAACGGTGAAATATATTTGTTACCTTTTTTTATATATAAAGTAATGAGACTTGGTATATCAATGATAGCCACAAATGTCTACTCTTTTAAGCTATTATCACTTTTTTATGCCTTAAGGGGGACGGCCCACGAGGAGTCAAAATTCTTAAACAGCAGCATAGGTCGAGTTTGGTATTTAATTAAAGGTCTTACTTAGCAGATTACAATGCCGCAAACTAGACTTCAAACGGACGACCGTGACGGAAATGGCAGGCAAACAAGTTTCCATTAAAATCATATGGGTAAAACTTAAAAATGCAATAACTTTCTTAATACTCCACCTTTTGACGTCGAGTTTGTTGCTTATTACTCCAAATGCAAAGACGTTTAAAATGGTGTATGATGTGACAAGGCCAAAGAAGTTTCAATTTACACACCCTTTAAGGGACGTCCCTCTTGGAAGTCTTACAGAAATATGTTTTTTTTTTTTTTACTTTTCAACCACACTGTATATGAACGAGAATTCTAAGTAAACATTTTATTTGTTGAAGGAGCATTTATTGGATAGAGTTGGGAAGAGCACGGATGGGGATTATGTAAATAAGAGAAAAAAGAGATGCATTTTATTTTAAACCTAAATTACACATGTCATAAGGTTACACATGTCGCCTGGGTAAGTACCTGCACACAAGCTTAGTTTTATTTTCATAAACTGTTATGTTTTATGGCTACCACAATAATTGTGTTAAGCTTAAAATTGTAAGGCTTAACATTATTTTAAGGCTTGATAAATCAACATGGCGAAACTATTTCGGAGGGACTGGAAGGTGTAACGCGGCCTTCGACTGTGCAAACTAGTTTCACAATCGTAATATGGTTGGTTGACTGTGCAGTAGTCAGGTGTGACAACATTACGATACTACCATCACCTGTTCAACATACTGTATAGGCGGAAAACAACTCTGAATCTCATGTAAGGCCTATATGAACCGACGGTGACCGAATGGTGAGAACGAACCCGTTCACTAAAATGTATTAAACATAACTAGTATATGTGTTGCTCGAAATCGAGCAATTTACTTTAATACAATACAAATGTTTCTTTTAGCTCAAAATCAACGACATCCGGCCAATCCACTATTGTGAATATCT
This sequence comes from Neoaliturus tenellus, assembly GCA_030545055.2. Lineage (NCBI taxonomy): Eukaryota > Metazoa > Arthropoda > Insecta > Hemiptera > Cicadellidae > Neoaliturus > Neoaliturus tenellus. The sequence continues at coordinate 264,916,770 of CM061531.1, forward strand.
TTAATCACCAAAACAACACGTATTTACAGCTGATTATTAACAGATGTTTAAAATGCTTTATTCAATCCCAATGTTATTTAAATGGGAAATTTTGGGATTTCAATGGTGGATAGCGCCTTTATTTTTAGTCCGATTCTCATCAGTTTTTTGCGGAAACAACTACAGACCAAGCCCTATCTAACGACACAAAAAACTTGAAAATCGGTTGAAAATTGTAGGAGGAGTTCTCAAGACAAAAAAACCCTTAGCGTATTAAATAAGTATAGATGTGTTTGTTCATAAATGTTCACCAAATGTATTACATCATGTGTGCAAATGTCAACTAGTGACATCTGTCTCATATCCTGTCGATTCCCTACTGCCTTGTCTATAGGGCAGATCGACATTTCGGAATGTGAAAGGCAAAATATTTCCGTCTGGAATGTCCACAGTTTTCATCTCTAAGCTATATAAATAAGTGAACGAGCGAAAGTAAGATGGACAGTTAGGTTATTGACATTCCTCAACTAAAAGTATCATCCTCTCAGACCATATAGGCCTAAACCTAATGATATAAAATATAGTTAAACGAAAAATTATTAAAAATGAGTCACTATATTGAATTAGAGCACTAAGGACACTACAATTCTTGTAAAAGCGAATATGTTTACAAATTATTTCGTAGTTGCATACAAGGTTTTAAAAAGAATAATTTTAATTACAATTTTTTAAGGAAATCATTAATAATGAATGGATGTGAATTTCTACCATGAAGAATTATAACGATAAATTCAAACTTTCAGTGGTTCGATAAATTCACAAAGCTGATAGTGTTTTTTATCACTGTTCTTGGGAAAACAAGAAGTCAAAGGAGATACCATTGATACAAAGAAAAGTGGTATAAGTATTCGTTTGGAGAAAATTACCCATTACCTTTGTCCTCTTGAATTCTTATGAGATTTGTGGTCCAATGCAATCGTGGAAAGACTCAGTATAGGTTTCTAGGTTTTCCTGTAAGGGAGAAATCAAGTTTGTTTGTCTCTAAAGAAATTGCAATAATTGTTTTCAGGGGAATTTATTTAACACTAGTAAAAGTGTTGATTTAAATCAAACAATTTAATCTGTATTTATCTGCATGTAATTGCTAAAATTGTTACATTGATTTGGTTTTAAATTAACAACAACCTGCCAATCCAATATTTTAATTATCAGTACCTAATCGCCAAATATACACTTGTTTACGTTGTACATTAACATAATATGTTTAAAAACTAAATCCAAGCTCATATTATTCTAAAAGGAAGAGTTCAAAATTGTATTATGGATTTCAATCAAAGTGGTCAAAGCAAATCAAGCAAGTCGGCCTTCCAGGGCCGGGTTGCGAGTTCTGTAACGCTTCGCCAGCTTCAAGATTTCAACACTGAATTGGTCAAGTCCCACCCCCACGTCCTTCTGTACCAATGATCTGTAAAACACGTATTTAACATGCTAGCGTGTTGCGACACTTCAAAATAGTCTGAACGAATGCTACATTCAGTACTGGAAATATGTTGTGATAAATTGGTAGGTAAAGTTGCTAATGTTTAAAAGTATAGGTTTATAATAACTGAATTTTAATTTTTTATTGCCACTGTTTGATTCAATGACAAATGATTGCCTATAAAAATTTAAGAATTAAAAAAAAACTTTAGAAATTCGGCCAGGTTTGGCCACTTTGACAAACATTCTGCTGATTTATTTCATATACTTATTTACACTCAATGGAGGGTGAAGTAATGAACTTTCAACAAGCAACAAGGTGATAACAACCAAAACAGCTGCATCCCATTTGAATGTTTACCATTTAAATCTCAATTCATTAAATAGATTTATTTTTGCAACCACAGTACTTCCATCATTTCTAAAAAGAGGATTTGGTCTACAAATCTAAAAATATTTAATTACCAAGCGCTCTTTAAAGGTGGTAACACATTTAAAAGGTACACTCAATTCCAAATTCAAACAAAATATTCGATTTCCCAATGACTCACGCAGCCGCTTCCCACAATCGCACAACGCATCAGCCTCCTACCCATCAACATGCGAGCTGGACACTTAGCCTAATTCGGCCTGGCGGTGACTCGCCGCCAATAAACAATCGATATATGGCAGTGGCACGTCACTTCCGTTTCCCCGTACCGCCATCACCGGATATCGCCACTGCCTCCGTGAGAAGATTCGCAATAACAATCACCGTATGAGAAAGTTGGCCAATATCCTACACTCTAGTGGTCTACCGCATAGCGAACCGCACAGCCAGAACGTGTTTCCTAGTCTGAAGATTCGTTTGTTTATGCAACGCCGCGTAGCCAAGGTGGATGGGGGTTGGTCAAACCTCTCCACCCTCGAAATTCATAATACCAATTAAACACCAGAAACTCTACTCAATGGGGAATTCACTGCCGAAGGACACTCGCCTACATTATAACTGTTTTAAATAAACAAATTAAAATTTTAAAGGGCTTAATTAAATTACCCGATTCTGACCAATCCCTTGTGTTTATGTATATTTGAATATTTGCAACTCCAAGAAGCCGAAATTTCCAAATGAAAGCAATCAACCGAAGCAAAGTACTAACTGACCATCAAGTTTTATAAAGGATAATTTAAATCCATATAATTTATTTAGATTATTCATTAGCGTCAGAGGAACCATTCAAAAACATTTACAAGTTCAACATATTCACAATATATCAAAATTCAATGTTTAAGAAATTACCAAATTAAAATATTGCCATCTTTATTTAAAAAAAATAATCTATATATTACCTGAAAAGCCCGCAAAATTAGCAATAGCAAAAAATTTTATTGATTTAATTTGTTTTAATTTGTCAGTGGTGGTAGACCTCAATTATTAGGGAAGAATTACTAAAGAGTTCAATAAAGATTATTATTGTAACAACACGAATATTGTAATTGAATGCAGAGGGAAATCAGATACTCGGAGGAAATCAGATACTCGGAGGAAATCAGAGTTGGCTACGAGAGCACTAATCCACTGAATTTCATTTGAAGGAAATAACTTGGGCTAATAAGGGTTAAAGTTTTACTATTCGATTTTTATAGCCACTTCCCACTTGTTCACTAGGCACGTTACTCAGCCGAGAAGCTGTATTCTTTAATTTTATATGAAGTAATTATACATTATAATGTTCATTTTTTTTATAAATGTGTTTTTAAAATTATAATTAATAAGTGTTGAAAAATTGATTTATTTCGATTTGTCTTTTGGCAAACCATAGGTCAACTATTGGATCCAAGTCTATACTTTTCAGGAGTTTCTCTCAACATAGGCTACAAGCTTTGATCCTCCATCATTGAAGCTCCCCAAGACATTTATTTCCAGAACAACGCTATACCGCTACAGAGCGTTCAGTAATCATCTATTGTTGTATGAAGTCTCGTATTACAAAGACTTTCTCCGTTGTAAACATAGACATTAAAATTTGATTGCTATTAATTACGACAATGGTTATAATTTGTTCACGCTTTCTTGTCCTATGTGACAAAAATAAGCCAGCGTAGAGGGGATAGTGTCAACAATAATCATTGAGTAAAGACAATCATAATTGGCATTCATCTCTGTAGGCGGCTTAGATATAGAGGGACATGATATACATAAGAAACTACGAAATCAGCACATTGCTCGCCAGTCGTGGCGTTGCCAAAATTTGAAATTAATGTTAATTAATTAATTTGAAATTGATGTGTCCAGTACGTCCACTCAATGCAATAGTAAACATAAATTATTGACCAGCGATAGATGAAGTGTTTGATGCAGATAAACTTTTCAATTTAACTATACCAGAAAAACGTTTACTGTTGAATATGAATTCGTGTGTGGGAGTAGTAGGGAATGGCTACAGTTGGCTCAGTTCAAGGTCATTGGTTGGAAGAGGCAGGTGTGGGGTTGGAAGTGTGGGGTGGGGGTGACAGTGATGGATGGGTTTGGGAAGTGGGTCAAGGTCATTTGGAGGGGTTTTTAAAAAAGTGGGAGCCGCAGGGGCTTGGTGGGAATGGGGTGGGGCGGCTTCGGGGTTGGAGGTTTTAGTTTATTTTTAAAATTAAATCAAAGTCGTGTTCTTGTGCAGAGAGGTGTTGGAGTGTCGTCCACTGGTGAGGGAGTGGTAGACGCCGAAGGTGGTGGCGAAGAGAAGGTAGACGCACAACATGCACAGTACGCATTTGAACAGTTGCAGCAGGCGAACCATCCCTTGTTGATTTTCCGTTTCCAATTGCAGTCTGTTGATTTCTAGTTTGAGTCTGTCCTCTTCCAATTGTGTTTTAAGTGAAAAATCATCCATCATGTTTGTGCGCTTGTTTTAATTTCTGTTGGTGAAACGGGAGCGGTGTTGACGGTCGGAAAGTTGGTGATGAAATGAGAAACGAAGATGAGGACAGGGCATATTTACTGGAAAGTGGTGGGGGGTTAAGAAAAACAGTTGTGTGTCCGATCAAACGTCATCGTCAGCTGTTGGTGTATGTTTGGATGATGCAGGAGTGAGTTCTAGCAAACCATCTTCATCTTCACTCTTAACACTATCGCATGTTGGACAACCGTAAGCAAGTTCCAAATTCATAGTGATGCAGTGGAATTTGTCTATAATATCTTCTAAAGTTCCCATTATATCTTTTAAATCATGTCTTGTTCTAATTACAAAAGTAGATTTCATTAGTGCTAGCGGATCGTTGTTCATCGTACGGGAGTCGGGAAACAAATGGCGAGCGTCAGTCAGCGGCTCGCTTATATGCGGGCAAGGGCGGTGGAGGGGGAAGTGGAGGGGTGGTGGCGTGGTGGGGGAAGTGGAGGGGTGGTAGCGTGGTGGGGGAAGGGTGATATACCCCCATGCGAACCGTTGGCCAGCGCATTTCGCAGCGAAACGCCGCTCGGGTAGGTAGTAGGAGGTGTACTAAGATAAGCATTAGTTGTATTATTAAGTTAGGAATACTAATAATGTTTGTAAATTAAATATTAAATATTAAATTTATATTTAACCAGAGCTTGCATTTCTAGTTCCTCGTCGTTTAATTCAACAATTTTAACACCATTAGTTGTCTGTTCCTCTTCCCCTGCACTTTGCGACGATGAAGACATGGAGGTGGCAGAAGATGATGATGAGGATGAAAATATTTTGGTAGGATTGACATATTGCACTGTGATGTTGATCCACCTTAAAGGATAGGTGTCAATAAGTGTAAGTAAGTTTTGGAATAGGGTTTCCATCTCTTCTCTGTCGGTAATTAAATGTTGAAAGGAAATGAATTTATCATCCATGTTGTTGTCAGTGCGAGTAATGAAATAAGAATGAGAAGCGTATCGAATGATCCGTAGAATATATGTTGTAAAAAATAAGTGGTGGGGGTAATCTCAAGGTCAATCAAATGGAGTTTTAAAAAAGGGCTGCAGTCAGTGACTACAGCTATACATCTGAAGCTTCAACAGGATCAGTAGACCAATCTGATCTGTACTTGCACGCACTTATGATACATGTACAAAAGTCGTCTTTATAATATGCATTGCACTCTCGACAATTGACAAGTTTTTCCGGATGAAATTTGATACACCTCTGGGGACAGCAAGTGTGGAAGTATCGTGATTTATAAATCTTGATGGTTCGCAATTCCGGTGGTGGTAGTTGCTTTGTCTTGCATTTGCAGTAACAGGATCCAAAGAATTCACACTTTGTACAAGCTAATCCGTCTACCATCCATCTTCCTAAATCGGTGCATTTTTGTTCACAACAGTAGCGCGGTGCGTCCTCGTTTTTCTTCTCTTCCATGTTGGTGCTTCTAAGTGTTGGCAAGAAATGAAGTTGTATAGTGTAGGATAGCATGTTTTATAGACTAGGAAAAGTGGTGGGGGTAATCTCAAGGTCATCCAAATGGAGTTTTAAAAAAGATCATCTTACAAGTGTAAGATGTATTTATTTAAGATACTGAGTTTTCATCTTCTTTTTCTTTCTTTACATCTTGTTTGTATTTTTCTTTTTCTTCTTTAGCCATGGCGATGAGATCTTCAGTGGAGAGTGGATGTACTTCAGGAAATTTTAGAATTAATTTTGGTTGGAACCCCTCTTTAGTCAATACTTGAAGATCGGACGTCATTTGTTCTACACTTTGATAGTCTTTTCCGTAGATTTTTCCATTAAATTCAATCATCATTCTGTACAACATGGTATTAGTAGTTGTTTTCGCTGCGTCAGTTGGAGAGCAAATGATGATTCTGTTAGGTTACACGGTCCTTTTATAGATGCTACAGCGACCACTTGATATTATTTAACATTAGTAATATTTCTGGAACTTAACATTACTTTGAGTAGATGGTGTCGTAGTTGAAGGTTGTGTGGAAACGAATACTTCTTCGTTGCAGAACTTCTGTTTAGGAAACATCCTCATGTTGTTAGAGTAAACATCAATATTTAAACGATAACCACCGGCAAGTAACACTCGCAGTTCATTAGTAAAATCGTCGAGTTCTTCAAAAGTTGTAATGGTGGTGGTATCATATGATGCACACTTAACCTTAAGAGACATGTTGTTATTCGTAATAACTGGAGAGCCAACAGAGATGTGTACAGCACGAAAGGTAGTCGTAGACTGATGAGATCCTCAAGAAAAATACGGCCTTTATATACCCTCGAAACTAGGTCAAGGTCATCCAAACGTGTTTTTAAAAAAAGCAACATATCGATAGTGCAGAAACACTATCGATATGTTGCCTTTTCTTATTATTTTTTTTTTCATTTTTATTTTTTATTTATTTAAAATCAGTTACACACATGTACAACAATATATATAAACTACAGACTAGTTGCTAGTAGGCATAACATGAAGTGTAAGTTCAGTAGAGTTGGTTCCGCTAGGACCGTGAGATGCCAAATAGAGTGCGCCGGGGTGAATCAGTCGTAAATCTTCATTCTGCAGCAGTTGAACGAAGCGTTTGGGAAGAAATACTTGAAATTTAGGTTCATCACCAGGTGTGTAAGGTGCTTCACTCAATGTGCAATTGATGGCGTCTCCAATTGATGTTTCCATCTTCTTAATAGTGTGAATAATGTAATGTTTTTCTTCCTTCAATTCTGAACATTTCTTTGTCGGTAGTATTGTAGATTTAGAATGTTTGTTGAATTGATCAACAAGCGACTGTAGAAAAGTTTGCGATGCCATTATTTTTTCTTACTATTGTTCGTCTTCTTCTTCTTGTGCTTGCGCGTCAGAGGTGTTGACTCCTCGGAGGTTAGAGTAATACTCATGCATTGTCATAGTGCCGCTCTCGCTTTTATACCCATCGCTTCCCCCACCACTTTGCTGGAGATAGACATTCAAACGATATGCGTTCTTTAAAGCACATTGAGACTGCCGATGTTTAAAGTTTTTAGATGCAATACAGATGTTAGCAAAGTAGCAATAAAAATCTTTCTCCATTTGCACATTTATCACTTCATGGTTTGTATATGCTTGTATCCAATTTGCTTTTTCCAATCCTCTTGTAAAAATAGTTTTGAACTCTTTGCAGAAATGATTCATAATGTGTGGCATCATATTGTAGGTTATAAAACCTTCATCCCATGTTAGATTATGAAAATGTTTCATCAACCATTTGTTTGTTACTTTAGCTTTGGTTGTTAATCTGTTGAACGGCAAAGGAGGCATGAATAAAAAATGATAAACAACAGATGTTATCATATCTAGTACAACTAACTCTTTGATTATAAAATTTCCATCATTACCACGGAATGCCTGAAACTCTATGATACCTCGCTTTACTTCCATTATTTCCGTCTTCTTAGAGAATGAAACTCGTTTATCCATGATGACGTTCAGTACACAACTGGTATGTCAATGCGGATTGACAGCCTTTTATACTCCATCATTCTTCTTCTTCTTACTTACAATATTCTTTGTCTGTTTAATTTGTTGTTGATTGTTGATTGTTGAAACGTGATTCGTTTTCCTTATTTTCTTGATTTTCTTCTTCATTTAAATTAAAGTTGGTTTGATTGCGGTGTAACTGTCTCCACATCTCTACTTCATGCGGTATCCTATTGAAGATTGAAGTATCTACTGGACCGTATAGGATTGGAACATATGGTTGTCTATCCAATGCATCAATTAAATAATCTTTGATAATTGTACTTGAGAATATTAGCTGTTTTAAATATCTAGTTATAGGACCAGTAGCACAAGTTAAAGCGTAAAACTCTTCTTTTGTCAAATGTATTTTTATATTATATTTAGTTAAATCTCTAAATCGAACTAGTTGTTGACCACGTTGTTTAACAATATCGATTTCAATATTTGATTCGAACAAACCTAGTTTTGTTTTTCTTCCAAACGTATTGTTACTCAAATAGCATTCCAAAAGATGTATATGTTTCATAAAAGATTCCCAAGAAGATTCAGTGAAGGTTACCATTTTAGATCCGTGATTCAAAATAACAGTTGGAGAGTAATCCAATGATTTCATTACTCCAGCAGACACAGTCTTTGTCATACAAGAAGAAATAGGATAAAATATTCTAAGAAATACCTCCATTAAGATGTTGGTAGAAATGTTATCTTCAATTTTCCTTTTCTTCGTTTCTTTTTCAACTTCCTCTTTGTCTGTCTTCTTATGTTTAAACTTGAGGAACTCTTCCATTTCCTGTTCAACTTGTCTTTCTATATCCAAACTATTGTCAGCCATAAGAGGTGTAGTTTCTTCATTAGCACTTGATGTAGTAGAACTCATCTTGCGGACGATGTTACCCATACGACAATCAAAGATGAAATGAATTTCCAGCTCTTCTTTCTCGCTTTTATACTCGCAGATGACCTAGATATTGTTGATCTTTTGTAAAAACCTTACAAATCGTGCAGATGTTGTATTAATCCTTTTTAAAGTACATTCTTCACAATTCCTGTCAGCGGTGTGTAAGTAACTATTTTGTCATGTAGAATTAAACAGTATGCTGAAGTTCCATCTGGTATTTTATCTTCAAATTCCATTTCAATTTTTATATCTACACTTGAAGATTTCACAGATTCATTTTGTTTTGAACAATCGATTACGACAATTGGAGCTTTTGAATAAAATTGTTCTGGTGATAAGAGTGGTGTATTCGTCTTACCATAATATGACGATTGAAATCTTGCATACATGTCATATAGAATGGAATAACGTTTCTTGTCAAATGAAACATTTAAACTGTCATATGGAAAGAACTGAGAGTTTAGAAAAACTTTGCAATTCTTTATCTTGCAATGGTCAAATTGACCAGCGTGCGCAGTTATAACATCTTTTCGTTTAGTCTGAAAACCGACTATTATGTACCTTGCCCGTTCTAAATAAGTAGAGGTTTTAACACTCCATGTTTGTCTTTCTGTTTGAGGCAATATGGGGTATTCATGAAATTCCCAACTCCTAAATGGTATCACAATATCACGGTCAGATTTTAATTTTTTCAATAATAATACTCGATGTTCATCCGCCAATCTGACATGAGGTACTCTCCATACAACTTTATCCAATTGAAGTTGCCATTCCAAATCGGCATCTTTAGTTCCACTTGGCGCTTGTATTACATCCTTATTTGTTGAAGATCTGAGCAGTACCAGTTCTTGCTTTACGTTTATTATTATTCTTTTGTAATCTTCTGCGAATCCCAAAAGCAATCGTAAAGGTACATTAAAATCAAAGTAACCTTTTGAATTAGGAGTAATAGTGTCTTTATCAGGAGTCACCCATCCAGCCGAGATCAAAGAATTCTTTTCATGAGGTGTTATTGAAGTCAATCCTTTTAAAGTTGTTGATATACCAACTTTTTTTGTTGAATCAACTGTTACTCCAGATATCTCATATCTAATTTCATCAAACAGATATGCCATAGGGTTATTTATAAAAGGAACAGTTGAACCAGATTTTCCATCCAATGTTGTTACTCTTCCTTCGATATATAAATAACTTTCACATGGTAATGTGTAGATATCTTGTTGTTGAATGGGAATTCTTATTTCATCATTATTATTTAATTTTGATGAAGTGTAAGGGTTGTGAGTGTGATATTCCTTCTCCCATAGGGTTTCGTCGAATGTCGGTCCTTGTGCTATATCCAGTATATCCATGGTTGGCAAGTTTTAGTCCGATCTTCTGTAGGAAGCGTATGTTGTCCGGTGTTAACTCGTCGAATGTTGAGGAGCTACTGAGCTCCCGACTCTTCCGTTGTGGTTTAAATGATAATCCCATGTTGACTTTATGTTGCCGCTCTGATATGTAACCGTATAGTTATTGTTTCTCCTCTAAAGTCAACACTAATGCCGTCTTGATCCAATATGTTCAGTACGATGTCTGAAATGAAACTGGTGTTTAACGGTAGGTATATCAGGTTTTGTGGCTTCTCAACTATTTTAAAACCAGGAGCTACTGTCGGGTAAAATGTGTGTAATATATGTTGATTTACTCCATCTCTATATGATCCGTGTATAATATTACACGTTACATCAATACTGTTCACCTTTAATATTGTTACTGTTGTATCGCCAGTATAATCATTTCCAGGAGCTAAAATTCCTTTCTTCTTTGAAAATCCGAGCAAATTGCCGATTGAGTGGTCTAAGCTAAAATCTATATAATACTTTGAAGTTATTTCTGCTTTTAATGTATTATTATTACCTTTTATAGAAATATTTTCTTCTCCAAGTTTCTTTTGTAATACTTGGTTTATATCGTCTATTTCATATGCTCCTGTAGATAATGGAATTATTTTTAATTGTGAATAATTTCCTTTTTCATCTTTACTCTCATAATAATGTAGTAAATTATTTTTTCCTTCTGTAACATTGGGAATTGAATTGTATGTAGTCAAATCCAATAATGCTGCTTCCCATAGTTTGTCCGTAGATAAACGTAATGCTGGGAAAAGTGTACTTTTCAATGTTGACGAATTTCCACTCAGCGACACTGTATACGATGACATCTTAAAGCTGACTGACGCTCTTCGCTAGGAACTCCAAACATAAATGTCCGCATATTTCCGTATAGCTAGGTTGCTCTCTTTTGTAGTTGTAGAATATATTATTGCAGTTCCGAAAATCATGTTGAAGTTCTTTTGGTGGCGGTAAATTTCCAAAACTATCAAAGTAGTAAAGATTTTTTCCAAGTTTTTTATAACATACCCAATGAGTACCTGGTCCATAATTAGAGTCTAAATTTACTATTCCAGTTTCATTTTTCCACACTCTATTTGGTAATGTATCTTTCATAAAAACTCCTCTGAAGAATGGTATTTTTAAACATTTCACATATTTTGACAATTGATAGTTTGTTAATGCTTCATTTGGAATTATCAATTTATTCTTCTCATTTAATACACACGGTACGGTCTTAAGTAAAGACCCGATCCGTTTTTTACCATTGACCATATGGATGTTTTCTTGACTTTCCTTTTAGGGTTAGTGTGACGTCTTCTTTTGATGTTCCCGCCTCTTTTTGCAGCTTCTTTTTTACTAGGTTTTCTCCCGCGTCGTCTTCCACCACCAAACTTAGCTTTCGTCTTCATGGCTGTTGTCACTGCCCAAGCTGCTGCTTTTTCCGCAATACTGGCGTCACTTGATTTAACCCTTTGCCAAGCTTTTTCCGCTAGCGCTCTATCCGCTATTGATCTATTTGTTGAATCTGCAAACTTGGAATACGCTATATCGTGTTCTTTGCAAGCTTGATCTAATTTATTAATTCCAGGATCTCCTCTTGTTAAACGTTTTGCCAACTTAGTTCCGGGTCCACAATATTGATAGCCTCCGGGCAAATGAAATTCGTATGGTAAAGCGTCTATTGCTCGATTTAGAACAGCACCAACAGGAATCCGTCTTAGCAGGGATAACGCAGCTGATGTTATACCACGTCCTTTCTTGCCGCTGTCTTGACGACGACTGAGCGTTGCGGTCTTCATTATGTCGTCTTATATAACCAGCGTGTTTACTCCACGAGCTGCTTTACATAAATGAATAACACATGCACAATTTTTATATTTAAATACTTAATTATTCAAATTAATTATATACTGATTTATAATTCTATTTTTAATCCAAGCTTCTCGTTCATCGGGTTGAATCATCACATGACTCGTTGTACTAGCTATATGATTGTGGGTATCGATAAGTAAATTGCCCACTATTCTTATTAAACAGTCTAAAGTTACAGCATCTTTTGGATGTTGGGGATCGTGTAACTGCATAATACGTTTATCTTTACACGTGTAAGCAGTCGAATCACTTTTCGACGTTGTTATGACTTGTCCAATAGTAGCAGCATCATTTAAATCTTCTCCTGGTAAAATATTAATTATTTTCTTCATCTTTGCATCATATTTGGTCCCAAAGTGTTTATCCCAAGTTATTGTTTGTCTCAATGTAACACAATCATCATCTTCATAACCAGGATAAATATCTTTTATTCTTCTATTACGACCATTGTATGTACCTAATGTACCACCACTCGCAATTAATGTTTGCACCATTAGAGGTACATCTGTATCTTTTATACCAAATCTTCCATTTGTTATTGTTTTATGTCCTGCATCCCATTCATCATTATTTCCTTGCATTAAATCAAACTTTTCATTTTTATGTATAAATGTATCTCCTCGCTTTAGCACGGCATCTTCATGTTTTACAAAATTTGATGTTCCCCTTTTTAATTCTTTAGATAGTTGTTCCATAGTAACAGCGTCTTTTGGTTGAGAACCGAACTTTACATTTGACAACGCTTTTCCATGACAATCAATTTCATCAGCATCTTGTAAAATACAGTGGTCCTTGATGTATTTCAGGTTTACAGCATCCCCGTCTTCCTTTGGGTACCCAATGTCATTTATAATAAATTTATAAAAAGAAAATCCGCGTTGAGTCTTTTCCGGTATTATAGAATGTAAATATTCTTTATTAACTGAATCTTTATCATTTTTTGGATTTGCCACGTTGGTTATTCTATGATTCCCAGCATCATATGTCTGTCCATCTTTTAAATTATTACCCCATTGCAATTTTAAAGTATTTAAAAGTTCAGATGATAAATACTCTTTAGTAATTGCATCAGAACTGTCAGTTGGTTTACCAACATTAATTATTCTATGTGATTTAACATCATAAGTATTCTTGTTTAATTTTAATGATGTTGAAGTTGCTTCTTTTACTGTTTTTAAATTTGCTCCATCAGTATCTTCTTCTGGGTCTTTAACAAATTTTAGACGTTTGTTACTCATATCATAGTCACCTTCAGGTGTTTGCGGCAATCCACTTCTTTTTCTGTTTTCTCCTCCTTGTACTCCTACCCCGGAGTACCGTCCGAACTTGTCAACGCTCATGATTGAACTGATCCACTGTATGCTCACTGCTCTCTTATATATCCGTGATGATTTATACAATTATTCCACGATTTCGAAGTTCGTCAACCAAAGCCACCCATTCATTATTTAAACCTGTATGACCAGCTTCCATGGCTTCATGTAATAGTCTCATTCTATCAACCAATTTGTTTATATCATTATAGTAAATCACATTTGTATTATATAGGTTTTTCATTAAACCTTTACCAGATGTCGAAGTTTCTCCTTTTTTCTTTTTACCATATTCATCAATAAGTGATAAGTCCATAAGTGATAATGACTTCCTCTTAAGCGGTTTCTTCACAGCAGGTGCAGTTCGTAATGTTGGTAGTTTTTTCAGGGGAAACAATCTTTTTATTACAACTGTATATTTAGTTGCGCGTGTTCTATTTATCATTGAATCTTTGGAGTAATTCTTCTTATGAGCATTAGTATTTTGCAAAATTTCTTTAAAAGTATTTAAATCTTGAAGCGTATATCTTATAGGTATATTTTTGAAAATCAGTTCAAATAATCCTTTTGTTCCTTTATATTTATGCTCACCAATAACAATATCATCATCTTCAGTCAAATGTACTTTTGAATCTCCTATTTTTAATTCATTTCCATCAATTCTCGCACCATATACATGTGACTTGTGTAATTTTGGGTTATTTTTTATTTCATGTAACATCTTCATGATATACTTTCTTCCAAGAGGTCCTTGTTGAAATATATCACTACTTAATTTTGTTAGATTTGGAATTGATTGTTCTGCTTCAGGTATATGTTGTTCTTGTTCTTCTTCTTTTTCAACATTTATTTCTGGTTCTCTTGTCTTGTTTCTTCTTCTTCTTTTTGAGAAACTTCACTATCACTTGTGTAAGAATCATCATCATCTTCTTCCTTTTTCAAACTCTTTACTTCAAATTTAGAAACAGGTAGCAAAACATCTCCTTCATAATGAGGTTTACCAATAGTTTCTGTTATCTGTTTTAAAGGTTCTGTAATAGGCTTAAATGTAGTCTCCAGGAATTCTTCTCTTTCATTCAAACCCATTCTTAATGCTCGATTTTTAAGTCTAATCGAGTCACTCAGTGATTTTATTTCTTTTAATAGTTTTTCTTGGTTCACCATGTTTACGCTGCGAAGACCAATCTATTACTAAACGTATCATCAATCGTTCAATCGATTAATACAAATTTATCCAACCCTATACGATATATTCCATTTTTTATAGCTTCTTCTTTCATAATAACAAGAAATCCATATTTTTCATCCCATGCTTTGCCACACATTTCTTTAAATTTATCAAATGACATGTCTGCATTTACATGATCATTATATATGTGCTTTAAATTTGTTTCATCTTGCTTGAAGATAATAAGTAGATTTGCATTATCTCTTATTAGTTGTTTTGGAATTTTACTGTAAGTTTGACCAATATAAATGCTATCAATATTGTAATGTCTTCCCATGGCAAAATAACTTCTAATAGTGTCGTGATTTTCACAAGATACATCATCAAATATAAATATAGAAAATGGTTTAGCCTCGTTTGGCTCCATTATAGTTTCACTAGCATTAAACTTGTAAAAATTAACTTCAGGCACACTTGCAAGTACCTTATCCAATAATTGGTATTTGGGTTGTTGCAAAGATTTGGAAAAGATGTAAATGTTGTTGAAACGTAATCCTTTAGGATTTGTTATTAAGTTAAAAACCACATTCGTCTTTCCACAATTTGACGGTCCAGTTATTAAACATCTTATTGTGTTTGGCAGTAGTTCACCATGTTTTCCATGATTTAACTTGTCGTTGTCAACTGTTAATTCATCAATATTATTAATAAAAAATCGATCCTTTTGTTGCACAATCTCCATCTTGTGTAAAGGTTAAACACATAATGAGTTCACAAATTGCTACACCAAGTCTTTTGTAGGGATCCAAGAGTCTTCACTTTTATCAAATCCCAACCAACGTACTTTAACCTTATCCTTTTTTCTTTGTAAAATTTTTTCAACAAGATATACATCGCCAACTGATGATTTTAACAGCTCGTGTCCGTAGAATCCACCTTCAAGTAATTCTCCCTTGTTGTCTTTTAATATGTAAGTTTCAGGTATTGTCGGTTGCACTTTATAGATTGTAAACACTTCATTAGTCCAGTTTGGCAGATACCTTTTACTAAATACTCCTTTATACTTACTTATACGAACTTTATCATCAACTTTAAATGTTTTAGGCTGCATTTTTCATGTATAGGAGATGTATTATTCCTAATACGTTTTAATACCATCTTAGCATTACCGCTATTTACTTGGTTAGGTTTCATACCAATGGTTCGATGATACTTGTTGTTATATTCTTTTATAAGTTGCGGTAAGATATCATACCAAACATATGATCCTCGTTTGGAAAATGTTTTATACATTGCTCCTTTTAATGTTCTATTGAATCTTTCTATTATTGAAGCTTTAACTTCAGAATTTGTAGAATAATGATTTATTTTATACTTCTTCATTAAAGCTGCAAAGACTTTGTTAAAATACTCTTTCCCATCATCAGTTTGTAGATGTTTGATGTTAAATTTATTTCTTTGTATAGCCGTTTCCATAGCTTTTGTAACACTTTTACCAGTCTTGTCCTTTAGCGGTAAGGCATCAGCCACTTTAGTAAAACAGTCTATAATCGCTAAAATGTATTTGAATCCTTTATTCAACTTACTATGTGGTATCATTTCAATGAGATCGGCTTGGAAAAGATCATTCATTCCTTTTATAATTGTATTTCTTCTAGGAAATTTTCTTCTTGCCGGCTTATGAAGTTCATTTACAATCTTGTTCCTTAAATCTTCCATCTTCAGTTGTGTCTTCCACACCGCTTGTAAGAGTACTGATCTCTAAAATGGTTTATCCTCTTTTATATGGTTAGATTATAGGTCAAGGCCATATTACATTGGTGTAAAAAAGAGGGAACATGACATTGGGCTTGTCATGTCCCCTCTTCTTTACGGAAAGGAAAAAGGAAGAAGGTAAAGGACGAAGAATAGGTTTACTGGTCGATAGGGTATAAGGAGTAATGTCCGAATGGTAGAGTTTTTATATTATCTTCCAGGATGTACCTCTTATCATCCTTACAACTCAAAGCCCATTTGGTTTGCTTTACACTGAAGAGACGATGGTTGAAGCTTCTTATGGTGTTAAATGTTGCTGTTGTCTCAACATTTTCAAATAAGCATCTCTTGTATTCTTCAAACTGTACATTCTTCTTCAGGTATGAGGTTTTTATACCTTTGGCCTTCTTTACGATTTCATGTTCTCTTCTTTCATTTTTGTACAGTTTAAATGAATATAGTTTAGACATTAAAGCTACAACCTCTTCCATTGGCACGCCATTTGTCTCGTCTTTGAACTTTCCTAATACCTTTTTATTTCTACCGTTGTCGTAGTTGGGATGGTTTTGTGGATAATCAGAAAAGTCAAAGTCAGTAGTATATATAAAAGTACGTAGGTCTTCATACATGTCTTCTGTTTTATCCAATAAATAAAAGCATCTGTATCCATATATGCAATCCCGATGTTTTCTCTTCCATAAAACTTCACCATCTTGTTGTAGTGAAAGTCATACATGTGGGTTTTAGAAATATCCAAAATAGACATTCCCACATATAGAGGACGATCCATTGTTATTGAGATCTTGTTCATGGAAACAGCTACAAGATTTTTGTTGATTATTATGGACGATCCGAAGTTAGGTTTTTGTACCAGCTTTTGTAGTTTCACCGGATCACTAACTAATTTCACATTCTTATGCTTTCTTTTGTTTTCCAGTGTCTTGCCAAATATCGCATTATTCATCAATTTAAAAAAGTCCTTTTGAAAATTAGATGTAGCCGCAGTTCTTCTTTTTGTGTTATTGTCAATGTATGACTTTAACCAACAAGATTGAGAAAATTGTAAAGCTCTATTAATTTTTGTTATTCTCAATCCTAATTCTAGGGCTTGTTGTATTACCCAATAATGAGCAACATATCTTGATTTGTTGGTTAAAGTCATCATCAATTTAGGCCATCTACCAGTTGGTGATATTTCCGTCTTGGCCAGTAGAGGTAAATCATAATGGTGGTCATGCAAATGTTCAGGGTACTCGATGTCTACATCCAAAATATAACCAGTATCTCCATGTTTTGCCATGTCCATGATGTTTCCAATAGAATCAGGGTCTACCCATTTAAAGTCGCCATATGGGAGAGGATTCGACATGGCCCATCCATAAAGGTTATTTGCATCAAAATAACCTAAATATGTACTTGGTTTTGATGCATCAAAATTGGGCAGATATTTGTTATTTGCCTTTACATGTCGTGTTACACTTTGAGTTAATCCTCCTCGAACACCTGATTCCAACATCAGTATCATGTCTATATCTGTAAGAAGTTGGAGTTTACAGTTAGTTTCCTTCAACATTGCTTGCCAAGCTAGTCCAGGTGATGTACAAGAATGCAGAGGGTCCAGTCCATACGCCTTAAAACATGTATTTCTAAACTCTTCCATTATATCACAAAGTAAAGTTACATCCAGTTTAACATAAAAGTCCGAATATTCTCCAAGTGTTTTGAATCCTAATTCATTCCAAACTCTACACGCATGTTCATAATCTTCATGGGATATATCCGTATCGTATAGTTTACTTTTGAATTCTTCTTTTGGTGGAAGGGATGTTTCATTAAATCGTTCTAAGCTATCTATATAATCATATGGGAAAACACCTTTGCGAAGAACTAAATTAACCTTGTCATTACTTACAATCTTCTTGGTTTCTATTAAATCTTCTGTTCTCAGGTTTTCAGAAAGTTTCATTAAACTAGATGGCATAAAACGGTAAGAGTCTAAAAACCGAAGTTTGATATTTCCAACTTTTTTAGTAAAACTTATAAACTTCTCCATGGTTTCTGCTATGACATCAATTTCTCCATTATCTCTTCCTAATTCCGGAATGACAAAATGCGCATCATAACCACTAAGGTTATGTAATATTACAGGTATATTTGTGGGGATCTTGTAGTTGATATTGCAGCTGTTACATGCAGCACCTCTATAATACCCTGTCAGATGGTCATGATCATGAACCTTGTGATTTTCCACAGTAAATTCATTTGTACATAAATAACAATGAGTCGCATTTTCATGTTGAATCTCTTCTTCTTCATCCAAAGGTATCATCGGTATAATATCACTATACAATCTTTCAACACTTTCTGCTATTGTATACAACTGATCAAGGAATATTTTAGAAGCATTAACACCACGATAGACAATAGGTTTTGAAGTTAAATTAAATCTATTTAGATGTTCTTCAGAAAGAGTAGATTTAACCATTAAACAAAAACTGTTTGGATCATGTATCTGATACTTAACACTTTTCCTTGCTACATCGCCATCATTATCTTCAATAGGCACTAGTGTCGATTCAAAATCAGCATAGACAACAATGGGAATCCGGTATTGATGGGAGATTTTCTCAAATTTTAACTCCGCCTTACTTGGACACGGTAAGATAATTTTTGCTTCATAGTTGTTGTTACATAGTTTTTTATGCTCTTGTAACCATTCGTTTCCTTCTCTTCTTTCTTCATGGAAATTGAAGCACCTTTTGCAAATTATCTTTTTATTTCTATTTTTAGATAATTGATTACTAACAAGAGTTTCAAATTTTTTTATCCATACATAGTGGGAAACATCACCTTTTGTAAGTAGTAATAAGTCTGTATGATCTGGGAGTTCATTCTTCACCACACGCAATGGGTACACTTTATTCGAACTGTCCAAACCAAAAACATTGACAGATGTTCCAGGGTTTTGTTTTTCAAACTTTGAGATGTCCTTTAAAGCCACTGGGTAAGTCAATCCTTGGAAATTATATCTATATCTTTGTATTTCATATTCTTCACTGGGTCTTACTGCATTGTCAGGTGGTACAAATTTTGCCGTCATTGCATATCTAAAACATTCCATATCTTCATTTTGAATATTTATGCACGATTTGGTGTTTGAAATTTTCTTTGGGAGCGGAATATAACTGCTACCCCTTAATCCATACCCATGTTTATGAACTCTGATATCCATACCCTCAATACTAACCAAACTCCAACCAGATCCTCTTCCTTCATGTTCTTGAATTTTTGTTAAAATTTCTTCCAAACAATCTTCAACTATTGAATTAATATCTGAACTTGCCATTATGGTCTGGTTTTTTGTCATGAATCCTCTTGGTGACATTTCTCCTTCTACATTAGTAAACATAGCATTTAATAATATGCCAAATTTAATAAAATTTAGCCTTTTTAATTCTTCTGTGAGTGTTTTACTTACAATTCTTCTTACTTCTTTAAAAAAACTGCTCCAATTCCAATTTTTCATTTTGAATTTTGTGATGCATTACTACTCTACCTTCTAAAGCATATACTTTTAAACTCGGTATTTCATTAGATGGTCCTGCTAATGGTTCTTCATGTTCTTCTTGTTGTTCTTCTCCATATAGTTTTAAATCTTCATATTCGGTTTCTGTTACATCTTCATTATTATTATGGAATAACTCTTTGTGTATTTCTAGTAGAATATTGTCATGAAAAGTTTCTAAGCAAATTTCACATTGATACATCTTGTTGATGTTTACTCTTTGAAATTTAGCAGCGAAATGAAATGCTTCTCTACTGCTCCCTTTTTATAGC
This sequence comes from Neoaliturus tenellus, assembly GCA_030545055.2. NCBI lineage: Eukaryota > Metazoa > Arthropoda > Insecta > Hemiptera > Cicadellidae > Neoaliturus > Neoaliturus tenellus. Next base: position 264,936,861 of record CM061531.1, read on the forward strand.
CTCCCAGTTGTAGTGGGGGGGGGACGGTAAGATTTTTAGTGAGATGTTAAAAATAGTAGTTTAAGACTAAAGCTGAAAAGTAATGATTAAAGCCTGTATTTTCTTCCAATTGCAAATACTCCACATATGCCTCCGCCCATAGCCATAACAGATCACTGTTGCGCCAATATACACCAAAGGTGGGTCTATCATCAACTAAAATTGGTGATGCTATGTTTACTAATCTTTCATTTTCTATCCATGTCATAACTTCAATTACAAACCTTCCTATAATATCCATTGGAGAATTCGGATCCACAAATATTCTTGTTACAACATTTTTACTTAACAAAAGCTCTTCAATTTGTTCATTGTTTTCTACATTGTTTTCTTCATTGTTTTCTTCATCCAACTCCAATACTTCTTCAACTTTTGTATATTTGTTATAAAATATTGGAGCATCTTGGGTAGACATGTTCACTCTAGCTATTACTGGCAATGAATGTCCCAACGCAAACCACAACACTCTTATATAGGCAAGTCAATGAGTGGGGGTTTCTTTTAATAATAAATTTTTATTAAAAGAAAATAATTTAATTCTGTCTTCACGAAAATATTACTCTTAATTAGAGCTTTCCAATGATGTATCGCTTGCCCTATTCCGGCGAACCTTTCTTAAGTTATAAGTAAATTTGTTAGCACTTGGCTGGTGGAAGGGGGGGGGCGGGGGCGGGGGCGTGGGCGGGGGCGGGGGGGGGGTATGCATGAATGGATTGAGGTCAAGGTCACCAAAAAATAATAATAATCCAAGGTGATGGAGGCGGCCAGGACCGTCTCCACCACCCTGTGTTCCTCAAACACTCCCAATCCCAACCCACAAAGTTACGTCTTGCGAGGGATCCCAATTTTTTTTGCCCGCACGCACTTTGGCGATCCAGTTTGGTGAGCTGTGATACGGGCGGCCAGTCTCGGGCCATTTGGCACTGGGCTTGACCATGTGGTAGTTAGGGACACTGGAACAGCTAGTGCAAGACGCAACTCTAACCTCCCACCCTTAATCTAAACCCACCCAAACATATTTTTGCCTGACCAAAATTAAAAACAAAAATCAAAAACAATAAAAATATGCGCTACCTACGGCACAACGCGCATGTCCCACCCATATTTAATAAAGTTCAATGGAACTTCTCCAATTTACATTTACATTTTAATTTAATCTACCCATCCTAACAGCTAGCTGTGAAATGTAAAAAATTGTTAGTACACAGATAAACAAACACAAACATAGACACACACACACACACACACACATACCATAAACCAATACTTAAGATTAAAAACACATTTTCTTAAACATAAATTATACCATAACACACCTTAATGCTAACATCGCAATGCGCAATTTAAACCTTAAAACTAACACAATTTAAAACTAATAAATAACGCTTCGCATAAAAACATAGCCACACACACACACATACAAAACAAATGTTAAATAATAATAGCCTAATAACAAGAGTAACTCAAATGTATATCGGCCGCTTATATATTTGAGTTCCCCTCTGAGTTCGGAACAACCATCGCGTCCGACGAATTGTTCCGAACTAACTCAGCGATAGTCGCCAAAGAGGTTCTCGGCTCACAAAGTGGTGGGGAGCCTGGAGGGGTTTGAGGGGCGCGGAACTTTCCAGTAAGGTCAGTGGTAAATCCCCAACGGATGTGCTTTGTTACATGTGGGTCGCCCCTGACGCAGGTGGAGCCTTGTGCCTCTTAATTAGCATTAGATAACATCTAATTACATCCGCTGACAAGTACATCCGCTGACAGCTACATGCGCAGCTTTCCCCGTCGCGTGCATAACAGCATAACTATCGCAGTTTGTTATCTGCCCTCTTCCGCCGCTTAATTATAGTTCCAACGGAAATTAATCGCCGGTACACGCAGCCTGTGGGAGGGGGCGGGGGCGGGGGCGGGGGGGGGGCTTCCGGTTTCCGGTCCGGTCGGGGGGGGGGGGGTCATGCATGAGTAACCATCCGCATGTATATAAACGACGGGAAGCTCGCGCGCCTCCCATATAGGGAGCTGACACCCCAACGGTAAACAACCAATCCGTGAGTTCATACCACATAGTACTTTAACACACTATTTATTTTAACATTTTTATTATTTTTACACTATTTCTTAACACTACACCAGTTATTTTATATATCTTAATTTTATTTTCGTGTCGAGTTTCCATTTTTTTTTTTTTTTAACTAAAATATGTTAATTAACATCGTGTGCAGGAAACTCACACTGATTAATTGCAGGTTCCATTCTTACACACCTGTTTCCTCCTTAATATGCAAATTACTCTCTTACGTTAACAACACTTAAACTCTAACCGCTACTTCTCGGTCATATTAATATAATTAGTGCTACACTACGGGATTTACCTGTGCAATAGTGCACGCTATGTTTCCTGCACGTCTGCAGGTAATACACCTTACAATCATATACTTATTGCTACATTACACAAGACATTTCTTGCACACCTGCAGGTAATACACTTGCTGACCGTCTACTATTATAATTATTGCTACAGTACAAGAGACATTTCTTGCACACCTGCAGCTTATACACTTTACAACCGTTTAATATTAAAATTATTGCTATACTACAATGGTTACCTGTTCAATCACAGTTGTGGTCCCCCCACTTGATTATCCACAGAGCAATACTTGCAATCCTACAACTGAATAATTAATTAACTTCCGCGATCACCAGTACTTTTTTAAACTATCCATCTCTTCCTCTGACTCTTGTGACCGTAGCCGCAGCCGACTGACAAATAACCGAGCTCTCCCGAACCTCGCTCTTTTATGCGGTTTTCTCGGGGAGGGGGTTGGAGGGGCGTCGCACGTGACTCAACGATCGCATAAAAAGGGGTGTTGCTGCCGCGCGCGCGCCATTTCGGTGGCGGAATCGGTCGGGTGAGGTACTATCCGTTAGTCTCTTGCACTTTTATAACTAACGCTTGTTACTCTAAAATGTGTTTGCACTTAATATGCTAATTAGTCTTTATATTTGTGCACAGGACATTTCCTGCACACCTGCAGGTGATACACCTTACAACGGTCTACTATTATACTTGTTGCTACAATACAAGATTTACCTGTCCAATTGGCAATTGTAATCCTACTTAGTTGTGCACGGTATATTTCTTGCACACCAGCAGGTCATACACTTTACAACCGTCTAATATTATAGTTAATGCTACAGTACAAGATTTACCTGTACAATTCACAATTGTACTCCTACTTATTCATGCACGGAACATTACTTGCAATCCTGCACCTGAATAATTAATTAACTTCTGCGGCTACCAATAATTTTTTTTTTTCGCCTATATGTTTCCCCCTGCTACAACCTTTCGCGGCGCCGCCCGACAAATAACTGAGCTCTCCGAAGTTCTGTTCTTTTATGTCATCCTCTCAGGGGGAGGGGTTGGGGAAGGGGAAGGGGGGGGGGCCGCACAACCCCCATATAACGGGCATCGGTACCGCGCGCGCGTCATTATAGTGGCGATAGGGCAACAGTGAACAACTATCCGCAAGTCTCTAACACCTAGTCTAACACTTTTTTACTCTAACATATGTTTGCACTTATTATGCTAATTAGTCTCTATATATTCAGGCACACTCGCGGGCGCCGGTCATATACTCGTGATTGTCGGAGAGTACACATCTCCCCTTGGTATATTATCATGGCTTCGCACTCTTTACAACTAAAACTTTTACGCACAAAACATATTTTACAGAAACAATCTAACTCCACAGTTTCTAAACCGCGTACTACATTGGCTAAGCTTAAGAAATACTACAGTTTTCACCCGTTGTACTTTGCAAAACCTAGCCTGTGCAACACTGCATACTGTACTGATACTGTTTTGCACGCTGTCTTAACTGACATGCTGCAGTATCAACATTTCAATCTTGTTACACCTATTGACAACGCTATCCAATTATTCTTATTCACTATATTACCAGGTTTATATGATCGTTCTTCCTTGGACACATGTCTCATTCTACTGTATCGACTCGCACTGTAAACACCTAGGAGCTCTCCTATCATGCAACTATTATTTTAATTTAATTTTAAAAATAAATTAAAACCTCCCGCGGCCCGGCGCCGCCCCTCCCAAAACCCCCACCGAGCCCCTGCGGCTCCCACTTTTTTAAAAACCCCTCCAAATGACCTTGACCCACTTCCCAAACCCATCCATCACTGTCACCCCCACCCCACACTTCCAACCCCACACCTGCCTCTTCCAACCAATGACCTTGAACTGAGCCAACTGTAGCCATTCCCTACTACTTGTGGGTATAAGGTTAATTAAACAAGAAATATTTTTGTTACTACAACCTCTACGTAATGTGAACGGTATATTTTGCTTCTGTGTAATTGGCCTGCATTGCATAATGGCATGGCCTTGAACAAACATGAGGAAAATAGTGACAAGCGACGGGAAACTTTTACAACTTTATTATACTGTGGCATATTGACAACCAAGACTTTACAGTAAAATATAACTTAGCTAAACGCCCAAAATTTCTAAGATAGACACAATCTCATTCTTACTTTATGATATAGCCCAATTAGTTATAAAATGATAAGTTTTCACCACGTCGAAGAATTTAATTATTCAATGTTAAATTCCGTAACAAAGTAGGCTACAAATGAACGAGTGGGCATTATAAATGTTAGGGGTGTAGACAAGAGGGGTGAAATATTTGAATAATATACTTAGGGAAGACATATTAAATAACTATGCATTTAGATTGTTGTAGAGTGACGAATAAATTGACGCGTATAGACTATGTATTACGATTGCGTGTATTTTATCTCAGGATTAAAAGGAGAAATATTAGGCCCATACATATTCCCAAAATAAAAATAAAACAGTTTCGTGCAAAAATGCATATGGATGTAGGCCTATATGTAGGGGAAAGACTTTGCTCAATTTAGGCCGCCGCCGGTTACACACTATAGCCGGTTGGTCGAAAATGCCGTCAAAGCGGCAGTATAACGCCGAGTGAGGATGGGACGGGACGTGACGTGACGTGACGTCGATGTATAGCAGCACCTATAAATGCCACGCGTATATAGACACCAATTTCTACAAATATGTCACTGCTTGGTTTAAAAAAGGCGGCAAAACACGTACACGGACAAGCACCGTTTTAGCCAACCTGTGTGAAAGAATAGAAAATTTACCATACACTGAACGGTTAAATGTAAGCCCCATTGCTAAAACGACGTCGGCGGCTGTTCCGTGTTCGCGGCTAAAACCGCGTCCAGTGTGTCTCCGGCGATTTTATTAAGCTAATTAACCTTAGCCGGATTTTGATGCTTAAAAAGAAGCTTAAACTCTTTAAAAATGATCAGCGGGAAACGTATTTAAAACAAACTGGTATACGTGTTGCTCGAAATTGAGCAATATATTGATACAGTACGAAAGTTACATTTATTTAGTTCTATATCAACGACAACGACATCCGACCAATCCAATATTGTGAATATCAGTTATCACCAAAACTACACGTTTTTACAGATAATAGTACGTTTTTGTATTCATTGGTAGTACGTAGTTTAATTAACAGATGTTTAAAATGCTCAACCCAATTCCAATGTTATTCTAATGGGAAATTTTCAAATTTAATTTGAGTATAGCGCCCTTATTTCCATCAATTTTTTGCGGAAACAACTACAGTCCAAGCCCTATCCAACGACACCAAAAATCTGAAAATCGAATTCTCTAAAAAAAAACCTTAGCGTATAAATACGTATGGATGGATATAACACCTACGAACTGAAGGATTTTCATCCGACCGCGCGCATCTTCGCAGTATAAAACCATTCCTGGTTGGTGTTTGACCATCTAAACGACGTAAAAAAATTATCGACCCAAACTTCACGAAGATTCCTTGGGTTGAAATAAACAAATTTATTATTTAATTTATAAGCCTACTTTGATTAGTCCTCCGTCTGTCTGTCTCTAGACCTATTTTTTTTTTTTTTTTTTTTTAAATAAATACTCATTATATCCGTTTCGTTTCCTGCAAGGATATCAAACTGAAAATACTTGAGTTTTCTTGACAAAAATCTACTAATTGCTAATTTTCAATTGGTAATGGTAATTTGTTGTACAATGTTGTAAATCTTGGTGTTTTTGTTTAACTAATTAAATTTTCCAACTTTTTAGTGCTATATTGCAAATTTGCAAAATCTACCATTCTTGAGAGAACTTGGCCACCATTTTAAGCCACAAGAGGTATAATTTTGAAGCTTTTATATAACTTGTAACTTCATATACTGTATAGATTAAACCACCGTGCTGAGTTTATTTGATATTCTTATTTATGTTCAATAAACCTTCACGAAACTTGATGAAGTACACTTCTTATTTCAACGATGAACAATATTACAAAGCGGCTACTAAACTGACCACATAAATATGTGCGTACTCTGTAGAGATTCGTGATAAGCTAAAAGCACGCGAGTGCCAGTCATTGTTGGACGATAAGATAATGCAAGGAAATGAAAATGAAAATGAAAATTAGTTTATAATAGTTTGTTTAGTTTCACTTGGCAGTGAATAACCGGAAAGCCAGAAAAGTAGTGATTCAGAAGCGAATCGACGGAAAAAATCACACGAAAAATAAGCAATTTAGGATTATAAATTATACATTTGGTTTGTTGCAACCTAAGAAATAACCTGACGAGATAATTTTGGGTCACGCTGATCATTGGCGCGACGCATCTCAACGTCGTGTCGGTGATTTCGGTAGTGATTGAAACCGGCACACAAAAAATCGGGCAGAGAGGCTGCTAGTTCGCCTTGGCCCAAAATATATCTCTTAAAGCCGAAATTTACGTCTTCATGGCTTCATATGGTCGAAATAACTTTTGTATGCTAAAAACCTACTTTTAGTGTTCCTTATGGCAGCCTACCTGCATACTCTTTCCCTATATTTATCATAAGCGGAATAGACATTTATTTCCCTATTATTTATGAGCACATGATGAAAGTTTGTCTACAGGTTCATCTGGACAAAATTAATATTTCTTATTTGGAAATTCGCTGAGTATGCAGGTCTGCTGCGACGGGAGTATTTTAAATTATCAGTTCTAGACACTCCATCAGTGTTTGAATCATCTATGCCTGACGGGCGGCAGCTGAACTCAAGGACTGATGGAAGCCGGTTGCATGGGTGTGTGTGTGTGCGTAAAGGCCCGTTGTCCCTGGAGCGACTCTGGCGATAGTAGCGGAGCGATAGTCGCTGAGCGATAGTAGCTCAGCGATAGTCGCTAATCACGTCGTTGTCCCTGAAGCGATTTTTAGAGAGCGATTCTTGTGTATTGTCAATGCTTAATTGCGAGTTTTAAATGTACCATGAGTTTGAAGCAGAAGTAAAACAAAAAATACCTTTCAGTTGAGGAAGTCGATGACGAAGACGTCATGGAATTGTTATTTGCACACCAAGTTGGTACTCATAACATTTTTTTCAACTAGACAAGAAGACTATTTTAATAGTATCTCTATACTTACTTAATACTCTAAGGGGTTTTTATTTATTTACTTTGTAATGGGAATTCCTTTTACAATTCTCAACCGACGTTTTACTGTCGTTGGATAGATAGGGCTTGTCTGTTGTCGTTTTCGGCTAAAATTGATGAGAATCGAAAAATAAAGGCACTATCAAAAATTTAAATGTGAAATTTAACTATTATAATTTTATTATTGGGATTTAGTTGAGCATTTAACCATAGCTGTATCCTACAGCTGTAAATATATTAGTTTTTGGTGAATTAATCACTACTAGTATACGTGTTGCCCGAAATCGAGCAATTTATTATAATACAATACAAATGTTACTTTTAGCTATAAATCAATGACATCCGACCAATACAATATTGTGAATCTCTTTAATCATCACTACACACGTATTTACAGCTGATTATTAACAGATGTTTAAATGCTTTTTCAATCCCAATGTTATTTAAATGGGAAATTTTGAGATTTCAATGGTGAATAGCGCCTTTATTTTCAGTCAGATTATAATCATTTTTTGGCGGAAACAACTACAGACCAAGCCCTATCCAACGACACCAAAAACTTGAAATTTGGTTGAAAATTGTAGGAGGAGTTCTCAAGACAAAAAAAACCCTTAGCGTATTAAATAAGTAGTACCAGGGGGACCGAGCTTAAGCTCGGTAAAATTATTACTTTCGTTTCTCACACAAAGCTCGTTCGCTCCGCTCACTCGCCAGGCGGAAGGTTTGCTGCACATTGGTATGATTTTCCTAAAACCACAGGTTAAAGATGTAACACATTGTTTTATTTTATCTACAGTTATCAGCTGATTTTTGTTCAGTTAAAAAATTTCCATAAGGATAACATGGGATCTTTGAAGGGCTCTATCGCGAAAACCGGATTTTTCCCAGCTATGGGACCAGCTCCAATCGATTTCTGGTGGCCAAAACCCCCATATTCCAAAATTTGAAGGAAATCGTCGGAGCCGTTTTTGAGATAATTGTGAAAGCAAACAAGCAAACATTGCTCGTATAAGAGTATAGGATAGATTAGCATTGGTCGGATAACAAAACGCAATATTTTTAGCAATGACAAGTCATAATTCAAATTAAATAGCTCGATTTCGATCAATAAGTACACTAGTTAATATAAAAGCCGTTTCTAGAATCTTTTCATCTAATTTTAAGTTCCGTATTCTACGAAGAAATTACGATTAAGGCCCGTTGTCCCTGAAGCGACTCTAGCGATAGTCGCTGAGCGATAGTCGCTGAGCGACAGTCGCTCCGGCACTGGTAGCGTTGTTTCAAATGGGACCGTTGTCCTTGAAGCGACTGCGACTGGCGCGGCTAGCGACTATCGCTCAGCGACTATCGCGGGTCCGGTCTGGGGACAGGTTCAGTCGCAGTCGCGGAGCGATTGGTGTCATTTTTCACGTGTTTAGTTGTTATTCGTAATTTCTTCAATGAATACGGAACTGCAATGAAGATGAAAAGCTTCCTAAGGCGTCTTTTATATTAACTAGTGTGCTTATTGCTTGAAATCGAGCAATTTAATTTAAAATATGACGTGTTATCGTTAAATTTATTGCGTTTAGTTTTCCGACCAATCCAATAGTGATTAATTTACCCAAAACTAGGGGCCTACACATATTTACACCCGTACATTAAAATATTTTGAATGCTCAACTTAATCCCATTATGCCTAATAATATTCGAATGGTAAAATTTCACATTTTAATTTTAGATATTGCCCTCAATTTTTGATTCTCATCAATTTTTGGCGAAACCAAGTACAGATAAACCCTATCCATCCAACGACACAAAAACTTCGGTTGAGAATTATAGGTCCATTAAAAATATATATATATATATATATCCCTTTAGCCAGCGTGTTAAATAAGTATAGATATATTAAAATAGCCTTCTTGTCTAGTTGAACAATATGTCATGAGTACCAATTCATGCAGCAAATGATATTACTTTCTCCCTCTATACCATAGTATATGGAGAAAGTATTGTTTTCGTCAAAATTTTCGAATTTGAGTTGTTGGTGGATTTATCCATTTTGGTTCCCCCTGAGTCCAAAAAAGTGGTTTTCGGAGTGATGTCTGTCTGTGTGTGTGTGTGTGTGTGTGTCAGGATGTAAACAGAGCTAGAGAATGCCCTAATTGTCCGATTTTAATGAAATTTGGTACATAGGTCCAAATCCACGATAATTCCAGGCGTTTTTTTCATTTTTTTAAATTTTTGATTTTTAAAGGTATTTTACCCCCAAAAACCCTCAAAAATCGTCAAAAATTAAAATTTCTCAAAAACGGCTCTAACGATTTTGATTAAAATTTTGTGGTTTATTAAGCTTAAAATGGCGAATAAAATGACACCACCCGCATCTCCGAGAAAACTCGCGTTCAAAAGTTATGGAATAAAAAGTGTTTCAAAAATCAATTTTTTGGATTTTCAAAATAGCTGTTGTCTTGAAATAAATTTTACTTATCACCATTAAATCAAGCTCAAAAAACTAAATAATCTAGTATTTTAAATTATTGCTTTACGTCAAGTGGTTGCGGAGAAAATTCCATTTTTCGTTTAGCGGTAAACGCAGTACGTTGTTAAAAGTCACAGACGCGCGTAGGGTCAAACGAGCGCTGCTCAGCCGGTAGCTATCCGACTGAGTCATCAAGACATTAATGTTTGAAGCTTTTAACATCTTTTTTATATTGTTGGGAGAAAGTATGTGTCAGTTAACTGATACCGTTTATTTCCATGACATCTTCGTCATAGACATCCTCACCTGAAAGGTAATTTTTGTTTTACTTCTGCTTCAAACTCATGGTACATTTTAAACTCGCAATTCAGCATAACAATGCACTAGAATCGCCCTTTAAAAATCGCTTCAGGGACAACGACGTGATTAGCGACTATCGCTGAGCGACTATCGCTCAGCGATTATCGCTCCGCTACTATCGCAAGAGTCGCTTCAGGGACAACGGACTTAACAACTACTCACGTGAAAAATTGACAAGAATCGCTCCGCGAATGCGACTGAACCTGCCCCCAGACCAGACCCGCGATAGTCGCTAGCCCCGCGAGTCGCAGTCGCTTCAACGACAACGGTTCCATTAGAAACAACGCTACCAGTGCCGGAGCGACTGTCGCTCAGCGACTGTCGCTCAGCGACTGTCGCTCAGCGACTATCGCTCAGCGACTATCGCCAGAGTCGCTTCAGGGACAACGGGCCTTAAGGGGTTCCTTCAATACACGGAAGGACTATAGTGACGTAGTGGGTACATCGTTTTACCAGCTAATGAGACAGCCGTTGTCCATTACACATTGCAACAGTGCTCCACAAACTGTATTTTATACATTACAAATTGCAGTCCATGAGTTTTAATGCACTTAACAATCCAGAAACTCAACATTTAATGCAACTTTTTTTTTAAAATTATTAAAAACAAACTATTGTTTTACCTAATCAGAACCCTTAAAACAGTTACTATCAAATTAGAAAGTGAAACATTAAATTTTAACAACTGTTTTTACTTCACACAGACATTTTATACTCTTGCTTGATAATCTCTTTCAGACAATGTAGTACCGGTAACTTAACTGGTTTACTTTTACTTCATGTTTTCACATAAATCCTATTAATTTATAAGACGGAAAATATATTTTCGTTGATTAACTTTTAAAGATAAAACGTTTATTAAGATCAATTATTTTACACTAACGGTGATCTTAACCATTTAAAATTTTAACCATTTAAAGATGATTTAAAGTTCATCTTTAACCAAATAAGTTAAACACTGAACGGATTTAGTACAAAAATATATTTTTTAAGCTTAGCGCAGAACATTATCATTTAAAAAATAATTTTTGAACTAAAGACTTATTCGATACAGTATCTGTTTTACATACCTAAACACCAATTTAACAAAATATTGTTTTTAAACACACATAGCCATATGTAAAAACTCGTTAAAACATCATGAATGAAACATAAAAAAATACTGGCTAGAACCATATAAGTTATATCAGTTTGCTAACATTTTTCCAAATTCATTATGCATTTTAAACCAAAATAAATTTTAAAATTGTTATAAACTTACATTGAAAAAATTAAACATTTTTCAACCATTTTAAATTAACCTTAGGGTACTGAAAGCTATAATGTCTAGACCACTCACTACTGTACAATTTTCGAAATTCTAATTTTTACACATATTTTTTTAACAAACACCAAATATTATGTTCTATAATTAGGCCTGTGTCTAAATCCCACCTATAAAAGGTCTTTTATAATTTTCCATCAAGAATGGTAATGTTTAAAATGAAAATAAAATAAATGTTCTTGGATGGATAAATGGAGGAAATTTTCGGAAAAAAATAATTAATTGTTTATTACAATTTTCAGGATATATTGACGCAAGCGCTTACAAAATAGGAAATCGTCCTAAAATTAATATCAGTTTCTAAATAAATAATATTAACTAACTATTTTTGTGTTGTAAATTCGTAATGATTCTACGCGAACCCACAATATTGATTGCATCCTATCGCGAAGATTTAAAATTCAAATATATATAATTTTCCACTCACCGGTGACAGTTCTGCCTCCCCATCGCTCATTTTGGATGTAAAGGATTAAAATTGAACTAGGGGCACTAAATATAGCCATCAACTCCAGGGCGGATTTTTAAATGCGGTGGTGAAAAACAATGTGGGAAAAATAACATTTTAACTTTTGCATCCGATTCTTAACAAATATTAGGCAGTAAACGAAAAATACAAGGTGATAACACAAAATCCATGAAAGTCGGGAACGGCTTGCCCTTACCACCGATTGCCGACACGAAACTACACAGCGGACGCGCGTGTGCACAACTGTCGTCTGCTATTGATAGGCTGGGGCTGAGGCGAGTAGTTGACGGCAACGCCGTCAGGCTGCAGCACTCTGCGGCCTAGTCCATGACCGCCAAGATAAAGAAAGAGTTCGCGCTTTAAAATCAGGTTTGCCGCACTTTTTAAATTCAACTAACTTTTAGCGGGAAGTACAAAATGACTTATTAATACGTAACGATGTACACCTAACGATGTAACTAACTGTAGAAGTTTTACCACCGGCTCTTGCTTTTTCTTGGGATATTTAAAATATCAATTGCAATTTAGACGGTGGAGACGGTATACGATCATAGTAACAAGCAGATCAAAGAGCAAACATCTCCAGATTCCCAAATTATTTTTATGGAATAATTGGTAGATTTCTTGAAACATGTACACATTTCCACCCACATTTGAGAGAAGAACACACTGATTCTTAGTTATTAAAATGAGTTAATATAGGCCTAGTAAATTTATGTGTTTTTTCAGAAATTTATGTCTTAAAGCATATTCTTATTTTTGAATTTTATTGAACGAGTGAGCTTATTTTTACTTTTACGATTATAATGTACAGATTTTCCCAACCTACTATTATTCAAAGGGTAGATTTATGAAAAATGTCTACGCACTTGCTTTAAGCCAGAGTAAATGTGATTGAAAAAAATATTTGAGATAAGTCTTGAGTCAACCAAGACTTCATGCCTTAAGACTATGTGAATAATACTAGTATTCAAAAAATTGCCTTAGTAGTATAAGAATAAAACGGCAAAGATATAGTTACTTTAATGTCGCATTAGATTGTTTTCTTATTTTGTTGAATATCTTTGCATTGTTGTTATATTTATATTGTATTATTTTGTTGTTATTACATCATTGTTGTTGTCACATTATTGGTTGTTATACAGTATATTTTTGTTATTATGTTTCTATTGTTATCATACAAGGTTGTATTGTAAGCATCTCACATTATCCATCTTGAATTTTTATGTTACTATGTAAAAAATGGCAAATGCCGTGTACAATAAATAGATAAATAGTAGAACAAATTGTAGGCACTATGATTTGACGGTCTTGTGAGTAGGGTATTCAGACTGGTTATACAATTAACAAGGTTGAAATAGATATAGCTAGAGTGCTACAAAAAAGATGAGGAATTTTTCCCCTGGTTATTGGTGCCTGGTGCCACTTTACCCAATATTACCGTAGTTTCCTTGGTAAACAGTCCTTTGTTTACACTATTCATCTGTTATTTGCCTTTAACCAAGACCTATACGACGTTTCAGTTTCAGTGGTAACCAATCTCCAAAGCGTGATCACAGACCTTCAAAACAAAGTTTTTTTTTACAAATAACTAATAATCTGATGGATAATATGTATAACTAGCTGTTGCCCGTCACGGCTTCGCCCGCGATTGAATTTATTTTTTAGGTAATAAAATCTTTTTAAAGAGCAACGAAATCTACTTCCTTAAGAATGACATTGAAACAATGAAGTAGTGTGAGTGGAGCTCTGAAGGAATTTCGCAAAACCTGTTCTTAGTGAGAAAAGGTTTCTTAAATAGAAAAGGCCGAGAGAACCTATGAGCAAATAGGAACGACTATATCAAATTTAAACCCTGTAGTAATTTCAAATTTCAACAGTCATATTGAAGTCATGTGGGGCGGAGCACCAAAGAACATAAAACACTACATTTGCAAAACTGTTTCTTAGTGAAACCCTATGAGCAAAGAGGAACGTCCATGCCAAATTTTAAACACGTTGGCCCTTGATTAATTTTGAAGTCAGGTGGGGTGGAGCCCTAAAGAACTTCAAAAACTGTATTTACAAAACCATTTCGTAGTGAGCACCTGTTAGCAAAACGGAACATCCACATTAAACTTATACCCCCTAGAATCTATGGTAATCTTAAGATCTTGAGATTCTATGGAGTGGAGCCCTAAAGGAAATTTGCAAAATTATTTCTTAGTAAGTAACTATGAGCAAAGAGGAACGTCCGATTCAAATTAAAACCCCGGAGGCCCAAAAGTAATTTTGAAGTCCTGCGGGGCGGAGCCTTAGAGAACTTCGAAAACTGTATTTGAAAAGCTGTTTCTTATAGTGAGCACCCATGAGCAAAGAGAAACGTCCATGTCAAATATCGACCCCGGAGGCCCTGAAGTAATTTTGAAGTCATGTGGGGCGGAGCCCTAAAGAACTTCGAAAACTGTATTTGCAAAACCGTTTCTTAGTGAGCACCCATGAGCAAAGAGAAACGTCCATGTCAAATATCGACCCCGGAGGCCCTGAAGTAATTTTGAAGTCCTGTGGGGCGGAGCCCTAAAGAACTTCGAAAACTATATTTGCAAAACCGTTTCTTAAGGAGCATCCATGACCAAACCAAACGTCTATGGCAATTGTCAACCCCGGAGGCCCTAAAGTAATTCTGAAGTCCAGTGGGGCGGAGCCCTAAAGTGCTTCAAAAACTATATTTTCAAAACGATTTCTTAATAAGTATATATAAGCAAAGAGAATCGTCCATGTCAAATTTCAACACGTATGCTATACACTTATTGTGAGCTTCTGTGGGGCTGAGCCCTAAAGGGGATGTTTAAAGCAATTATTTACTATTATTATTATTATTTCTTTTGTAGCACCTAAGAAAAAAGAGATCACTCCAAATTTCAACCGTGCAGGTTTCCTAATTTGTATTTAAAATTGGCCATGCGGATCACGTTATGAAATTTCGAAGGCCTGTGGGGCGGAGCCCTGAAGGAATTTTGTTAATCTTTTCTTAGTGAGCACCTAAGAGGCAAGATGAACATGTGTTTAAAGTTTTAAGTAAATCAAATACGTTTGGTAGTTCCTGAGATTTCATGAGTCAGTCAGTAATCACTCCCCGTCAGGTTTAGCTTGGTCGCTAAGCTCACTCGCCGCAACTATCCTCTAGTTTTTTATTACCAATCTTCCCCCAATAATTTAAATGAGAACAGCTGTTTACAAAATTAATATTCCTTAATGTAATCATATGTTCCAATACAAAAATGTTGCTTCCATAAGAATAACATGGTAACTTTGAAGACGTGTGGGGCAGAGCCCTGAAGGAATTTTGCAAAATCGTTTCTTAGTGAGCACCTAGGAGGCAAGAAGAACCTTTTTTCAAAGTTTCAAGTTAATCCGTTTGGTAGTTCCTGAGATTTCGTGATGAGTCAGTGAGTGGGATTTCGCTTATATATATATATATATAGATATGTGATTTTTGAAGCTTTTCACCAATCAGAATATTACGTAAATTGGCTAACTAAGGAAACGAGGGTAACATGTGGATGGTTACCAAAGAGAAGTCAGGGACCATGGTAAAATGGCGCAAATCAGCAGGTGCTAACAAATTAACAAGTGTTTATCGCCCTATATCTATTTCAACCTCGTTGGTTACAATAGAAACATCATACGGTATAGGTGTGAGTAAAAACTATCGATTGTTGAAACAGCCGTGTGCGTGCAGTACATGCTTAGTATGTTAAGTCAATGATGCGGTTTATTGAAACGACCACACATTGCATGTAAACGATAGTTATAATCATCGTTGAAATCTAGAGAGGAATCGAATCGAATCGAGCTATCGATTATATCGTATTATTATTGTCAGCTAATGCTTGGCTAATGGCTACCCAGGCGAACGATCTTTTCATTCAGCGATCCATATTTTTTTATCATTACTCATCCACTTTATAAGTTATAAAATAACTTGGCCATATTTACTCAATGTGTAAACAAAGGGCTATGGTACTATGGAAACCAAGGAAACATCGGGAATCGTGGGTAAAATGGCACCAATCAAAAGGGGACAAACTTCCCTTTCTTTGTAGCACTCTATATCTAGTATAACCTCGTCATAGTATAAGACTGGGACGGTGGCGACGTCCTGTAATCCAGCTACTTGGAGGTCACGAATTGTGGATAGTTATGAGCGATGGCTTGTGGATGCGATATTCCCTGGTGGGGATTAACGTCCGCACTAGTGAATACTAGTTCATCCATAAGTACCATCCTCATAATTAGACCAATTCGTATATGGGAGGTTGAAATTGTGGTTCGGATCCCACGTTAAACTGTAGGTCCCTAGGTACCATTGGCTGTTGGGATATGAATTAACAGTTCTGTCTAAGGAGAATGTCGGCCTTGGTCAGTAACAAGACTACAAGATCGCGCCACAATCATCCTACACTCATCCTTCATTCATACTTGGCTTTAAACTACCTATTGAGTTAGGTCGCCATTTCAATAAAGGTATTAAAGGTATTAAAGGTCACTCTTTCCCTAAAATCCAACGATGTTAAACAACGTATAGAGTGATAAACACATTCTAATTATTTACTCTCTGTTGATTTGAGACAGTTTTATCCACGATTCCCGCTGTTTTCTTAGAAACCATCCATACTTTACCCTCGTTTTTTTGGTTACCAGTTTTAGCTATTCTGATAGGACACAATAAACTTCAAAAGTTTCAGATTATAGTATATTAAATATTTAAAATTAAATTATACTAAAGTGTTTTTTGTTAAAGAAAAAAAACACTTTGATCTAATGGTCTGTGAGTTGACGATTTGGTTACAGTAGAAACGTCGGACAGGTATGGGTAAAATGGCAGATACCATTGGAAGCTGTAAACAAAGTACTGCTTACCCAAGGTGACTGTAGGCCAGGGCCAGGTGAGCCACATCCCATAAGAGCAATGGTGTCACTTTCTGCGACATCCATGGATGTCGCCACAGAGGTTTTGTCGGTTAAGATGTGTTAAAAAACCAAAATATTACTCTTTGTTACCTGCAAGTGTTGCCAACACTACAGCAAACAACAATCGTTCTCGTTTGAATAGGGAATTTTTTGTCTCAACAATTACTAAAATAAGGAATTTCAAAGCAAAATAGGGTAGAAATTATGGTTTTCGATTTACCTTGATTGATAATTTGTAATTTGGTCATTACCTAATGGTTTGTTATCAACTAATAATTCAAATTTAACATGAGTAATATGGTGTCGTTACGATAAATATCGTACCCATGGCAAGACTGCTTCATTCTCTTTTTCAATCAGCTGTGTAATGGTAAATATCAAGGAGGTTATATTCTAATACTGGAGGTACCGGTAACATACAATGCTAAAAAAGCGAGCCGCTGATTTTGTTTGGTTGGCAATCCGTAGGTACCAATTTGAACTGTTTGCCGAAATGAACGAGTCAGCTAAGGAGCTAAGGGAGTCAAATGAATTGTGAATCAATTGCCTGGTGAATCGGTTTTAATGGGCAATTATTGGTAAGCAAATATGCATTAAAAGGGGAAAACAAACAAAAACAGAAAATTAATTTTATATATAAAAATTTATTTTAAAATTTTGATAATCAGTTTCAAGTTATGGAAAACACGTTTATTATTATTTTTTTAATAGGGCCTAACATAAAACTATTTTAATAAATTAAACTATTTTAATTGCAGATAATATAGAGGATAGTTTTTTTTATTAAAAGAAAATTCTCCCCCAATTCTACTAGGTGTCAATTATAATTAATTATTATATAAGTTATATTTAAGAAAAGTCCCAATAAACTAAAATTTCAGAACATAAAATTTGTGGCCTAAATAAGTTATTAATTATGATTATATTTCTTAGGCTATTTATGAAACCAATATTGACAACTACAAATCAAATAAAAATCCTTTATTCTGTTAAATACCAAACTAATCAAATTCAAAATTGGTTACATTCAAGGAAATTAGAAACACACACGTAGTTATTATTCAATACTCTTGATTCCTTAACCGTTTCCGTTTGCCGGTTAGCGTACCTATTCATTCGTTCACTGTTCCCAGAAGATTCGAACCATTTCGTTGATTCGAATATCTTTTAGCTACCGTTCAAAGAACGACAAAACGGTACTTCAGGATTGCCAACCAAACAAAATCACCGGCGCGCTTTTTCGCCAAAATTAACCTATCAGTGTCACCTCCAGTATTAGAATATAACCTCCTTGGTAAATATTATAACGTAACTTGACTTCCGTTTTAGTTTAGACGCTCCATATCCGGAACACAATAAAAAGTTATTCGGCTGACCTGGGAAGAAGTTATGCTTCGTCTTTTACAGACCTTGCTGCTTACCAAGGAATCAGCGGGAATATGGGTAAAATGGCGCCAATGAACAGGGAGAAAATTCCCCTATCTTGGTAGCACTTTATATACAGTTTAACCTTTTTGGTAAAATTCTACTTATTTTGTAAATAATTCTTTCTTTATTATATGGATCAATAGAACTATTTAATACAGGCATCAAGAAACACAGTATATCACGAATACTGATTTAATAAAAGAGGGATTTAAAAAATGTATTTATATATAAACTAACAATATTTTTAATATGCTTTAAATTCCAATAATCTACAAAGGTATTTATTTTAATATACATAATGTTAAATATATTGGATTTTAATAGCTAACTTTGGTTGTCTTTGAAATTATTGTACACTATTGTTGGTTGAATCTGTAAATACTACATTGGGTGATTCTTTGGAGCGAGTAGACTATTAACCAATAGAATAACAGAAATACGCCATACTAACGGTTACGGTTAGAATTCGAGTCGACTTTCCAGTCCTAAATAGCCTAAAGTAGTCAATCGTAGTGGCATGGGCATGGATTGGATTAGCCTCCACTCCACCTCCATACAAAGATTGTGTTTGTCAATGAGTAGTGGGAATAATATGTCGTTATAAGTGTAAAGGATCTTAAATTTTCAAGATTTCTTTCTCATTTTTAATGTTATTATAGTGTGTTGAATTATCATGTATCTTGTGTAGGCTTTGTGTTCCCCTCAAAATATTTTTTTGGTACCCCATCAGCTTAGTCTCTGGCTTTAACATAACCATACAATGGTGAACTTAGCGCCGAAAATGTTTCTATTGATGAATAAAAACATTTGAATTGTCCTCGCAGAAAAAGTTCGAATCACGGTGAATACATTGGTGGACTAAAGTTGTAAGTATATTATTTTTAATTAACGCAAGCCCCCTTAGAATTAAACATTCAGTTTCAAAACGTGGTGAATTTGTTAGGAGAAAGTCAATGGCGTTGCTCTCGTGATGAGTTGTTTGGGGGCTGGTTTGTTTTCTTTAGTAGTGTTTAGTTTGACCTGGCACCTGTATTGTGAGTTTATTTTTCAAATCGAAATAATTTTGTGTTTTGTTAATCCAGAAATTCTTTAGCAACAATGTTTGCTTTCACATAGAACTGGAAGCATTAAAGGCCCACATTCAGACCAAGATTCCTCAATAATCTTGTAGAAGTTATAGGCTAATAACTTAGGTATTATAGGCCTATGCCCTACCTAGATTGTTTTGCTGGAAAATGATATAAAAGCCTAATTCTTTATTTCTTACAGTTCATAAAAAAGCTAGCCTATAACTTAGTAATGGTAAAAATAATAAAATGAATGGGTTTGCTTTTTCCTAGCCTACAGTAGGGCTAACTAGCCTAATAGGCCTATTTATTGTTGAAAAGTTGGGCCATGGCCTAGGTCTAGGTTAAAAATTATTTATGTTTTTAAGTCTATTTAACTTTTAGGTCGGATTGAGGCCTTTTTACCCCACCTGGGATTAATCTCATACACGAAGAAGTAGTCCTAACTAAAATTAATGTTAATTTTAAATAAGTCCTATCTTCTGCACAGGTAGGACAAGTTGCCTGGGCAAAACTTTGTTATCCTCCTACTCCATTACCGGTATTACCTATGTTAAAATTTCGATCGATCGATCCGATCGATTTTGTAAAAAAAAGCTCAGCAAAATTAGTTCTAATCCTATCCTATCATATTGTAAACTAATCTCCATTAATATGAAGGACCGACCTATGTCCAGGAAAGTTTAAATTTGAGTAGACGACACTTAAATGTAGGCTACAATACATTCGAAACTGTGTTTTTTTATAGGCTAAACCTATATGTTATTTTGTTAAAATTTGGCCTCAGTTATCATTATTATTATTATTAGTGTTTTGATTTTGTTGATATAAATTAGAGCCTATGTTAGGGTATGCTTGTTTAAAAAAATTGGTACAACAATATTGTACCAACAAAATATTGGTACAGTAGGCCGCTTCCGGATAATGAAGTGGCCAGTTAAACCGATATATGTTCATTTAAGAACTCCAAACTTTAAATACATTAGGTATGTGATTTAAATAGCTAACATCGGACACCCATGAAATCCACAACAAACTAAACTAATAATGATTTGTTTCTTTATTGTGGTCTACTGAATAGTACTGTAGGTCCAAACACATTGACTTCCGGTGGCGTACACTTCCGTCAGGATGTTACATTTTAATTGGTTTGTGAATGTCAATATGAAATAACGTAATTAAATTGAATGATTCAGTAGGTAAGAAAACTACGTTTCTGGCGAAACGCAGCCGGTTAAAGCGATGTCGAGATAAAAAATGGCCTGTTAAAAAGATGTTATTTTTGTGTTAGGGTAGGCCAGTTAAAGCGGAGACCGGTTTAAAGGTGGCCGGGTAAGAGGGAGTCTATTGTAATTATTTACACAGTGACGGTCTTTGTTATTTGGTGTAGATTGAATCAATAGTTAATACGATAAATATATCTATCGGAAAAAACACTCTCCGTACGAGTGATGAACAACGTTTTTAATCATACTGCAAAACTATACAATGGATTACCGTAATTCATTTAAAGTAAATTAATTAAAATTTCCTTATCTATTTACGTTTAGTAGTTGACCTCCATCTTAGTTTAAATATTCCCTATAAACAGCTTATATATACGGCACATGGAATTAAAGAAATGTCAAAATCTTGCATTAAAATTGTAGGCCTAGTCTAAGTTTGCAAGTTGTTTTTTGTTTACATTGGCCTAATTTGTTTTGGATTAACTTAGGATGGTTTTTGCTTAAAAAAAAAAAAAAACAACTTTTAAGGTTAGAGCACGGAAAAAAACTAACAGATGTTTTTTTTCGGTGCACTTTTAGAAGGATACAGAAAAGATTAACTTTGTGAACCAAATACAGGCCAGAAAACGGCTGTTCTGCGTGCAGTATAATGAAAAGAGGTTTATTTTTAAACAATATATTAAAACACAATTCTTACATAGGGTGTCCATGCAACGGGAACTGCGGGAAATGCGGGAATTATAGGGTAATTTTGAGAAAATGCTTGATTTTTACGGAAGATTTCATTTTAACGTCGGGTGGTTTATGTTCCACTTAAAAAAAAAAAAAACCTCTTATCATTGGAACTTTTCTTTTAGAATTCATCCGAAACTAATCAATTCGTAATAAACTACAAATTCTAAAAGATATTGTGTTAACTTAATATGGTTCAGTCCAGAAAAATACGTACCGTAAATAACTCATGGAAGATAAGACGACAACAAAAAATGGGAGGAGGAATGCTAGCGAGGGGAGGAGAACAATAGAAGCAACAGAAAACGACATTTACTGCGGCGATAAGTCCAAAGTCAATGTTTGTTTTTAAATTAACCAATGAAGATAGAGATTGACTTTTAACCTGTTGAAATGCGTCCGTGCAGTAGCCCTGCCGCTAACCCACGGGCGTGCCCGCGCGTCAAAGTGTAGTTTGAATTTGCCGCGCTTAGTAAGCCGATCGAAAAAGAAGAAAGGGTGCCAAGTTTAGTACTGTTATGTCGGGGAAAACTTGCTCTTTCGCGTGGTATATTTTGTTTTGCAATAATCCAAACGACATCCCTTCAGCAATCGTCAAAAATCAGCTGTGTTATTCTCCCACGTTTAGTAACCTGTTGCGTTGTTCTGTTTACGTTTTGTTCATAAACAATGTCAAATTGTGCTGGTATTTCACTTTGTATTATATATATCAAATTGTGTGTAAAATTTTAGATTTTTAATTAAATCTTTTTTTTGTAATTTTGAGTTTTGAATTAGACCTTTGTCTGAGTTTAACAATAATTCATCATCAAATTTTTTGATAATATGAATAAATTAATTTGATTAACATTGGGATTTTGAATGTTCTACAGGGTATGATTTAGAGAAAACTGAATCAGGTGAAACAATATTGTAAAAAATAAAACGTGACATGAAATCTGACAAACTCCTTGTAGTTTAGCCGTACAGCAAGCAACACAAGCAAGAAGTTTGCTTTATTTATATAGACAAAAACCAATATTTCCCTTCATCTGGACCCAAATTAGTTTAATTAGAATTTACAACTGAAACATCTGTTCTTCCTGTTTTTTTAGCATTTGTTATTTCAAAAGCTGTCAAAATATAATAATTTAATTATTTCTTGCTCGTCCTTAAAAAAAATATTGAAACTTTGAAAGCTTGTAAGGCGTAGCCTTAACACGTGCGCGGCTACGGCGATTTTTGCAAACCCCTACCCAGATCCTGAAATTTAAAAATGCCTTACAAAACGGCGACAAATGTTGCTATCATGATGGCGTTAAAAGACCTTTGTGGCAAAAATGTCTCCATTTAGCCGCGAACCTCTTAAGAGCCAATGGAAGTTGAGGCTTTCTTTTCACCTATAGGACTTTCTAATGGGAAAATTATGTGTGAAACTAAGGGAAACTATTCTCCTACGATTCATAAAACCTGAGAAAAAAGGAGGAAAAGTTTCCTCCTACTTGTCTTTGAGTACGGTATACAAATAAGCTTTAAATGTTAAACTTAATTGTATTTACAATTAAAAAATGAAATATTGTTTAACTATAGCATAGAGTTAACTGTTTGAAATAAAACTGTGACTAAAAAAATTGCTACATTGTAGTTTTTTACAATGAAGTAAGAAGCTCACCTTACTCATGTCGGAGTGTAGATGAGTATCTCAATAGGTAATATGGCACTTAGATTCTACGTCAGCCCTTCAGGTGTTTGTTCCTTGTTGCAGCACCCAGTAATGGCGTTCAACCAGGACGCTGTGGTGACAAGTTCACAGGATGGGATCACAGAGTGCGCCCGCAGTGCTACGTCAAGTGAGTAGCCTCACTTTGATGTTGCATGGTTTTTGGAGCTTCCAGAGTTGTAAGATGATGACTGAATAACTATTGACTTCTCATTGTTCTTCTACTATGCCAAACATCTAAAAATTCCCGCTTAACATAGTGTTGTCCATTGTATCAGTGTCAATGTTTAATGAGTTTATTTTAAGTCTTGTTGGTGGCCCAGGCTAAATCTTTTTGTGGGATAAAATAAAATGACAATAAAATTCAAACTTGGTTAATATTTATATAATTATGTAGTTAAAAATAATATACAAGTTCATATACTGTTCAAAATATTTAAAAGAAACATTTTTAGATTAACATTAGCCTACTATATATTTTTTACTGAGCAGTCAGAGTATTTGCTTATTACTTCACAGATGCATCGAAGCATGAACGTTTGCAAGAGCTAATCATACTTATGAGACCATTTTGTGCATTTGCAATACCCCCAAGGTTCTTTGTACTCAATTTCAGCTAAATTGGTCCAGTATTTTTTCCCCTTTTTTGTAGCCTACTGGCAAAATAGAAAGACAACATCTCATGCTGTAGTGGCTAACCCACTACACCTAAACTTATTAAATTAATACAATTTATTTATCAGATGATTGATTTTGATTATGAAAAGTTTGTTTACTGTTAAGTGGATTTTTTACATCTCTGTTCCTGTTCATGTATTCCGATTTTTACTTTTTACATTAAATGTGAATTGTTATCTACCCAAGTTTTCATTAACTACATCAACATAATAAATGTACTAACACATCTAGCCTACACATGCTTGTATTTGAATTTAGAGATTGAAGAGATAAATGATACCAATCTAGGTACAGTATACTCTCATTCATCGGAACTAATGTGCCAGACGACTAGTTTGGATGTTAAAAAATTCCGATGAAACGTAGTCCATAGTGATTCATTGTTTTCGCCATTAGAGTGGCCAATTATGGTTATATTCACTATTGCTGGTGAGATAACACAAAGGGATTTTCTCTAAATAAGATACTGAAAATTTGAAAATGGCAACAAAGAACTACAAAGAATTAAAACCAATGCAGGAAATAATGATACTCATACTGTCCCCATTCTGCTTTTCATAGCAATCTTTATATAAACTTACCGGCATCAATTCTTAAAATAGCTTTAAGATTATCCTCAATAGACCCACAAACCTTTTTCCGCTTTTCACCCATATTTCAACAATCAATTGACATTCCACGTAAAACAGGTGCACCCGCGAAACAGACAGATAGACAGTTTAAGAAGCGAATGATGAATTCCTATCCCCCCCTTCCTATTTTTCTCCTAATACTTATATGGCCTCGTCAATCACAACAAGGGATGCAGATAACAGGGCTTGTAACAAGTTATTTTTTTGCACTTGGTAAATTTTTGTTATTTTTTTTGGAATTTGGTGTTTTTTTTTATTTTTTGGGGGTTTTGGTTATTTTTTTATTTTTTTAGGGCAGTTAGGTGTTTATCGGTCGATTTGGATGAGGCTCTTAAAAAACTAAATAAATGTTTAAAAAATAAAAAGTGGACCGGGGATAATTTTTTTCTATTTTTATTATTGCTTTAGTAGATGATCACTTACCTAGTTCAAAATTATCCAATTTTTTATTTTTTATTTTTATTGCCTACATATAATATCCCATATAATCCCAATAAAACGCTGGTTTTTGGCATTTTTAGTGACATTTTGGGTTTAATCAAGGTTATTTTTTTATAATATTTTTGGTAATTTTTTTTATTTTTATAAACCTCAAGAACTGTTACAAGTCCTGAGATAATGAAAAGTGCTTGGTGACAAGGGATGCAAAATGTGATACATTATGGTATTGAGGGTGTAACAAATTGGATTTTTAAGACACTGTAACGTCAAAATAATATTTTGTAACAATAAAAAATAGAAATCATATACAGATTCCCTACCAGTTCCGATGAAGCGGAATTCCGATGTCACCAAGTTGGATGAACGAGAGTGTACTATATCTTAATTGTTCTAATAATACCAGTGGTGATAAAAATCTGCTTGTTATATTATTTTAGTTTCTGTTCTACTAAACATGTGCAGCGTAAAGCGCCGCTTGCTTGCTTTGCTCATAATAAGGACGACGTTATATTGAATAATATATTATTTTATTTATTTTCACTGGAAAAAGGCATTCAAACACAATATCACTGTACTCCATGAAGATCAATATAACATGCAACTTAGAAATTAATAAATGCATCTTATAGGTAAATTCAACAATTAAATAAAGTTTAAGTACAACAAGTAACATAATTCATAAAATAAATAATATATATAACAACATTTTTGCAACAATAACAACAATTAAAATATATCAAAAATAATCATGCTATCTACATTATAGGAGAACTCATTTATTTCAAATACATTTTACATTTGGTTTTAAATGTGGACAACGAGTCACAATAAATGTCCAAACCACTGCCCCTGTTGATGAGGAGATTGTAAGATATCATCACCCTGTAAAGCTTAGTTTTAATAAATAGTTTTTAACAAATCATAATACACAACTGGTGCACGTGTTGCTCGACATCGGGCAATTTATTTTAATTCAATACAAAAGTTACATTCAGTTTTAAATCAATGACATCCAACCGATCGTATATTGTGAATATCAGTGATCACCAGAAACTACAGCTGTACGTTTTTAGATAGATGTTTATAATGCTCAAACCAATCTCAATGTTATTCTAATAGAAAAATTTGAAATTTAATTTGTGGATAGCGACCTTATTTTACGTCCGATTCTCATCAATTTTTGGCGGAAACAACTACAAAGACCAAGCCTTATCCAACGACACCATAAACTTTAAAACCGGTTGAGAATTGTAGTAGGAGTTCTCTACATAAAAAAAAAGTTAACGCATTAAATAAGTATAGATTCTATACACTTCTATGTTTAATCACCACTAACCTACCTTAAAGAAGTAAGTTACATCATACAGACCCCATGTTATGATAATTTTGTTTTATCATAACATGGTTTGTGTATGGGGCCGTCCATAAATTACGTCATCACTTTTTGGCAATTTTTGGACCCCCCCTCCCTAAAATCATCCTACCATCATAATTTGTCTGACTCCCCCCCCTCTCTGAAAAATGATGTCATTTTTAACAAACCTACGTTTTAAATAAAAATAATGGCCTTTTCGTCAAAGCTACTTAAATTCTATTCTTTAGGCCTATTAATTTATTAAGATTTTCAATTAACTTTTGAACCCTATTTTGGCGGTAGTTAGTTGAAAGAACTTTCTAATAGAACTTTATTCTACTTCCTTGGTCTGATAATGAACCCTGCCTGATAAACTAACATCATTAACCAATCAAATCTAAATTTACCTTCAGAAATAAAACCAAAATAATGTAAAATCAAAGTTAAATAAACTATGAAACAATGCCTAAAAATAGTCTAATGTATTTTCTCATAATTATTTTATAGTAGTTGAATAGTGTACAAATATATCATTGTTTTACTGACAAAATTTGATATAAAACATAATTTTTAAAATGACGTCATATCAAAGTCAACCCCCCCCTTGCACATCACCCTACCGTCATTTTCAATCTGGACCCTCCCCCCCTATTTTCAGATGACGTAATTTATGGACGGCCCCTATGTTGTAATTTACTTCATTTTGGTAGGTTTAATAAATTTACTTCATTTATTGGTAGGTTTAATAAATATCTTAACCTAATAGAGATAATTAATAAAATATTATACATAATACAATAATTATTTTCTAAACAATAAGAATTAGTAGTAAAATAAATAATTAACCTATATCGTACTTAATGTTTATGTTAAATATTTTAATGTATATTAAATACTGTTAAGTAATAGTATATTAAACAATTTAATATATATTAAATATTTAATATATATTAAGTAATAGTATATTAAATAATTTAATATATATTAAATATTTAATATATATTAAGTAATAGTATATTAAAATTAGCAATAAATATCTTAACCTAATAGAGATAATTAATAAAATATTATACATAATACAATAATTATTTTCTAAACAATAAGAATTAGTAGTAAAATAAATAATTAACCTATATTGTACTTAATGTTTATGTTAAATATTTTAATGTATATTAAATACTTAACGTATGTTAGGTAATAGTATATTAAATAATTTAATATATATTAAATATTTAATATATATTAAGTAATAGTATATTAAATAATTTAATATATATTAAATATTTAATATATATTAAGTATATTAAATTATTTAATATATATTAAATATTTAATATATATTATATACCGGGTGTCCAGCCTAAAGTGTTACAATAGCTAACTTTTTTATTTTATGTCTGACAGTGTACTTCTTATCGGGGACCCCCTTTACTTTTTGATTTTGCTTTTTGGTATGTATTTCACTTTTAAAAATTTCCCGCCATTTTTCCAATATGGCGGCTAACTTTAAAATTTCTTATGGAACACCCTACATATTATGGTGTTTTTGAAATTTGCATATAATTTTAAGACTTTTTTATTCTTTGTCATTTTCTTCTAAACCTCACGGTTAGGGAGCTAGAGGCAATTAAAGTTCATTTTCAATTCCATAAGAATTACATGGGGCAAACTTTATCTGCCCTTATCTTCGAAACCATTGATTAAATTTAAAAATACTCAAGAATAAAAATGTCTTAAATTGATGTTTTAAAAACATTTTAGCGAATTTCCCTATAGGGAATACGCTATTACGGTAGTAGCCATGGTAAGACCTAAGCCCGGGACCACTTTACTTTTTCATTTTGAGGTCCCCAGAAGCCAAAAACACCGTTCGTTCATTTTCATATATATGTATATATATATAGATCTATCTATCTATCTATCTATATATATATATATGTGTGTCCGTGGTACTGATAACTTTTGAAGCGGACCTCCGATTTTGATCAAATTTGGTATGAAGGTGTAAGACCAGGTCTATTTTCATGAGTTCGCGAACCAGCATTGTCGGGTTATGGGAACGGGGTTTTATGGGGTTTCAAAGGGGTCAAAATTGGGTTTTTGGCATTTTTGGACCTTAGTTTTCAAAATTGATGAATTTTAACTAAGACCATTCAAAAGAGCTTAAAAATACAAACAATTTAGTATTTTGAATTTTTAACTTAGCTTAAATGGTTACGGAGAAAATCCAAAAATGTGTTTTCCATGTTATTCTTATGGGAAATCAATTAAACCCTATATCTTACCTATTTTTTGACATAACTTAATCAAATTTGGTATGTACATTATCTAGATAGTGTTTAAATTATACTTGCTTACAAAACCCATATGGCGGCAAACCTACATACTCAACCCCATGGGGTTTATGGGGAAAATAAAAAATTGTCAGAGCCTGATACAATTTTGTGTTTACATTCACCAATTATTGATTAAATTAGATTTTCTAATAACACCCCATGGCAGAAAACTTACATACTCGATCCTATGGTCTTTTTATGGGGAAAGTGAATAATCTGAAATGCCATTGGAAATTCGCTGAGTACGCAGGTCTGCTGCGACGGGGGTATTTTTTGTAATAACAAAAAAAATTTTGAACATTTTATTTTTTCTCCGCCATATTGGAAAGAGGATAATTTATGCATAAATGATAATTTTTATGAGTGAAATGTTCTTAAAACATCAATTTAAGACATTTTTATTCTTGAGTATTTTTACTTTAATCAATGGTTTCGGAGATATGGGCAGATAAAATTTTCTCCATGTTATTCTTATGGAACTAAAAAAGAAATTTAATTGCCTCTAGCTCCCTAACCGTGAGATTTAGAAGAAAATGGCAAAGAATAAAAAAGTCTTAAAATTATATGCAAATTTCAAAAACACCATAACATGTAGGGTGTTCCATAAGAAATTTAGAAGTTGGCCGCCATATTGGAAAAATGGCGGGAAATTACAAAAATTGAAATACACCCTTGTAAGTTACTTTAAAAAGTAACGGGGGTCCCCCATAAGAAGTTTACTGTCTGACATAAATTAAAAAAGTTAGCTATTGTAACACTTTAGGCTGGACACCCGGTATAATATACTTTACCCATGTTTTATTACCAATGGTAATAAAACATGTGCTTTATTAAAACCAGCTGATCTATGTTGTTATATTCAGCTGATCAGTAAAACATTATTAATTAATATGAAATATATTAAATTTCATTTTTAGAATATTAAATGAAGGAATAGTAAAATTTCAGGCAAACAGGCAAATAAAGTGGTCAGGTAGAAAGGTCAAGGACACTGTCCTTAGTTTTGCAAAAGGTTTTTAATACATAAGATTTAATTAGCTTTAGTAAAAAAGTGCCTCTTAAAAATCGCTCTACAAATCCTCAATGTGTATACTGTATAAATTCAACAGGACATAGTTGGCAAAACAAATAGTCTTACTTTGAAAATTTTGATTGCAGTTTTATAAAAAAACTTAGTGGTTTTAATTTTGAAATAACTGTAGACATTCCAAATTCTGCTTACTCGTGAAGCCCCCACCTGCTGAATGCCAGCATGGCTGGAGGCCCCGGCAGTGCTGAGTGTGCTGGGGAGTGTGATGACTCATAGTCTTTCACGTGACTTGTGACTTGGACCCGGTTATTGCACACAGTGGAGTCTTACAATTTACATATTTGTCATCAAGCTATATTTTATTCCAGCTCAGGTGACCTGTTTTTATTATTTTACTTAACTTAATGTATTATTACTAATGTTTGCTTTAAAATTCAAACTATGAAGTCAGATAGTGGAAACAAAAGATTATTAACACAAGATGTGTGTTACCATTAATTTTGTAGACCTACTTTAGTATTTAGTGCTTAAAATGATAAATTAAATGTAAACTTTTTTTAAAATTTACTGTGCCTAAGTAACTTAAAGTTAAAAGTGTATGCTGATTCAAGGAATGTTTACTCTCTCTAAGCTATATTGTAGATTCTCTCAATGAAACCAGAACCTGTCTGGTTATAGAAGATTATGTTCCACTGAAAGTATTAATATAAAAATGCTTAGAAATAACATCTTAGCAAAGAGTACAACAAAGTAAAAACGACTCAAATGCATTAAAAATAACACCTTATTAATATAAACAAACATATATTTGTTAAATTTAACTCATTACACTATGTAAATCTTAAAAATTTATGAGTCTTACAAAACATTATGCATTAGGCTAATCAATATAAATCACTCTGTCGTTGTGGCATTGTTGGATCATAGAACATGTCGGAAATTATTTCTCAGCATTAATTACCTTTCCTTTTTATTACATTATTTGTTATATGTCTTTAGAATTTCCATATTTTCTTCAATATTTGTTTTTCTAATTATTTTTCAACAAATTGTTATGAAATGTGTGATCTTTTCCATTTTTTGTTCCACCACGCAGAGATGTGGTCAGGCCCGGATTAACACTGTTTGACGCCCTAGGCCAAAGGTCACAATTACGCCCCCCACCCCCGCAAAAAAAAACAAAAAAATCCGATACCATATTGACTTATTTTAATTCTAATTACTTTGGCTGTAGTATAAAACACAGAACTATTTAACAAAAGTGATGATTGGCATTTTCGTAATTTTACTACGAGGACATATTTGAAACAAATAACGGAATTCTTATGATTTTTCTGCTGAAAAACAATGAATGAATGAATGAATGAATGAAAAATGTGCTTTATTCTACAAATAAAACAATACAACTGTAAGAGAAATACATTGGTATTAAATTGTTTATAACAATACTATGCAAGTTTGTCTCTTCATAAGTTTAGCATTGCACATAGCAGCAATGATCATGAAGATCGTCTGCTGGGATGACAGCACTGAGACTTTTTCAATATTCTATACCAAACACTTTTCACACACGATATGTTTATTTTTAAATAAATTAAAATTAAATTAACTTGAAAAAATAGATATAATGAAAAATGCTACAAGACAACTCTAGGTCAGACCATTTCTTCTATGAAAATTGATTAGTTGAAAGCGACAACCAAGTTTGTTACATTTGAAAACAGACTAGAATAGAAAAAAATAAATATTGATTATATAAATAATGATAAATATTATGTTTAGATAACATTGGCAATAAAAAAAGGAATAAAAACATGCAAAAAACATACTGTACTTGTTAAGCTATTTTGTATAAATAAACATGATTCCATGCTCTTATGAAATATTGATTATATAAATAATGATAAATATTGTGTTTATAATACAATGGCAATGAAAAAGGAAGAAAAACATGCAAAAAAACAAACTTGTTAAGCTATTTTGTATCCATAACATAATTCCATGCTCTTATAACTATTTTCTTAAAAGTTAAATTCTAATATGAGACCATACCTGTACAACCAAGCTTCTTTCAAGTAATTGGCTAGACTGCGCCAATCCTTACCATTTAAAAATTCAAGAAATTCTACACGAGTTAATTTTACTTTAGAAAGATGTTTTTTTCTAATAAAAGATAGAACGGGACAACACGCTATAAAATGAAAAATATCCTCATTTTCTTTCAAATTACAGAGTGAACAACTATAATTTTTGCCAATTACCCAAGGTTTGAAATTTAGATGAATTGATTCTGTGCGAGCTTTGAAAATCCATCGCCTAGCTATCTGTGGGACTTGATCAGTGAGATAGTGCTTATCTCCAAGGTCATAATCCAGGGCAGCGTACGTGGTGTGGTGGCGCGCGGCACGAGCCGCCTGGACAACTTCCTGCCTTCCCCCCCTCCTCACCGCCTCCACCACTGCCAACATCTGATTATGAGTTTCATTAATGTGTCTCATGTCAATCACCAAATTTATTCCGTAATTTCTAGCTATAGCCTTCCATTCTCTGCACCAATAAATATTTTTACTGATTATTATCTGGGCAATCTTAAAAGGTAAACGGTTCTGCGGTAAGGACAGAACACGTGAAATATATCCTAAATGCATATTTAATGTATAAATATATTCCTTGTCAAGACCAGTTTCCAGATATAGGGAGTAGTTCGGTGTGTTATTCGTCAAACCAAAAATTCTTTTTATGAAAAATCTAAGAACACCATTTACATAATCACTCTCCCATAGACCCCAAATCTGGCATCCATAACATAAAATAGCTCTTACTATTGCAAAGTAACATATAAACTTTCTGCTCAGGGGTACATTGTTTTGGTTCATGAAATTTCTCCAAACCGAATTTATTGCCAATTTTGCCGTAGCGCATTTTTCTTTTAAGTGAGTCTCCCAAGTTAATTTCGAGTTTAAATTAAGACCTAAGTATCTATAATTAGTAACCACTTCAACTATTTTGCCTCCAAAGTACCATTTGTCATTTTTACTTAGTTTCCCACCGTTTCTAAAAACCATGATCTTAGACTTACTTAAATTTACTTTTAAATTCCAAAGCTGACAATATTTTTCTACGTCATTCATCATTAATTGTAGGCTAGTGGCAGTTGGTGCGATCATAACAATATCATCTGCATAAAGCAATGCTTTTATTTTAATGTCTCCAAAAATACACCCTCCTCTCAATGAGTCCACAATATCGTTTACAAATAAACTGAATAATAAAGGAGACAAAATACAACCTTGTTTTAAGCCTACTTCTGTTTCAAAATACTCCGTTGTTCCATCTTTGCACCACACGGACGCTAAAGTTTTATCATACAAATCACTCAGCACACGTATCATGTGTGTGGATATTCCAAGGCAAGACAGTTTATAAAACAGTGATTTTCGGTCAATTGTATCAAAAGCGGCTGTAAAATCAATGAAAAATGTGTATAGTTTTCCCCTTTTCTTATTAAGACTTAATTTTACAATATTCGAAAGAATAAACACATTATCAATAGTCGAATAAACTTTCCTGAATCCAGCTTGGTACTCACATAATAATTCTCTGTCCGACAGCCATTTATTAAGCCTATTATACAGTAAGCTTGTGTAAATCTTTGCTAAACAGTCAATGAAAGATAATCCACGATAATTTGAAGCATTATTGGGGTCCCCTTTTTTATGCAGTGGATAGATAATGGAATTTTTAAAGCTGTCAGGCACTTTAGAGCTACTGTAAATTTTATTATAAAAACTGATAATTTTTTCTAAAAATAAATCTGAGCTATATTTAAAAAATTCGTAAGGTACCCCATCGGCACCCGGTGCTTTGCCATTTTTTGTTTTATCTAAGACATTTTTCAATTCGGCTAGACTAAATTCGCAATCAAGAGAATTATCCAAAATCAAAGGTTGCGCATAACTCACACTGATAACAAAGGCGGGTTTAACAGGTGTTTAAAATGATTAACCCACTCGCTTATCTCAACTCGTCCTGTTATACTTGCATTCTTTATCTTAAAACTGTTAATTGCCTTCCATAATGTTTTTCCATCTTTTGCTTCCCTTAACGCTACATATAAACTTTCAAAATATAATTTCTTTTTAATTTTTATAAGGTTTTTATAAGATTTAGTAGCTTCCATATATTGATCTCTAGCCGTTCTCATATTTGTTTTCCTAAGAATGTTCAGTAACTTAAAAACTTTACGCCTCTGATTAAAACACTGGAAATCAAACCATGGTTGTTTCTTGGAGAATTTTTTTGACGTATTGTCTGAGGATTTTATTTGTTTTAAATAGGCTGAATTTCGAATACATGAAATAATATTGTTGGCATTTTCTGTCCTATTTTCTGTTAGTTTCAGGTTCAAAGCTGCTACACTAATATTTTCCTTGTAACTTAAAACATCCTTATCCGTCCATTTTAATCTAGGCAATAGCGGCAAAACCTTATCATTCCTGTTATCCTCTTCCGATGCTATTTTAAGCGCTAGTTCTATTGGCATATGATCCGACCCAATTTGCTCAACCACCCTAAAATCAAAAACTTTTTCTAGACAATGAATAGACGATATCGCGAAATCAATAACAGACGCGCCCATATTACTCAGGAAAGTAAATTCCCCTAATCTGTCCCCTTTTGTTCTTCCATTTAGTACTATAAATCCCGAATCCTCGCACATTTCTAAAATATGTTTACCCCTTAAATTTAGAACGCTATCTTTGGAATTTCTGGTTACACTAATTTCTGGACATAAATTAAAATTATCTAATTCTGGTATATTTTGCTCGTCTGAAATGCGCACATTTAAATCTCCAATATTAATAAAATTGCTATCAACATTACTACGAATTATTTCATTCATGCTTTCAAAATCTCTATCCCACATATTAAAATTGAGATAAACAGGCAAAATGTACAGAAAACTATTACCTCTTCCTTCTAACACTTTAAACACAGCACTATTATTAATTTGAGAAAAACTTATTGCATTTACAAAGTGAGACCCTTTGTTGATCCCCAGAACTATACCTCCAGATGGTCTGCCTAGGACTGAATTTCTTACTGCCTGCCTAAAATGTAACTTAAAATTTACTAACCTTTTACAAACAAATTCAAAATTTTCTACCATAATAAAAGTTTCTTCTAAAAAAATAATATCATACTTGTTAAGAAAATCTATAAATAAACTATCATCTAATTTATTCTTTAACCCACACACATTGTATGCAAGAATAAGAAGATTTTGTCCTTTACTCGCCTCTTTGGAGTCCGTGGAAGGATCGGCGTATTCCTCCTAGGCTGTTGAGTTGGCACTAGCCCCGGCGGCCGACACCAGTTCCTTGTTTACCTTCTCAGCTGGGCTGGGGGCGGATGTCCTGGAGACCTCATGCACCTTCTCGACGACCGTCTCCGTCGACGTTGATTCAGCAGTTTCCTGCCCCGTCACTGGAGTCACTGCCTTGCTAGGATAGGTTGACTGTTCTCTTCTCTGTCTCGGGGCTTTTGGCTCCACACCATTGCGGGCCAGGTTGGTCACGAAGTCCGTGAAGTCCCGGTTGAGGATCTGCCGCAGGCTGTGAAGTCCGTCCTGTCTCCCCGCTAGTAGTCGGTTGTTTTCCCATGTGAAGCGTGTTTTTTCTACCACCAGATGGTCGTGGATGATCGGCATCCTCCGCTTTCCGCAAACTCTCTCGATCTAGGTGCGAATCGCGGCGAGGTGAGCTCGTTTTTCCCGCACGTCCTTCGTGTAGTCCCGGTGCACAACAAACTCGGATCCTTTGAGTTCCTTAGTTCTCGTCATTATGTATTCCAAATCGATGTCGTCCGGGATGTGAGCGATGATTGCACTGCCGTCGCCGCCTAATGGGTGTGCACGATTTACCCACACACGGTCTATGCCGAATTTATCGATGCAGAACTGTTTCACTAACTGTCTAAAGTCCGTATGCCGATTCCACTTTAAGCCACGAAACACGAGGTTATTACGACGAGACCGACTCTCAAGGTCGTTTAACCTAGCGATTAACCTCTGCTGTTGCAACTGAACGGCACTAATGTCCTCCTTCATATCGCTACATTTTAGAGTTAGATCGTTTACCTCTCTAGATAAGTGGCTTAGATCACCTTTGGTCGCTACATTTGCTAGCTTCTGGTCTAACAAACTGCTTATATTATCGCTCAGCCCTTCCAATAGCTGTTTCATGGTTAAACTCCCTACTATTTTATCGTCCATTTCACACAGTTTCACACGTCTCTCGGGATTTATAACAGAAACTAAGTCTGGGGAAACAGCAGATCTTTGACGTTTAAGGCTTTGTGGCGTGAAATACTCGTTTATTTTCTTTTCAGTCATAAAAATTAATGTTCGTTTGGTATTTAATATTTACCTCGTGTATCACCCGACCACTGCCGACCAACTCGGACACGTTTGAAGCACAGAACACAGAACCACGTTTCACAGTTTGATTTAAACACTTTTTAGTATATAATATTCTGATCCCGAGGACTTTTTCCCTAGATAACTATTAAAAGTTCCTCTTAGACACAAAATTAAGATCGAGATGCAGTTATAAAACAGTTAAAACGTTTAAATAAGCGGAGCTAACGATCCAGCCATGTAAACAACATGCAGTCAGTGCTGCCAACCCGCTGAAAAACAATGATTTTGCATTAAAATTAATGCAAATTTAGGTTATTTTAAGTGAAAAATCGCAATAATTCCGTTATTTGTTGTCATATCCTTACAAACTTGGTATCCTTAGTTGCATAATTTAATTTGTCAATTTTTTAGTCTCTAGTAAACCTTTTGAAAAACTTACTGTTTTTTATATATTTGGGCTTACAAATTTAAAATGGCTCCCATTTTTAAAATACACATCGGAAAATAATAATTATTTTCTCTTGAAATGGACAATGGTGTGATAAAGATTCATGCAAAAACTGAACTCAATACAACCATCCGTTGTCGAAATAAAAAATTAATAACTTATGTGTAAAAACAAAATGGCGGCTGTGTGGGTAACTTGCGGCATTTGGACTTTATTACTATGATTTTCATATTTGTTTTTGGCCCAGGAACAACGGCCTAAAATGTTGGGAGGGAATTCTGAAACATCCTGTATAATTGAAATACAGAAATAAATTTAAATTCAGGGCAAAGGAACAACGTAAAGGCAAACCTTACAAGGCGACGGTCAAGGCAAAGGGGCGCTATTTACCGTCAATTAGGGGAATTTACTGCTTGTCGGGGGCGCTCTTTACCACTGATCACAGGCGCTATTTATGCGTATTGGGGGCACTCTTTACAGTCGATCAGGAGCGCTCTTTACAGTCGATCAGTTGCGCTCTTTACCGGCGGTCGGAGGCGTGATTTTTACTCTGATCAAGGGTGATATTTACCGTCGATTACAGGGCAATGCTTACCGCCAGTCGGGGGTGATGCTCGGGGGGTAGATACCGCCGGTCGACCGCTAATCAGGGACACTCTCTACGGCACATTAGGGGCACTCGTTCCTGCCGCGAAGGAGCCCCTCGGGTCCCGGCAACTTAAGGGGTCCTCTAGTTTGCTTGAATAATTCTTTCTTCTTTCTATTTTGCTGGATTTTTCTATTTACTCTTGTTATTAAAGAATTTAATAAAATAGAATGTGAAAACCCCAAAATTAAATTATATTTGCAGTTAAATAATGTTTTGATTGAAACATAGTATAAAAAAGGCCCGTTTGACGCCCCCCTCTCGGCTGACGCCCTAGGCCATGGCCTAGGTTGGCCTAGTGGATAATCCGGGCCTGGATGTGGTTCTTTGATTACATGGGAGTCTATTACAACTTGTCTCCGGAATATCGGGTGGTCAGTAGTATTTTAGAAAGACCCTTTCGACTCCTCAATATCTGATTGTGAACCTGATTATGACCGGTGTTGACAAGAAATTGATCGCCACTATATAAACTTACCGTTAATGTAAAACGTTAATGTTTACCGTCTAATATAAACTTAACTTTTATAAACTAATATAAACCGTCCTGAATATCATTACGGTGTAAGTTTTGAAAGACGTATTGTTGTGTTATTCTATGTTGTAGCAACAAAACATGTTTTGGTAAAGTAAAGTATCAAAATAATTCCTGGTCAGTTGAATACCAGACATGTTTTGAGGGTATTGCCCTTTATCCTCAGTGGCAAATTACTAATAAATAAGCCCACATTTCAGTGGGACACAAATGTGAGACATATCAAATATGAATGGAGATAAATTGTGATGTACACACACCGACGTTGGTAACTGAAATGTGGGCCAATTTACGAATCATTGCTGGGGATGAGGGGCATTGCCCTCGAAACATGTCCGGCAATGGAATGACCAAGGATTGTTATGATACCCATGGGCAATTGCCTGTTGGAAATAAAGGTTCCGAGTGATAACTTAAAAATAATTTAATAAAAAAGGAAAAAGAGGTTTTGTTAAAATTACAAAACAATGCCGGAATGCCTGTTTCAGTGGCGGATGTCAAGCCGGGTCGGATCTACGTGAATCCACGTGTGGCCAAGGTGTTCCCGACTGTACGCAAGGAGGAGGCGTCGTCTGGCGCAGGCGCGGACGACGCCAAGGACCGGGTGAAGGTCGCCAAGAAGCAGGTGTTCCCGTGGCTGTGCAAGTTCAATGCGCTGTGTCGTGAGGCTGCCGGCAGTCGTAGCTACCAGCGGCTGGACGACCTCATGAACATCTACGTCAGGTAAATTGCAATCATTTTTGAAACACATTCTTGTTCTTGTAGGTGAGGTGATTATTTAAACAATTCCTCTATTTGGGCTATAGTCACCTTTTTAATTTTGCTGTACCAGACGGAATCCAATAATCCGTCCGGAATTCAATTTAGTCATTGTTATATTAAACACATACATATACACACGCACATACA
This sequence comes from Neoaliturus tenellus, assembly GCA_030545055.2. Classification (NCBI taxonomy): domain Eukaryota; kingdom Metazoa; phylum Arthropoda; class Insecta; order Hemiptera; family Cicadellidae; genus Neoaliturus; species Neoaliturus tenellus. Next base: position 264,975,588 of record CM061531.1, read on the forward strand.
CTGTCTATATAAATTCGATATTTCGCGGAACCACAAAAACACTCCACGTCTTCAGGGGATTAATTCTCTAGCTCGCCGTTCACGTAATTGGTCGGAGTGCCTGACCACGACTTGATTAATCCCCTGAAGACGCGGAACGTTTTACGTGGTTCTGCGAAATATCGGGTGTATATGGACAGTGTATGTGCATGTGTATGTGTTTAATGTAACAATGGCGAAGTTGAATTCCCGACGGATTATTGGACTCCGTCTGGTACAGCAAAATTGAAAAGGTGAGTGTAGCCCAAATAGAGGAATCGTTTAAATATTGCCTTCCTGATGGAAATTTCTCTCATCAACAATTTTCTTGAAGGAAACAATGAACTTTCAATCCGAAATTCACAAAACATTTTTTCCCACCCCAAAATCCTCAGGAAAGCATTCACTATTCTTGAATCCATTATGTTGGTTCTCAAACTTTGAGTCTTGGGGTTGGGATGCCATTGGGATGAAAATTGTTGACAATCTATAATCAGCTGGTGTAGCAAGTGTTGCCAGATTTCACTGCACTGTTTGCCAGATTTTCTATGTTATTCTTGAAGGAAGAAAAACCAAAACTTTACACCCTCTTCGCAAGGAGTATGAAGTTTGACTTTGGGGGAAAGAAAATTTGACAGGCGGGGGAAAGAAAATTTGATAACTAACAGGATTCTGGGTTAGTTAGGATAAATTAGGCGGTCCTATGAATTTTTGTAATTAAAAGTACAAAATTTGTAATTATTTTGTAATTAATTTTTGTTATTGAAATTTTGTACGCTTCGTGCTAAAAATTCAATTTCAAGTTATGTAAGGTGATACAAACTGTAACCAATGCCAATGTAATGTGTACTGTGATTAGTTTAGGAAAAATCAATATGAGTTCCAAAGTGTTCAGATAGATTGGATGCGCTTATAGTTTGAATATTTGGTGCTTAGCATGGTTTCATTTCAACACTTCAAATATTAGTATATTTAGTGCAGTGGAAGCAATATATTGTAGATTTGTCTTTACACTGGAGTGGAGACCCTAGTAACTGCCAGGACTGGGGAAGGACTGTAATGTACATGGTGTTTCTTTCAAAACACAACCCACGATTGGGAATGAAAATTTGAAAATTGTATTTAGGATACATTCCATCGTTAATCACAAATTTATCATAACTATACAGGATTTTAGTGATATTTGTTTGGTTTTTCTGTCCAAAAAGACTACTACAGTACACTCTCGTTCATCGGACTCGGCGACATCGGAACTCTGTTTCATCGGAACTGAAAATCTGGATATCATTAATTTTTTTTGCTTACGAAATAAATAATTTTTCCGTTTTAGCGCCTTCAATTTCCAATCGTTCTATCCGCACCACAGTGAAGTATCACATTTTGCATCAAACGTCATCAGGCGTTTTCCAAAATCTGTACACATCCATGTGATTTACGAGGCCGTGGAGTATTCCCACAAAAATAGAAAGAGGAAGGGGGCAGGAAATGAACATCCGTTTCGACCGCTTCCCAAACTGTCATTCAGTCTGTCTCACGTCGCGACTGCACCTGTGTTACGTGGAAGTCAGTTGACTGCTGGAATATGAGTGGAATATGAGATTAACGATTTTGGATCTTTATTTCCTTCGTTGTTTTTATTCCTATAGGTTCATTGTTACCATGTTCAAAGTTTGAGTGTCTTATACTTTCATAAAATCTCTTGTGTTATCTTAAAAACAAGAGTGAATACAATCACGATAGGTCACCATACGGGCGGAAATGATGACTCACGACGGACTCCGCTTCATCGGAATTTTTTGACATCCGAACCGGCCGTCCGCCACATTAGTTCCGATGAACGAGAGTGTACTGTATTAACATTTAAACAATGTTATGTTCTTTGTAGTAAATTCTCAGACACTTTTTTTTAATTGGCTCTTGTTATTCCACTTTTTTTTCTTTTTTTTGTATCTACCTACGCCAGTGGCATTTTTTTACATTTTGACGGGGAACGGTCCAAACCCCAGTCTTGTTACTATCTAACATCGACCAGTTGTTAGAAAGCATCATTAATTAATAGCCCAATGACAAATGGCAACTGGGTCCAGAATCGAACCTTTAAAAAGCTACTAACTTTTCTCAGGATCGAACCGGCAACCTTTGGATTCAAAGGCTAGCACTATAACCACCCAGCTACCCAGCCAGTTTCTTACCAGTTGGAACAGTTATAATTGTTTCAAGTTCTTAAATATTTTGTGGGTTTTTATGTGCTACCTTATTGTTTAATTATCCCCATTGTAAATTATTCTTGGGGCTAGTAGACTTATAGAGATCTCATTGGGTAAATGTCTTATGCAATAACATTTTTTGTAATAGTCTAAAGGGAAGAAAAACGTAACCCAGCCAAAATCTCCAGATTTTAGTCCTCTAGATTATTTTCTCTAGTTATATATAAATGATATAACAAACGACTTGAAAAAATGCACAAAATATTGAAATTGAGACGAGTATAAAAAATTTAACAAGCAGAATAACAAGAGCCTTAAAAAAATGTATCGGGACTTGACAAAATAGAACATGACATTGTATATATGTTAATGGTGGTCTGTTTCAATACCAAAGCTAAACAAAATATCATAAAAATATTTGAAATAGTTTAAATAAATGTGAAAAATAATAGAATATATATTAGATACGTGCTTTGTTTGGAAAGTCTAATTTAAAATTGTGGGTTTCATTTTAATTACAAATTTAAAAGAAACATCATAGAGAAGGGCTGTCTCATTAGCTGATGAAAGAATGTACCCTCTACATCACCTCATGTAACGTACATTATGAGCCCTTTAGTCCGATCACACTAAAAACAACATAACATACTGGTGCATGTTACTCTTATGGACATCTGATGAATTACGTCAAGTGTTTTGATCAAAAGCGGCATTTTAAACTATAAGACAAAAGTAAAAGCCCTTGTTTTATTTTTCTCTGTAGTCCTGAGTAACTGCTCTCCAACAGACAGAACCCTGGGTCAGATGACAAAGTCCAGTTAAAAAGAATAATTTAAGGAATGATCATGAAAAGTAGTGAATCAACTAAATATTTCAGAATGAATCCTATCAGACAGTTCTTATTTGTGTTCCTTGTTTTGTGTGATAAAACAAAATGAAAATACAACATTTAATTACATTACTGTATGAAAACATAAACCAGGATAGATGAGGTCGACTTTTAACTTAAATGCCCATTTTTATACTATTTTGGAACACAACCGTTATAGTGCACATCTCATTTCATACAAGAGGAAAGTTAATCTTATGGGCAGTTGAGAGGGCTTGGTTATTGGTATATTTTTTGTGTTACCTGGTTTTTATTTAGAAGTAAACTTATTTATTTTGTTTTCTTGCAGGAATGTGGCCGAAGATGTAAAAAACTGCTATAAAAAGCCAAACAGGGCTTCTAAGTTGAAAACTAGGATGAACGATTACATGCAGTTATTCCATATGCTGTACAAAGAAATCAGAAAAGTGAGTACTTTTTAGGTTATTAGCAATGCCTGATAAAAAATTTAAGTTTTTATCTTAACAGACAATAAATTAAGGTGTGGCTAGTTGTTATTTGAGAGCATGCAAAGTGGAAAAACCTGTTGCAAACGGTACAATCAATGACCAATTACTTAAAGAATATACAAGTTTATAAATTCCCATGGAAAATAATGTCTAATTCTATGTTTATTAGAGGTGTGCGGATAGTGAAATTTGACTTCGGATCGGATTCGGATCGGATAGTTTAATTTCGGATCGGATTCGGATCGGATAGTAAGGGGTTCGGATCGGATTTTATTCGGATTCGGATACTCGCACGGACAGAGTGAACTGTTATATTACTCAGAATTAGAATACAAATTAATTAACAGTAAAAACTTATCACTTTATTCCTAGGAATGCATGAGAAATGTTAATTTTATTTTTGTTTAATATAGAAATGTAGGCATATATTGATTTTTTTTGTTAAGAATTTGTTCAAAACTAGAATTATAATTTACATTTTGGACAAATACCATACAATGATGTACATAAAGAATTTTATTGTGTTTAATGTGCATGTTTGATTTTGTCCTTGAGTTGTATGTATTATGTGAAAAGTATGATACCATTTCATATTTGTATGATTTTGTGTATTATAGGCCTATTATAATATATTATAGCCTATATAGTATAGTTTCATATATTCTACTAACTACAGTAGGTCTCATCCAAAATAAATTCACTACAAGGCTATCGGTATCAAACCAAGTTTTAATTTAAGGTAGGCCTATTGTTTAGCTCTAAAGTCGGTCAATCAATAGGCTACATTATTTGTAACTATTCATTTTTGGTGAGAAAATCTTTTTTTCAATATTTATTTACAAATTTGTTTATAACCTAGGATAAATTTTTCTCTCTCAGAATTAAGTAATTTTCACACTCATTTTTTAATACTACATTGATAGTAATATTATGAGTTACAACTTGGGGTAACTAGTCAAAATAACCTTAGATAGACCAAAAAAGGTCTATTTCATTCATTAGGCCTAGGCTATAGGCAAGTTTGGATATCTTTGAGTCACTGTGATGACATTACTGTTTAACGGTAGTATACAGTAGTTAACAGTAGTAACAGTAGTATTTCCGTGTATAAATAAATAAATAAATATAGGCCTACACCTTCGTGTAGGCTTGTTTGATGTTTAAAAGTAGATTTCTACGCTTCAATAAAGCAGGGTTAGGTTCAATAATGCAGTAACATGTAATACTTTTAACAATTTAGGTTTTAAACTTACATCCCAATTTGTTTTAGGCCTATTACAATGAGCTCAGTTAAGATAAAAACATTCCTATCTCAAAGAAATTATGAAGTGGAAGCAAGTCACAAGTCTCAATTTCAGTAATACCGTAATAAAACAACATTATTTATTTTTCTACAAAGAACATTATTTTCTGATGTCTTAGTTACCCTACCCTTACCTTTAGAACCAAGCTTGCAAAATAGGCATTCCGTCTGTTCTTGGTTGTTCTCAAAATATTTCCAAATCAAACTCTTTTTCTTTCTTGGCTCCATAACTGATTAGTTAACAACTAGCCTTAGCCTATCTGATTCCAGAAAATTAAGTTGATCACATTAAAAGGTACAGTTCGTAACTTCAATTCAAATTTTATCTCGTACGCTGTCGGCTGTAGTAGTAAACTTATTCCCAGACTTCAAAACATCGTACCACACGATAATAAATTATTGCACGCCACAAAAATGTCGTGTCTATCAATGTAATTAGCGACTGATGTCGGGAATGATTTGATTTTGTAATATTTTAGGCACGCAAAATCAACCATTTTCCAAGACTATCATTAATTATCTTGAAAAATTACGGCAAATCTCTGGGAGGAAAAATCAGTGTGACGTTGGAGAATCAATGCCACAGACTAAATCGTGACACTCGGTCAATTCTAGTGTTCCCCCATATTAGTTAATTCCAAATCGGTGGCTGTGGAGTGCTAGCGAGGGTTCACTAGCGCACGTTGTGATTGGAATCGGAACCAACTCTACAGCCAATCACGACCACTGTTAGAATGGGTTGTTTCACTCCATCCGCTTGAGTCGCTAATATATCATATTTGTTTTGACAACCATTGCCTTGAGTGCGCTATATCTTGGGGACACCCTAATGCCTTGAGTGTCAATACTAGTGTTGAATGACTGTCTTTCAATTTTTATGCTTTCGAGAGAGATGATAAATTTATTGAGTCGTGTTTTAATCCAACATTGTATTCATACCTAGAACGAACGCGATCGCCAGTATCATTCCAAATGTAGTTTTTGGGGGTTTTAAAGGTTTTTATGCTCATATACACAATCTATCCGAAAAAATCGGATATTTTTCGGATCGTATCCGACGCCTGTTGTACATTCGGATCGGATCGGATATCCGAATCCGATCCGGTTTTCCGGATATCCGCACACCTCTAATGTTTATTGACTTGAGGGATGTTGCGAGATTTTTTTGGAGGGGATGTAGGGGAGTTGAGGAATTCACATATTAAAAATTTTGTTTCCAAAGTTATTTACCAAATATTTTATGGCTTTTAGTGATGAGAGATTAGCAGTTAACTGGTCCTCCCATGAAAGGTCTTCAATTTTTTGTTTAATATGAAGGTAGCTTACCGGATTATCGTCACTTGCGAACCACGGGAGCGGCTGAATGATCATTTCATCCCTGAGCCAGGAGTTGATTAGAACCTAGACCCCAGGGGTGCCCACATGGGTGGGGTGTTACGACGCAAACTGCGTCGTTGAAATTTGGGGAGGGGGGTGAAAAATTGGTATTTTTGTCCGAGATGGGGGGGGCGATTTTTTAAAGTATATTTTTATAACGAGTATTAGCCGTATAACTAAAGTTTTTAATAAGCAAATCATTTATGACCGTTAAAAACAGTAAAGATTTAGATTTACCATCAATTTCTAAAAAACTGTTGGTCATTTCTCTAAAGTTGTCGAAATCTAGAAGCCTCGTTGCTTTGGAAACGGGCGAGCTGTAAATGGCGCGCGAGCTATGTCGTTCGCGGGAGCGGCGGAAGTCGGTGCCAAAGCGTTCAATCTTTGTGTTTTCAAAGTTTTCATATCTGTTAATATTTTATGAAACAACACCAAAAACAGACACGTTAATTTGTTCGTAATTTTGTCTAGAAAGTAGCATTTTTTATAGCCTTGGTCAATGAAATTTCACGATTCAGAAATCTGACTGTTGTGCGAGTGTGATAACCTCAAAAAGTTTAGTTTCTAAGTTAGGCCTATTCAAGGTTTCTGTGATTCAAAAAAAGACAATTATTGAATACGGTATTGTTCTTAAAGCTATGACAATTTAATCAATTAGATCGTATTAAAACCATCCATAAAAAGTAAATTATAAAGATTCGTGTGTCCCTGATGATTGATGAAACACCAAAACAAAAGGAACAATCAAATACGGTACCAAGTTTAGTCTTGACGCCGTGCCTTCCTATTCATGTTGTCATAAAGACAAACAGTGACCCCCGCACATTGCACTTTTAAAAGATAAGAATTTACCTTTATTAAGCCAAACCAGTAAAAAGTTAGCTTAATGTGCAATAATAATTATTTTAGTTTTAATCTTAATGTTCCGTAATTGGAGCGAGACTTTAAAGAGATATAGGGTGTAGGCTAACCCCAAGGATAAGGTGTATGCTGCAATATAGGCCTACTGCAAATATACTCATCATGCTCCTTAATAATTGATACGTTAATCATGAAAATTGGTTTAGTAGTTACTAAGAACTTAGCGTTTCAGTGGTATAACTTATTAAGATATAGGCCTTTAAATGTATTAAAATGTAGTCCAAAGCCTACATCCTAACCACTTTCGCAGTTTTTTTCCATTACAGATTGCTCAACCAATCTATACTTATTTAATACGCTAAGGTTTTTTTTTGGGTTGAGAACTCCTACAATTTTCAATCGATTTAAAGTTTTTTGTGTCGTAGGGCTTGGTCTGTAGTTGTTTCCACCTAAAACTGATGAGAATCGCACTGAAAATAAAGGTGCTATCCACCTCTGAAATCTCAAAATTTTCCATTGGATATTCCCATTGGTTAAATAACATTGGGATTGAATAAAGCATTTTAAACATCTGTTAGTAATCAGCTGTAAATACATGTAGTTTTGGTGATTAAATATATTTACAATATTGGATTGGTCGGATGTCATTTACTTAGAGCTAAAAATAACATTTACGAGGGCTATTCAGAAAGTAAAGAACGTTTCCGCCTTACGCCGCTAGGCGCGCGCGTATCACTTATATTAGGATATGAGAGCACTCGGGGCCTCAGTGGCTATCCAGCCGTGACACTAGGAGCATCGTCGCTCTGCTAGTTTTCTTTATTTTTAAATTCAAAATGGCCGCTCCCATAAAAAATGCCGCCAGTTGCGAAGTGTGATCTATAACACGGTTTTTGTTAGAAAAAAATTTAAAACCGATAGAGATTTATCGATTTTTATTCCTTCAATTCCAACACAGCAAAGTCCGTGAAACTTGAGGGAAAGATAACGAAAGATCCGTTATGGAGGAGCAGCGGGTTTCACGGATCTTCTCGTCAACTTTAGTGACCAGTTCGTCAGTCACAATGCTCGGTCGTCCACTCTAGTGCTCATCAAGTACTGGTTCGGTCATTTGTAAACTGAATACACAACTTACGCACAAAACTTTCATTCAAGACATTGTTCCCATACACCTCGCACACTTTTCGATAAATCTTTATCGGTTTTAAGGATTTTGCCAACAAAAACCGTGTTACCGATCGCACTTCGCAACTGGCGGAATTTTTTACGGGAGCGGCCATTTTGAATTTAAAAATAAGGAAAACTAGCAGCGCGACGATGCTCCTGGTGTCACGGCTGGATAGCCACTGAGACCCCGAGTGCTCTCATACCCTAATATAGGCGATACGTGGGCGCCTAACGGCGTAAGACGGAAACGTTCCTTACTTTCTGAATAGCCCTCGTATATTGTATCAAAATAAATTGCTCGATTTCGAGCAACATGCATACTACTAACATTAAACAGCCAAGCCTACATTTAAATACATTTCTTGTTAAATGAATTACAAAAAGTTTGATTATTTTCCGGGGGGGGGGGGGGGTCCGGGTCTGGTTGAGGGGGGGGGGGTGAGTCCTGGCCCAAGGGGGGGTGGGCACCTCTGCTAGACCCTATGGGTGATGAACCAGAGCTCTACCACTGAGCTATGACCGCTGCATAGTTTTTTTTGTTTTTTTCCAACATATGTTTCCAACGTTTTTTTATAAACAGGTCAATATATTTTAGAAATTATTTTACAGAGCAACCTTAAGTCTCCTTGAAAGCTCCATGTTCGATAGCATCTTGACGATTTTTGCTATTTTGCACCTTAAACAAGAGATGAGAGTTTGCTAACCCTAGAAAAGTTCAGTTGGGTCTGATTTTTTGGTTTTCAAGTTAGTGATTAAAGTCTATTGAATTCACAATATTCAACAAATTACTTGACGCATCCCCATAAAATAGTATCAATGGTTTTTTTTTATTTCTTTCAGCCACTGGAGTTCAACTATTACCTTGACAGAATGTCAGATCTGATGGCGATGTACCTAGACATGGAGATCAAGGCTTCAAGGTAACCAGTTAGAATAGTATATGCTTTTATATATTTTTTATTGATAAGTAAGTTTTATGTTTCTTGTTCTATTTGATCCTTTAAAAATTTAAATTTGTTAAAAAACTTAATTACTTAGAATTACACACAATTAATTATCTTGAGATACGGTATAGAAAAGTTACTGAAATACATTTTAGACATATTTTACCCCATGTTTCAATCCTGATACTGAAATTTATATTTTTCATCTGTTTGAAACCATGGAAACTGATGCAGTTTTCCACCTTTTTTTATATTTTTAGCCGCTAAAAGTGAGTGTCATTAATTAATTTCAGTATCTGTTAGTGTTGAACATAGTAAATTTTACAAATTATTTTTATTTTTTTTCAGGAGGGGCAAGGAAAACCCTCGTGCAATCTCGGGCAGGCTTATGTCAGCTCTTTACATTTTGTTGGGTGAGTTTTTGTTATCTCTTCAATAAGATTAACACTGGAATTTTAAAAGTGTGTGGGCCTTAGCCCTGATGGCCTTTCTGAATTACAGTGGGATTATTCTCATCTACCTTTCTAAGGATACGCTCAGATTTCTCCTACGATGCAGACAAGCTGAGGAATAAGGAAATAAGGAATAAGGAATCAAGCTTGTCTATTAATTTATAGATTGGTGTTTTACTTCCTCTCTTTACAGATTACCTCAACATTAACATTTATAATACTTGATAGATTTTGATAAAATGACAAATTCAAACTGTTATGCATTGGTTCTTTGAGGCTAAAATCATCCGGAATCCAATTATATTCAATAAATCTATGTTATCTAGATTTCTACAAACTAGTCAAGGGCCTTAAATTGAAGAGCAAATTTATTAGTTAACAACCGAAAGAAATGGTGTTAAAATTATTATTTAATTATATATATATATATATATATATATATATATATATATGTAAAAAAGATTTTAAAAAGTGTAAAGAGTATTGCCAAGATCCAAGATATAAAATGTGAGAGTAAAATTTCAGCAATATACTGAACGAACACACACTTATTGATTGAATAGATTGTGAAAATTAACTAAAGAAAACGAAAATCATGTTTACATTAAAAGGTGCTTTTGTTACCTTTTTTTAAATTTTTCTTTCATTTTATACGGAAATGTAGTACAGTACACTCTCGTTCATCGGAACTAATGTGGCGAACGGCCGGTTCGGATGTCAAAAAATTCCGATGAAGCGGAGTCCGTCGTGAGTCATCATTTCCGCCCGTACGGTGAACTATCGTGATTGTATTCACTCTTTTTTTTAAGATAACACAAGAGGTTTTATGAAAATAAGGCACTCAAACAAACTTTAAACATGGTAACAATGAACAGATAGAAATAAAAACAACGCAGGAAATAAAGATCCAAAATCTTTATTCTCATATACCACTCATAGCAGGTTAAATTAAATAGCAAGTCATTCCAGCAGTCAACTGACTTCCACGTACAGGTGCAGTCGCGACGCGAGACAGACTGAAGGACAGTTTGGGAAGCGGTCGAACCGGATGTTCACTTCCTGCCCCTTCCTCTTTCTATTTTTGTGCGAATACTCCACGGCCTCGTAAATCACATTGATGGGTACAGATTATGGGAAACGCCTGATGAAGTTTGATGAAACATGTGATACTTCACTGTTGTGCCGATAGAACGAATAGAAATTGAAGGCGCTAAAACAGAAAAATTATTTATTTCGTAAGAAAAATAAATTAATAATATCCAGATTTTCAGTTCCGATGAAGCGGAGTTCCGATGTCGCCGAGTCCGATGAACGAGAGTGTACTGTATTAGTAAAACAAATGTTTCTAGACATATCTATTGCATCATTGCATCTGCACAAGAGTGCATATAAAGGCATACCAGATAATGTTAATAATCAGTTAATGACATGTATGACAAACGTACACAATATTATCTAATAACTAACTATAACTGTATAGTTTTCGTTTTGTTACATAGATTTCTCCAAACTCGGTACATTCCAAAGACTGGATCGTTAATTGAATCTTTCTGTTACAGAGAACTCTAAGAGTCACATCCTGAATTCCATCATCAAAGCGAAATTCTTCATCAAGATGTTTCATGAAATCTGCATTCCAATTATTCAGTAAGTATTACTGAATACTTTTAAAATAACCATGCCCAAGATTCAGCACGATTCATATTCTGCAAGATTCTTCTATTAGCGGAGAAATTTAGAGAAAATCCAGCTGGGAAATGAAACAATTTTTGGAGACTGATTCAATACTTGTCAGTTATAGCCACACCTAATGTTTTTACATTGATTTTTAAGAACTATGAAATATGAAATAATACCTCTAAGTCTTTATGTCAACAGCACCTTTATAATAGAAGCTCTAACCCGACGCCTATGGGACTGGACTATGGTTGGATAACGAAAGAGATCAGTTTAACAAAAAAATACGTGTTGAAACAAATAAAAAAAATTCCTAAAATTAAAAAATGGATGTAAGATAAGCCACTGTACTTAATAAATCATTACTCCCACCAGTATTCCTTGCGATCCTCAATATCCTTTGTTCAATAAGACATGGTAATGAGGAGAAGTAACATATATTTAACTCATAATAAATAATCATCTGCTGTTTAACACCACTCATTTACACTATTTATACTAGTAATACAATCAGTTAGACCCTAGATGATAAAATAAAAACTGTTAAATAACATACAGTAGAGTCCTGCTAATCTGAACTAATTTTGACCGGACCCTGTTTGGATTAGGGAATTTTCGGATTAAGCGGATACCGTATGTATATCATGTAATGTAACAGATTATAAAATGTGTAAATTACTAGGTATTATTTAACTAATGGTATCATTTAGTTTAGAGGATATTTTGATGACTTTTGTTGTGTAAAGTTTTTGGAAAGTACACAAACATTGTATATATTTTGGGAATAAAGCATTTGTGATATCTGAAATTAATCCTGGAGACATTTGATAATGCCAACTCTGAGCTCTTCAGTATTGTTAGGCTAACAGGTGCACGGATGGCCCTAAGGAAGTCCATTTTCGACTACTGACTCGAAGACAGTGTTATAAAAATAGACTCTCCCTCCCCATATACCTGTCATCTCTCATTTTCCCGCTTTCCAAATGTGAGTCATTGGGTCACCCAACTTTGCGCTGTGTTGGCAATCAGTGTTTTAGAGTAGGCCAGGATGACAAAGTTCAATTCTGATAGCTTTATAATCTGTTGGCACTGATTTATTATTATTTCTTTAGTGTTGACTGTATGAACTAACCACCAGTACCCCTAGTTTAATTTTTGTTTTTGTACTGTGCTGTATACACCAGCTCTCAACAGATCAACATTAACGTCGTCCTATAAACAACTATTTTGCTATTTTATAAATGTCTTTGTTTTATATTAGAGTCAACCAACAAAGGCTAACTACATTATTATATAGATAATAAACTTTTTGTGTAACAATAAATTACTAGTGGCCACCTGCTGGTCGAAATTCGACCAAATATCTAGTTGATCTTGAGCCAAATAGTTTTAAAATACTTCCTAACTAAAACATCTGTTCTTCATGATTTTCTAGCATTTGTTATTACATTACCACCAAGGTGTATAAATAAAAAGAATAGGTGTGTGCATAGTCAGCTGGTGTGACGTAGTTGGGCTCACCGCTAGCGCTCCGAGCGGCCGTGAAACACATTAAACTCATGTTGTTTACTTTTGTGTTTACAAATAAACTTTTGTCAAGTAAATGTTTTGTTTTCTTAACCGCAATACCAAATTATTCCGTGTTTGGTTGCAAAATAAATCCTGAGACAGTGATACACGGATTAAATCAGTTTTACAGATTTCCTGTCAGAATATTGCCAAAATAGGTCGAAGTTTTCCAACAGAACAAAATAGTTTTATGGGACATTGGTATAGAAATGGAGGAATGTTTCAACTTCAACGAAAGCCACGGCTCTGTTCATTGAAACAGTAAGAGGGATCGTTGGCGAAGTTCTCAAAAGCATGCTGGAAGCTGGAAAATGCGTTATTGATTAATGCTGTTCCCAAAAGAAGTTTTAAAGGCACTTCATGTGCAGAACTCATATAAGAATATGTTATATATGATATGGCTTTTAGTGTAGGATGATAAGCAATTAACGGACAGTTAACCTCGTCTAAAAGGCCTGCACTTTTTATGCAAGTGGACCAACGGCTTATTGATACTTCAGAACCAAGGAGAATAAATAACTGAATAAAAAAAAAATTGAGATGGTGACTGCGGAGTTAGAAAAATCCTCGTAAAAATTGAAAAAAATAAGCTTATTACATACTTTTATTTTAGAACATGTTTATTTATCAAATTGACCTTAATCATTAAAAGTGTATAGTTGAGTGGGACTGTGCTCTAATTATTAAATCTTTTTATTTATCAAATACATGTGTCTTGATTTATCCATAAAACTCTTTAAAAATTTTCGAAGAAACTTCAATTTCCGAGGTTACAAAGGAGGTTTAAAAAATGAATTAACCTCCAATGTCGGTATATTGAAGAGTTAGATACAAAATAAAATGCTTACAGTATTTGATTTTGGCAAGTTTTCCCTTGGTATGAATCCATTGCAAAGTAGTCACAGAGAGAACAATCCAAAGCGTAGTGATATTTTGTTTTGAGATAATGATATAAAACATCATTCGTTAAAGTCCGTATATACTTAATAAATAAGTACTCTATTTAATTTTGTCAGCGATGAACCCTGGTGCATATCATAAGGCAAATTTCATTTATTGGTAATGAAGAAACTGACGATTACTAGGCTATACATGCATGGGTCTATTTCAATATGCCCGTTTATAAATATAGCCTACATTATATAGGCTATAGAAAAGCCTATAGCTTGAATTCAAAAACAGGTTAAATTAAAAAAGCAAGGTTGAATTCTAAAATCGATAACATTATCATATTTACGTGACATTTACGGGGTTTGAATGAGTTTTTAAAAGGTGATAAGTTTGAGATCGGCATACAACGGCGAGAGGATAAGGGTAGGGTATACTCGTTGTCAAAAATATTTGAAAAGTGTATGTTGATTCAATTGGCTGATTACTTTGAGAGTAATAACTTGTTAGATAATCAACAGCATGGTTTTAGGCAGAATAAATCTACAACTACTGCTATAATATCTTTTTTTGAATACATTATAAATAAAATAGATAATAATGAACAAGTAATTACTGCATTTCTTGATTTAACAAAGGCTTTCGAAAGTGTATCACATCCAATTTTGCTTGAAAAATTAAGTTCCTATGGAATCAGTGGTAAAGATTTGTCTCTAATAAAATCGTACTTAACAGACAGGCAGCAATATGTTGAAACCACACAAATTGTGAAAAATAAAGTTATAAAAATCAAATCTAGAGCTCGATTGATTAAATATTCAGTGCCACAAGGTTCTGTACTAGGACCATTTTTATTTCTCTGTTATATAAATAAATTACCTCAATGCCTCTCAGAATTAAAAATTAACAATGAATTATGTCTTTTTGCTGATGATATTAATTTAACAATTTCAGATAAAAATATCAATAATATCATTCCAGGGATAGATTCAGCAATAAACATAATAAAAAATCAGCTAAATAATTATAATCTATTGCTTAATGAAAATAAAACTACTTTTATTAAATTCAAATGTAAGAATTCTAAGAGCTTAGTCAAAAATCAAAAAATTCCTTTCCAATTCCATGATAATACACAGTTTTTAGGATTAATAGTTGATAAAAATTTTAATTGGTCATTGCACATCGATAGATTATGTTCTAAATTAAGTTCTGGCATTTTTGCAATTAAAAGATTATCTCCTTATTGTAATTTGATAACTCTTAAATCTATCTACTTTGCACTGATCCACTCTCACATTTCATATGGTGTGGAAGTGTATGGATCAACAACTCTTTGTAACATGAATAGAATTTTATTCCTCCAAAAAAAAGCCATAAGAATTATGCTAAATCTTAAACATGATGCACATTGTAAAAATCATTTTAGAGAATTGGGTATAATGACGGTCTATAGTCTTTATTTATATAGAACTGTCTTGTATGTGAGAAACATTAGTGGCACGTTACCTAAAAACATGGAAAAACATAGTTATAATACAAGAAATAAACAAAATTTACAGATTATAAAACATAATAAGGAAATTTTCAAAAAGAAGCCAACTTACATAGGTATACAGTTTTTCAACCACCTCCCAATAGCGATAAAAAATGAAACAAATTTTGAAAAGTTTAAAAAGTCTGTAAAATCTTTTTTTGTGGAAGCTGCTCTATATGATTTCAATGAATATTGGTCAATAAATTCTGATTAAAATTATTTTATTTATATGTATATATATATATACTTTTTGGCTTACATTGCTTAAGCTAGATTTTAAGTTGACACTATTCTTGTATACAAATGTATATATTTATGAATAAAGGATGTTTTGACTTGACTTGACTAGGGCCTATGATTAGAGTGCGTATGAGTGATTAAAGAGTCAACTTTGCTTTTTCATAGTAATCAATCAGAATAAGCTAGATCTTCTGAGTTCTTGTAGGCCGTTTCAAGCATTAGAGTGCACTCTGCAGGGTCTGACTCGAAAAAATGACAAAAATAACGTTAAATAAATATAACTAAAGCAACATCGGCTATATATTAGTTTATGTCATAAGTTTCATTCTTGTTACATTTCATGCAGTCAAAAAATGGTTCATTCTACAATCGTGCTAAATAATTTGTTAAACCAATATTTGAGGATACATACTTAATTCAAATTAAATTATCCTACTAGCTAATTTGGGTCATTTGTGAAAAACATAAAATTTAAATTGCATAGATTGACTAAAATAGTTTATATATAATATATTTATTAAATAATTCAAGAGTTAACAAATCAAGAAAATAGTTAGGGCCTACTGAATGTATGTTCCAAGTACGTGCATAGTTCATGTTTCTTATTTAATAGCCTTGAGTTCATTCTGCGTAACTGTATATCGTAAGCACAAAAATAATTTGTACATCATATGATAGTACAACATGAAAATAAAATTAGGCAAACGTTTAATACGTTGACTTGCCGCTCGGAGCGCTAGCGGGGAGCCCAACTACGTCACACCAGCTGACTATGCACACACCTCTTCTTTTTATTTATACACCTTGCATTACCACAGCTGTCTAATAAATCAATCAGTTATCTTTTTCCCATAAGATTAACATTGAAACTTTGAAAGCCTGTAGGGTGGAGCCCTGGTGGCTCATGTGAATTATAATGGGATTCTGCTCATCTACAGGACACTACCTTTCTAACGGTATGCGCGGTTTTCTCCTACGATGCACACAAGCTGAGAAAAAAGGAGGAAAAGAAACATGCTTGCCTATTAATATATAGATTATTTTTTTACAAAAAAGACCACATTTTCTTGATTTTCCTCTTTCAAGCTTATGGGAAAAGGCAGTATTTTTCCTAAGGGATGTATTTTTCCTAAGGGAAGCAGATTTTCGTATTAGCGATGTTCGGGTTAGCGGGACTCTACTGCAGTTGGCAAACACAGTTAGTACATAGGCTCACTTGGCAGCAGTTTGTACAGGTCGTTTCTGAACAACCTAGAAATATTTTGTATATGTGTTCCTTAGGTCGAGACAGTAAAAAAAAAAAATATAAACATATTTCCTAAAATGCTTGTTGAGCCGCTAGCCGCCATTTTGTTTTTTACACATAATAATTTTTATTTCATTGACGGTTTGTTGTATTAAGTTCATATTCGGCATGAAACTTTATGACCCCAATGTCTTTTTTTCAGGAAAAAAATTATTTTTGTCCAATGTGTATTTTCAAAATGGCGGCCATTTAAAATTTTTAAACTCAAATATCTCAAAACCCGTAAATTCTATCAAAGTTTTACAAGAGTCAAAAAAGTTGACAAATAAAATTACCTAACTAATGATACCAAGATTATAACGATCGAACATCAGATAATGGAGTGATTGCCATTTTTATGCATAAAACCATCGATTTTCCATTAAAATGCATGCAAATTTAGGTTATTTAAGAAGAAAAATCTCAACAACTCTGTTATTTGTTGACATATCATTACAAACTTGGTACCATTGGTTAGATAATTTAATTTTTCATCTTTTTGCTATTTATAGTAGTTTGATAATTAATATTTATTGATTTTGTGATATTTGAGTTTAAAGATTTAAAATTGTCGCAATTTTCAAAATACTCATCGGACCAAAATTATTTTTTTCCTGAAAATACACATCGGAGTCATAAAGGTTCATGCCAAATATGAATTCAATACAACTAACCGTCATGTAAATAAAAATTATTATGAGTAAAAAACAAAATGGCGGCTAGCGGCCTAATGTAGCATTTTAGGACATATGTTTATACGATATATTTTTATTGTCTCAACCTAAGGAACAAAAATACAAAATATTTCCAGGTTGTTCGGAAACACCCTGTATATTTCTAGAAATGGTCAGTTAATCCGACAGGCAGTCGGTCGAAGGTCGGTTAAGTGAGCTTCCACTGAATTAACTTTTTGCACAAATTACATAGGCTTAAAGACTTGAACTTGAGCTTAGAAAACTTGCCATTTCTAGCACGTATTTTGCCAGTTGAAATTACTGCACAATCAACCTAGCACGAATTTGCCCTGAGTGACACGAATCTTTCAGTAAATGAACTTCGCAACTCGAACCTAACCTCAGTAGCGAAGTATCTCTTTACGGAAACTTTTTACACGAATCATCATTCTCATGCAGATAGTTCCAACAGTTTGGACAGATATCGTGAAGTAAACAATGTCTTTATGCTCAATTCTAGGAAACCCCTCTTACATCTCTTTCCGTGGACACCATTTTATCAATCAGTTGCGTGTCTGCTGTCAAAACTAACGTTATCCATTTTGTTTATGTAGTGTTTGGTAAAGCTTTTATGCTGCCGTTTTTAGTGCTGTGTTAAATTTACGTATCAGAGTAATAGTGGCAGTGAAAAAGGATCATAAAACATCTGAAAAACGTCAACTTAAGTCGTTAATGGTTGAATTTAAGGATATATTTTTTCATAACAATGAGACATAACATTTTATATTTGTGTTTTATTTAACGTTAGATTACACTAATTTTCTAGTAAAACTTGTTAGTGAGGTTTTATTGAAATTGCACTTGCTATAGAAGAAGTTTGAAAAAAAAAACACGTCAACTCAATGATACAAATTATCACTAAAACTTTGATGGCTCCTTGGTAGCACGACACTCAATTAGACAAGCACTTCGATAAGACGTCGTTTTTGTATGACCAGTTGGGAATAATCTCATTGAGGTTCTACTGTAGTATGTTTATATACAGGGTGCCCATCTTCAATCTTAACAAACTTTTGCAGACTTTTGCAGATTATTCAGCAATTCAAAATAAACAAAATGTTCACATAAACATATGTAATAAAATGCTACGTTAAGCCGCTAGCAGCCATTTGTTTTTTACAAAATTTTTATTTCCGTAATGGGTAGTTGTGTTGAGTTCATATTTGGCATGCATCTTTATCACAGCAATGCTCATTTTCAGTGAAAAAAATTTCCAATGCGTAGTTTCAAAATGGTGATCATTTTAAATTTTTAACTCATCTCAAAAACAATAAATTTTATCAACATTTTACAAGAGAAAAATTTGACGAATTATAAAAAATGATACCATGTTTGTAAAGATCTGACAACAAATAACAGAGTTATTGCGATTTTACTACAGAAAAACATTAATTTTGCTTTATAATTAATGCAAATTTAGGTTATTTAAAAGAAAAAAGGGCAATAACTCCGTTATTTGTTGTCAAACATTTACAAACTTGAAATCATTTTTACATAAGTTAATTTGCCAACTTTTTTGTCTCTTTAAATGTTCATAAAATTTACCGTTTCTTGAATTATTTGAGTTTAAACAAATTTAAATGGTCACCATTTTGAAAATAGCCTACATAAATTGAGAAAAAAAAAATTCTCTGGAAAAGAGCATTCTTGTGATAATTAAATGCCAAATAACTCAATTTCAACTAGGCTACCTGTTAAGTGAATAAAAATTATTAAATGTAAAGAACAAAATGGCGGCTAGCAGCTTAATGAAGGATTTTTTAACATATATGTTGATATGAACTTTTTTGTTTATTTTGGCTCGCTAAATAACCTGGAAAAGTTTGTAAACTTTGAAGCTGGACACCCTGTATGTTATTAACCAACAAATAACAAGAAATCATATAAATTTTAAAATGAGATAAAATTGTAATTAAATATTATTTTAATCATTTTACAGTTCACTCTCGTTCATCGGACTCGGCGACATCGGAACTCCGCTTCATCGGAACTGAAAATCTGGATATTATTATTTTTTTTTCTTACGAAATAAATAATTTTTCCGTTTTAGCGCCTTCAATTGCTATTCGTTCTATCCGCACAACAGTGAAGTATCACATTTTGCATCAAAAGTCATCAGGCGTTATCCATAATCTGTACCCATCGATGTGATTTACGAGGCTGTGGAGCATTCGCACAAAAATAGAAGGAGGAAGCGGGCAGGAAGTGAACTTCCGCGTCGACCGCTTCCCAAACTGTCATTCAGTCTGTCTCGCGTCGCGACTGCACCTGTGTTACGTGGAAGTCAGTTGACTGCTGGAATATGAATATGGAATATGAGAATAAAGATTTTCGATCTTTATTTCCTGCGTTGTTTTTATTCTTATGGGTTCATTGTTACCATGTTCAAAGTTTGAGTGCCTTATTTTCATAAAATCTCTTGTGTTATCTTAAAAACAAGAGTGAATACAATCACAATAGGTCAACGTACGGGCGGAAATGATGACTCACGACCAACTCCGCTTCATCGGAATTTATGTTGTTGTTGATTTATTCTATAATTTATGTTGTTAGTGAAATCTTAATGGAGCCACTTTTTATTACTAACGTGTGGAATATTACTTTTTTATTTTTTATTACTATTTCATTATTAGTAGCCTAAGAATAAAACATTTTACCACTCTTTATTCTGGTTTTTTTTTACCTTAAATAGATGTTATAATTTCATTGTGTGACTTAACTTAAATACATACCCACATAATTCAAAATAGGTTAAAACTGTTTAAATGTATTTTGATACTTTTTATTTTACAGTAGAAGCCCTCTAGTCCGGCCTCGGATTGTTCTGCTGCCAAATAATCCGGCCGCGGTCTTCCTGAAATGAAATGTTCTGCCGCGGGCGGTTTCCCACGGCCAAAATAGACAAGAGTCAACTTTTTCCATGTTATATCATTAAAATACATCAGTTCAATTATTGACATTTTCCGGACCATTTGTTATTGGATGTCTTCTAAAACATTGTGTTTGTGTTCTATTTTTTATCTTAATCTTTTTTTAGTGTTTCACGGCCCGATGTAACACGAAAGTTAAATCACTAGTCGGATTATGTCGCTGTTACGGTTCCATTTACAAATTAGGTCCTTCGTTGACAGGAGACAAGTAGGCTTAATATTGTCCGTTAAACGCAGTTTCATCACCAGCGACCGCTTGTCTGTTGTCCGATCGTCATTTTGGCTTTATCACGTCTGAGCGAGCAAATCATGATTGTTACAAAGTCAAGCAGTATTGACTGGGCAAGTATGTGATCCTTAATTTTTAAATAGTCCCTAATAGTTAATTGATTGAACACACATATAATACAGGTCTCTATTTTACCAGTCTAATAAAGCGCTGGTTAATCCGGCCGGTGGTCCGGTCCCGAGGTGGTCGGATTTGAGGGCTTCTACTGTATTTGATTTTTTTAATCAAACTGATAAGTTTGTGATTTATATTTTTGTTTTATTATGATCTCAGTCCAACCTTCATTCATAAGCAAAGTTTTCAATAAATTCAAGAGAATTTGATGGTTTTAATTTCATAGATTTCCATGGTTACTCTAAATACAATTAATTATGCGCATTGGAGTATATCTAAGGGGTTGCAGTAAAAAAATCTATTTTTCAGGAGGGTGCTCAGAGATATTCCTGAAGAACTGTCTGATGTAGAGTACATTCAGTATATCCTCGTGTTTAAAAAGTGGAAGGTAAATATTCTAATTTATTTAAGATTGGTTGGATTACTTAATTTTAGTGGCATGAATAGGAAAATCACACTACTGTTAGTATACACCAATTTTGTTAACACTTTTTCAGAATGGGAAGGGAAGCTGCATGCCAGATAGTGGGGCCAGAGATCACAGAAACACTGTATAGTGAATGTTTTTTAAAAAAGGCTTATGGCCCTCTATGATTAGATCTGAAAATTGTATTAGGCCTAATAGATAATCAGAGTCAACCCCACATTTACTGTGTTCAGTTAACATGAGTATTGACTTTTTCTTGTTCTTAAATACTGAGATAAAATTGTAGCATAATAATTCCACCCAGAATATTATTAAGCATTACCTTACATTTTGAACAAGAAATACCCCTGTTTCAGCAAACCTGCGTACTTAGTGAATTTCAAAAGATATTGTTGCTTCTTTGTGATTTTATTATTAATTAATTACGAGGTGGCCCGTGCACAGATTGCACATTTTATGATTCTGTACGAGAGAAAATAACCTAAAGTACATGTATCTTGGTTATGAAGTGACAGAGATCTATTTTTGTTTACAATCTGACTTAAAAATTCGTCTGAAAGTAATCAGCTGTTAAGTTACAATTCACATTTATAAACATCGTACAATGAAAGTTGGTCAACATTTTAAAGCGCCCTCTAGAAATAAATCAAAGGCGAGGGAGGCGAAGCCCGAAACGATATGACCTTTTTTACAGTATTACGATTTGCCCCCCGCGCTATATCCTAAGCTTTAAAATGACACCTCAATCTTAAAAATCGGTTCAATAGGTCGTGAGAAAAAAGGACTTGACAGACGAAACCCGTATAGAAATAAGAAGATAGATAACAATGTGTTACAAATGTGGAAGGATGTGTTTTAACATCTGAACATTTGGAAGTTTATTTGCTTTTGACTGTCCTTCTGTTTATTTAGAAATATCTTAAAATTATCAGCATAAAAACTAATATTAAGTACATTATCACAAATTACTCTTAAACATAGGTTAAAATATGGTGATATAAGTTACGATATAACATTGAAATAATTGCAAAATTTACCAGACTGAAACATCAGTCTTATTAGTTAAATATTAAATTACAATTTCAGTCCTGTCTTTTTAGTGTGTCTTGTTTTATTGCTATATTCAGTCAAATATGTCTTACACTAGTCACGCTTGACAATACTTCTCAAAAATACAATAAAAAATATAGTAAATGAAGGTCATGTCATAATCATAATTATAGACAGACAAAATGATCAATAAAAACTAAAAATAGGGTATTTCTTAAAGGGAAATTCGCTAAAACAAACTTTTAATTACGTAAAAATTTAGGATGTAAATGTACACATAGGCAAAATCAAACATTTCACTTTACTTCAAAATCATGTATTTTAACATGTTCGCTGCTAAATATTGTTTGTATATTTGATGTATGTATGACCAATGCTGAAATTTTTAACTCGATATGAAGATTATATATGAATATATTTAGTTCCATTGAACATTTAAAAACAAGAAAATCAACAAAAATAATCATGATTTAAAAATAAATAAATAATGACGCACTTGTGCATCATTAGTACATACCATCAAATAATTGGGTGTATGTGGGTACAGACCGTTGCATGAGACGTGGGACAGTCCAACGCATGGTGTAGGGGAACGAGTGGGCTGGGAGGGGTATGGACTAGGAGTGGGAGAGGCGTTTGGCGGTGTACTAGCCTTGCTGCACAAGTTCGCCAACTTGCCTATTTAAAGTTCTACTACCAGTTCACTATTCAAGAATCGTTGTTGGTTTAAATAAATATTAAAATACTAATTTTTGTATTGTTTTACTGTTTTCAATAATAAAAATACTGTTTTCAAAATGAAATTCAATGTTTCACTGACTACTTCTATTGTGTCAATGTTTATCGTATGGCAGGTAGCCAACGGCACCTGACAAGAGCTAACAGCAGACTGGCGGTGCTGCACTCCGACGGCGGCGACTGGGCGCGCATGCGCAATAGCCTCCTTTGCTCCTGCACATCTGATACACTGTCTCATGTCTCGTGCAACCACCTATAATATGATATCAATATTAATAATAATAAAATGTGGGTGGTTTAAAAATTCATCTTATTAGGCAATATAAAGAATACAAAATTTTTATTAATAATTTTGAAATACAAATGAGGTTCTAACGTGTTTATAAAATGTATAAGACAACATATAACATGAAATATGAAATAGAATATGAAAGTGACAGAAAGACGAAGTTGGAAACTGACTATGTCAAATAAGCGTTAAACTAATGAAAATCAAAGTACAACGGTTGTCAAATCAACATTTAGTGCAAAAATTGTAAGAACGGCGGGAAAAAATAGGGTGAAAAAAATAGGCGCAGAACGCGCTTGTGCGTCATTCGCACCACTCATTGCAGCGGCGGGTAGGTAGATGACGCACAAGTGCGTCATTCGCATTGACCGTGTTAAATTGCTAGTAAAATAGGCCTAGCAATTAGAAGATTATACAGGGTGTTTTGCGATAAGTGTAACAAACTTTACCAGCAGATTCCTCACATCAAGACAAGAAAAAAATGTCATATAAACATAGGTCCCGAAATCTTTCGTTTTTGAGTTACAGCCAAAAATCAATTTTTTCAATTTTTAGTGTATTTATCACAGTTTTTGGCTTCTAGATTGAAAAATTATAAATATATTTTTATAAAATTACCACATTTCAAAAGAGTACAAAAAATACAAGTGATTTAACTGCTATTTTGTGCTTAATAATTAAATTTGGTTGAGAAAAATCAGTAGAAAAAAATTTTTTTTTCATAAAAAAATTTAAGGTTAAAAATATTTTTTGGTTTTTAACTGATTGTTATAAACGAACCGTTTAAGTATTTAGGGTGCAACTTTCCTAAAAGTTGTGAAATTTCATGGTGAACAAAATGATACCAAATAATGTATACATTAAATAGTGA
The DNA here is from genome assembly GCA_030545055.2 of Neoaliturus tenellus. Lineage (NCBI taxonomy): Eukaryota > Metazoa > Arthropoda > Insecta > Hemiptera > Cicadellidae > Neoaliturus > Neoaliturus tenellus. The sequence goes on from CM061531.1 coordinate 264,999,893, forward strand.
CTTTTTTATGTAAAACCCCAAAATATTGAAAGTGAACAAAATTTTTAAAGAAAACGTAAATAAGTAAGCGACGTTAAAAAGATGATGATACATGCTGTAATCCATTATAATTGTATTTGTTTGGTCTAAATAAGGTACTGTTGTAATCAATTTGTATTGAATCCTTAATAGAGAATAAGTTACATGAAGATTACTCTGCTTTCAGTGTCAACAATTATAAAAAATTCTAATATAAAAATGTATTTAAAATTATTTTACTAGAAATAACAATGTTATGGTGAAATACAGTAGGTAAAAATACAAAACCAAAGATTAATAAAACAGTCATTACTTTAATACCTTGTGAATTTTCAAGTCCTTATAAGAAATTTTCAAAATGACCACCATTTTTTCGTCTGCATAGTCTTGCCCGTGATATTAAAGAATTTGTTGCCGCACGGATGACTGCTGGATTGTTCTTAATGGCCTCAGATACATTTATTATTCTTTGTAATAATTCTTCTCTGGTTCCAGGTTTTGTTTTGTATACTTGTGATTTCATCCACCCCCATAAAAAGTAGTCCATTGGGGTAAGGTCAGGGGACCTGGCAGGCCAATGTACTGGTCCGTTGTTTGCAATAACCCTCTCGCCAAATTTCTCTCTTATTAGTTCCACAACTTCCCTTGAAGAGTGAGCAGGTGCGCCGTCATGTTGGAACCATAGGTTTACTCTGGTTTGGAGAGGAACGTCTTCTAAAAGTGTATCGAGCTCATTCAACAGGAATAAGAAATACGAGTCTCTGTTTAGATTACCTTCAATGACATAAGGACCAATAAATTTGTCAAGAACAAGGCCACACCACACATTCACAGCAAACCTTCGTTGAAAATGATTTTCTATCACTGCGTGCGGATTTTCTGTAGCCTAGAGGTGAAGGTTTTTCAAGTTATTTATCCCGTTTCTAGTAAACTGGGCTTCATCGGTAAACAAAACACATTTAATTGTTGGCCGGTTGTCCAGTACCCAACTGCAAAATCGTAGCCTAAAATCACTGTCCCCGTCATGAAGGGCTTGCACTTTTTGAAAGTGGTAAGGGTGCAACTTTTCTTTCTTAAGAATTTTCCAAACTTTCGTTTCAGACACTAGATGCTGGTTTGATAGTCTTCTAACACTTGTGCCTGGACTTTGCTGCACCGCTTGGATTATATTTTCTTCTGTGCGTACATCAATTTGATCGTACCCATCTCGCTCTCTTTTGTTAAATGAGCCAGTTTCTCTGAGTCGGTTGTGCAGATCTGTGAAAACTCTCGGGTTTGGATGATTTCTGTTTGGAAATCTTCTACCATATTCAACCGATGCTGCCCTTGAATTTCCATTACAATACCCATAAATAAAATGCATATCAGTATACTCACTGTTAGAATACATTTTCACTTTTAAAGGCCACACTAAATGAACTAAATAACCACCAGTTTATACACAGCAAACTCCTTTGACGGAACAGGAAACTATATTATACCTCAACAATGCAACTAGACAGCTGTGGATCGTGGAAACAGTGCTACCAACTCAGGAATGTAAATTACAAAATACATGACAAAACACTATGATCCATGAAATTTATTAAAAATGTTTTTACTATTAAATTTTACCGCATTGAACAAGTATGATTTCAATTATTTTGCAATTAAACCACAATGATATAGTTAAAATAAAAAAGGAGACTTTTTAGTGATTTTTTTGTATTTTTCACACATTTTGTTGATGTCTACATAATTATACTGTTACACATACTTAAAAGGTTGGGATATAGGATCCCGAGAACATTTTTATAAAGCTTTACATATTTTAAAATAGTAAAAATACTGTTAAGAATATTAAAACTGGAAATGTTTTCTGTAGCTGTCATATTTTACTAATTTGTAATATCGCTGACTTATTTATGTTTTCTTAAAAAATTTGGTTACCTTTCAATATTGTAGGGTTTTACATAAAAAAGTCACTATGTAATGTATACTTTATTTGGTATCATTTTGTTCACCATGAAATTTCATAACTTTTGGGAAAGTTGCAGCCTAAATACTTAAACGGTTCGTTTATAACAATCAGTTAAAAACAAAAAAATATTTTTGACCTTAAATTTTTTTATGAAAAAAACATTTTTTCTACTGATTTTTCTCAACCAAATTTAATCATTAAGCACAAAATAGCAGTTAAATCACTTATATTTTTTGTACTCTTTCCAAATATGGTAATTTTATAGAAGTATAATTTATAATTTTCCAATCTAGAAGCTAAAAAGTGTGATAAATACACTAAAAATTGGAAAAAATCGATTTTTGGCTGTAACTAAAAAACAAAAGATTTTCGGACCTATGTTTATATGACATTTTTTTCTTATCTTGATGTGAGGAATCAGCTGGTAAAGTTTGTTACACTTATCGCAAAACACCCTGTATATACCGTTTTTAAGATTATTCACAAAATATTTCCCGTCTTGAAAAATCTCAATAAAAAAATCCCGTCTCATGAATAAGACTTAAAATTTCTTGAAAAATTTGAGAAGTTTCGTTTCTTGTCCATCCCTTGCTATAAATTGTGTTGCTTGTTTAAACCCCAAAATCGTAATGTCAAAGTTGCTAGCTAATAATCAGCTGGCTTCTCGCCCTCTCTCCGATAACTTTTATCTTGGGAGTCAAAGTACTAGTTGGTCTTCTTAGGGAGAAAAATGTGAAACTTTACTTTCTCTTAAACTTGGACTTTACATCAAATATGGGGAAAATGATTTGTTTATACCCGGTGACAGATGCTGGTGGAGCGAAAGGAGGAGCGGCAGGAGATCAACCGTGTGGCAGCCGCACAACTGACGCCGCCACCGGGGTTTGCCGACCTGTACCACGACTCAGACAAGTACATGGGGCTACTGCCGGTGGTGGCGCGCGGTCGCAAGGATAAGTTCACGCTGATGCTGATGCAGGCGCCGGGGTTCAGCGTCAAGGACAACAGCGAGGTGAGTCAGCGATGCAGAGGAACCAATGACGTTAAACTAAACTAGAACCCTGGTGATCTAAACCCTATTAGTCTAATTTTCTGGGTAATCTGAACCGCTGATCAAAAATAAAATATTTTTTAGTGAAAGTTAATGTAAAGGAACAGGAATGCATGTTTCTTAATAGAAAACGACTTCAGTCTACTCAGGGCGTCAGATGATTGATTAAAATGTCCTACTGTATTACCAAAGGTTAGTTATATTTTGCTAAAATCAAAGAGTCTTGTTTACTTACTGTATACTGCAAAGCTGCTTCACTATTGAGGAAAACCTGACGATACATTAAAATGGTTTATATTACCTTGTCCATCAGTATCCAAAAATATCGAGTATTCCTCCAGGCACAGACTGTTACTGGATATTTTTGGATCTCTGACGGACAAGGTAATATAAACCATTTTAGTTAATCACGTGATCCAGGGACAATTACCTTCAAAAATGACAATAAATTTTTAAAACGGGGACAATCTATTCTTTGGAGATCTATTATTTGATGTCCGGTAGAGAGTCGGTGTACGATATTCCTGTGAGAAGACCATGATAAGGCCGCTACCAAGTAACTGCTAGAATCCAAACCGAGTGACATATAATGAAATTAATCTCATTATTATTGACTAATTTTACACAAATATAATAATACAAGGTGTGTGACTCTCCTTTGCTCAGGAGATAATTGGAAAAATATTCAAGAGTGACTCAAATGCCACAAGTTAATTTGGTAATGTTTTTATTTGATATGTTCAAATAAAGTAGAGAGATATTGTTATGTATTTTGTTGTATTATACTGAAAATATCATGTTTTGTCACTTATTTGCTTTTAGAAAGATAATTATTTGAAAATTTATTTATTAGGTAAAGGTTAATCTGAACATTTGGTAAGCCCAGTCTAAAGATTTGGTAATCTGAACATTCGGTAATCCAACCAGCCACCGGTCACAATTAGGTTGAATTAGTGGGGTTCTATTGCACAGAGTGTTAATTAGGGAAGTATATTTGCTTTTGATTTAGTAACGCTTGCGGGACGAAGTCGTGTGACTGGTAACAGCAAATTTTAAATTATATTTTAAGTTCTTTCTAGAGGAATTCTTTTTATGAATTAACCAATGGGTCTTAGTGAATCAATCAATCAATAAACTCTTTATTCACAATGAACAGTTTTGTACAGAGAATGGTGTCAATAAGGTCATAAAAATAAAAATAAAGCTCATCTACATTTAACAAAGCCAAGCCTTAAAAAATAACACACACATTTACTTTAACACATTACGCATATCCCTCAGCCTCAAAACCATTTTTTTCTTAAATCCAAGTTAGTTCTTCATAGGAGTACAAAACTTTAGCAGTGACTAATTCTTTCACCCTTCTACGAAATGTTTCAAATTTGTTAATATTTTTAATATTTAGTGGCATGTTGGTGTTCTAGTAAAAAGTTCAGTTCTATGTGGCTTTATTGACAAATTTTCTTTATTCCTAGTATTGTAGGTATGGATATGGCTGTGTCTTAAAAAATGTTCAAAATTTTTCTTTTCATAGGAAATTGTCATAAGAACATATAGGCAGAAAACTATAATGATTCCAAGTTTTCCAAAGTATTCCCTACAAGATGTTAAATTTATAATGATACAAATGGCAGATTTCTTTAATAATTTATCTAAATCATTTTAAATTGAGCCATAAATAGCTATACCGTAAGCTAAATGAGAATGAATATTGGCATAATAGATCATTTGAAGTGTCTCTGTAGTTACAAGATCTTGAATTTTCTTCAACAGAAAAATCCCAGCAGAGATTTTTTTACAAGTTTGTTAAATTTGCAAGTTCCAATTCAAATGTTTGTCAAGATATAGCCCCAAAAATTTTGTTTCATTGAAAATTTCAAAATCTTGATCCATAATGTTTAAATTGTAATGTTCAAAATGCAATAAAAACAATACTATCGTTGCTCACCGTCTGAAGTTAACAGTTGATCGTTTGACTGTTTAGGGCAGAGACTTAAAACAACGCATGATTAGCTAAGTTTCACCTACCGCCCATGATTTTTATTTAAGTTGCTGAGTGTCTATCAACATAGGTGTTTCATTGCATAGACTGATTCAAGCTCTTGTGACCTTTTAAACAAGATCAGTGTTTGAAATTTGTTTCCACAATTTAATTTTATTGTTGTTATTTATTTTTATGTTTGGTGGATCTTTAAGTGTTAATCTCAATATTTAGAGAAAATATTTGTGATTGATTTTTTTTAACAATTCCTTGCTCTTTGCTCAGGGCTACCAACACACCAGCCTGAACTTTGAGAGTTCGATCAAGTCTCTGGATGACCTTGAGCTCAATGAGCCAATACTGACGGATGAACTCATTGGCCTCTACGATAATGACGATCCTAAGGTCAGTAAACAACTTTTCACCTAATAAAATGCCAGTTAGTCGTTTGCAGGAAAAGTCGTGAATGGAAACGTGAGTAATCCGTTCAAAGACCCTTTTGATAGAAAAGCAAATTTAACCCCTTTGTGTGCATATATTTTTATCATTTGGCTGTTAATTGGTCTAACTCGCAACTGCACCAGTGGTCTAGAACCCACCTTCTGTCGGCTACTTTACTCTTCCTTCTCTTTTCACTCTTTGCCACCCCTGTTTAACAATTGTACTCCTTATCCCTCAGGCTTACACACTTGCTAAAAAAAGAATTATATTTGTGGTGTTAAGTAGACAACACAGAAATTGTTTTGTTGACAAACATTCCAGCAACACAAATATTCATTAATCTCCTTTTTTATTTCTCTTGAGTATGATCAATTTTATGTAAGGGCAGAAAAAAATAATGGACGGTTTACAAATTGCAACAAATAGTATGTTTGTAAGTATTTTTACAAATTTTTAAGTTTTGTACTTTTATGAGTGAAAAAATAAGGCAAGTAATAAAAACACATTGAGAAGCACATAAGAAATCTTTAATGGGAACAAATCGCACAAAATTGTAAGTTACCTTATTATTTAAAGAATCCGTCATTCAAATGATGTCCATTTCTCATCATCCACTCTCCTCTACAGAAAATTTATCTTAAAAAATTTGATCTCTGCACTCTAAAATTTAATCTACCTCATAATATTCAACCATAAGAGCAAACTATCAACCACCAGACAGACGTATTGTGATTGCATCATCAAAAAAGTATAATATAGTTTTTAGTTTATAGTTAAGAGTTTTTTTTTAGTTTGCCAAAATTTGGCTGGCTTTGGGTTTTCCACGCAGCTGTTAAATGTAGTTATAACTAGTTATGTAACTAGTTTAAAACAATAATTTGTAGTGTCTGTTATAATTGCAAATACTATTAATACTTATGAGAAAAACTCTCTAAAAACTGTTTTTAAACTACTTGTATTAGCCAAGACAATGCTGTTTTGCCACGTGATACTCCAACCACCTTTTTTTATAGTTTTCCTCTCTTTCAGAATGAAGTATTAACATACAAATTATGATTTTCAGAGTGAAAGGCGTACACTGAACTACATGAAGGAGATGTGGTCCCAGTTGGACGAACTTGATCCAAACAGTCTCGAGGAACAAGTTATGGCTGACTTGCTGGAAGAAGACTTCACAGCCAAGCTTCAAAAGAGACATGAGGCTGAAGAAAAACAGAGGCTGGAGAAGGCGGCTAAAAAAGCTCCCAAAGCGAAGAAAGCAACAAAAATAACAATGAGAAACAATGCCTCGACTCAATGTGGGATGGGCTGCATGCACAGTAATGTGCCGAGATGTTATGGAAGAGTCGCAGCCGGGCCAGCAATGAAGAAGGAGATGTGTATGTATGGCGACTTCAAGGGTCGCAAGGCAGTGAGCAAGATGGAGGCTGACAGTCAGAGTCAGGACGAGATTATCGTCATTGACGATGACGACGACGAACCTCCGATCAAGGTGGAACCGGGAGTGAAGGACGAAGAACCGGAAACCATGAAGTGGGAACAAAGTCAACCGCGGGTAGAGCTAGAAACCACTAAGTGGGAACAAAGCCAACCACCGGTAGAGCTAGAAACCACCAAGTGGGAACAAAGCCAACCACCGGTATTACGAGCAGTGGTCAGGCCAGAAAATATAGAGCAATTGGCTCCAAATGAGACCGTGACCAGTGATACGGCGGAAGAATCAACTATAGATATACCAGGCGGAGTTAGTGAAAGTAGTATGGAAGAGAAGGGTGAAGAGAGTGAAATAAAACAAACAGGGTTAGACGTTCCGGGAGAAGCTGTGGCGGATACGGTGAAAGAAGCGGCGGTTGTCGAAATGGCTGCAACCTCTTTGACAAACGCTACTTCGACTGCCGAGTCCGAACCTGTGGCTCCTCTCGAGGAACCGAAAACCACAACCGATTTGTTACTAGAGGAATTCAGTAAAGTGTCAACAACACAAAGCGGTGTCCCTCAATTTTGGGTTGATATGGAAGGAAATCTACAGAATCAGCCTTTAGATGATCTTTTTGACCCTAATGATCCGAACGACGGATTCATGTTCTACCCAGATGGCACCGGGGACACTCACAATTGGTCTTTCTCGCATGACTTAATTCTCGGTCAGTACGATAACGATTTGTTCTCATACGAATGCGGAAATATCAATGCTTTTCCTGACTTCTACAACGATCAGCAAGACATGGTATTCACCGGAGCTGATATTCTATCCCCTCCTTTGCTGGATATGATGAGAGAGTATCAGGAAGATGAACCGGGAGAGTATCAACTGACGACACACTTTGAAGACTTGAGCACCATGGTTAGCGAGAGCTACATGGAGAAGAGCTCGAGTCCGGAGAGAGAAGAAGAAGGTTCAAAAGAGAAGCAACAGGACGGACCCACCGTTGTGTTTATTGACAAGCGGAAGGGTCGGCGGGGGAAGAATAAGAGTAAGGTTAAACAAACGAGTCCTCCCATCAAAGAGGTGGAACCCCTAGTTGAGAAAAAGAGCAAAGAGAAACCTGTTGAAGGTATGTTTTTATTTATATTTTTTTATCGAATACCCTTGGAAAAAAACAGACATTTCATGCAGTTTAAACAGAAGAAAAATCAAATTTTTTATGATATTTTACAATTAAAAATTTTTCCAATTGCAAATATTAAGAAATTAATTTGTTTGTCAACTTGGTTAAAGTCATGACAAAAAACGTTAAGAATTTTTCAGTTCACAAATTTTTTAGTTTAAATTTAAAAAAATTTCAGTTAATTGATTTTTGGATTTTGAATACGAGAAGATATTTCATTTTATCAGTGGTGAACTCAATATAAACAATTTAATACCTGAAGACTTTTTATGCATTTTTTATTCAATTCTAAACATAGCCTATGTATTATTTTTTATTATTTACAACTGCAATAAAAGTCAATTATATAATGCATGCACTTTTTGGAGAATTAGCCTATAATAAGAAGTCTGTCAAGACACCTCACAAGAAATTCAAGGTGGAACTCTTTGGAGGTTTTGGACCAGGAATAAAGTAAAGGAACATCTGGGAATCTCACATGATATTTTATGTATATTTTTTTAATCATCAATTTGGAACTCTTTGGAAATAAAATATATTTTTATAACATTGATCTACTATTCATAAATAAATTTGCTACCAAAAAAATTGAAATAAATAAATAGATAGAAATAAGAGAGAAAAAATATATAAAGTTTTGAAAGATCTAATTGGTTGAGAATAATAATAATAATAATAAGGCCTTTTTATATATTTAGTACTGGTATTTAATAAATTAGCTATTATTTTAGTTACTAAAAAGTCTGATAATCGTCTTACTGCTACAATGTACATTATTTTATGCGATTTTACAATTATATTTTATAAAATCCAATATTGGTACTTGGAATTTTAACTTATTTGATCATATTGAAGAATAAAAGATTTACTTGTACAAGAAAGAAAATGGATGGATATCTACATGAATAAAGAATATCATTTTTCAGTTCAGGATGGACTAATTGCTTATTTCATGGTAGAAATAGTTATTTCGATCTAGATGAGGTTTATTTAAAACAATCTACAAAAACAAGTTGTGAAAACAAAATAACTAGGAAGCAATTTAATACTCAAATCTACAATGCAAATCTGTTCTGGAAATAAAACCAAGATAAAAAATTACTAAAATATTTTTGCAATCAATGATGGCAAAAATCAGGAAGAAAGAAAGATACTTCAAGAAGCTCTTCGATTGCCACAAGGATTTTGTACTTTGATATTTCTACTTATCGGAAGATCTCACAGTCTGTCTACAAATATGAAGAAGGCAAAGAAGATCTCACAGTCTGTCTACAAATATGAAGAAGGCAAACTAAGGATAAAAAATGTTTTAATTCAATCCAAAAACTAAAATCTAATTAGAAAATTTTAAATTTTTATTTTAATTCTGGAGAAATGTTTTTAAAAGATGTGGTTTTTCCTAAGTTATAATACGTATAATTTGTATTCATCAATTTGAGTTTATTATTCATTGTTATGCTAATGTTTTGAATTTGTTAACATTTACCTTAATCAAGTTAACGTTCTAGTATTTTTTTTAATATTCTTTATTTAATGAAAAGAAAGTAAAACACATCTAACAAGTATTTTTTTTTTTTAATTTTGGCACAGACATTATAATCATATAAAAATTTAAAAGTAAATTTCTTAATAACATGATTATTGGCGATAGTAATGATCTTCAACCAATATTTGTGTTGCTTGTAACATGAAGAATACTTAGAGTAAATGCCCAAAAATTACAAAATCGGGAATCAGTCTACCAAAAAAACAACTAACTTTTCTTCAAGATATTCAAAATCTACAATTATCAGAGAAAATTAATGTATTGGATTAAAATGTAATAATCTAATTAATAATGATAAAGATATGATTACACAAAATGGTGGAATCTTTCAAACAGCTTGCTGCTATAGAACATCACCAACTGTGAGAAAACAAGAAGGAGCACGCACACTTTCAAAGGCTTTTGAACAATCTCTAGCAAGTACAGAAAAGAACTAATAATTGATTGTTGCTTTGGAATGCTTTCATACGAATCTTAGAATTTTGGCATCTACACAAGAAGAGGACTAATGAAAAAGCACTCTTTCAAAGGCTCCTATAAAGTTTTATTATTTAAGCAGTTTATCAAGTTTGGTAAATAAAGGTGAGGAGGACTAATACACTCTTTATTTTTAAATTATTGGTGTAAATTATGACAAATTGAATTATTAAATTAAAATATGTGTCTGTACAAATTTAACAATTTGAGTCTACCAATTCCAAAGCATGGAAACAAAATAAGAAATTTGTTAGTAAATATCATAAAAAAGGTCAAAAACCCAAATTGCATAATTTTTAAATGGAGTAGCTAATTTATCTAACAAAATGTGTTTGGAATAATAAAAATAAATTTTAAATAAGATTCCATGTAAAAAAGAGTTTTTGCCTCTGTTTTTAAAATTAAACCTTTTTGTAGATTGAAAAAGAAAAAATTTATGTAAATATATATATAAATCAAACGTATTTTACTCATCATTGGAAATGGATTTGAAAAGAGTGGGCCTACTAATATTGAATGCCCACCACTCTCATCAATCTTGAAAAATTAAGAACTGGAATATTACTGGATATATTACCATAAAAGGAGCCTAAAAATTACTTGTTAACGTTCCTTGACTGCCAACTCCAAAAAAAGTGTTGTTTGACGTAAAAAATGTGTGTATTAATTAAAAGAAAAAAAAAACTGACCTGCTTTTTATTTCAATTAATTTAATTTGTAAAACCACTTGAAACCTGATAAAAGTTAATCTATTGAGGTCTTGTAGTATTTATATATGGGGAAAATAGAGGCTAAGGTGAATTTTGTGTAACCTTAATGGTCTAAAATATGCTATTCAGTTAGAAGATAAAATTAATAGAAATTAATACTACTAACTAAATGTCAGTAATATAATAATCATCAGTTGACATCATTATTAAAGTTATTAAAATCATACCTTGTCTCTTTACAAAAATTCCATTGGTGTAAATAAAAATTTACCTTTTTAGTATGGTTAAAAATTTTCTAAGGCTATTAAAAAATTTACCAGAAAATTCAACTATGGGCTAATAGTTTTCAATTTTTAAACTATCCTTTTTCATTAAAATTAATTCTAAAGGCCCTACTGCAAAGAAGTGATAAAATTTGGCCGAAGAATATTATAGTGGAGATGGCTCATGGAAATATTAGTGTGGAATGGTTGGAAATATGGCTCGTGGAAATAGTGAGTAAATGACATGAAATTTGAAAAACACTCAAGCACCGGATAACAAGAGTCACCAGCAAACTTGTGAAGAATGGCAAACTTCTGCCATCGTTGGATTGGAATCATCATCCGTTTGTCTTCACTCAAGAGGAGTGTTTCAACGACTTGTGGAATTAATAATAATTGATTAATGATTTTTCCTTCTGTCATGAAAATAAAAATAAAAATAATTAATGGAAAGCAACTCTAACATGTTAACTAATTATGTTAACAACTCTAAATGTGGATTATAATCTTAGTCCATCATTTTTACAACTTCAGCAGTGCATAAATTAAAAAAAGAAGAAAATTAGATTTGATCATCAATTAAATGTTTTTTCTCTGTAAGACTTAGAAATTACGCTTAAAAATTTGAAATCCCAACGTTTAGAAAAAAACCATAATTCGTACGTTTTTCTTTATCAAAAAGGCTATTAAGAGTTTGTAAACTGTAAATTTTAAAATCAATTTTTTTCATATTTTCAAATCTATATGCATTATTTTACTTTTCTTTAGGAGAACCAAGCCTTGCTAATAGAAATATTTACATTACTAATTTCTTGATTTTACTATTAAAATAAGATCAAGCAATGTTATTTTAATAAATGCACCTGAGAATCAAGCAAATTTCATTAAGAATTTTAATAAACATAAAAAAAAACCCAGTGGAAGTACGCTTTAGGATTCATCATTCTTTCGGAGGATCGAATGCAGTTACATTCAGGATTTCAGCCCTTTTCTGGAGAATCGAGGAAATGTATCGGCAATTCTTCATCACTTGAGGATCAAGAGGAGTCATCCAAGGATTTCAATATGCAAGTATGAAAGATCAAGATTAATCAGACAAAATAAAGTCTTAAGTATCTATTGAAATACTGGTTAAAATAATTTATACGATTATTTTAATGGAGCATAACTCATGTGTTATAGTTTTGTGCAGCAAGATTAGAAATATTTTTATTTTGGAGAATCAAGTGGATCAAAAAAAGTGGCTTTTTTGAAAATTGAAAGCTGTTATTTTCATTCTGATTGTGTATAGTTTTATGGAAGAAAGCGAATTAAACATTTCTTTCATTACTGAACAATTTAGATGTGTACTCACCTCCAAACGACTCTTCATATTGGGAAAAACATATCTCAAGTCAAACTTCTCGTCATATTCTTTGAAGCCTCACAAAGGAGAAAAAAGTCAAAAATATTTCACTAAAAATTTTGAATTGCTGAGGAAGAAAGTATCAATAAATTTATTTAGTCCAGAATCCGAAATGTTTTCCGTTACTAAGTGACAAATTGCTACACTTAAAAAATGGTCAATATTGTTGAAAATGTGCTAAAAGAGTCATTGTGCTATTGCAAGAGTTGTGGAGAAAAAATAAGCACAATTGATAAGTAGAAAGTGAACACTAAATGAGCTGAAGAAAGTTATAAAATCAATAAGTAAATGAAAACATGTTATCAACCATGCCTTCATTTATAAAACAGGTTTGAATTTAACTGGTAAAACGTATTTTGAAAGTTTTAATCGTTCAAAATGTTTTTATTGTCCAGTACTTCTTAACATAATATGCATTGCAAAAATTCATGTTTTCTGTGTTAAACACTGTAAAGTAATTGAGTAAATTTGTTTTTAAATTTATTAAATTTTTCTCACTTCCATGTCAACTATTGGCAAAGAAAAAAAAAAACTATCATTCAAAATCTTGATTATTCAAAAATTTTTCCCCAATTTTTGGAGGAACTATGATAAAGGTGAGTAAAGATTTGTTAATATTGATTATTAAGTTAGTTAAAATATTTTTCATACTTGCAAATCAATATTTAAATGTTAAAATATTTTTTATACTTGCAAATCAATATTTAAATGTTATCACTAAAAATAACCTTTCTTTTATATTTTTCAGGTTTCGAGAAAATATTGTTGTACCATATCAATATTGATGGACCTATACTGTCAAAAAAACAGTATTGTGGTTAACAGTTAATTGATATGATACACAGAATATCCAACCTAACCCTTCCAGTCCCTGTAGCTTCCCTTCGAGTTGTTTGTCGCTTAGATCAGATGTCATCAAAAAGTAAGTTTCCTGTTAGGAGAGAGTTGGTGATCATCACAAGACGGATTCATTGTACCAAACTGTTCAGGTGATAGCAGTCCACGTTGGTTGAAATAATTTCCTTCTGACAGTTTTCTTCTGTCCTTTACTTTAAAACAGAATTTGAAACATCTGACGACTTGACTGTTGACTTTCCTCAATATATCCCAACTTAGGCAAAGTTTCCAGCCTAATCTTATATTTTATGCTTTGTTATCTTTTAATTTTAGTTATTGATTTATAGTTTTTATCAGAAAGAATGTCCAGTAGCCTTTGAAAACTGAATTTTTTATTTCAGGTAGACAATTATGAAATTTTGTTTGACATGTATTCGTAACTTCTTAGTAATATACCCTACATATTATTACTGTATCATTTAAATTTAATCATAAGCCATAAATTTATTATCAGTAATTTTTCTAAATCCTGCTTTCTGTCAATGTCATTTTTTCACTTTAATTAGTTTGTTTTCACTTACTCTGTTTTATTAGAATATTTTTGTGATAATTTTTACCTATAATAATTGGTGCAAAATGTTTAATTTTCTTAAGTCTAAAACAGATTTACTTCTTTAACTTAAACTACCTGTCTGAAATTCTGTTTTATTAGTCATAAAATGAACCTTATTACTGACCATGAATCATGTGAGTGTTGTTGTTCAAACAAATGGCAAATGATGTGGAACTTCGTTATATTTTAAATACTTTTATAGCTGTACACTTCTTAACCTTCTGTTTTGCCTATAACTGGAAGAATCATTATTTGGAATATAAGTTAATCTGGTATTTTTGTACCATGAATCTTTACACGGAACAATAACCTTTTAACTACTATTTTCAAAAAGTATGAAAAATACACACAACTTGGTTCTCTTTTGTTGGCCTCAAAAATTTTTTCAAAACATGAGTTAAGAGATACCGACTTCATTTCTTCAGGAATTTTACTGTAATTGCTTCTTCTTTGTCTCTCTTTTCCTTTTAGGACTGTTCATAATCCGTTGCCCATAGCAAGTCTTCATTCTACTTTAAGATGTTTTCCTCCCGATTGGGAATATGTCCACTCAATATATTTGTAACTGTATATTTTAATAATTCATTACTTAAAGATTTAAGTCAGTGTCAGGTCTTCTTATCAGTGTCAGGTCTTTTTTGTTTTGAGTGTTCATTTCTTGTCTGGTTTGAACACTTATTTACCCTTTTGTTAATACTTCTTTACCTTAAAATCATTCAAATTGAAATGGTTTTAATTTCTCAACATTGGAAACCGTTCTTCACCAATCGTCTGTCTTCTTCACTGTAGAGTCTCAAACATTTGATTTCAGTTCATTTAAGTCAAATGAAATTTTTACAGCAGGCAATTGAAAATTGTTTGCTTTTGAGTCCATATCAAGGGTAATAAGACTTAAGATAACTGTGAAAATTCTGTATTTTCATGATTTATTAGTTTTAGATCTAAATATGTCTTCCTTTTTTCTCATTTTTAAGGGCGTTTTTTTAGTTTCAAATGTGAATACTTTTTGCATTCTGTTAACCTTGTGAAATCCTCAAACTGCAATGAGTTTCATGTGTCAACAATGGAAACTTTTTTTTGGACTGTTTCTGTCTTCTTGACTTCCACTCACCACTGTGGTTTTCACAGCTGATTTCAGTTTACTGAAGCCAATGAGGTTTTTTTAAGATTATATTTATTCCAGGAAATGTTTTCACCGAGGACAATCCTTGCTTTTGTGTCCACCCCTATCACCCTGACATCCATTCCCTTAATCAATTCTTTTGAAACTCACGAGTTGGGAATCCAATCCTAGGACTTTTTTCTTTTGCTCATTTAATCTGAAGATTTTAGGCTCAGATTCTCTGAATCAATCATTTTCCTGAACTAAAAAAAATTCTTAAATTAAAAACAGCCGCTGTGGGTATTTTGTTGAAAAGTTGGTTTTAAAACAAGTAGAGGATGAATACATAGTTTGAACATCTGGGTAGTTTTGATCAATATGAAATAATTGAGGGGAACTTGAGTGTATTCACGTACTATTAATTTAACTACTAAAATTTATTCATTCCCTGATATGATTTTAAGTCCCTCTCAACTAGTCACTGGATTTTAAATTTTAGATTAGACACTTAAGAAGCTCCTTTGGGCTAGTAGAGCAGGCTATGTAAACCATTAATGGCTTTTGGACAAAATGTGGTATTGTATTCCCCGGTTTCGGACACAATTTTTGACCAATTTTATTTAAACTTGGTTATTATTAATTAAGTAGTTAAATTAGAGGTAAAAGTTTAAAAACGTGAAAATATAATTGAGCGTCATTAAAATAAATATAAATCAATTTCCTTACTCTTATTTTGTTTTGCTAATACAGCTTTTATTCACTGAATATCAAGTATGAAGGCACTGACTTTTATTTTTCAACAAGAAATTTTTTTAAGAATGGATGTTTAAAAAATGTGAAGTATACTCTTTAAAATTAGAAAAACATTGGAATTTCACTTCTTAAAAATTTTTTATCATAATTCACTAAACACCAGATTATAATCTTACTTTTTAATATTCATTACATATTTTCATTACCTAGAATATTCACTGACTCACTTTAATACGGAAGACATGTTAATGCGAAAGGCTGCCATTGTACCACACAAGTCATAGTCGATCTATGTTACCCATACTATTTTGACCTAAAACTCCCAACAGACTTTGGCCAGAAGGTTACTCAAACTTTATTTTAAAACATTTTAAATGTTGATGTTACTTTTATTTTGACAACTTATTGAAGTAAATTTACCTCAACCCTTTAAGGACCAACCTCTACAATATATCGGCAATGGTTGTAAATCCTTATTATCGCCATCCTTCGTACCCACTTTTATTGAATTTTGGCATTTTAAAGTAAAAATATTGTTATCTTCCACATTTCAAAGCAGCAGAGGCAAATTCCACGCTAGCCTGCCACCGTTTATTTTACGTGGACCCTCCATCAACATTCCCACAGATCGGCTAACCCTTAAAGTGTTGCACCATCAGGTCAGGTTTGGTCGTCAGGTACGGATTCAAACCGGCGCCGAAGTACACATCCTGGCCAAAGTGCCTGCGCCTTAGTCTTCTCAGCTAACAGTACCGGCAGCCTAGAAACGAAAATTGGGGTTAATTGTGTGCGCTCCTATCAAGGAAAGTTGTAGGCCGGTAGTAAGTGAATTTCCTCCTTCAGTTTGATTTATATTGTAATACAAAATCTAATCCAAGGATTGATTAAGGAAAATTGATCTTTTAGTACTTAAAGAAATGGGAAAAAGCTCAGAGATTGGATTCCTTACTCGTGAGTTATGCTGTTAAAGTTGGAAAACATTTTGGTTTTAAAGTTTTAGCCAAATTTTGACTTACATTAATACCGTACCTGCTACTGCAAAAGACTCATAGAGTAGATACGTTTATCTTTTAAAATTATGTCTAACTTGAAGGCCTAATACTTTGGTTGTTAGGAAGACTGTTCGTTTGAGTTTCATAATCATGTTATGAAACACATTATGTCTGTTTGCCAAGTCTTTCCATCTTATTTGTGTGATATTTATAGTTATTATAAAATGTATCAACTTGTTTCCTTCACCTTTCCTAAAATTAACCTGTTATTTTCCCCCTCATTTTCTTTACTTGGCCTTTAAGTAACTATTTTCTTGAAATCATAAATTCCAAGTGTACTTTATTCCTCCTTTTCCTTCTGTGCCTTAAAAATGCCTTATTTTTCACCAGCTAAGTGATTTCCTCTCATGTTCTATTTGAGGATTGTTGCATACTATCATTTTAATTTTGGAACATATATTTTCATATAAGCACTTCTAAGCCCTCAAATATAAGGAAAACTCATAAACTCCCCAGCACTTTTCTGTATTTTCACCAACATCTTCTTCTCTTTAATATGTCATCAATAAATGATTTTACCTTATCAGTGACAAATTTTCTTGCTTTATGTCGTTATTTTAAGCTTCCTGTCTTTTATTTTGTTGTCACGTCTTTTTCCTATTTTCAACGCTTAAAAACTATCTGATCATTTGGAAATATGATTTAACATTTATTTTCTCTGTGCTTACTGCTTTCTGTCTATCCTTTTAATTAACCTTTCCACCTCTCCTATTTTCCATTCTGTCAGTTTCTGTGACCTCCCACCTCTCTTGTACCATCTGTTGTTCTTCTTCATGCTGTAACTTTTCCCTTGTTCTGTCTGGAAGATGTGAGTAAAAAGCCAAAGAAAGGCCAACGTAGAAAGAGGGTGCATTTTGAAGAAGTGGAGGAGGAGGAGGAAGAAGAAGAGCCAGAGCCTGAACCGCAACCGAAAAAACGAAAAGGTCGGCAGAGGAAAACTGTTGAACCCCCTCAACCCGTCCGGTCACCCTCACCAGCCCCAGTTGCAAGTGGTACGTAAAAACAAGGAAAATAGTTTCAGATATTTCAGCTGACTTTGAACTTTAACATAACTCTTGCACATTTTAATTAATTACACTGCAGTTGAGTTGATTATCCAAACTACTAAGGACCGGAGATGGTTCAAATAATCAAAATGTTTGAATAACCAAACATTCAAAACCACTTATAAGTTCTTAGAAAAACGATGATCTAAGAATATAAATAGGGTATAGATATTCTGTAACTAGAAGTAAAACTATTATAAAACTATATTATGAAACTATTCAGCTATTTGTTAATACCATTAATCCTCGTATCCATTCACCAGACTGTTTTACAAAAAAAAAAAAAAAAAAAAATACTTCCAAATCATCTATAGAATTCAATAAAAGAGATCAAAACCGAAAATAGTACTCATTTCTTTACATATGTAGACGCTTGCTTTTTGTTTGCCATTGTGCAATATTTTTTACTGTTTACTGAATTAGTAGGCCGTTCAGGGGTTCAGACAATTGTCGCTCGGATAATCGACACTCGTAACATAGCTGTCGGACAACCGACAGTGATGATTGTTGGTCATCTCAGGTTCTTGTGAGGCTCGGTGTGCCGCAGGGATTGGTTCTGGGGCCTTTTTTATTTGTTATTTTGGTACCTGTCTATTATACATAAGCCACTACCGGTATTTATTTTTAGATTATTTTGAATTGCAGTCTTAAAGAATCACATGAATTGAAAGAAGACTACTTTCTGAACATTGTATAAAAGTTACACGTTTCTAAGTTTTACGGGTTTTGAGTTGTGCTTGCTTAAAGTCAGCCATGTCCACCACTGATCGTGGTGAACGCATCTCTGCCGGAGGCCGCGAAGCTGGGTTACTTGTAGCTGCCTTGTCGGTCTTACGTATGACTAGACTTATCACTACCATGTGATTTATTTGAGTTAGTGAAAGTATTTCTGACTATCAATATATTACTTAATATCAATAAAAAAAAAAAATACCCTTACCGCCGCAGTTCTCTGTAAACTTGGCTGAGTACATGTAGCAGGCCTGGTGTTGAGGAGATGCGTTCGCGTTGAGATACAAGAGTTCAAAATAACATAAGTAAAGTAGTTTGCTTATGTATAACAGACAAGCAACGTTGTTTTAATTTGTCATTTAGATTTATATGCTTCTTTCCATGCTGCATTTTGTATGCTGATGACGTAACTTTTTTCATACTGACCTCTGAAACCCATCTCAATCCCTTCATGAGCAAGGTGATGTCAGAAGCCAGTATTTGCTATAATTCAAATAAATTGTTGGTTTTTCAACGTAATAGAGGCACAAAGGTAATTGCTACTTAACGTAATTGTAGCTTAGAAATAATGTTCATAATTATGTAAATGAACCTAGGTTAATCTGTTAGGTTTTTTTTATGAAGATTGTCATGGTTTAATCACATCAATGAATTGTGTAAAAAGTTGTCACATTTAATTTATGTTATTAGGCTCCTTAGGAATTGTTTATCGGTCAACTATGGAATTTTGACCGTGGTCTAACATCGGTGTCATGGTGTATGAAATTTTGTACTAGGGGAACTGCCCTTCAGCTGAAGGAGTTTTTTTATTACAAAAAGTGTTAAGAATTATTACCTTTCTCCTTATCTAGCACATTGTAGGCCATTATTTATAAATGAAAAAATCCTGACTGTCATAAATCACTTTATTTTGGAATGTCATCTTGATGTAAAACTAATCTCGGTAATTTACCTTTAAATGCTGATGTACATAATTATGGTATTAGGAATAGGAAAAATATACATGGAAATTTTAGTAAATTGGGATTTACTTAGAAATGTCACAATGAGATTGGTATTATTCTCCTTAATTGGCTCTCTCCGGAAGCTCACTGTTTCTAACATTAAGTTTAAGAAGTATGTTAAGGACTGGTTATTGTTGAATCCTATGTATGACCTTTAAGAGATTTTTTAATGCAATTTGTATGAAATTAAATTTTAACTTCATGACTTGGGTATTAATAGATATTACTATCTATAATATGACTTGATATATTGTACTGTATTTAATGATCAAATAAATATTGTCTATTGTCTACTTGACTACCACTAAGTAAATATTCTGGATGCTCCAAATTTTCATTCAAGATCATCTAGACTAATGATCTT
Source organism: Neoaliturus tenellus (assembly GCA_030545055.2). Classification (NCBI taxonomy): domain Eukaryota; kingdom Metazoa; phylum Arthropoda; class Insecta; order Hemiptera; family Cicadellidae; genus Neoaliturus; species Neoaliturus tenellus. Next base: position 265,019,857 of record CM061531.1, read on the forward strand.
GAAAATTACTACAAAAAAATAGTAATGTGTATGTTTTAGCATCTTAAGTTCTTCTACAATTTACCAGCAGTGCACCCACCCCCCCCCCCCCCCCCACTTCTCTTTTTAGCCTGGACGACCACATTTCATGCTTAAACATGAGAGGTCACCTCTAGTATCTGTGTAACTTAAAACAGTGACGGTACCTGGCTGTCTTTAGATCACCGCACAGTCATTTTGGCACAGTGACTGGCTGTAGAGATTTAAAAAAGATGAAATAATTTGCTATAAAATAATGGGAGGGTAAAAATATTTATTTGGTTGTAAATATTTTGTGTTTTACTCAGGGAGGAAACCCAGAGGTTCCCAAACTGCTTCTGCTGTGTTACAAAAAAGAAGGCCCCAAGTCGGAAAAGATAATGAGGTAAGTTGCAAAAATAATTTTTTGAATTTCAAAGTGGCAATTTCATCACTAAACCCTCGCTAGTGCAAGTTTGTCCTCACATTTTATACATTTGCCGTATTATAATTCATCATTGAAACCCACATATTTTATTACGCTGCAAACATTTAAGATTCTGCAGTACCTACGCCATTTCGGCGTTTTTTCCCATAAGAACAGTGTTAAATTTGAAACATTACTTTGAGTTTATTTTTCGTCTGAAAATTACAAACTTGATGTCATTTTAACCCTAGATCTGGCGGTCGTCACTTTTGTGACGATTTGCGTGCGGTTACCAGCGGCGTCGTCACTTTTGTGACGATATCGACATGGGTCGGAACTTTCTAATATTAAAATATGAAAACCGTTCTTAACCGCAATGAATCTTATACCATTAGAAAGAGGAGGTTCTGAGGATTCATATTCATGTATAAAACATTATTGAGCGACTTTTATGTAGCGAGAAACATAGTAAGGCTTTCGACAGCATCTCGCATACAATACTTCTAAACAAATTGGAAAAACTGGGAGTAACTAAATTATCTTTGAATTGGTTCAGTTCATATATCTCCAACAGAAAACAGTACGTTGAGATTGTTTCTTCAAAGAGTAATAAAATTACTAAATATCATTCAGAACCATTAATTACAAAGTATGGAGTCCCTCAAGGTTCCATTTTAGGCCCTTTATTATTTATTTGTTATGTGCAAGGGATGCCCACAGTATTAAAAAACAATCATGCCACTAGTAGCAAACTGGTTATATATGCTGATGACTCTAATTTAATTTCCTCATCAAAAAGCTACCAAGATCTTGAATTCACATGTACAGAGCAGCTAAAAAACATTCAATCTTATTTTTTGGCAAATAGTCTATTTTTAAACACTGAAAAAACTAATTACATGTTTTTTTCTACAGCCCAAAATAAAGAAACCCCTAACATGTTTATAAATATTGATCAAAATCAAATAGAACAAATTAATGTCACAAAATTTCTAGGATTAAACGTAGACTGTCACCTAAGTTGGGACTGTCATGTTCAATGTGTATCAAATAAAATTGCATCTGGTTTATATGTGTTAAAAAGGATGTCTTTTCTGTGCAATTTGGAAACATTGAAATCAATATATTTTGCTCATGTACATTCTCATTTATCTTATGGATTGGCTATATATGGAGGAACATCAAAACAAAACCTTGACAAAATTCTAAAACTTCAAAAAAAAGCTTTAAGAATTATACTTAAATTAGACATAAATGAGTCAGTTAAACAGCATTTTTCAAAATTAGAAATACTAACTGTATATGACCAATATATACTTGAATGTATAATATGTGTCAAAAGCCAGTTTCATAAACAAAATTTCCACAGGAATACTCATTCACATTTTACCAGGAACAGAGATGCAATAAATCTATCTCAGCATAGATTGAAATTCTTTACAAAAAAAGCAATGCATATGGGATCAAAATTTTTTAACAATTTGCCTCTAAACATAAAATCTAAAATAGACAACTCATGTTTTCGAAATATTTTAAAAACATACTTATTGCAAAAGAGCTGTTATTCAATTGAAGAATATTTTTCTTAATTTATTCGTACAAAGCCCATCGCTAAATAAACATACTACGTCACTTAAATATTTTTTGTTGTTTTTTATTTTTTTTTTTTAAGGGAAAGTTTGTAATAGTTTTAATAATTTTATTTATGTTTCTGAATTCTTTACTAGTAAAGAGCATTGTTTAACAGTTGTCCTATGCCTTTGTATTATTGTAACTGTGTTCTTTGTATTGACACTATTCATGTATGTATGTACAGAATGAATAAAGAACTTTTGATTGATTGATTGATTGATTGATTGATTGATTGATTGATTGATAGTTCGAAATAACAAGAGATTTCAACATTTGTTGTCGCGGCGAAAATATTCGTCATGTGATCACCAAAACAGCTGTTTTTGTCGATCGACAGAAAAGTTAATACGAAACACAGTGAAATGCCAGTGTTACCATAGAAACCGAAATTTCTCGGACTACGAGTTGTCTGTTGACAGTTTTTTGGTATCTATTATAGTTACGGCAGAAAATATTTTTCAATAGAGTAAGGTTTTTGTGCCTGAGTGGCAATGGCCTCAGCGGCGGTCGTCACTAAAAAGACGATTATAAAACAGATGATATTTAAGTTTTAGAATTATTTTTTCTGGAATATATTTACAACGAAAGAAAGAAGAAGAACTGCCCTTTACTTTGATGTGACTTGCTTCACGTTGCGACGGTAATTTTTGTTTTTGGAGCTTCTGAAAGGTTACTCTGATTTCTCCGTTCTCCTTCCGTCTTGGCCCAAAAATGGTGGAGTAATCTCAGACGCTGCGCGCGTGTTTATTTCGTCAGTTATAAAACGTTGTGAAATAGTTATTTTTAGTGTTGTGTTTATTGTAATGTGTATATTCGTGTACCTACTGTTCATGTATACAATACTGTATCAGTAGAATACACGAATAGTACACAATTATTATAAAAGCTGTTATAATTATTATAAAAAATTATTATTATTATAATTAATCAGCTAGGTTAGCTGATGTGAGTCTCATGTGTTTTATATATTTACTTAGCCTAATTTATTCTGTTATAATTATATTATTTTTATTGTATTTATTGTGTTTTTATTTACTAAAAAATTTGCACGGTTTGAAATAGTTGCTAAAGTGTGGTCGTAAATATCGGTAAGCGTTATAATAGGTACCAAATGTAATTTTTTTTGAAACTACAATATATTTCCTACAATATCAACATCACATTTTACTAAAAAATCCATTTATATAACAATATTTTACATATCTGTGAAATACTTGGAAAACTAGTCAATGTCTGAGGTTGTAAAAATCCGTACGCATTATCATATATTCGCCTGTACACCTTTTTGTGTTGTATATTTTGTACAATATTTTTATATTTCCTAAAACTAGAATAAATTCCCTACAATTTGTATATCTCAGAATTTTTATAAGTTTTGTTTTATAAATTTTGTGTTGCTTTGAAAATGTCATAAAAACTAGGTTTTCGTAACAACAAATTCTAAGACTTACATTCTGATGTAATTTACTCATACATTTTACAATTCAAACCTATAAAATTATATATTTTTCAAAGATCAGTTATTTCTCTATCATGCAGTATCATATCTATTTACTCTAGATGCATCCCACTATTTTATATATGACAATAAACAAAATGTGTTATTTTTCTTGTTTTTTGAGTGTTAGGAATTTTTATTTATAAAAAATTTTTTTAGGATTATTTAAACAAAAACAATGATATTTCTACGTAGGGAATCATATTTCAAACAACTTTTACATTTAGGTTAAATGTGAAAAAAAATTATTTGATGGCTTTCTTGCGGGTTGTTTTCAAAATTTATATTTCGCCAAATCCAACCATTTGCAAACTTTTTGCTTTTACGCCTAAACGCATTGCTAGAAATTGATTTTTACTTATACCATTCTATTCTACATTTATCCCTGAAATTGAAAATATACATATGTGTACATATATCTCAAAGCAATTGGTCTGTGTGACGAAATATATGGTACCACTACAAAAAGGCAGAAATGGCTCTGCCAACTGTGCCAAACATGAACGCCAGATCTAGGGTTAAATGTTAGTATATTGTCTTTCATTTGACGTGATTGAAAATTAATTAAAAAAATTATCCAGTCGAATAATGAATAAAAAACAAAGTTATTATCACCATTTTTAAACCATGTTAAACAATTTTTAGGTTTATTAAAAAAATTATTCGCGTCACATGAACCGCCATACCATTATTGTGAACGTATTCAAGTTTCATGCGAATCTGATGTAAGATTATCGAGATAAAGTGTTTCAAAGACACCTATAATTAACATTGTTCTTATGGTACTAAAAATCAAGATGGCGGAGGTACTGCAGACTCTTGTCTGAATAGCCCAGTAGCTTAGTAAGAATTAGGTTTAATGGTTGGCTTCCAATATTAACAATTATTTTTTAATTAGGCTCACATGAAAATATATTAGTTAATGGTATTTTGTGTGGAGACACATGAATGTTGCAGAGATAAGCTGGAAGTTAAAAAATTAGTAAAAGTCGACTAGTTTACCAGAGCTGTAAAAAAGTATGAGAGTATGATTGCCACTTACCCTATTAGGTTTTGATAATCTTGTGGTAATATCTCTCCTGTGCTCAGTGCTTGTGTGTAATAATGCAAAATTAAAAAGAGTGCTTTCCTCTGATTTCTTAAAATATTGCCTTGATGATCTTGGCTTTCATATCACCATGAGTTATGAGCAATTTGACCTATGCAATGACCAATTTATTTTTCTCCCCTCACAGCAAAGGCCATCAGACACATTGTCGTCAAATTAATTATATTGTTCATTAACAGTTTTGATCCACCATTTCCTTTTAAAATTTTACCAACTTCAAAACAAAAATCTATATTGTTTTAATAAAATCTTGCAATTTTGGTGTTGTGCTTGTTAAAGTTTTTCTCTGAAAGTTATTTTTGTAAAAATTTCTTCTTTGAATTTTGGCATTAAAAAAATTACATTTAGTTACTGTTGCTATGGTTTTGTACCATGAATTTCTATTCTATATTTAGTCCAGTCACTTTGTACTTTTAAGGTGCATTAAATCTGGTATCTCTGATTTTCGGCTCAGTTGTTTAGGATGTTGGCCTGATGTTTAAACCAATTTTTCGCACACGGGCGACGAGCGCATCATAGGCAAAATTTAACCCTGGAACTGCCTAACAAATTTCTTCAAATGCCGGGGTATTTTTGGGCAATTTGCATGTATATTTTTAAAAATTCGCAAAAAATATTTCTTACATGACTATAATCATGTATTATACATCATTTTTTTCAGAAAAGAACAAAGAATATAATGATAAAATTTACTTTGAAAAATACTAACACATATCTTTGTAATTATTTTATATATATATATATATATATATATATATATATATATATATATATATATATATACTATATATTTGTCAAATACCACTCACTCACGTATCAGAGTATCTCCAAAACTACAAGGCCTAGAGCGTTAAAACTTGGCATGTACGTTCATCTTTGCTAAAAAACGCTCACTAAGAAACGGTTTTGCAAAATTCCGTCAGGGTTCCGCCCAGCACGACTTGAAAATTTCGTTACAATGTTATTCTTATGGGGGATTTTCAATACAAATCAAAGCATCAACGAATCTCCATAAGTAGAGAGCATGCAGGATTGAAATTTTGTATAGACGTTCCTTTCTACCCATTGATGCTCACTAAGAAACGGTTTTACGAAATTCCTGCAGGGCTCTGCCCCACAGGACTTCAAAATTTCGTTACAATGTTATTCTTATGGAGCACTTAAAATACGAATCTAGGAAACAATGAATCTCCAAAACTATAGGACCTACAGGGTTGAAATTTGGAATGGAAGTTCCTCTTTGTCTATAGGTGCTCACTAAGAAATGGTTTTGCGAAATTCCTTCAGGGCTCTGCCCCACACGACTTCGAAGATTTTATGCAATTACCTGTTGAAGATTCAAAGCTATCAGCTGTTAGTGAAATAATACATTTATAGGATGACATAACCATATGACAACATTTTTATCTTTGTAAACAATTTAACTGGTGTAAAAATGTTTTTAGTTAGAATTTAGGTTAGGTTAGGTTTAATCTACTTTGTCAAATACCACTCACTCAGTATCATCGAATTTTTGTAACCATAGGATATAGGTGGTTGAAATTTGCCATGGACGTTCCTCTGTGTAAAAAATTGCTCACTAAGAAACGGTTTTGCAAAATTCTTTAGGTCTCCACCCCACAGGACTTCAAAATTTCCATTTAATATTATTCTTATCGCCAATATTTTATACAAATCAAGGAAACAACGAATCTGAAAAACTATAGGACCTACGATGTTAAAATTTGGCATGGCGTTCTTCTTTGCTCATTGATGCTTACTAAGAAACGGTTTTGCGAAATTCTATCAGGGCTCCGCCACATAGGACTTCAAAACTCTAATGTTATTTATAGCTAATTTTTAGTTCGAATCTAGGAAACAACGGATCTGAAAAACTATAGGATCTATGGTGATGAAATTTGACATGGAATTTCATCTTTGCTCATATGTACGTGCTCACTACGGAACTGTTTTGCGAAATAATATCAGGGCTCTGCCACACACGATTTCAATTTCGGTCTAATGTTATTCTTATGGCCAATTTTGAATATGAATCTAGGTAACAACGAATATGAAAAATCAGATGACCTAAGGGGTTGAAATTGAAATGGAAGATACACTTTGTCCATAGGGGCTCACTAAGAATCGCTTTTGTAAAGCATCTTTAGGACTTTGCCCCACGGGACTTCAAAATTACTTTTGGGGCCTACGGGTTGAGTTTTGGCATAGACGTTTCTCTTAGCTCACAAATGTCCACTAAGAAACGATTTCACAAATATCACTTCAGGGCTTCACCCCAGATGTCTTAGAAATTTCAATATAATGTTACAATTATGGCCAATTACAATACGAATTGAAAGAAACAACGGTTCTATAAACCATAGGGCCTACTTGGTTGAAATTTGGAGTAATCTCTTTGGTCATAGGTGCTCAATAAAAAGTGGTTTACACATTGCCTTCAGGGGTCTGTCCCAAATAATTTTAAAACTACTATAGAGCCTACAGGGTTAATTTTTGGCATAGATGGTCATCTTTGCTCATAGGTATTCACTAAGATACTAAAAACTGGAGGGGAACCAATAAAAATTTTTCGAAGGACCTGAGGTAAACTTTTAAAAGGAAACTAAGACCTTGAAAAGAGCGATGATATGAAGGTATATTCAAAACAAGAGCAAAGAATGTTATAAACAATGACATGTGAGTAAAATAATGAGTGTGATTTTCTTCGAGTATTACTGTATATAAATTTAACAAATACGGTTTTGGAAATATAGTTTTTGAAGTCCTTTAGGGCTCCACCCCACTGGTCTTAACAATTACTCTGTGGGCTACTGGATTAAATTTGACATTGATGTTCCTCTTTGGTCATGGGCATTCACTAAGAAACGATTTTGCGAATTTCTATTAGGTCACCATAGATCCTATGGGTTAAAATTTTACAAGGACATTTCTCTTTACTCAAAGGTACCAAGAAACAGATTTGCATATATAGTTTTTGAACTCCTTAAGGGCTCCGCCCCTCAGGACTTAAGGGGGCCGTTCGGCAAAACGAAATGGGCTCGTCGAAATGTCGGTAATTTTGTAGGAAGATTGCCTGAGTTACCGACGCCCGAGCCAAGATATCGGAAGGCACAAAAAATGGAAAATCAGGAGCGGCCGTTGCGTCCCTGGTCTCCCCCTCCCCCAACCGACCCCGAAAGATTTCCAACGAATGACACTGACCACACGCCAGCACAACAGAGAGGCCGGCGCAGACCCGGTTTTCGGGGTTGTAAAAATTATCTCGCATCACTGGCACTGTCTGTCCCGCACCGGGGGAGGCTCGACAGCCGTGCGGCGGGTATGAGGAATTCAACACGCGACTCTGAGTGACGGATTGCACGGTTATGTTATTTTTGGATCAGTCAGAGTTTCCATAACATCCATATACTGTCGCAAACAAAAAATTACACTACCATAATCACTTTATTTAGAATAGGGCATTGTCTTTTTAATGTTTTATATAATTTCAATACAAACTTTTATAGTTTTAATTTTAGATATAATTTTAAAACAAACTGTCATAGTTTAAATTTCAGAAGTCCAAATTGTCTGTAACCTAAAAATTATTATTTCAATGTACGATTTTTTTAACGTAAATAACGTACATTTAAATATTTAAATTAATTATAAAGTAGTATTCAAATTATAAATAAAATAATTCTTACAAGGATTTAACATAACAAGGCAAATTTAAAAATATTTATAATTCATTTACATACAAAATAAAAAAAGCAAATTAATTGTATAGCCTACAAAATTAACACATAGTCAAATACAAAAGTAACATATACAAAATGAGACTAATTTACAAAAATGATTTCAATTTTCAATTGGCTAATAAAATAGCAATTTAATGACGTAAAACAATAAATACAAATTAAAAAAAAAACTTCCCTGCATAATTATAATACAGAAACGTAAATAGAAACAAATTGTAACTTCTTGATTAGCATTGTACGCGATGGTGCTGTTATTCAGTACTTGATTAAATTAAATTCAAGATTTGATGAGAACAGGATTTGATTGAAATCAACTAAAATAAGCTTCCCTACAAAGTTGTTCAGACAGATAGACTACGCAAATGAAAAAACACTATACAATACGAAAATAATAAAATACATAAATACAGTGAGGTAAATTCACATAGGCTATACATTTCCAATTTGGAAGATAATTTTGATCTCTGATAGCGAAATTTCTTGAGCAAAATTGTGAGCGTTCTACAAATCGTAGGAAGAATTAAAGGTCTCGGTGCCATGCACGAGGGAAAATTATCGTGATGTCCGTAATGTTACCAGGAAATGAGGAATAACGTAAAACGTCCTCCATAAGAATAGCATGGGGAATCGAAAAACGTCTGCTTTGTGTACATTGGAACATTTGTTTTGGTTTATTTTAAAAAGAAAGCCGGGTGGAATACAATGAGTGAAGATGATCCTAAATTATACTAATCACCTAAAGTGACAATACTTTAATAAAATAGTTTTTTTGCATTGAATGACTACAAAATTCACTAGGAGTGTTACTTTAATCTTACAAACTATTAAAAATTTACAGCTGATTTTTACATCAACATTTAAATGAAAGAACAATTTATAATCCAGCGTAGGCCTAGATGCAAATAAATGGTAAAATAGAATTTGATCTAGAAACGGGTACAATGAGCGATGAGTTATGGTTCAAGAAAAGGTTTTTTGTTTGCATTAAAGTATGTGTTTAGTTTGATTTTAAAAAGAGAATAAACTAAACCCATTGAATAAAAATTAAATTATTATTAATTCAAACGTATAGTGCGGCAGCCAACAAAGTGTTGGTGTTCTGAAAAATTACACTATATATACTGTTTTGTGTTTTACTAATTGTAGAATGATAGGATCGATAGAGTTTCAATTAAAGACGTTTGCTCCAAAGACTAGGGAAAACAGAAACATGCCCAAAATCTTCCAAATAAATGAGAAAGAACGGGTAAATTGCTCCATAAAATTTACATGGATTAAAACAATTTTACTTTTTTACGAAAATAAGTTACGTGTATCTATTAGGAGAGCCGAATTTTGTATAGTGAATGAAGACACTGTACTTTAAGGAGAGTGTTCAAATTTAATTTTGTGACCCTAAAAATTAAAACAGGAGGGAAAATACTATTTCAGCTCATGGACAAACAAGGTAATCAAATAGTTGAATGAAGTATGGTGTATGATGAACACTATTAAAAGTGTATTTATCCTGAAGGGTGCTGAGCATCCGTCACGATTTTTAATCATCGTCCCTTTTCTAAGAATGGGGAAACACTATAAAATTTACAGGGATTAAAAAAAAGTTTACTTTGTTTTCACGCAAATAAGTTACGTGTATTTATTAAGAGAGCCGAGAATTTTACAGTGAGTGAAGACAGTCTACTGTAACGGAGTGTGTTAACATTTTGTGACCCTAAAAATAAAACAGGAGGTAAAATACTATTTCAACTAATGGAAAAACAAAATACAGAAATCAAAATGGTTGAAAAAAGAATGGTGTATGATGCACACTATTGATAGTAGGCTACTGTATTTATTCTGAAATGGGTGCTGAGCATCCGCACGGATTTTAATAATTGCCCCTTTTCTACATTATGTTAATTTTTGTCTTAGCTCAAGGATTATGATTTATTAAAAAGCCCATTTTTAGAATCGATATAGGTTTTAACCATGGACAAAATTAAGCATTCATTCGCGGTATCATGACGGGTATCTCGAGATTGTAAAGAGTGCTTTGGAAGCGGATGACTGCCTTTGGTCATTGTGCTATTATTTAATGATCCTGAATAATGAAACGGCTGCTATTTGTCAGTAACAAAGACACCTCATCTGATCCATCACAACCATCACACTCACCCTTCAGTCATACTCACCTTAAAATACGCACCACAGAGTGCTTCGGCGTTTCAAATAAGTATCAAATTCTTTGCAAACAGTATTGCTAAAATATTATCGATAAAAAACAAATCTTCTGACAGCTTTCTTTGTAAAGCATTTTCTTGGTAATCCACTAAGATCTAAATTATTATAGTTAGGGGCTTTTGCCCCTATAAGCCATTAGTATATCATAGTTCTATAACATAGGCCTATTACCATATTTATGCGATCAAAAATATAACAGTGTAATGGATCAAATATTATAATAATAACCTATGAACTGCTACAGAACGCATTTTCATATTGATTTTACAAACAAAATTAAAATACCAGTTGTAATCATTAAACTCCAAAATAATAAAAACAACCAAACAGTTTTTTTTTTCAGTTTATTACAATAATGGAAAAAATTCTAATAGAGGGTGTTTTACAAACAGATATGTTCTTATTTTACTAACGGTAATAATAATATTTTGTTTCTATCATAGTTAATATAATAGATGTGATAATAGAAATATATTGCATATAGTACTATGATATTGTAATACCGGACTTAATCAAATGGTGAAATTGCGAACTTTGAGGGCTTGCAAGGCCCTTCCTTTCGTATTGCTATTTACCAACAACAACTTCACGCTGAGCTATTAAATGCATCGGCCGCACGTATGAGAAGTGAGAAAGACTGGCCGGAGCGGCGGTGTGCCGTGCGTGGCCGGCTGCCACAGTGGCTAGGAGATCGACGACAGATCGGTGGCGTGGAAGGTTGGGTTTGTTTATAACTTGAAAACTACTTTTGCTTGAAGATATTTGTAAGATGGATAGTATAAAGGAAACAGAAAAATTAAACAGGACTGGTAGTAGTTTCCTTCACGTAGTTCGTTGCCGCGCCGCTAGGTTCACCCAAAACAGTGGTCTTTTTCCTGCGCGAGGGCAAAACATGCAATCGTATTTCCCGTCTTCGGTTAGTGTTTACCGACCAAAATATTTTATTTTACGATTTATTTGAAGTTAAAGAGTGGTTCTAGTGAAAGGCTACCTGCTTTTTCAATAATTTGTGATATTATTACGTGAAAATTTATGTCAAAGTTAGTGAATTTCAGCATCAAATAAAAGTTATTATAAAATTTTTTTTAGAAAAAACAGGTATACTTCCACTAGAACCACTCTTTGACTACCATATAAAACAAACAGCTTAAGTCTACGATGAACAGTTCCAACCGAAGGCTGGAAATACGATTGCATGTTTTCGGGTAGATTTTCGGTGCCGAACGGCCCCCTTAAAACTACTAGAGAGCCTACGGAGTTGAAATTTGACATGGATGTTCCTCTTTGCTCATAGGTAGTCACTAAGAAATTGTTTTTGGAAATATAGTTTTTTAATTCATTTAGGGCTCCTCCCCACCGGACTTAAAAATTACTCTATGGCCTACGGTTTTGGAAATTGACATGGACGTTGCTCTTTACTCATACATGGGCATTCACTAGGAAACGATTTTGCAAATTTCCTTTAGGGCTCTACCCTACAGAACCTTTAAGTTACTATAGGTCCTACGGAGTTAAAATTTTACGTGGACATTCCTGTATACTCAAAGGTACTAAGAAACTGTTTTGGAAAAATAGTTTTTGAAGTCCTTTAGGGCTCCACCCACTGGACTTAAAAATTACTCCATGACCTGCGGGGTTAATATTTGACATGGATGTTCCTCTTTGCTCATAGGAAGTCACCAATAAACGGTTTTAGAAATATAGATTTTGAAACCCTTTAGGGCTCCGCTTCACTGGATTAAAAAAATACTCTAAGGCCTACGGGGATAATATTTGACATTATCGTTCCTCTTTGCTCATAGGTGCCCCGCTCACACTATTTCAATGTATTAATCGTAATGTATATCTTAAGTAAGAAGATTTCGTAGGTCTTAAAAGAGATTAAAAAACAAATTCAACACGGGCGAAGCCGTGACGGGCAACAGCTAGTATATATATATAATGGAAAAAAATTTAAACGTATCCATATTTCATGGGTCATGTACAAATCACAAAAGAAGTGATACAGAATTTTCAAAATATACATTTTCTAGCAAATTTTATCTACTTTATGGAAATAAATATAGTTTTTAGAAACTAAGTACAATTTGAAAAACATACTGCAAGTTATGGGGAGCGTATCCATAGTAACGGTATACTCCAGTAGGAAAAAATGTGCACAAACACTCTCAAACAAAGAAAAAATTATAAGTTGTAATACACTTTTTATTATTTGAACTAACGTAAACAAATATGAAAACTAAGGAAAACTCATTTTATTGTTATTCCAAATAATGGTAAAATAAATATAAACAGTAAACAGGTTAACCTATGACACTACTGCACAGATGCAACAAAGAAGTAAAACAGCTGTTGAATTACTTGCTGCCAACGTGATAAAACGAAATAACTCAAGTAGGAGCATCTGGAGAAACTCTTTGGCTTTACATTGACTATAAAAACAATTCGAAACAATGATCAGGAGCGTGTATATAGGGAAAAAATCAGATCGGTCACATTGTAGCCGTTGGCACTTCACAGTAGGGGGCCGGTCGGCTACAATGTAGACGACTGGCAGTTCCAGGGTTAAAAAAAACTTTAAAAATTTGGCACTTTTTTTACCTTTTCACAATTTTCATCATGAAGGGCTGATTTTGCGAACTAAGATGTAGAGAGGATTTTTGTACAACGTAAAATTCCCTGCAATTTGAGACCTAAATCACCCTGATAGAACATATAGTTTTTTATTTATATAAATTCAAAGTTTAGTAATTTTTTCGTTTTTGGGAAAAACGTGATTTTAGCGATTTTAAGAAAAGGAATGTGCTATTACGGTAGCAGCCGTGGTCCGAAGTCCCGGGACCTTGACAAATTTTCATGTTAAGGTCTCCAGATGTAAAAAACGCTGTTTATTTAATTTAGTTTTTCTTCATATACATATACTGTACTAGCTGTTTCCCGTGTTAGAAGTAAAACAGCTGTTGAATTACTTGCTGCCAACGTGATAAAACGAAATAACTCAAGTAGGAGCATCTGGAGAAACTCTTTGGCTTTACATTGACTATAAAAACAATTCGAAACAATGATCAGGAGCGTGTATATAGGGAAAAAATCAGATCGGTCACATTGTAGCCGTTGGCACTTCACAGTAGGGGGCCGGTCGGCTACAATGTAGACGACTGGCAGTTCCAGGGTTAAAAAAAACTTTAAAAATTTGGCACTTTTTTTACCTTTTCACAATTTTCATCATGAAGGGCTGATTTTGCGAACTAAGATGTAGAGAGGATTTTTGTACAACGTAAAATTCCCTGCAATTTGAGACCTAAATCACCCTGATAGAACATATAGTTTTTTATTTATATAAATTCAAAGTTTAGTAATTTTTTCGTTTTTGGGAAAAACGTGATTTTAGCGATTTTAAGAAAAGGAATGTGCTATTACGGTAGCAGCCGTGGTCCGAAGTCCCGGGACCTTGACAAATTTTCATGTTAAGGTCTCCAGATGTAAAAAACGCTGTTTATTTAATTTAGTTTTTCTTCATATACATATACTGTACTAGCTGTTTCCCGTCACGGCTTCGCCCGTGACTGAATTTATTTTTTAAGTAATAAATTCTTTAAAAGAGCAACAAAATCTTCTTCCTCAAGAATGACATTGAAACACAAATTACTGTGTGTTGAGCTCTGAAGGAATTTTGCAAAACATTTTCTTAATGAGAACCATTGAGCAAAAAAGAACAACCATGTTAAATTTCAACCCCGTAGGCCCTACAGTCATTTTAAAATCATGTAGGGCGGAGCCATAAAGAACATAAAAAACTATATTTCAAAAACTGTTTCTTAGTAAACACCTATTAGCAAAACGGAGCATAAACGTTAAATTTCAACACCGTAGGATTTATGGTAGTTTTGGGGATTTGTGGGGGGAAGCCCCTGGAATAATTTTGAAGTTCTATGGGGTGGAGAAAAGAGCTTCGAAAACTATATTTTCAAAGCCTTTTCTAAGTGAGCAACTATTTGGAAAACGGAGCATCCACGTTAGATTTTAATCCCTTAGCATAAATGGTAATTTTGATGCATATATTTAGCATCAATATTTATTGCATATATTTAGCAGCAATTTTAGCATATATGAGCTTTGTGGTGGAGCTCTAAAGTAAATTTGCTAAATTGTTTCTTAGTGAGCAACAATGAGCAAAGAGAAACGTCCATGTCAACTTTCAACCCCGCGGGCCCAAAGTAATTTTCAAGACTTGTGGGACGGAGCCCTAAAGAATTTCAAAATATACACTTTTTTGAAATTCTTAAGCTAAGGGGAACGTCCATGTCAAATTTCAACCCTGGAGGCCCTAAAATGTTTTTGAAGTCCTGTTGGCAGAGCCCTAAAGAACTTCGAAAACTATATTTGCAAAACCGTTTCTTAGTAAGCACTTATGAGCAAAGAGGAATTTCTATGTCAAATTTCAACCCCGTGAAGGCCCTAATGTAATTCTGAAATCCAGTGGGGTAGAGCCCTAAAGTGCTTTAAAAACTATATTTGCAAACCCTTTTCTTAGTGAGTACCCATAAGCAAAGGGAATCCTCCAACATATTTCAACCCCGTGGGCCCTAGAGTAATTTGAAAGTATAGTGGGGTGCAGACCTCAAGGGCTTCAAAACTATATTTGCAAAACGTTTCTTAGATTCGAAAACTATAATGTTAAAATAGCTTCTTAGTGAGCACCCATGAGCAAAGAGGAACGTCCATGTCAAAAATTTCAACCCGGCGAATGCCGTAAAGTAATTTTGAAATCCAGTGTGGCGTAGTAAAAAATTCGCTAAAAGTATATAGTAATAAAATACGAAATAAAGTAAACTGCACTTAATACAACCAAAGTACACCAGACTAAAAGTAATAGTACATCACTACAATCTTGACAATGTCAAACATAAATAAACATTATATCTCACACCTGGTTACTTCTATGCTTATAAGCATTTTCTTGCATGAAACATCATGTGGCAGATGTAAACAAACCTAATCAAATTTCCATAATCATATGTTAGAATACAAAAAATGTTGCTTCCATAAGAATAACATGGTAACTTTGAGGACGTCTAGGGCGTAGCCCTTTGTGAATATTAATATGAAAATAGTCAGACTTTCCTATTTTGAGCCTAAAGAATGAGTATAACTAATTTCAGCACTCTAGCTAGTCGGGAAGTTGGAGAATTAGTGATGAGTGAGTGAGTGAGTGGGGGCTTTGCCTTTTATAGATATAGAAGATAGATAGATACAGTATATGCAAACATTTACATATTTATTTATACAGTGTTAAAAAGTCCCGTAATGGCCTAATAAGTTTTTAACTAATTTAGTTATAGTAATAAAACTTTGTACATGTATATAAGCCATTTAAACCTACGTTTTCCGGCATATAAAGGGTTTTGCCTCTCCAGGGGGACGTCCGATAGGGAGTATGGAGAAAATCTTTAATGTAAGCATAGGTCAAGATGTACATAAAATTAAAGGCCTCTTTAAATAGAGAACAGTGCCACAAACCCGGCATGAAAAGCAGAGGCGGATTTGTTAATTTGCCGCCCCTGAGCTATTCAAAAAGTACCGCCCCCTTACCCCCCCCCCATAATTTCCTAATTTATATCCACAATTATTGCCCCAATTCCTATGCTATTTAAACGGAAGGGGATATAAAATTTTAAAACTTGAAATAAAAGATTTTGCTTTGCGATGCAAGAACTACCAAAGTGTGGCTCAAAGCATGGCTATTAGTGTTTGACTGGTTCTTTGACCAATCCGAGTCACAATAACAAGTGCCGTTGCGAACAGTCGAAAACTAGCCTTTGTGCGCGTGCGTAGTTCAAGGCCGGAGGAATAGGGCGGAAAACTGTGACCTTCGTTCCCAGTCCCAGTAGATTTTTTGAGGTTTGTTAGACACGTCTGAGTGTAGCAATAATAAATTGGAATAGTGATTTTTAATTTTATTCTAAATATAAAACCATATAGGCCTACTACAGTATTTAAAATGAAGAAGTGCTTAGCTAAATTACGTCTATCTATGTGTTTCCCCGTTAAAGTTTAAAGTGGTAACGATCGTGTCAATAGCAGTATAAATTGTCACTGCCACATAACCTGACATAACCTTAAATCACCCTTCCCGAATGCACTGGTGCAGCTCGGCGGTGGCGGATGTATATACGGGGGTTGAAAGAGGGGGGCGGCGAGGTGGCGCATGATTCCTTTGCGCCGACGTGTGGATCGCTACCGTGACAAATAAAAGTGCTGAGTTCTCCCAGCTCCTCTTTAACCCATTTAATGCCAAATTATTTCTTTTAAATTTAGTGCGGTGGCTTAGTGCTGCGCCCTCGTAGCGAACTCGCATACCAACGGCATACAGTCTGCCCCGCTAGGGGCTTGCACTGTTCATAACCCTAATTCTCGTGTCTAGGCTGCCGGTCGTGATAGCTCAGGTGGCTAAGGTGTAGACATCCTTGGCCAGGATGTCTGCGTCGACGCGGGTTCGAATCCGCTCACGACCAAACCCTGACTTGGTGGTGCAACTCTTAAAGGGTTAGCCGATCTGTGGTAACGTTGGTGGGAGGGCCCACGTTAAATAAACGGTGGCAGGCTTGCGTGGAAGTTGACGGGATCGGTTGATTCTTTGAGAGTTGCACCTTGGTCAACACTGATTTTGCTACTTTTTACTACTGTTAACTGTGTGTGTGCCATTACAGCTTTGAAATACAAAATATAATCATATTTTCAATTCAAAATGTCAATTAAATTCATTATAATGATGCCATATAACATTTTACTCCAGTCTTAATTCTAAGTGTCCCAGATGGGGACCATGGGCCTTAATGGGTTAAGGCTCTTTAATGACCCCTTGCGCTAAGATATTATGATCTCGCTTAGAAAACAGTCACTCTCGGTTCTCAAATATTTCTGTACAATTCTTCCAAAAAAATTCCGCCTCCAATAATTTTTAATTTTAATTTTTTAGTTTTTTTTTTAATTTGAAGCTTAAAAAAGCCGTTTTTTTTAATTTGCCGCCCCCCGAATTCTGCCGCCCTAGGCTATAGCCCATTTAGCCCATATGTAAATACACCCCTGATGAAAAGGATGATCAAGTCAAAAATGGCAGGCGATAAAACTTGATAAATGATCAAAATGATATTGACCAAAACAAAAATATTATATAAAATATAATATAAACAGCGTTTTGGCATCTGGAGACCTCAACATGAAAGTTTGTCATGGTTCAGGGACTATTTCGGACCACGGCTGCTACTGTAATAACACATTCCTTGTCTTAAAATCGCTAAAATCACGTTTTTCTCAAAAACGAAAAAATTACTAAATTTGAATTTACTTAAATAAAAAACTATATGTTGCATCAGGGTGATTTAGGTATCAAATTGTAGGGAATTTTATGTTGTACCAAAATCCTCTCTACATCTTTGTTTGCAAAATCAGCCCTTCATGATGAAAATTGTAAAAAAGTAAAAAAGTGCCAAATTTTTAAAGTTTTTTTTTAAATTTTGCCTATGATGCGTTCGTCGCTTGTGTGCGAAAAATTGGTTTAAACATCAGACCAACATCCTAAACAACTAAGCCAAAAATCAGAGATACCATATTTAATGCACCAAACACCCCTTTTTAACGAAAAGGTGACTGGACTAATTATTTATTTTGCAGTTTAAATACAAGCTTCAATTTGTCGGCTATAGTAAAGTAACACTGTAGAAATCACATTTTTATGACTAAGCACAGGGGAAGAAATCAATTTGAACTCTTCTTAGATCTTGGCATCTATCTTAATGAAACAATAGTTTTTTTACAATGTACCTCGATTTTAATGGGCACATAATCATGGGGGGGGGGGGGGTAATCATGGGGAGGACGGTCACAGTTACTGAAAACCACGGTTAAACTGAAATTAATTTAAACAAAGCAAGCAGCTGAACGCCAACTAAGACCACCTTCTCGTCCCCCATCCATCTCTCCACTGACAAGTACAGGAAATGAAAGGCCATTAAAAAGCTTTATTGACTTGGTAGACAAAACCAGCTGAAAAATAATAAAAAACGTAATTGCATTGGGTATAGTAGGAAAATGCAGAAATAAATTAATTATTAACTAAAAGAATTTCAAACAGTTTACTGCCCAAATCTACAATTGAATAATAACAAAGCCAGAGGTACACTGCTACGTTACTTATTAGCATTGCAAGATTAAAACTCAATCATTGCAAAATTATCAGCGTCGACCGGGAGGGAGAGAGAGAGTGTTGTCTTTTCTATTACCCTTTCTTCCTTCCCATTGTACTCCACACCCTCCCCCTCCCCCCCCGCCTACACTTTGCATGTGTGTTTCTTCCTCTCTTTCTCATCTGTTGTACTCCCCGCCCACTGTATACGCATTGTATAGTGAGCACGGCTCGTCATGGTTTCGTGGTGTCCACCGTCCAAGCGTGCTCAAGTCACTGCACATGATCCCTGCTTCAGAAAGCCGCCCTCCCATCGAACTACAAATATTTCATTATTAGAGATCAAAAAATGAGTTTTTGAAAAACATAAACCACTTTGTATTTTTTATTTAAGTTTTTTTTTTCTAAAATTTTCTTGTTCTTGGATTTGACCCAGGTTGATCCGCCGCCCGTTTGATCCGACCCCGGAAAATTGAGGTTCCACTGTACTTTAAACATACTACAAATTTTTATAAAAAATATAGGCCTACTGCAGAATTGGTCAATACTCATTGTCCCAAATTGTTCACAAAATTGTCACTTCTCTTGGATAGATTATTAAAATTGTAGGTCTACAACTAATCTCTGAATTTAACAGTTTTGATTATGAAAGCATGATCCGTGCCCCACGTGGCTGGCACCACTATTACCACATGCATTACTACTGTTTGACTGTAGGCAACTTTCTGTGTTGTGCTGCTGTAACCCAATTTTCACTACTATGAATTTTCATGAATTTTCACTACTATTCAGTTAAAATGATTGGATAATCAGCTGTTCTATAAAAAGTTGCATGTAACGTAAGCTCAATGTTTTTGGAAAAGTACCCCCTCTCCTCCCCTCGCCCTCCCCAGCTGTTTTTGGCCATTCGTCAACTTATGTGGCGTGACTTATACTTAGGCTACCGATGACTGTTGGAATTATGACCACTAACATTTTGAAGTAGGACAATTATTGTTAATTTTCTTTGCCTTCCCAATAGAATTTTCTCTTTTTGTTTTCTCGGAATCCCGGGTCATTCACTATCTGTAGCAGCAGCATTGAATGTATCAACTGATAAACATGTTTTATCTTTGTTTAATTGCTTGTTGTGCTATACCTAACTTATTATGTTTTACTAGAATACAATTACGTAGTAAAACCATACAGTATTTTATCTAATTTTCTTAAAATTTGTGTTTCAGGGCCTGCAAGTAAGACTGCCGGTTCAGCACTTGTTGTAAATATGCCAAGCGATTTAATTTAATTTGAAAGAGCTGTGTTAATTATTTTGAGGTCTATATTATAGGCCCAAAATGTACATACAATGTACATAATGTGTAAAAAGGGAATAATTCTAGTAAGTGGCTACCATTCAGAATGAGCTAGATTCACAATATATAAAATATATATTTTCTCTATGTTCCACGATAATAATTTTGTAAAAAAGTAGTCAAAGATTTCACTATCTTTACATTTAATTTCATTCTGTAGTATAACTTTAGTTTTAATTGTTACAAGAATAATATTTTTATTTGTATATGTTAATTTTCTTGGCTGCTCAAATACTAGATGTAAATAATTTAAATGTTCACATTTTTACAAGGACTTTAATTTGAGAATCTGTATCAAACTTATTGTAAATATGAAAAGTTTTATCACTGTTGCTGGGTTAACCCTTTGAATGCTAAGCCAAAATACGGGTTTCAGGCTTGTATGCCTTGTACAAATGAGGATTCCAGTTTCAGAACCCTGCATTAAAAAAATGCAAATCTGTCTGATCCTGGGAAAATTAGTTATTGTTGCTATAAAATTGATTTGAACCTTGATAATTGTATTTATTGAAATTTATCATATCAAAGCATTAATCGATTCATTGTTTTAATTATTTTATAGAAATCATGTCATTATTTTATTTCAGAATAGTCAATTATCGAAGTAGTTGAATTTACACAACATTGATTTTATCTGATCATGGCTGCCAATTGGTTTATAGTTTTTATTTTTTAACATATCATTTTGTGATTTATTGTATTATTTACTTTAGATTAAGTTTTGCTTTTTAAATGTGCTTCGATTACAACAGCAGTTAAAATATATAATAGTTTTTTGTTGTTATTTTTAACTGAAGTCTGGTGAACACAGTTTGGTTTTATCGGTTGGTTTTAGTGTTTGCCAATTGTCACAGCATAAAGGTGATTGCTGTTGGTTCCATTGTGCGATGTTCTGCGATCTAGTCCAAATAAGAGAAGCAGACGACGATGTCAGTTTGCGAATCTCTGTGTTGCTTGCATCGACTTATCATAATTTTTGTAAATAAGGGAAACATGGTTTCAACCTGAATGTATATTGTGCAGTTGTAAATACGATTTAGAAATTGAATTGAAATTTATCTGTAAATAAAGAGTAAGTAAAATTTATTAGAGTAGCACACTATCAATTTCATGTAAATTTGTTTTTCCAGTTTTGGCAGTGAGAGATTGATCACTTTTTCAATTAAGTAGAACAACCTTCACTTAAAAAAACAATTTCCTTGTCGTAGTTTGAAAGAATTTTTGATCTCATTTTAATATTTAGTTTGCCACCTTCAAAGGATAAAAATTCTCTTTTAATTGGGTTTTATTTTCTTAAAATCTGTACATTAGTTTACATTTAATTGGTTTCATAAAAGAATCTTTCTAAATTCTTTGTTTCTTCTGGATGTTTTTGACAGAATCATCTTGTATTGTGGATTGTTGCAACTCTTTCAGGAAAATTTATTTATTTTTTGTTTGTTTGTTGCATTTGCCATAATTTTAGAGTCAGTTAAATTGGATTTGCGCTTACTACTTTCAGGAGATTTATCTTGAAGACATTTTATCTTAAACAGCATTTTGTCCATAGCATTAATACAGTAACACTTAAAAATAACGAGGAATCCATATATACCTGTACTTTCAAAAAATGTACCCATTTATTAGTGTTATTTTTGTTTTAAATTTAAAACTTGCTTCCTTTTTAGGAGCATTTAGAGCTAAAATTAATAAGATCAAAATTAATTTAAAAATTAAAATCATCAAGAAAAGGCACTTGCGATTCATACATTTTTGCCTTACTCTATAAAAATGTTGCAAGTTCAAATTAAATGTTTACATGTTATTTAATATGCATGACTTATTAGTAAAATTAAAAAGATCGTGAAGTGTTTTGATAATTGAAAAATTAATTCTTAGATTGTTGAATATCTCAAATAATTAGAAATTCTATTCCATGATAAAAAAGTTTTCAACCTTCAATCTGCAGTTGATGCTACGGTCATAATGTTGATAATTTTTGTTTCTTTATTGATAAAGTACACTCTCGTTCATCGGACTCGGCCACATCGGAACTCCGCTTCATCGGAACTGAAAATCTGGACATTATTAATTTTTTTTTCTTGCGAAATAAATAATTTTTCCGTTTTGGCGCCTTCAATTTCCATTCCTTCTATCCGCACAACAGTGAAGTATCACATTTTGCATCCAAAGTCATCAGGCGTTTTCCATAATCTGTACCCATCGATGTGATTTACGAGGCCGTGGAATATTCGCACAAAAATAGAAAGAGGAAGGGGGCAGGAAGTGAACAATACATTCGCTTCGACCGCTTCCCAAACTGTCATTTAGTCTGTCTCGCGTCGCGACCTGTGTTACGTGGAAGTCAGTTGACTGCTGGAATATGAGAATAAAGATTTTGGCTCTTTATTTCCTGCGTTGTTTTTATTCCTATAGGTTCATTGTTATTACAGTATGTTCAAAGTTTGAGTGCCTTATTTTCATAAAATCTCGTGTTATCTTAAAAACAACAGTGAATACAATCACGATAGGTCACCGTACGGGCGAAAATGATGACTCACGACGGACTCCGCTTCATCGGAATTTTTTGTCATCCGAACCGGCCGTCCGCCACAATAGTTCCGATGAACGAGAGTGTACTGTATGTTGAATAAGGAAAGTACATGTAATTTTCTTTCCTATCCACTATTTAAAGAAACTACTAGCATTATCTTCTTTGAGTCAAACTCGTTTAATATCTAGTTTTCTTCTTGTTGTTCTGTCATATTATTATTGATCTTCATATTCTGTGTTTTTTTTTTTTTTTTTTTTTTTTTTTTTAGAATTACTTCTCACTCTTTATTTCTTAGGTGCACACTTTCCCAAGAAGCATTTGAAATGTACTTTTAGTCTTCTAACAAAAAGAATTATGTTTCTATTTTTCTCATGGTTCTTACTATAGTAGACTCATTTGAGTAATTACCATATTTATTTAATCCTTCTCTGAATTTGATTTATTTTCTTTTTTGTTGTTTTAGTTTTGGTTATTTATTTTATATAAGTACAAGACTGAGTCAGTTATATGCTTATTATTAAATGTTAAAGTAGAAACTTCTGCTGAAATTTATTTTGATTTCATAAGTTTACTGTTTATTTTATTCTCAAGCCTCTCGACCTTAAAATAAAATATTCAAAATGTATAGTTTCTCATCAGATTTTATTTCCTATTTATAATGAGAATTTTTAAAATGTACATAACTAACTTAAGAAACACTGAAACTTATGAATCATTTTATTACATTTAATGAGGGTACAAAGAGGTTTATTAAGTCATAAATTTTCCTTTTGTTGGTAAAAGATACAGTTCATTTTTTATAATATGTGTAAATTTCTGTATATTTTGAATAAGTTTTTAATTGTACATGCTTCAAATTTATTTTTTATCACATATGTAACTGTTGATAAAAATACAGTAATATACAAATGAGAAACTGAATTGTTATTTTTCTTCCTGTGTTTGTACACTTGGTAACTTTAGAAGTTGAAGTTTACAATGATTCACTATTAATTTGGGCTTGCCAAGTCAAGCATCTAATCCTAACAAATAATGAAAACAGCCCTCCTTTGAGGGAGAAAGGTGGAGGGGGTTTGTTTATACTTGCTACTATCCCATTGGCTGAAGCCTTTTGGTTTTTTTGTTGTTTTTGTTAATTTAAAAAAAAGTATATATTTGGCTTTAAAACATAACAGCTGACTATACAGGGTGTCTCTGAACTCTCTACCGACCTTTTAATTTAAGGTTTTATTCCTGGACTAAAGGCAAACCAAAATATATGTGTAAAATTTCCAAAACTAGATAGTTACCCGTACAGCCGCCAATTTGTATTTTTGAAAGAAAAAATTTTAATTTAAGAATGGATCTACGTAATAAAATGAAATTTGGCACACAGCTTTTTGAAGTAAAGACCTAGATGGGAAAAAATAATCAACTTTTTATCATTAATGTTTTCAAAATGGCGGCTGTTTAAGATCTTTAACCTTAAATTTCATAAAAGATACATAAGGTAGCAAATTTTATGTACCTATGTGTTTTTTGAAAAATTTTATTTGCAATCCAATGATGAAAAAATTATGAAAATCGGTTCATTAATAAGCGAGATAAAGCGATTTGACTGAAGCTAGTCACGGTCGTACCGCTTCACCGGGAGCGTTTTGGTGCAAAATCCATTGTTGAGCTGGTGCCGCGACTTCGCTTTTCGCCGCTCAGATGCGTGACTTTAGTATAAAAATCGCTTTTTCTCGCTTATTTATGGACCGATTTTCTTAATTTTTTCATCATTGGATTGCAAATAAATTTTTTCAAAAAACACGTAAGTACATAAAATTTGCTACCTTATGTAGTTTTTATGAAATTTAAGGTTAAAGATTTTAAACAGCCGCCATTTTGAAAATATCAATGATAAAAAGTTGATTCTTTTTTCCCATCTATGTCTTTACTTCAAAGAGATGCTTTGCCAAATTTAATTTTATTACGTATATCCATTCTTAAATTTAAAAAATACAAAATGGCGGCTGTATGGGTAACTATGGAGTTTTGGAAATTTTACATATGATATTTTCGTTTGCCTTTGGTCCAGGAATAGTACCTTAAAAGGTTGGTAGAGAGTTCAGAGACACCCTGTATAGGAGTTACTGAAAGGAATTATGAGTTATGAAAACGTTATTGAAGTAAATCTGTTACTCAAACATCTTTGTCACGAGTTTAAATGTTTTATTTACAGTTTAAGTCTTTCCCCCACCCCAATTTTCTCGAGAAGGATCAGGTTTAAAAAAACGGACTTAATGAACTGTCAAAGTGCAGACCACATGTTACAGTATAAACATGTGGTTTTGGATTGTAAGCCAATTAGTAAATTGTTCTATGATTAAAAGATTGTTTAAGATCGTACTTTATATTGCTGATTATAAATATTGACATAAATAAAAGTTAAGTGAAAGTTTAAAACAACTAATCAGTTTGTAGAATTGTAATTTAATTTTAAAATATAACAATTAATAACTGTTATCAAATAAGCTGTTAATCAAATAGGTAATTAGAATACCTGCGTTACAGATTCAACATGTGGTTCAACAAATATACAGAGTGCAGATTCTGCACTGCAGAATCCTTAAACCTACATTGAAACAGTCTGAAAGGCGAGTGAGCGAAGCTAACGATCTCAACGTGAAGGCAAGTGAGCACAGCAAACAAACTCAATTCCAAGGTTTTTTTGTAATTGGATCTCCTCCCAACAGTTTTCAACCAATTTTAAGTTTTTGTTTTTGGCCTGGAGGCCACTGTGAAATATACAATAGGATTCTGCTCTAGGGCACTACTTTTCTAACAGTATGCGTGAATTTTTCCTACAATGGACACAAGCTAGAAAAATGAGGAAAAGAATCGTGTTTTCCTATTAATATACAGATTCTTTACTGAGAGTTGAATTAATGTAGTCAACGAACGATCTGACTAATCCTCAATGCAAGTGACTGTGGCAAACTAGCTTGCTCTAATGTTTTAATTATTATTATTTTTTTTATTTTACTTAGTTTTTATTTTGTTGCCTGGAAGTGTGTTTGAGGGCATATGCGGGTGGAAGTGAACCCGTCTTGCGAAGGGCTGTGATGCTCACCTCACAAGGTGTGATGTGCAAAGGGCTCACTTCATCCCATTTCTGCCAGTCTTAAAGAAGAACAAATAATTTTAACCAAAAGAACCTATTTAGAAGTGTACCAACTTTAAATCCTATATTGTGTGTGAATTTAATGATCACTGCATTGATATTATTCATGTGCTTAATTTAAAGTAACACAAATCTTAAATTTGTTAAAACTAACATTTAGTCCCATTAGGAATTTATTACATCCTAAAATTGGTCAATTAGGTTCGTCTATAGGTCTCAATGCATCATATTTCTTCATGTCATTTCGTCTTCAAGGAATAAATTATGAACAGTTCTTCAATCATTTGCAAAAAATCTAACTTGTAAAATTTCTAAAAAAAAAAATCTGCACCTGTCATACACAATTGTTTACATTTCAATGCCAACAAATGTGTGTCTTTGTCACTCACTTTTGAGCGTTTGACAGAAGTGCAAGCAATTTGCTAGAAGTCTCCCAAAGTTGTCTCATGTATCAAACGTAAGTAAGTAGGTATCCTTATCAAAATTATGAAATGCAGCTTGTTCTTTTGTTAAACAAAGTTCTACCTTTAAATTAAGAAGGGTTACTTAGAACATGTTTCATTTGAATATTTTTCTTTTATATCAGATAAAGTTCTGTCTCAATTTGATTACCGGTACCAATGACGTTGAGTGTAAATTATTTCTCCTCCTTCATGTAAAATATGTATTACAATAAATATTACCAAGTCCAATTATAAAAAATTACTAAGATATTAATAACAGAAAATTGTTAAGTCAACAAATGAATTTAAAAAAAATAAAATTTATGAATTAACTCGTAAGCTACACTAAAATTCTATTGTAATACAGAAAATTCGATGATCGTTAAGTTGTAAAAAGAACATATTCTCTATTATTATATTTTAATATACAATCTCACAATCTTAATTATTATGGGGATAAATTTTATTCTTTTCCCATTAAATTTTGCCTGTTTTCAAAATATTTTTTTTATTAAGATTTAAATGAGCATTCCATAGTGGACAATTTTGCAAAATTTATATTTTAATTGAATTTTTTCCTTGCATAGCCCAAAAAGTTCTAAAATAGACCTTTATCTCACAACTGACTATCTAGATGAGATAAAAACTGACTCAAATATGAGCCTGAGGCCTTTTTGAGGAGAATCCTAGCTCATATAATACATAAGAAACCAGGCTGTATTGAGAGGATTGACTGGCTCAGATATGGGCCTGCTGGGCTTTACTTTGTGAACCAGGCCATTAGAGAAACATGTTAAATTTTCATTTTAAGATGGTACCACAATATTTTTTGTAAGATCCAAATCAGTGATTTGCTTGAAGATGACAACCAGCCCGATTCTCACACTGTCAGTGCTGATTCTTGTAGTCTTGTCTGCTGCGGGGGAAACAAATGTGAAAATTGGTGAGTACAACTGTTAGGTTAACAGTTAAATTTACTTACTAATATTTTGTATCTTAATAATTAATAGATTGGTAAAAATAAATCACATTTGGTATGCTTTGGGTTTAGTTTTGATCTATCTATCTATCTATATTAATAAAATTAGAGTTTTGTCTGTACATTGCTTAGAATCTTGAAATTTTTTGTTATTTTTACTTTTGATGCACCGCAGAATCCAAAATCAGTGTCATCTAAATTTCTTTCCCTCTGTCTCTCTGCTTCTGTCTGCCTCTGTGTCTGTAACGCTCAAGGGTCCTATTTTGTCCTCTTCACGGGACGACGACTACCTGATAGTCTAAATTTTTACTTTCTCCTCCTATACCATAGTATATGGAGAAAGTATTGTTTTCGTCAAAATTTTCGAATTTGAATTGTTGGTGGATTTATCCATTTTGGTGACCCCTGAGTGCAAAGAAGTGGTTTTCAGAGTGATGTCTGTCTGTATGTGTGTGTGTGTGTGTGTGTGTGTGTGTGTGTGTGTGTGTGTGTGTGTGTGTGTGTGTGTGTCTGAATGTAAACAGAGCTAGAGAATGCCCCAATGGTCTGATTTTCATGAAATTTGGTATGTAGGTCCAAACCCACAATAATTCCAGGCGTTTTTTTCATTTTTAAAATTTTTTGATTTTTAAGGGTAGTTTACCCCCAAAAACCCTCAAAAAATGTGAAAAATCCAAATTTCTTAAAAACGGCTCTAACGATTTTGATTAAAATTTTGTGGTTTATTAAGATTAAAATTCTGAATAAAATGACACCACCCGCGTCTCCGAGAAAATGCACGTTCAAAAGTTATAAAGTAAAAAGTGTTTAAAAAATCAATTTTTGGATTTTCAAAATAGCTGTTATCTTGAAATAAATTTTACCTATCACCATTAAATCAAGCTCAAAAAACTAAATAATGCAGTATTTCAAATTATTGTTCCACGCCAAGTGGTTGCGGAGAAAATTCAATTTTTCGTTTAGCGGTAAGCGCAGTACGTTGTTAAAAGACACAGATGTGCGTAGGGTCAAACGAGCGGTAGCTATCCGACTGAGGCATCAAGACATTAATGTTTAAAGCTTTTAATAACTTTTTTATATTGTTGGGAGAAAGTATGTGTCAGTTAACTGATACCGTTTATTTTTTCTGTCATAGACTACAGTGGTGTGAAGGTCCATTACAACTTTAATTGCCTTAGCAACCTTACGGCTTTGCCCCATTGTACGTCAAAGTAGCCAAGATGTGCTAAAATACCAATCTTTAATCTCTTTTCACACGATAAGGGCTTTAGTAAATGATATGAAAATTTGTATTACTGAAATGGTGCAATTAGAGAGTTTAGCTGCTCTAAAGCAACGTTCGTAAAATAGCTCTGCCTCATAGTAAAAGAAATATTCCATTTTAATCTTATGAGAATATTTAATTCTACATTTTTTATCTATGCTTTTTAATTAGCTGGATTAGACAGTTTGTCATTTTCAACACAGATGGTAACACTTAAATACAGACTTATTCATATCTACCGTCGCGGCCACGAAATCAGGCAGGTGAATGATTTTGCAACGTTGCCAACTTTGCAGTGGTTATTTAATCATAATAGGTTTATTTAATCATATATTTTATATTTATGTCAATGTTTTTATCTGTTTTATTAGATGATACCAAGGCAATTAGAACCTGATACTTGTTTTGATCATTTTTATAGAATGCACATTCAAAATACGGTCTAGGCAACGCTGGATGATCAGTCTTGCCAGTTTATGCATCAACATACACAATTTTTTCGATAATCTCTTTCATCTTTTGGTTAAATGTGACAACATTGCGTTTTCAGTCACCCGCCTGATGTCGTGGCCGCTACTGTAACCTTTTAACTTCTGGCTAGCCTAAATACAGTGAGTAAAGTTGTACTAGCCATGTGAGTAGAGTTCTTGTGAAGAACTGAGAAAGCCGCTCACAAAACACTGATAGTACCACCGTAATTTTCACTCAAGGATCATGGTGATTGAATGAATCGAATCAGATGGTTAGAAGATTTCTGATTTCAGAACAATTTTGCAGAAGTTTGTTATTGTTTTAATTTTGTGTAAACAAACAAATATCCTTATTTTGACATTTAGAAGGTAAAAAGAGCGCTTACCGTGGCAAATAAGCTTTAAATTAAGCATGTTTATGTAATCAGGTTAAGTGTAAGAAAGGGTCATGTGGCCCTAACTTTGCCTGTTAAAATAAAGAATTTTCATTTAATTTCATTAAAGTAATACTAGAAGTAATACTAGCATCAGCGCTTTATTTGCCTCCGTTTCAGCAAAATTTTTTTACATGGGATGTTCTTGTTTATTTGGTTCTGTATACATTGGCAATACATGGGGTTTTAGGTAAGAAGATAAATCTAAAGACAAAAAAATTTAATTGAGTAGACCTAATATCTACTTAAAAAGATGTTCACTGGTGCGGTGCCTATAGATTACTGACAGGCGCTGCGTTGTTTTACTTGATTTGGGAATTCAAATTTTAATTAATTTTTTTATTTGGATTAAATGTTGTACATGACTGTACATATCTTATATGGGTAGAACAAGAAATGCAGGGGTGGGGTATATTGGATTTGGTATAGCTCCAAATAATAAGAAACACAAGAGTGCCTTAGAACATATATACAATTTTGTGTATATGTGTGCTTCAACTCACATCCGATCAAGGATTCAATATTAGATTTCATAAGAATCTATAATATTTTTGACAAGTCTGAGTTTTCATAAATCATCATTTTCATAAAGTAAATCAATAAAACTTGATACCTAGATACGTTGGAATAAACCGACTGAAGCTGACATATTGAATATGTGAAAGCATTTATACAATTCGTTGCACACACACCCCTTGCAAAGAACGGGTACACAGCTAGTATATATTGAAAATTTCATGGAATAGGTTTTTAAGCTATTTATTTTTTATAGCCCTCAGGGATTACCCCCAGGACTGACTAAAGGTACCCATGTCAGGGTTTTAGGGAGTTTTTGATAAAATATGTTCAAACAGTGACCGGCCCACGAGAATGCACTTGATCCGGTTGACAAAAATCTTATGGAGTATAAATTAACACAATCATATTTATTGAATAATCCAGCATGTGTACGTGCTGATCTACAAACATAGCGGTAACATTTTAGTTAGCAAACGAATTTAGAAGAAAATGACACTAAATATGCTTTATTTAAATTATTTTAATCTCTTTGGGTTTGTTTTTATTCAAACAACAATAATGATATGATTAAATAGGAAATGTTTTTAGAATAGGAATAGCGCAACTCTGGATAAACCAATCATATCTTGATCCATTGTTTATTCAAGTGCTTTCTCCTTCAAGTGCTTATTGGTTTACAAAAAAGCAAAGTAAATACAAGGGTTTGGAATAACTAGGGGGCCCGTGCAGCGCAATGCGCTGCATTTATTAGAGTACCGGGTGATCAAACCTTGATCCATGGTAATACTTTGAAAAAATGTCGCTATAGTGAAAATCAGATCGATCTTTATTACCAATTCTCCCACTTCCCAATGTGATAGTGCTGAAATGTGGTGCTCGTTCTTTTAGGTCTAAATTAGCTGAGATTACGTAGTTGTTCTTTTGCCGATATGTCTTAGGGCCTTTATCTAAACCCTCCTATAAAATTTTAAATAAATTCACAGTTGTTGGATCCACATATAGTTCATAAAAAATAAAAGGTAAATGACAAAAGAATAAAAATCAACATTTCATTACTCCCCGGTCCTGTATGAGTTATGCAGCACTCACTGCGGTTGTTTTTGTAGTACTACTGTATGAGGTAGTCAATGACATAGTGTATGAGTCCACATTACTATTTATGCCTATATCCTCTTTAACTTAACTTTCCATGACATTACAAAATTTAAATAAAGAAATCAAATAAATTAAGAGAATCTACATCTTTGTTGGTGTGGTCCATTTTGTTTTTAGTGGCATTTTTATTTTGGTTAACATTTTTCTTTATAAAAACCATTTTTGTAATAAGCTTGTTTTCTATACTGGAGGTAAAAAACTTTTAAATGTTGTCTTTTACACAGGTTTTTTTTAATATGTGTAGCATTGTGCATAAAACATGTTTATACTATAATAGTAAATAAAAAGATTATTATACTTACAACCAACTATCCCTTTTCCTTATAGTTTACAGCAGTTTGAAAACCCATGCACACAAATTTGGTGTTCTATTTTAGTATTTGCTACCTTTCATTATTGTTTCAATACCAGTCGGACAACCAATAAGACCCATGTCAAAAATTTCAATTTCCAAAATTTGTTTCGGAAAAAAATGAAATTTTCCAGGTTTAAGTTACAAAAATTATTTTTGTGAACCAAATACGTGTGAATAAAATTTTCATGCAAAATATACCTGCTACATTTTGAGAAAAGGTTAAATCCCCAGATTAGACACTCCTCGTATTAAAGTATGAAATTGTGTTGATATTTTAGTACCAGTTCAATTTGCTTCTATTCAAGAAATCTAAAATAAATAAAGAGATTATTTGTCTTCATTTGTTTTAGATTCTTTGCTTCTATTCAGCTTTTAACATATGTGTTTGTTTGTTCAACTATCAACAGCTGTTTTATTTAGCAATTCAAAATAAATTGTCCCCCATGTTAATCTTATGGACAAAAAATGAACTTTAAGAGCTTCCAGTGAGCTTCAGAATTAAAATATCAAAAATCTAAAACCTTATTGCAAAACTACGAACTGAGACCATTCTTTTGACACCTCAAACTTTAAAATTGGTCCAGAAATAAGGGAGGAGAAGCGTTAACAAAAAAGGGGCATCACGTATTATATATATAGATAATTTGAATAAACCAAATCCAGCAGAAACTTATCATCTGGGTCAGCTGGCTTAATATACATTGATTGTTACTAGGAATGTTTTAAACTCAATATTTTCAAAATAACCTCTGCATTAATAAAATATTGTAAAATGGCTTTCCATCCAAACAAACCAGAAGGGCGAACTGAGACACGTGCAACAAAAGGATTCCGGGACTCCATATACCAAAATCCAAGATTGGACAAATTAGAAGAAGAGGGAGTTTGCATTGTTTTAATGAAGGCAATGGAGAAGCTTAAAATTATTCAACAGCTTCTGCCGGGATCTGAGGAGAAGTTGGACGAACCGTACCAGACAATGGCTATCCGCATGACGACTCTGCAGAAGATAAGACCACCGGAAGCCAAGGAGGATGATAACATGGCAGCCCTCAAACATGTTCAGAAATGCCGGTATATCTCACAGCAGGCCTTGGAGAAAACTATGCTGGAGGTCAAAGGGGAAAGCGAAGGCATGCTGCTTTTACTCAAACATATTTTGTTCGCTGAAAATTTAAGGTATTACGACAACTTTCTTTTGAAACAAGAAAACATAAATTTGAATAATACAATAAATCATTTGAAAGACAGAATACATGAGGTAATAAAAAACTCTGAAGAGACAAGGCTTTATCTAGATAAGATGACACAATTTTGTTTAGAACAGGCCTATGTGACTGCTTGGGCTCAGTGCAAAACGATCAGACGAAACCATGAAGTCACTCAGAATGCTAAGATGGACATGATCAACTACAGGTTGAAGGATAGAGAAGAAAATGTGGTTAACTTAAAGGAACAGTACAGTTCAGAAGTAGCGAGGGAGGAAGTTATTAATAATGAAATCACAAACCACCTTCAGATGGTGACGGCGAATCTTCAGAAAAAATTTGAAAGGTGGACCACTCGATATAGTGAGGAGGTTGACGCTTTGGATATCGCACTTCTGCAGCTCAGAAGCAAAATGGAAGAGCAGCAGGAAAAGTTGGCAACCATGTCACAGCAGCACGCAGCGAGGCAGGAGCTCGTGGATGTGCTACAGGCAGAAGCTGATGAGAGGGACCGAGAAGAAGAGTTGCGACTGTCACGGACGAAGGCCGCAATTGTAATACAACAGTGGTGGCGGGAGATATTGTTCCTGAGACACATTCACCTGTCGGCAAAACGGAAAGCTGCCAAGAAAATGTCTACCAAGAAGTCGATAAAAGAATCACCAAAGAAGAAAAAGAAATGATTTAAATAACATTTCTGCTTTATCTTTGATTTTACCACATCAAGGGAATGGCTAAGGGAAGATTTCGAGAAGGTTGATC
This sequence comes from Neoaliturus tenellus, assembly GCA_030545055.2. Lineage (NCBI taxonomy): Eukaryota > Metazoa > Arthropoda > Insecta > Hemiptera > Cicadellidae > Neoaliturus > Neoaliturus tenellus. The sequence continues at coordinate 265,053,286 of CM061531.1, forward strand.
TAATGGTTTGTTACTGAATCCTACCGTTAGATGCATTTTATAGGTTTAATTTCAAATTTAAATAATTAAATCACTAAAAAAAGCAGCATGAGTTTGTTTATCTCTGGAAAACCAGCTTCTTTGAAAATTTTAGCTAATTTTATTTATTTAACATGGAAAACAACATTTATTTCTGAACAAAATGGAAAAATACATTTATAAATTTCTTCACATGTTCCTTACTTTATATAAATACTGCCACAAACGAGTACATTAAAATATATTCTCTTATGGGCTACATAAGAACTTAATTTATTATCAAATCGACTATTTTTAATTTTTACCGGTACTACAGAACTAATATAGCACAGTTACTTTATTAGATTCAGCTTGAAAGCAGAACTCAACATCTAAAATGTCAATATTAAATACCAACATTATATATGAAAAATAGGCTATGCAAAACAGATTGATTTCATATGATAAAACTGCACAACCTAATTAGTGATTTTGAAGCTAGTTGTTTTGAATTTTATTTAGTTAATAAGTATTAAAAATTGACATATCATTTTTGTCACGTATCTAGTATAGTAGATCAAATGCTACTCTTGTGTGAGGTTCTCACTCAGTTTATGGTTACAAAAGGTACCTAAGCAGCCTTTGAGCAAAAATCTTGGTTTTATAGTTTTTTTCCTTTTAATTAGATGTAGCAAAAGAAATTTATGAGTCCGGTCAATAGTAAAGCTACACAAACAGCATTACATTTATTTTACACCCATATCTCACTCATTTTCACCTTAGTTTATATGTAGAGCAGAGTTGTTCTTCAATGGACGCTCGTGAGTGTGGCCAAAGTGAGTGCTACCCAGAGCTGGGTTGTTTTCCGAGTGAGAAGCCATGGTATTCGATTCGCAGACCCTTCCCTGCACCTTGGTCCCCTAGCAGGATAGAGACCAAGATATATTTCTACAGCAGGTGAGCAATGGGATATTAATACCATTAGGCAATCAATGTTTTAAATTCCTTTAACATGCTGAATCCCACCACTGCAGCGCAGTGGTCTGCATTTTGCGCATGCTTGCTGTGTACCTACATCTTTAATGTAAATGAACCTTAGTGCCAAAATGAAAAATAGACCGCTTTCTTTAAAAACACATAGAAACCTCCGCAACAATTCAGCTCAATGCTTCAATTGTTCAACTGCGCTAAATGCAGTTACACACTTTCGTACTATCTTATAATCCTGCTCTTCAGTTTTTATCGGTACTATCTGCCTGTGACTCCGGCACTTCCCTTTGTCTATAATGTTTCATCTACAAAACTTTAATATATATGCGGAAGGGGAAAGTAAAAGAGACCTGCATGTTTACATGTGCAAAATTACATAAGTTTTAGTACAATTTAAAGCTCTCTAAACCGACCCTTAAATATACCGGAAGGTGGAGGGCTACATGGGGGGTGGAGAATATTGGCTAAGTGCTATTCTAACATAACTGCAAAAATTTAGCATTTTTGTTGCATTTTGCATTCATGATAAATTTTTTGTCATTGACTACTAGCTAACACCCTTGTCATTACTGTATATCTTATTGTTTTTTTTTGTTTTTTTTTTGTTTTTTAGCGAATTTCCCATAGGGAATAAGCTATCACCGTAGGTCTCATGGTAAGACCTAAGCCCGGGACCATGTTACTTTTTCGTTTTGAGGTGCCCAGAGACCAAAAATAATAGTCATTAAAATTTATATATATATATATGTATATATATATGTATATATATATATATATATATATATATATATATATATATATGTATATATATATATATATATATATATATATATATATATATATATATATATATATATATATATATATATATATATATATGTGTCCCTAGACACGATAACTCTCGTAAAAATGGTCCGATCGACACCAAATTTGGTAGAGATGTGTAATCCTACGTTTATTCGGATGAGTTCGAAAACCAGACATATCGACCTACCGGAAGGGGTAGTTTTGGGGGGTTTTGTACCCCAAAAATGGGTTTTTGGCATTTTTCATATGTAAATTTTATAAATTTCAAATTTTTATTTTGACCATTGGATTTAGCTCAAAAAAACACACAATCTAGTATTTTGAAGCTTTGCTCTATCTCCATTGGTTACCGAGATATTATAAAGTCTAAAGACAGTACATTGTTTTTTGGGGCTCCAATGTTAATCTTATGGAGAATAAGGATGTGTTAATATTTCACTTATTAACCAATATTTTTTGGTGAAACTTGGTATTTAGCTTCATTTGGTTGAGATTCATCCATTTAAGGTAAAAAATCTTGGTTTTTGTACTTATCATGGCAGCAAACCTGCATACTCTTTTCCCATGTTAATCATATGGAGAATAGGCAAACTCTTTTATTTATGGACAGATATTGATGAAACTTACTATTTGGCTTCATATGGTCGAAATAAATTTTTTCTATGATAAAAACCTACTTTTAATGTCCACCATGGCAGCATACCTGCATACTCTTTCCCTATATTTATCTTAAGGAGAATAGACATTTATTTCCCTATTTATGAGCACGTGATGAAATTTTGTTTACAAGTTTAGCTGGTCAAAATTAATATTACTAATTTGGAAATTCGCTGAGTACGCAGGTCTGCTGCGACGGGGGGTATTTTTAAGTTAATGTGAAGATTTTAAATTTATTTACTGGCAAGAACACAATGGCTATCTGCCAGAAGTAATTACACTGTCTAACAGTGGGTACTACTATTTGTTGATTTTTCAGGAAATCTACTCAACGGGCTAACATCAGATTGTGGCCCGATATATCGTTGAACGGAGCCGACTTTGAACCTGACCGACCAACAACTGCTTTCATTGTTCACGGATTCGACAGCAATGGAAACGAAACATGGCTGCAGGATCTTAAAAATGCTTATTTGAAAAGGGTAATCAAATTAACTACCATTTTAGGTGTTAACTAGGTAGTAAAAAAAGTTATAAATGAAGTTTGTGATAACATGTTGTATAAATAGCTCTAAAAATTCTTTGAATTTAATGCCTGTTCTTTCGGAAAACAAAGGCAAACAGTGTTTTTAATTCAGTGTTTTTAATTCTTTTCTCTTATTATGAGGTTCACTCTGCTCACTCAAATTTAAATTAACTTGCTCCATGAAATCAATAATATACTTCCCTCTCGTCACAATATCCTACAATACACCACAATAGATCATGATCGAGTGCTGCATCCTGTACCGGCATTGTATACTTGTTATCACCTGGCTTAATAGGAAAGCCTTTATAGTACCAGGAATGACTTGATGTAATGGCTTGAAAGTGCTTACTGTGTCCATAAAGAGAAAAATTAAAAACCAGTTATATAATATCAATAAGTTGGCAGATCAATAAGTTTAAATTGAGATATACTTACTTACTTACTTACTGCTGGGGCGCTACAAATCTCGGTTGATTCTTCGCCTCGTAAACCATCCTCTTCCATGCCTCTCTATCTGCCGCTAACTCCACTGTCCCTCCACACTGTCTCACATCTCTCTGTACTTGGTCATACCATCTCATTTTGGGTCTCCCCAAAGGGCGTTTTCCAACTGGTACAGCACTATACACTTATTTCAGTCTTGACCCTTCCTCCCTTTGCATTACATGTCCCAGCCAGCCCAATCTTTTTGCTTTTATCACAGCGAAGACATCAGGGCCCTGATATAGATCACGTAACTCTCGGTTTTTCCTAATACGCCATTCTCCTTCATCTTTTATAGGGCCAAATATTTTGCGCAGCACTTTATTTTCAAAAACTATTAAGCGCCCTTCATTTTTCTTGGACAGAACCCAGGTCTCACTTCCATATAATAGCACTGGCTGAATAATGGTCTTATATATTCTTATTTTTGTACAACATGATAGGAGTTTTGATGAAAGGAGCTTTGTACAGGCACCTAAACATTTATTGGCATTTGCTAGTTTACTTTGAATTTCAGTATCTTCCAAATTTGAACTATTCACCGTTACTCCTAGGTATTTTTTTTTTTTTTTTTTTTTTTTTTAAAGAGGTTGGCGGACTTCTTTTTACTTTACTTTGCCCCGTTCACATAGACTATTGATCTGTGCATGGAACGTATTAGACAAAGTAAGGGGGTGAGCCGCTACAGTACAAGGTGAAAGGTACTGATAAAAGTCACTGGTACAACGCGGATTCGAACCCACGACATCGCTGCCATGGTCCCGAAGTCCAGTGCGCTAACCACTACGCCACCGACTCACCCAAAAGCTTTATTTAAAGCTTTCCACACATTCCACTGAGTATTTGGCTATATTGAATTTTGCACCTCTATTGTTTGGATTACGCCCAAATTTAATTATTTTAGTTTTTTCTTCATTTAGCTCCAAACCTACTTTTTTACATTCTTGAATAAACTCCTCAGCTAACGCACACAGATCTTCGGATTTTTCATCCAATATCACTACATCATCCGCGAAGGCCATGATGTTCAGGTCTATACCCAACTTTATACCTCTCTTTAAGTTCTTTACTTTTTGAAGAGCTTCTTCTATTGCTATATTAAAAAGAGTGGTTGAGATCCCATCCCCTTGTCTTACTCCTGGAGATATACTTAGATTTCCAAAATTTAAAACTTCATCATAATGCAAAATTTTCAAATAAAATCAATTTTATATTCATCAATGTAACTTACATAGCACCGGTATAAAAATTGTGTTATTGGCTTAACTAGATGCTACATCATTTATAACTAACCTTAAATTACATAAGTGGTTTTACATCCATGTATAAAAATTAAAATATAGGACTGTATCTAAAAAAAAATGAAGAATAAAAAAGATTAAAATAATGGTAATAAAAAATAAAATTCTGAGGGATTAAGCAATAAAAATTTTAATCTTCTTTTGACAGACATCAGATCAGTTGTTGTTTGATAGTTTTACTTTTTTTAAAAACCCTTTAAAGGAGTAAAAAAAATTAATAAATGATCTTGTTAACTGTTTAAAGAATTCATACTGGTTTCTTGAAGAATTTTTAGATTAATTACAAAAAAATTAATTTCTAAATAACTATTTATTTTGTATTTTTACCCTAAACTGCGAAAATTAACTTGACGGTTCACTTGGCGGTATGTCGTATGATTGGAACTAATATGTGCAACCGAACTAGGAAATTGTTAAACTTAGTAAACAGTTTCAAGAATAACAAAGTTATACACAGTTAAAATACCCTAATCAGTAAAAAAATGTTTTACAGGTTGTGAAGAGTGAGTGACAGAACTTTACCTTTTATATTTATTTCCTCTTACACACTTGACCCAATTAAGAGTTTCAAAATTTTTTAACGGAATCCTCATATTTACAGGTGGACGCCAATGTGTTCCTTGTGGATTGGGGAAAAGGAGCCACTTATGACAATTACTTCCAGGTGGCTTCCAACACCAGGGTGGCGGGTGCTGAGCTGACAAGGTGAATTATCTTAAATACAAACCTTCATTACCAATAGAAGAGCCTATAGAAATTCATTTTCAATATATCATAATTTTTTATTATTGCATGACAGTGCCTTATTTAAAAGTTACGGTACTTAAAGAAATTATTCAGCAAGTTTACCAACTATCTAAATAATCCTCTAACTTACTTGGAGATGAAAGTGTTGCAAGTTTCGGGATGTGCCAGCCTTGTCATTATCATCCTTGCGATGTTAGTATGCAAACCTTTAATCACCTTCAGACAGCATAACTCTCTACAACTCCTTGATTCTGACATTGTGTTGTGGTAACAGTGTGACATTCTTGTTATGTGTTCAACTGAAAGCACATATAGTTTTAAGAATGAATGAGTAATAAATAATGATTGCAGGGTCCAATTTCTAACACTTACGGCCAAAATGTTCCAGGTTTTTCAAATGGTTGGTCGCCAAACAACAACTGCAAGCATCGTCAGTACACATGATGGGCCACAGTCTAGGTGCTCATATCTGCTCCTACGTTGGGAAAGCTGTCCCGAATATCAACCGAATTACTGGTATAATTCTGAAGAATTTTAAAACTACTTCCTTTTCTGTTTTTTTATTTTTTCAGAACAACTAACTATTGAGTTCATATTGGGATATTATACTCTTCAGTTACCACCTATTCTCAAAACTGCTTCATGTAGTACCATTTTCATCAGCTTTTAATTGAAAAAGTTTAAAGCATGGCTCTAAAGATTAAGAGCTGTCTTAGTGAAGTTATTTCTTTTGAGTTTTCAAGGACTAATTGGATGTCTGATCAATATAGAGAATGAGTAACGAAAGAAAAATTTGTGAAACATCATGGCTGATGTGCCTGGCTATTTTCTTGGAGAAGGTTTAAATTCTAAATATCCCCCTTGTAGCAGACCCGTGTAATTAGCGAATTTCCAACGGCAATCTTTACATGCCTGTACAAAATTTCATAATGTTCAGACAATTTTTGCAATAGTTATTGTGTTAAAAAAAAACACTCGAAATTGAAAATTCTATTTCCCATATAAGCCCATGTTAAATTTTAAAGTAAATCATTATTTGTGCAGTTATAAACGTGTTTGCGATAAAAACCACTACGTATCCAGAAAGCACATACAAAAAACTACAAATTTATATATATGAATATGTAATCGCAGAGGTGGCCCTCAACCTTTCTTAAAAAAATAGATTAGAAAATTATATGGTAATCTACTCAATCAACTTAACACATTAAGTATAAATTTTAACTCACATTTTAATTTTTGCAGGAAGTATTTAACTATTCTTGTTCTTAAAATCATAATAATTTGGGGGGGGGGGGATCATTGTTAGTGATAAAGAAGTGTTTATTTTGCATCAATAAAAAATGGAATTTGTGCGTAGCTTTTGATCCTGCCCAGCCCGGTTTTGAACTTGAGCCAAAGGAAGTCAGAATAGACAAGAGTGATGCAGACTTTGTGGATGTTCTCCACACCAACGCTGAACCTTTAGTGCCCTTACTTGGATTTGGGATGATGCGTCCTCATGGTAAATGCACCTCTACTTTCATTGAAAAGGAAATTTAACCACATCAGTGTATATGACCAAATATATGATGCTTAGCATGTTCAGCATAATACTTATGCTTCTTTGTTTTCTTATTGAGTTGTTTTCAGGATCATGGAGACGAATGATAAAGATTAAAATGTTGGATCTGCCATGTGATCCAAAAGCCATTAATCTTATAGACATCTAAAAATGATTTAATTTACGAAGTACCATAGTAAAAAATATATTAAATTTAAAAAATTATCCGGATAAATTTATGACCTGGTGCCTCTTAACAAACACATATGTTTACTTCTGACTATGTCATAAATTTATTTATTTATTATTATTATTATTTTTTTTTTTTTTTTTTGAGAATGATATGAACAATATTTATTAAGAGAGTTATTAATTCTTTCTAGAATAATTATATACTGGTTTAGTTCTATTTATTATTTTCTGTTAATTTCCTTTTTTTGATACAAATGAAAAATATGTATTTTTCATATGTATAAGTCACACCACATAAGTTGACGAATGGCCAAAAACAGCTGGGTAGGGCGAGGGGAGGAGAGGGGGTACTTTTCCAAAAACATTGAGCTTACGTTACATGCAATTTTTTATAGAACAGCTGATTATCCAATAATTTTAACTGAATTGTAGTGAAAATTCATTCGTCAAGTTACGTGGCGGGGGTTATACCAAATATGGATTAATGGAAAATATGGTGGAACATTAAAAATTTTTTGGGAATAGAGTGAAGAAGAAATACAGTATTTTCAAAGGTTTCTGAACAATAGGTGAAGTGATTGATAGTGTTAATTTCTCTCTTATTTTCCACATTTTAAATTTACCTCAATAATGATTTCTCATGGATATGACTCCGAATACAAGCAAAATTGTATGTAAATCTAGAATAAATATTCTTCACAGTACTTGAACTGTATGTTAAAGCCCTTAACATAAATGAAAGATATTAAAGAAGATATCCTACACAACATCACAACAGTGATGTTACAAAGGCCAGCCCACGTGATGTTACAGTGATGTGAGCCTACAAAAGGCTTGTTTTTGTAGATTCATATTTTTACTTGTACAGATAATCCCTATATAATATATAAACTTAATATATAGTTTAATAATATAGGTATAATCAGTGGGGGCTGTCACTTGATAACAATTAGTTTATTAATTTGTTATCAACATTTTTTATATAATTACCTGTGCTTATACCATTTTTAATTAATGCAAATTGTAATAGGCTCTGGCCGCTTGTAAGAATAAGGAATTTATATAATTATAATTGTTGATAATGTGGGAGCCGTAAATCATTGGCAGAGCTCTAGCCTCACAAGTCAGCGGTCTCTGGTAAAATCCCGGTCAACGCTATAGCCCATGAGACTTAAACACTGGGACGGTACTTTGCTGTCTTTAGATCAGTGGTGACAAGGTTTAAAAGAAAATAATTTTTTTTAAATATATACAATTGTTGATTTCCAGGTCACGTAGATTTCTACATGAATGGAGGCTTTCACCAACCGGGGTGTCGTGACCCAAAAGACACATTAAAGGACCTTGCTATGAAAATTGTCCATTTAAAAAGCCTTAAGGACCTGTACCATTTCAGTCTCAATGGTATAACTAGTAATAATTTAATTTAAGCATATTTATAAGGCAAACATAAACATTTTTCTTAGTTTTTTTTTCTTTCAAGCAATACATAAATAATCAGAGTTTATTCTAAACAAATAAATACAAATTAAAATATATAGTAAAATTTTGAAAAAATCAGTTTAAAAAATTGTACTATTGAGTACAATTATTTATTTAATACATTGCTAATTATAAAAAAAGAGAAAAAAAAGAAGAAGAATGGAATGGAATGGGCTTATGAACAAAGCTAGAGACCACAACAAATCAGATTTTTAATATATTTGATGTGTTGTGTAAAATTGTGGAATATCTTCGGCAATATTTATTAAAACAGTTTTTTTGTAAAGGGTTGTTTTACCCAAAACTAAAACTCTAAATTGGTTTAAAAAGTTTCACAGTTTAATCAAAATAGCGCAACCCTCATTATTAGAAAATGTGGTGAAAATGTATAACCATTTGAGTAAATGGTGCTGTGGGAGGAACTACAGTATAGTGAAAAATCAAATCAAGATCAAAGTACTCACTAATTTCCTTGCACAATTTTAATGATTTAGATATGTAGTATTATATAAGTATATCTTACTAAGATATAAAACCAAGTTGAATTTATTTACAGAAATCAGCAAATGGGTGAGCTGCGCGCACGGTCGCAGTTATCACTACTACACGGACGCTCTCACCCAAACCGAGTGCCAACTGTGGGGGCAGAAAGCCAACGTTTTGAGGCGAATACTCGAGTGAGTATCTTTCAATTAAATTCAGTTTAAAACCTCTTTATCCAATTTATATACACATACAGCAGTATAAATGAATGGTGTCAAAGTTGTCTTACTTCTAAATAAAAAATAAAAAATTAAAAGAAGGTACTACACAGTTATGGTTATTCATAAATAATTAAGAACTGCCATTAATCAAATTCTTCAAAGGAATATAAGACCTTGCTGACAAGAAATTTTTTTAAATTTTCTCTTAAACTCAGATTGACTATTTGCAGATTGTATATTTTTTGAAATTTTATTGTAAAAATTTGAACCAATATGTGTGGGTTTTTTGTGTGTATAGTTCTAGTCTGTGAGATTCAAGAGCTATTTCTCCTCTGTTTCTGGTGTTATATCACTATATCACTATCTTGAGACAGGGACCTCACATGGTGGGTATTTTAACCTGAATATGAATGAGAGATGAGTGTAGGATGATTGTGGCGCGATCTTGTAGTCTTGTTACTGACTAAGGCCGACATTCTCCTTAGACAGGACTGTTAATTAATAGCCCAACAGCCAATGTTATATTTAGGGAACTACAGTTTAACGTGGGATCCGAACCACAATTTCGACCTCACATATACGAATTATGAAGATGATCTTTATGGATCTTTATAGTTGTGGTTGTCTCCAAGTAGTCACTTAGCGTAAGTTCTTTGTGGTAATGATAAAAAAAATTGTTTATTATGCAGACTCAGCACTTGATAATTCAATAGTATGGATTTTTCGGCCAACCCCCGGTTGGATTGAAAATCTTGTTGAGTCTAGATTTTTTGCTGTAGACATCTTTGACAGGCTTGCTATGTGCTGTTAAACTGTTAACTTTGGCAAATAGGCTAATTTGATATCTTTGATTTACAGTATTATTTACGTTACACAACGGGCGGTTTTTGCCAAAACAGTGAAACTTAAGCTGCACTGGTTAAAATTAAAATACTGCCAAGTGTGTAAGTAATGTCCATTTTGTGATATACCTACCACTGCCTGGATAAAGGCAGCGAAACAACCTTGTACGGCGAAATGGGTGAACGCGTTGAGGTCGTCCCATGTGTAAACTTCCATTTAAATCCATTCATTACTGTTAAAACGATGGCAGTTGCAATTTTGCCACTGCCGCAAAAGCCGCCAAGTGTGTAAATGGGCGTTAAATCAGGGTTTTTTTTTTTTAAATATGTTTGACAACCTGGCAGTTTCACAGACTCAGCCACCCTTTTATCATTGGCCCTTAGATAGATTATTGACATTTGTAAACTAAAATAAAAGACCCTAGACTGGTCATCACCTATATTAGCACCGAAATATTCTCCTGCCCAATAAACTGAAGCAGGTTGGAAATCAGTTAACTGAAAATCCTTTTTATTTCTAACATTTAAAAGTTCAACAATCTCAATCAACTAGATAAATAGCAAAATTTGGCTCTTGGTATCTTTGGATGGTTTTATCAAATTGAGTTCGGAAAGATTGGACTCTCTTGATGTGCATATTCCAATATGCATATCATATATAACAAGCTGTGTGTTTCAACAATAAGTCCCATATGTTCACTTAATACCTCAAGAATTCACAAAATCATTTCAGAACGAATAATTACAATTAAAATGATCTGATGTATCCTTTACCAACAGTGCCGGCACAATGGGTTGGCTCGAGCCATTAATCACGTCATTCGAACATTGCACCCCCGAGACCTGTCTTCCAGTCGGACTCGACACCCCCAAGTACCCGGCGAGGGGCTCCTTTGCCGTTGTCACTGCCAAGAACCCACCTTACTGCCGTGAGTCTAAATGAGTCGTGTGATCTTGATAATGATCAGTTTGAGAATAGTGTTTCAGAAAATATTTAATTTTTAATTACTGTTGAGCTGCAACAAGGCATAAAAGAAAAGAGAGGTGTGACATTTGTAGGCTTGTTGCTAGTGCCTATTGATGAAACTGCTTGAAGGTTTTTTTTGCTACCAAAATGAGACAGGGTAGTGACGAGCCGACCTCATCAGTTGACATTGCAACTTCTTGCACACACCAGGCTTTTACCTAAGCCTTAGAGCTTCACTGCAAGTGTTCAAAACACATTTGAATAAATAATCTAAATTTGCTTAATCTTATTTAAAAACAGCTGTAAATCACAGGGTTTTCAATCTATAATCGAAACGCAACACACTTTTTTGTATGAGGAACTCCTTCTACAGTTTTCAACCGATTTTAATGATTTGGATGTCATAGGATAGAGCTTGGCTTGAAGATGGTTTTATGGTATAAATTGGTAAATATCCTCCCAAATGGAACGGGGCTAAAAGCCTTTAATGTTTTTTCATCTCCTCATTTGATTAACTTGGGGAAGCAAAGGTTTATTGATCTGCAAACTGAATCATCTTTTGATTGGTAAACATAAGTGTAACAGAACATTTAATATTTATGTTAAAAGCAGAATAAAAACATTTATGCTACTGAAATGTCAACCCAACCAGATTAAAGCAGACAATTCCGCTTCAATTTAATAACCACTACCGATTTCTAAATGTAGTCAATTTTTGGATGTCCATGTTAATGTTGTACGTGTTAGTTTAATTTTGTATATACTAAATGTGAATAAATTTTAAATTTAATGTTTTAAAACTAATTTTAATATTATTTATTGTTATTATCAATCTTATTTCTGTTATAATTTATATTATTATATTTTCAGATGTAGAGAGTGTGATTAGAGCAAAGAAGGTTTTGAAGCATTTAAGTGACATAATAAGCAAGGTTAAAGCTAAGTAAGTAAATTTAGTAATCTGAATATTACAGTAATATATTTATGTTACCACTTATTTATGTTAGCAATTGTTTGGTTAAATTAATTAACGTTTTGTTGATTTAAGTTTCTTGTCTTAAAACCTGAAAAAAGATACAGTATAAGATGTAGGACTACGGCATTTGAGTTTCTTCTGATCATTACACAAAATTTATTTTGTGTTATTTTGTACAGAATACAGGCCTGTAACTTCAACCATTCATCTTGCTTTGTATATACCTTCAACATTTCACTTTTCACAATGTATTATCTCTTTCCTGGTTATACATTGAAGATTTTGCGTTGCTCCTAAACCACCCCACTTCAGTACTCCATGACCCTCACACATATAAACAATTAATGACATTGTAAATTTAAAAAAAAATATATATAAAAAACACATTTTTATACTACAATATCAAGCTAAAATGTTTTCCAATGTTGGTTTTTCTTGGATAATAACCTGTTTAAAAGTTAAGAAGGTGTATTTAAAATTTTTCATTCATCTTCAATAGCCCATCTAAGGGTTAGAAGATTTCATATGTGAACAGTCTCTTTAAAAACAAATTATGTATGGTAGTAAGATCATTATTAAGAGATATGTATTGAATATTAAAATTTGTTTACTATGTACAGTATGCAAGTGATTTTTCTAACAAGAAAATCTTTAAGTTTAATGTAAGTTTTGTTAGTTTGTCATTCAAGGGGGAAATATTTGAATTTAAATATTATTAATAAAACATAATTTTAAAATACTATTATTGAAGAAATTTTTTTGTTCACATTATGCAATTTAGTGTCGTTAGATAATTAGTACTTACGGCCTGAAGCAATCTTTTGTATTTGGGTTTGTGACGCGTTTTGCCGATTATGGCATCATCAGACTTCACAAACACACATAAACTGACAGTACATTACATAGACACAAATATCACCTTGCGGATGGTTAAGTTTACTAAAAACGGACATTGAATTACACACACAAATTCTGGGAGCTCCCATTATGGCCACATGGTAGAGGTTCGTGGCATGGCGAAACGCGTCACAAACCCAAATACAAAAGATTGCTTCAGGCCGTAAGTACCAATTACCTGATATTATAAAGCAATCTAGAACCAGATTTCCATAATATTTAGTGTCATATAAATAGTTGTTTACATGGTCTACAATCATTGCCATCTGTAAGTAAAGTAAGATTCACGAAAATAGTCCGATGGAAATTTTAACAGCTGTGTCCCCCCTCACCCCCTCTCGCCCTGCAACGTTGTCATTTGTGGTTATATTTACCATGTGTAATACAGTATGAAAATGTGTTTTAGAATAAATCTGGCAACAATGCATCAACTCTCATCGGACTATTTTCGTGAATCCTACTATAGTAGTTTTATTTTGTAGAGCGGAGCATATAGAAGAAAATACAAAAACTGAATTGAAGAAAATTAAAAATAAATTGAAAAAAATTGCTCGTGGTATCAAAGACACTTTTCACAAAGCTTTCCATTCAGATGATGCATGATATTAATTTTTGAAAATCATATTTGCTGTATCAATAAACAATAAAAAAAATAAAACACAAATCAATAAGAATAATTATTTACCCTTAAAGAGCCGAATCTAACTCAGCCTCAGTCATAAAGAATGTGTGCTGTGTGGAAACAAAATAAAGCTTTTAAATTAATTTTTTCAACTGTAGTTTTAATACTTATGTATTTTTAATTACTAATCTCCTTGCCTTTAGAAGTAATTTTTAAACAACAGTTAATTTTTTTTATATACTTTACTGAGTTACAGCTCAATAACAGTTATAGGCTACAGTATAATTACCATAGTCCATTAAAGAAATCTAATTCAGTAGAAGAATGTTTTATAAGAATAAATATTTTAAAACGCAACCTGAGAATTTTTTAAACATACTAAAAATCGCCTCCTGATCAAAATTTGATCAAAATTTCAGTTGATCTGGACCCAAGGAGCTTAAAAACATTTTATAGAACTAAAACATCTGTTCTTCCTAATTTTCTAGCAGTTGTTTTTACAACAGCTGTCTTATGATTCATTCAATTCTCCTTTCTCCATAAGATTAACATTGGAACTTTGAAAGCCTGTGGGGCGTATCCCTGGAGTCCGATGTGAATTAGAATGGGATTCTGCTCATCTACAACACTATACCTTTCTAACGGTATGCGCAGATTTATCCTACGATGCACACGAGCTGAGAAAAAAGGAGGAAATGAAACATGCTTGCGTAATAATATATAGATGTTAGCTACAATACATTTTTGTTTACCGTATCCTACTTGGCGACATCGGAACTGATGATCTGAATATTATTATTATTTATTCTTACAACAAATTTTATTTGCGCTTTAGCGCTTTCAATCCTCAATTTTTTATACTTGCACTACAGTAATGTATCACATTTTGCATCACTTGTCACCAGACGCATTTCTAATCTACATCCCTTGTGATTGATGAGGCTATGTTGTATTTGCATGGAAATGGTAAAAGGAAGTAGGGGCGGCTCTAGAGTTTTTTAGCGCCCGTGCAATGACCAAAATTGGGGGACCCCTGTCCCCTTTCCAACATCATTCTATCCCCGAACCCTTCCCCCAATAACTGGCTAAGCCCCTCCCACCCATAAAATTTTTTAATGCCTGGAGGGACGTAGTTGCACATCACATAGTATCTCGTTACATAAGATTAAAAATAGTGCCATTTATATACCAGAAATTTATTTAAAAAGTTTTAACTGAGGTAACAATAAGGAGCGCCCGCACAAAGTTGGTACGACCCAGCACAAACACTCCTGTCTGATGCACACCTTCCGCCATCTTGCAAAAAGTCAGGGAGAACGACGTTTCCGAGGTGCTGTGCTGGCCGTACCACCACTGGCAGTGGACGTACCATCCGGTTGGCCGTTACAAGATTTTTGTTCTTAGTTGAACCCACTTTACAAGGATGGATAAGTACCATGAGTTGAACATCCTGACATTATGAGACATCCTGAATATTTGAATCCTCGGAAATAGAATGACCATGGAAATATTGTTGTCATTTTATTCCTTCTCTCTAAAAACTTTACTTATGATCACCAATTTCTTTCACCACAAGCAATTACTTTACTCTCCTCTGATGCTGATCTCTTTTGATGGAGCGTACGTATGTCCTGGACAACGGAATGTTAGATGTCCACCACGTGTGGGGGGCAGCACACCCCTCTAAAAACTACCATTCGTGCCGTACCATCCGCTCGCACCATGCCCCAATGCCCACATAGCGAAAGTAGTGTACGTCTTGGCATCTGTATATTGAAAAAAGAATTTTTAAATCTAAATGTAAATGCCTTATACCAAAGTTGACCAATTAGGTATAAATATGTTGGAATTTAGGTTTTAATAACCATTAGGCGAGATATATAGGGAAACTGCTGCACATACTGCGCACTTGGTCCCTGGTTTTTTTTTATAAATGTTTTAAATACACGGTTGTTATTTTATGTTATGCCACTCCTGGATCCTTCAGCTGACTAGGGGATGCCACATGTTTACTACCGGAAACTAACCTCAAATGTATAAACACGTGCTTTTAAGTGTAGATTGTTGAAGTGAGGTATGTCTGCCGTAATGTAAAAAAAATAACATTACATTAACAATAGACCGGGCGGCTCATATATGAGTCACACTTAAAAAACAACTAAATACGACACATATTTGTCACATTCGCTGTAAGAACGATATATAAGTTATACATGATGAAAACAAATAGATATAATCAAATTTTTCGCCCGGTCTGTGGGGGTGGTTACATTCACACTTGTTGGTCCTCAGCAGAGGTTTTTTTTCTAGCATTGTGGTCTATCACAGTGACCCTGTGATAGTGCGGCTCATATATGAGACGGGCGGTAGCGAACGTGGTAAACAAAACGTTTACATATTATAAAACACATCCCCAAACCAATATAAAATAAGAAATAATTGGTGGGTCTTACTTTAATTTCTCGAATTGGTGTGCAAATGGTTGGCATACAGGACTACCAGGAAGGAATGATCTTCGTCTGGGAAACATAATACACATCAATTAACAACAGGTAAGTCTAATACTAAGTTCTTTAATATGCAAATAATTTTCTTCAATAAAATCGTTAAATCTTTCATGTGAAAATCATGTTAAGGACAGACTTTAAATTCAGTTGTTTACATATTTTCTCTACTTAAAACATAATTACAAGCCTTTAGATTTACTACGAATTATTTTCATGACATTTGGTTTTAAAATCTGAAAGTTATACAATAATAAAATAGAATAAACCGCTACTTACAATTACTACGACATTCCTTTTTGCCTTGCACACCAAATATAAATTTTAACGTTCCACTTAGTTTGAATCAGTTTTACACACAGTGAAGCCAACCGGCCAAAACAAAAAGGTTCTTCTTACTACTTCTTCTTATATGAATGTAATTAAATATTTTTATATGAAACTCGAGATCGGTACAGCCTTACGGCTTGGTACCCACATTAAAATTATACCTAAAAGCCTAGGAGGGGGCCTAAAACCCAAGGAAGTTACCACCTTCTTGGAAAGGCGCTCAAGTCTTTAAGGGGGCATATATCTAAATGAGTGTTTTAAAATCAGACAAAAAAGACCATTGATCGGCTCTCTTGTGTAGTTAAAAATAAATAATTTGAGGAAAAACCATTCATTTACACTATCAAAACTGCTGTTTTCCTCTTTTAATTTATTTGGTTTAAAAGTGCCCTTGTTCCTCTGACTTTCCCTTCCCGCTACCCAGAGCTGGAGCGCCCTTGGGGCCCCGTGCGGGCGCACAAGCCGCATGGGACACGAGCTCCTACTGAGAGGAAGGGACAGGAAGTAAACATCCGCTTCCTTAACTGTCATTTAGTCTATCTCGCGAGTTCACCTGCGCTACAAGGAATGACCATTGACTGTTGAAATATGAGTGTAAATGGCTTGTGTGTCTATGTAAAAACTTAAAGATATAAAATGAATTGAAGCCAGTTAGTCGGCAAAAAAGATTGCTATATGGAATTTGGTGTGGGCATAGAATCAGGATCCATGCTTTTTTTTATTCCTATAGTCAGTTCGTTGTTACCATGTTTGAAGTTTCACTATATCTTATTTACAAAAATTCTCTTGTGTTATCTCAACTATCATGAGTAAAATAAACTAAAATAATATTTGATGAAAAAGGCACAATACTCATTTGAAGAGATTTTGAATCAGTAAATAAATCCCATAATTTTTGCTAAAAAATTTTCTTTTTCTTACCTTTTTTTATTACAAACTTGGTATATATATATATATATATATATATATATATATATATATATATATATATATATATATATATATATATATATATATATATATATATATATATATATATATATCGTATGACTAATTTAGCCAGCCACCAGGCTCTAGGAACAAGAAAACAAATTCTGCTGTGCAGAGCACCTGAGTCAGTATATTATGTAAAAATATAAACTCAAAAAAAAATTTTTGTTCTCTCTTTATAGAGCTAACACAGCCTAAATTTTAAAATTAGCTTTGGAAAGGGCCATTTGCATTTTGTCTGGCAGCTGGCATAGCTGAGAGATCACGTGGGTGATAGTTCAGCTGCCAAAGTTGTTGTTCGTTTAGCACCACCCGGGGAGTATGTGCAGCTTTAATGGAATGCTGCGGAAGCCAACAACATCACCCCCCCACAAAAAGGTTCAACCTTGGTATATATACGGAAAATGTCATGAAGAAGATTTGTAAGCCATTACTTTTCGTATAGCCCTCAGAGCTTAAAATTCTCTTATGCAGTCACATTGTTCAGTCGAGTAGACGTCCTCATTCAGGAGTTGAAAGACACATAAACACGGACATGCACACATTTAACATGACACAAAAATAAATTAACATAAAAAAGTAGGCCTACAAATTATTATCACAGACGCGACTCTCCACCACGGTTACCGGTGTCAGGATCCATTGGATTTACTTGAAAATGGCACAACGAGCCCCGAAATCCGGGTAGTGGTAATCTGGAAATAAACCTTAATAACAGGACTTCTAAGCTTTTTCCTGAAAAAACTCATGGAATATGATTGAATAGCAAATTGGTTTCTTTTTCTTGTGTTGTATGTGTGGAAATATCCTAGTTTAGGTAACAACTTCTCAGTTATTTCAATGGCCATTATAGTTTCAAAGCACCATACATGCCAAAAACATTCATTATTCCTAATTAAAAAAAAAAAGATTTTCACTGAATCTGGATTTTTTTTGTAAAATAATTCTAATTGCTTTTTTGGAGGTTTAATACACTAGTACGGTTTGCTTTACTAGTTGCACCATATAAAACAATGTCAAATGATATATGAGAGTGTATGTAAGCTAAGTAAGTATATTGTAGTGCTTTAGTTGAGCATAACTTTTCCATGGTTCATAGAACCAATAATCCCAAGCAATTTTTTTTAACTCTTGAACATGACCATTTTTCTATTTTAGCTACTTGTATACTTTCTTTTTGTTTTACACTCATCTCTCATTTATATTCAGGTTAAAATACCCACTATGTGGTTATATAACCTGTCTCAAAATAGTGATTTAGTGATAGTGATTTAACAAATAACAAATGCTTCATTTTTTAGGCATAGTTACGACTATATAGTCCTCTCTACCACTCAACCTCAGTTTAAAATACAAGAGTTTTGTAACTTAAGTAAAACAAATTACAATAATCTTTATATTGTAAATAAATTTTGTCTGATCTAGTGATTTGTGTGGAACTGTACACAATTTGTCTTTTCTAAATGTGTCCCGTAGATTTAATGAATTTATTAGTGAAAGAATAAACACATTTAAGTTACATAAATATTAAGTACTGTATATTTGACGCTCTTACACATAGTATTTACAAACATGGGTTAGTACAGACTACATATACAGCATCAGATTTCAAAAGTTTCAAATATCAATCATTTATTAATGTAAACTTTAATTATTTGCAACCTCTTAGGCTACGACCACACGAGCGTTTTTTTCACTCACAAACGCAGCATGAAAATACTCCAGAAATATGAGCAGCATTAAATGTAATGGGGGATGCGACACAAGTTTGTTTTCACGCCGTAGCTTTTATAATTAGAATTGAATTATAAATTCAAGCAGCTTGAAAATAAGCTAGTATTTACCACGTGAAAAAACGCTCGTGTGTGCCCATGCACTAAATGTATATTTGTAGCAATGTATACAGAACCCAATAAGTAAGGACATCCCATATTACAAAATTTTAGTCACCGAAAACGAGAGTGAAATAAAGCACTGATGCTAGGATTACTTTTCCTAATTGCCAAGAGAAGTGTTTTTTCTATGTTTCAAATGTCAAAATGAGCATATTTGTAAAAAAGTCACAAAATGTTCTAACCATCTGATTCCATTCAACCACTTAGCTTAACTCTCCACTGGTGCTATCTGTGTTTTCGGGCCGACATTCCTACTTTCCCATAATGATTTCCCTACTTATAAGGTTCTGTGTACATTGTGGATATAGTGCCTTCCAAGAGGCATTCTGTGATTAATGGTCGGAGGTAATAGTCTGCATGGGCAAATCTATGTTTGGGCAAAATATGTTTGTGAAAATTACAAAATGACAAAAATTACAATTATTTGCAATGTTGTTGGACATTAAAAAATACACTTGATTATTTGTAACATACAAATTTTTAGCTATTCGTAACCAGAATACATTACACTAAAATAATTACAGTATACACATGTACCAAAATTAACAATGTAAAAAAAACATTTTTTTTTGTTCACAAAGTTCTGTAAAATCCTTGTCACTTAAGGTAGCAACTGCCAGTTGCGAATGTTTTTATTTAAGTCTTTTAACATTACTATGTATATAGCTAGTTCTTACAACTCACATAAATATTATTAAATAATGATTTTTTGGATACTTTTTAGACTGCTGGTGTTAGTTAAATTGATTTGTAGTTAAGCTAAATCTGAACCTTGGGCCTAATCGAACAGCTATGTAGTCAGATCCTCAGCAGGCCGCGGACTCCTGACGTCACCTTATCTTTCCCTTTCACTGCTACATTCTTCAAAGTTCCCGCTACATCCTTAGCAGCATCAACCATCCTGCGAAAATTACATTTCATGTAATACTATTTGTACTCAGAACCAAGAAAGCTAAAACACTTTATAGTCCAGTCAATAAAGAGTTGGTAGGCAACATGGCAGGAGGAATGGAATTTTATTTGATAAATGTATTTGGGGTGATTATAGGATGAACATACTAAAAGTCCCCAGAATTTCGCGTGGAGCTTCAGCGGCAAGAGGGTCAGAAAGTTTGCAGTTTTACTTTACATTGCCGCTTTAACCAATTTCAGCACAGAATAAATATTAAAACTTACAAAAATAGCAGTAAATAAACATTAACTAGAGGTAGCTGATTGATCAAAATTTCAACAAATATTCAGTTGATCTGTACCAAAATGGTTTTTAAATATTTTTTTAACTAAAACAACTGTTCCTCCTGATTTGAGAGCATTTTTTATTGCAACATCTGTCTAATGATTCATTCGATCCCCGTTATTGCAAAAGATTAACATTGACACTTTGAAAACCTGTGGGGTAGCCCTAAGTGCCAAGGAGAATTAAAATGGGTTTCTGTTCATCCACAAGACACTACCTTTCTAAAGGTATGCGTGGGTTTCTCCTACGACATTCACGAGCTGAGAAAAAAGGAGGAAACAAAACATGCTTGCTTATTAATATACAGGGTATCCCGCTTCGACTGTCCGACACTTTTCCATGTTGTTCAGCAAGCCAAAAGAATCAAAAAAGTTTGTATAAACATATATCCTAAAATGCGTCGTCAACCCGCTAGCCGCCATTTTTATTTCCGTAACGGATAAATTGGATTGGGTTCATATTTGGCATGGACCTTAATTAGAACAATGTTTATTAAAAGAAAAAAAATTATTTTTTTCCTGTTTGTATTTTTAAAATGGCGGCCACTTTAAATTTTCAAACTCAAATATCTCAAAAACGGTAGGAAAATTTCACAAGAGACAAAAAAGCTGCAAAATTAAATTATTTAAACATTGATACCAAATTTGTAAGGATCTGATTACAAATAATGGAGTTATTGAGATTTTTCTATTAAAATAACACAAATTTGCATTAATTTTAATGCACACTCTATGTTTTCTTGCAGAAAAATAGCAATAACTCTGTTATTTATTGTTAAATCCTTACAAATTTGGTATCATTGTTTAAATAATTTAATTTTGCAACTTTTTTTCTCTTGTAAAATTTTTGAGATATTTGAGTTTGAGAATTTGAATTGGCCGCCATTATGAAAATACACACTGGAAAAAAATATTATTTTTTCTTTCAATAAACATTGTTCTAATTAAGGTCCATGCCAAATATGAACCCAATCCATTTGTCCGTTACGGAAATAAAAATTATTAAGTGTAAAAAACAAAATGGCGGCTAGTGGGTTAACGACGCATTTTAGGACATATGTTTATATGAACTTTTATGTTTCTTTTGGCTTGCTGAACAACATGGAAAAGTTTCGGACCGTCGAAGCTGGACACCCTGTATAGATTAGGAGTCCCATGCGCAAATTGTGTATTTTGTAATACATTTCTTTCTCTTTGTAAGAAACTCACCTAAATTACTATTCAAAGGAATTATAAGACTTTTCAAACAATATTTATGTTGATTATGCAGTGACAGATAATATACTTCTACTTACAATCTGACTTAAAAATTCATCTGAAGGTCAATATCTGTTAAGTTACAATTCACATTAAAAAATCTTATATTAGTGAAAGTCGGTCAACATTTTAAAGTGCCCTCTAGAAATACATCAAAGGTTAGGGGACAAAGCCCCGAAATGTAATGACCTTTTTAATCACCAAAAAAAGTGACTCACACATGTCCTAGATCATAAGCTTTAAAATGACACTTCAATCTTAAAAACTGGTTAAGTAGGTCGAGAGAAAAAAGAATGTAACAGACAAAACCCTTATTGAATTAGGAAGATGGATACTAAAACTTCAATTACAGTAATAAATAAATTAGCATTGAAAATCAAAATTTTGAAGTATGGCAGACAAATGTGGTATGGTAAGGTTCAAATAGATAATTAATAAAACCATTAATTCCCTAAAAAACAACTTACACAGTTGTTGCTTCTTCCATTGTTTCTTGTATCTCCTGCAACAATTTACTGTTCACATCTGGGTCTGTTTCTGTAATGTTAAATACATAAAAAAATAAATTAATTGTTTTTTCTCTTTACAATTTTTTTAGAATATTCATATCTAAACCAATCTGAATATAACCGAATTCGTTCGATTAGTACTTAAAATAAAAATAATAAAATTAATCTTTCGTGCATCTGCAATGTTAATGAAGATTTGTGGGCGTCTACAAATATCAGCAGTTGAAATACTCTAATTCAACCTCAAGAAATATTATTTAACATTATATGAAAAAGTACCAGAGAAACCAAACATTTGCTCAGTAAACCCGTAAAATTATAAAACGTCACATTATTACTTCTTTGTGGTCACATGTGCTGAAATGTCGAGCTCAAAAGGCCTTGTCCATTTTCAAGACAAGCTCGTTCCCTCCGCTCACTCACACCATTCCTTTCAAGACGAGCTCACTCGCCTTCACAACGAGCGCTTTCGCTTTACTCACCCGCCAGGCTAAAGGGTGCTGCAATCTGGTATAAATTTGTTGAACCAGAGGTTGAAAATATAACATGGTCAGGTTCTCGATCATCCATCACAACGGGGACTCTGTATCACGGGATTAATACCGGTGGATCCCAGTGACATCATTTTGCTGTCGGAATCCACCGGGATTTTAAGGTTGACTATTACGTGCATCTTTTGCTAACCGAAAAAAAAAAAAAAAAACAAATTCCGTTACTGCAGGATCGTAAACCTGACCATAACATGATGTTTTTTTTTTAAACAGTTATGAGCTGATTTTGGTTACATTTCAGCAGCTACAAAAATGTTCATTAGAATAAAATTGGCACTTTAATGGCTGTAGGACGGAAACCAGATTTTCCCGGTTTTGTGCCCAGCTCCAAGTGATTCTAAATGGTTTCCAAGTGGGCAAAATCCCCATATAAAAATTAAAAATGCTATGACATAACAACATTTCTTGTACAGAGCTTGTTTTAGAGTGTGAGAATTTTTGTAAAAGGCTCGGTTTTTTACACTAGGACCCCAAAATACCTTTCCAATATCAAGGCAGCAAGTTAAAATTCATATAACTGATACTGACCACAAAACGGGTAGTTCTTGTAGGTCGTTGCTGCAAACACTCCTCTTGCCGGGTATTCCGGAGTGTCGAGACCCAACGGAATGCAGGATTTGGCATCACACTTCCCATCGATCTTGGAGAACAAAGCGTCAATGTATCCTAGGGTCACTCCACTAAAAGATGGTGAAACAAATATGTTTAAGACATGCATATTCTGCAACACTTAGTGCAGAGTAGTTAAAGCACTTTAATTCACACAAACACAGAGAATAGTGTTGACATAAACATAAGAGATTTCAAAACTTGAAAAAACGTCACATTTTTGGAAGTTGAGTGAATAAACATCTAGATTCTTATCCAAGACCTTTTGTATAATGGAAACTCCTACAATTTTCAACCGATTTTCAGGTTTTTGGTGTCGTTGGATAGAGCTTGGTCTGTAGTTGTTTCTGCCAAAAATTGATGAGGATTCAACTTATAATAAAAGCCTTATCCATCATTGAAATTTGAAATTTTCCTTTCAGAATAACATTGATAAGGAATTTAAAAGTTTTTCAGCTGTAAGGAGTAAACACATTACACTAGTGAGAGTAAAAGTTTATTCATACCAAAGAGGTTATATTAACCCATTTACAGGATTAAATACATACTGGTTAATAAACTATATACATTGAAAGAGCGTAAACAGTAAAAAGTATTCAAACTAGATTGCTTGATTTCGAGCAACAATAAGTACACAAGTAATTATAATTCGACATTGAATAAACAAGCATGTATTGAAAGGTGGAAAGTAGAGGAGTCAAAAAAATATTTAACATTTTTCAAGCATAGAAATTGCTTTTTATAAAGAATGAACAATCTTGGAATAATTTCAGAAATTTCTTTGTGAAAGCTTTTCCCAATTGTTGATCCTGTCCCTCAAGAAGCTATTTGTATTAGGTATTTGTGTTTTGGGTTCTTATTCATGAGCTTAGGTGGTGAGTTTAAAGTACAAATTTATTCATTTCTGGTATTGTTGTGATGGAATTCTTCAAGTCTTGGCTGCTTTGAGACTTCCTGTAGAATAGACCTCACTAAAATGCTGAAAACAAATTTTGTTTCATAAAAAGCTTGCTGTCCTGGTATGTGCGGTGTCCCATATTAGTTAACATCCTTACTGCCTTACATAAGAGGAGAATACACTTTCTAATGAACAAAAATAAAACAGATTTTATCAACTGACTGAAATAATAGTACCATTCAAAAGAGATCATTTCAATTTCTT
Source organism: Neoaliturus tenellus (assembly GCA_030545055.2). Lineage (NCBI taxonomy): Eukaryota > Metazoa > Arthropoda > Insecta > Hemiptera > Cicadellidae > Neoaliturus > Neoaliturus tenellus. The sequence continues at coordinate 265,078,065 of CM061531.1, forward strand.
TTTTCTACCACTACATGGAAATAATCACATTGCCACACCTATGCAAAACAGTTCATTTCCGGTTTCCATTCTTTCCCGCTCTAGAGCGGCAATGTTTTTTACCGCAGGCTAGATCAAACAGCAATTTTAAATCAGCTGTTATTACAAACCACGCCACAGATGTTGTTCATTGTTGTCGTTTAGTAATTGCCTCTTTTTAATTTTGAGGTTATGTTTGATAGTTAACAGTGTGTTCCAACAGAAACAAATAAAAAATAATCTAAATGACATTTTGTATGCAATAAACATGTAATCTGTAGCAATTATGTTGGTAGGAAAAATCTTGTGTGTATTACGAGCGGAAATAGTCATTGCCGCTCTCGAAATGTTTGGCCGCACAAAGCGTCAGCTGAGTTTACAAATTCTTTACGCTCTTATTACACAAATAGCTATTTTCAACAAGTTATAAATATTCTACATGTAGGCCTAACCTGGGGTGTATGTTGTACTTCAGGGCCTGCACCCCTAGAACTGGGATGTCCACTACCCAATTCCAGCTCAAAGTACCGAGCTGGGCTAACGGGCGTGGCTCCCTTTATAAACTGAAGGAGGGCAGTTTCGGCTGTTCCGAGCCCTGGCAGAGGTGGCCTTGTGCCAATCGCGCGCTTACTGGGTGTCTCACTCCAGCTCCCCCCAAAAAGGGAGGTAATGAGTCAGGATGTCGGGGATCTGGAGCTTCCGTGCCTTCGGGTGCGGTTGCAGTGTAGCCGGCGCCTTTGGCGTGCGGGTTTCCAGTGACCTAGTTATTCCGCTTGGGAACCACCCATGACCCAAGTAAAACCTAAAATGGGGACCTCGGGATCCGGTTCAAGCCCCTGGCTTCGGCCAGTCTGGATATTGGGTTGGACTCGAGGGGACAGAGGTTGTCGGTATGCTCGGCACACAGCTTCGGCTGTGGGGGGCCCTCCAGCCTCATCTTTGGGCGTTGCTCACAGACGAAAGTTGAGAAGTAGCATGGGTAGTGCTGCCACTGTCACTCACAGCGGATGGTCAATTTGGGTTCACCGCAGGTTGAGTACCACAGGCCTGGTGAATTCTGGGTTTTGTGGGGGTCTAATCCGCCTTAATGTGATTTGGGACTGTTTTAATGGTTCCATAAGTTCCCTGTCTGGGGTTATCCCTTCAGATTGACCGGGTATGCTGAAAGGTCAGGTACCGGTCGCCACCAGGGGAACCCAATCCTTGACTTCGGTCTTGGAACTTGGAGAATAAAAGCAATAGAAATGTAGGCCTACCCTACAGATCAAACGCATAAAAATGTTATAGTCAAGTTCTGAAAAGTCTAATAAGGTTGACCTAAAACTCTATTTAGATCTTCTTGTGCACTGAAGTACCCCTCACTCTCAGGTATTCAAAATTACTACTTCCTTATTCAGTTGGGTTTTAGGTTTTAATTCACTCATCACCATTCAGCCTATTGGAATCAAGAAAGCTCATTAAAAGAGCTAAAGAGAGTTTTGAAGTCAATACCCTTGGACACACCTACTTAGAACTTCAGAACTTATGTCTACTGTTTAGGCCCATATAGAAATTTATAACTTATTGAATTTCTCGTTTAAATAATGTTATTTTATTTTATTTTTTTATTTTATTTTTTTTTTTTCGCTCCACGATAGAATTTTTTTACTATTTGCATTATAGAGTGTTCACTTTTTTAAATTACCTTATACAGTTCATTCCCGCATGCCTACCCTGACTTGTGCCCTATTTATAATTGTGAATAACTCATTGAAGTTCTATTTTGAATGGTATTATTATTTTTTTTTTTTTTTGTACAATGATAAATTTTTTTACTATTTTCATAAGAAAGTGTTCACCTTTTTTAATTACCTTGTACAATTCATATCCATATGTCGTATGCCTCACCTGACATGTGCCCTAGGTATAATTGTGACCTAAAAAGCTAATCCAACAATGTAATCAAAAAATCAAGCGGACAAAAAAAAACGTGACAACCAGATGTAATTAAAAATATGACATACTTGAGGAGGTGGCGGGTGATGGCTGCGAGACGCCCCCAGATCAAGCAGCCGCTGCGCAGAGTCCCGGTGAAGTACTCGTACGATCTCCCGTGCGAACAGGCAATCAGCGAGTTTAGGTCTGCAAACAACACGTTCTTTGATGTATAGTAATAAAATTATTATTTGTGTACTTTTTTGCATAATGCAAATTCTACATAGCTAGGGGTGCCTAGGTAGAGTGCAATGCACCCAGATCTGATTGGGTTGAAATTTCAGTAGTTGACATTTAATAGCTCATATTCTTATTTTTCTTCTTATATACTATGTTTCACTATCAACAGCCATTTTAGTTTGTTTTTAAAAGAATTACGGAATGGGAATATCGAAAGTCTTTTAAACATTGTTGTGAAACTACAAACTGACATGAATTTCTTCGCACCTCAAACCTTAAAATTTATCACAAAGTATATCCTCCTCAGACCTGGCGGTATGTATAGTGTACACAAAATTTTGACTCAATTAAATCCTAACCTAAGAAAAAAATTAAGGAAAAATTTTTTACATGTTAAATATTGTTAATCTTATATAACAAAATACACTTCCACATATATTTTATTTTTATCATTGTTATCAACTGTGTTATCAGTTGTACACTATGGTGTACAAATGGACGCTGTTAAGTCAAGTGGCTGAAAATTTTATTTCATGATAATTGATTTTTTGGGTAAAATAATGCAATAAAACTAGTATTAAAAGTATGTTTTTCTTTTTAATTATAAGATATACAATGTAAATGGTACTGTATAACGTAAAAACTATTCAAATTCGACGATTTTGAAAATCAGTCTCTTAAAAACATATAGGATTCAGTCTCAAACTTTTAGTCAGTCTTTAATTTTTTTACTGGATTCTTGCTTTCTATTTAATAATTGAAAATAGTTTATAAAATAAAAAGTATTATATATAAAATAATAATAAGTATAACAAATAAAATGTTTTAACTGAATGTCATTGAAAATTATTTTCTTTTAACGAAAGTAAACTAACTCAGACTATTTATGAGTCTTGCTGTTTCCGGTTTCATCATCACCAATGCAGTCGTCCATATAAAAAACTGAAAAATAGTAAAAAAATTATTTTTAGTTATCATATTAAAATATATAGCGGGCGCTTAATATCAAACTGTTTCAAATCGATCAGTCTAAATGTACAGTATTCTGTACACAAGAATTTAACTCAAAAAATAAAATATGTAGCCACGGATTACATTTAAAACAACTGCATAGCAACATTAATCTAACATTGAACTAACATCCTGCATTTAAGTTTATTAAGAAAACTTACCTTATCTAGGCAAAAAATAGCGAAATCCTGAGCGTGTCATGCACCTTTTGATGAATGGCAAAATACTGTCAACTCAAGGTCGTAGTATTATATCCTAACTAAGCCAACAGGTTGCAGCACTGTTCAGACTTGTTCTCAAATGTACAATGGACTGTACAAACAGTCCCTTATACTTTGCTATTAATTTAAAGTGAATCTAAATACCCCCGTCGCAGTAGACCTGCGTACTCAGCGAATTTCCAAAGAATTATTGTACAAAACACGGCTATTAGTGCAAAAAATTCCCAAAAGGTCAGGTCTGAGGAGGATATTAAAAAACAAAGTATATTAGGGGTTGAAGCATTTGAAAGCATTGATGAAAAACATCTTCAGGATTAAACCAACGATCCCTTTCTTGTGAGGCCAGACCTACCACTTTCTTTTAAATATATTTACGTTCCAAGAAAAATAATAAATTTTGTTCTGTCAGATATAGGCAAAGTTTTTATTAACACTACCAACACTAAGTTTTGTGTAAACACTACCAACACTATGCTTTTTAATCACCACTTGATTGTGGTGCAACTCTGCCAAGCTACAATTCTTCCTAAGCAATAGAAGATTTATGTTATATTGAGTAAATAACATTACTATTGATTCGACTCAATGCTCGAGAATGCCTTGAAAAACCTAAGTCTGATCTATGTCACAAATCAGGACTTAATTGATATACACATTGCTCCAAGCCCATTGCATATTGCATCTCTTTACTTTTCACTTATTATCCAAGGGAACCAACACCACAGTGTAGTGCAATGATATCTGATGAATGCACTGACTGATCTTACAAAGAATGTTGTTATTACAAAGTTCTGAGCATGTAGTACAATTATTCTTTAACCTGCTTTTAATTTATTAATACTTACATTCAACCGTATACTTTTTAAGATCTGCAATGCCTTTGATTTCTGTGACATTCGGTAGGTTGCAGCCAGGCTGTCTGAGGCCACCATTTAGGTAAACATCAACATGACCTGCAATAAAATAAAGTTTCAGAATTTATTATTAACTCATCCTACAGTTCATTACCATAAAGTTAGGATCACATCAAATAATAAAGAAAAGAAATGTTTTTTTGGAAAAAAATTGAGGTATACAACTAAAGAACAAAACCATAAATGCTATTAAAATTTGAATTGAGCGCCCAGTTCTTACCACCAGGGAAGATGTATCCGAATCCTAGAGTAGGGATGAAGGGAGCAGCGTTGGTGTGGTAAATCTCAACGTAATCAGCATCGTCCTTATCCAGTCTGACTTGTTTGTCCGCTCCTTCGAAAGCTGGCTGGGCTGGATCCATGGCTGACAATATGGAAAATAAATAAATATTATAGGCCTAATTACAACAAATATTTTTTAAGTCCTGGTTTAGTTCCATTTGAAGTTTAGTTGTAATTATAATACTAAAGCTTTGTTTAAAAATATAAGTTACTATTTTAAATTAAAAATAACCTTTTATTTTCAGTGCACTCACATCAGTCGTTAAAAAACTTGACCCAATATTGGATAATAAATGAACTGGCTGATAAACTAAATACTCCTACCACACAAAATGTTGAGAGCAACCGAAAACCATATTATAATTTATATTCTACACTAGATTATTATTGGATTGCACCTGAAAATTCTTCTTAAAAATTGGATATGAGTTATTTATAGAAAGAGTGTCAATAATCTGAGCTGATTAAAGAGAGGTTGAGTACAGAAGGAAATATTTCATAGAAAATTGTCGCGTACACATTGTAGTGACGCGATCGTGAGGTAGAAGAAATAAATAAAACTCATTACATTGTGAAAGACCACATTGGATACCGCAAGAGCGGGTAGGTGACGGATTGGAGGTTGAGCTTGGACTGTCTGACTGGAAAACCTCTGGAGGGGATGGTCAGATATGTGGCGTGATGGAAGTAACTAATAGGATCACTTATTTAAATCAGACCATGTGATGTCATATAGCGTGATACATCGTATGATTCTGGACAGCAACAACTTCTGAAAAACAAACACAGTTCTACAGTTGGAAATTTTAAAAGTACACGAGACCTGTAATTAAGGTATAGACCAATATTATGGTTATTGGGGTATTAGGAGAGTCAAGTGCATCTCGTCCCCCTGAGGGAAATTGTTGGCGATTTTCTCGAGAGGGATAATGAACTTAAACCCTCAAAATACACTCATACCTTTTCCCCCACCACAAAACCCCACATAAAAACATAAAAGAAGTGATATTCATTGTAACCTCAAAACGACAATTGTAGCCAGAGTATAATCAGCTGGCTTTTCACTTCCACTCTGAATAAAGCGACTGCACTGCCAGTTTTAACTGCACTGTATGCCCTTTGTCGATGTTATTTTAATGGGTTTAATTTGTCTTTACCTCTCCCCCCCCCCTTTACAAGGAGTAAAGTTTGACTTTACGAAGCAGGTGGGGGTAGGTCTCACCAGTGATCCGAGCAATGCCTGGAACGGCTTTGGCCGCGTAGCTGCTGATCTGAGCTCCCAGGCTGTGTCCCATGAGATGGATGTTCCTCGGCTCCAATCCTTTATTTTCTTGTAGCCATTTGATAAATCTGTAATAAACATTCTCCAAATTAAAGATAACATGAAGTATCTTGGCCTTTTGACATACTCACTACTAGATTCAAATTGATAACCAAATGGGACTAAAAACAGTCTGCAACTTTCTTGTTCTACTCCAACTGTTTGAGGTGTAAACGACCATGACAGGCCAAGCAAGATATTCTGTTATCTGTACAAAATACATTTACTGTAGACCCTCTCTTGACCAACCCTTCTCTTGACAGGACCCCGGATAATTTAAAAGGTCTGTTAAAGCGCATAACTACATAAACATGTAATGTACATAAAAAAATACTGATATTATTGTACTATACAGTATATTACAAAACAAAATTGTCAATCACAACAAAAGACTGCAACACATGGAACAAACAAAGTGGAAAAGCTGCATGATGATAAACTGACTATAAGTGGTGTTCTACAGAAAAGAAAAAGAAAACAAGCGTTTGAACATCCTTAAATGTCATTGCTAACAAGTTATAACATTAACATACCTGCAATGGACTAATTTTCAACACAATAAATACTAGAGTATCATTATCATTTGTTATCATCATATTTTCAGTCAGTTCTTTAGTCTATAATAAAAAGTTGGTTCACAAAAAACATTTAAAAAGCTAAGGTATCTTTCGTTGGAGTTGTCTGTCACTCCCTGTGAATGGGCATCAATACTAAGCCACTCAGACGGCTTATTTGACCATAAGAATATATTCACAATAAGAAATATTGGCTGTTCTTGTGTAAATAAATTAACGTTAGGGTGACTGCCGTTGATGCAAGACTAGGCATAATTAAAATAGATTTTTACTTTTTTTTACTTAGTTTTACATACCTTACTCGATCAGCATTTACATCATCCTTTAAGTCAATAAAACAGTTGACACAAAGCTTTAAGAAGACTGTCACTATGAACAAGTAAACTGCACAGTACACACATGATCAGTGCGAACACATCCTGTTGAGTGGATTGACAGGCTAAGATTATTTCATGTCAAAGTCCCGCTCATTCGTTGTCGTTCACACTCCCGACGATATGGAATCCTCAGAGCTGACTAATATGATATTTTGATAGCTGATAGATATCACTTTTGTTATGACTTGAACATTGTAAATAAACAAATCAGTAAATTTGTATTTTTTTGTTTTTAAGTTTATTCCTTACTATCATTAAAATTAAAAACAATATTAAGGAAAAATTCACATTGACTTTTGGTCTATTTTAATTATTTGTGTCAAAATTTTGTGTGGGGGGTTCGATCCCCTGACGGTCCCCAAGTAATCGCCCCTGGAATGTAGTTCCAATGTAGTGGAATGGGCCCCTGACGGTCCAGCTGTAGCCCCCCCCCCCCTTGGCTACAGCGTTATGTATAAAGGGTACACATGTTTCTAATACAGACGATTTTTATTCAACTAGATAACTTAAGTAACTGCTAATGTGATCCAAAAACCTTGATGTCAGAACTATAGAGATAATTTAGATCAACGTACAGCTACTTAAAGTAGAGTTATGGAAATAAATCTTTTGATTCCAAATTCCATCAGTGATCATAAATTTAACCCTCCAGAGGACGCTTAAAATTTAAAACGCCGTCTCTCGCTCAAGGAGGTTTCCTCCGGGTTTTAAATAAATGCACAAAATGTATTCTAAATACTTTTATTGTTTGAAACAAAAACAGAAAATGATTGTAAAATATATTTCACGCATTATCCTTGCAAGACAGAGCAAGAGTGGTAAAGTTAATTTAACAAATAAAATACACCCCGTCGCAGCAAACCTGCGTACTCAGCGAATTTCCAAATTAGTAATATTAATTTGACCAGATAAATCTGTAAACAAAATTTAATCACGTGCTCATAAATAGGGAAATAAATGTCTATTCTCCTGATAAATATAGGGAAAGAGTATGCAGGTATGCTGCCATGGGGAACACTAAAAGTAAGTTTTTAGCATAAAAAAAAAAAAAACTATCTCGAACATATGAAGCCATAAACTTAGTTTCATCTATATCTGTCCATAAATAAACAAGTTCGCTTATTTTCCATATGATTAACATGGGAAAAGAGTATGCAGGTTTGCTGCCATGATAAGCACAAAAACCAAGATTTTTTACCATAAATAAATTAAGCTCAATCAAATGAAGCTAAATACCAAGTTACACCCAAAAATATTGGTTAATAAGTGAAATATTATCAAATCCTTATCCTCCATAAGATTAACATTGGAGCCTCAAAATACAACGTACTGTCTTTAGACTTTTTAATATCTCGGTAACCAATGGAGATAGAGCAAAGCTTCAAAATACTAAATTGTGTGTTTTTTTGAGCTAAATCCAATGGTGAAAATAAAAATTAAATATTTTTAAAAATTATATGTAAAAAATGTATAAAACCCATTTTTGGGGTACAAAACCCCCCAAAACTACCCCTTCCGATAGGTCAATATGTCTGGTTTACGAACTCATCCGAATAAACGTAGGATTACACATCTCTACCAAATTTGGTGTCGATCGGACCGTTTTTACGAGAGTTATCGTGTCTAGGGACACATACATACATACATACATACATACATACATACATACATACATACATACATATATATATATATATATAAATTTTAATGACTATTATTTTTGGTCTCTAGGCACCTCAAAACGAAAAAGTAACATGGTCCCGGACTTAGGTCTTACCATGAGACCTACGGTAATAGCTTATTCCCTATGGGAAATTCGCTAATAATTACAACTATTATGGATTATACAAAACATATTTTACTTTTTTACTTAAAACTTAATATTTTTCAATAACAGTTTTGTAAAATAGTAAAAATAACGTTTTGAGGTAAAATAAAAAAGCTTTTGCATAAAACTGAACTATCATATTATATAAAAAATACTATGACGTGTTCCTGCATACACCATAAATTAAATGGTATAACAAAGATACTACAATCAATTCAAATAGTTATACATGGAAAAATAAAAAAGATACTTCAAATACAAACAAATCTAAAATGGCAACTGTAGCCTAAACAATTACAAATAACCAAATAAAAAACGGTCGCACACGGACTCTTCCTCCGGGTAACCAAATAAAAAACGATCGCACATTGACTCTTCCTCCGGGTTTACAAAACACACGAGGACGCTCACGGAGGAATCGTCCAGCACCTCAGGACAGCGCTCGCCAAACTGACCCTGGACGCTGAAAGCGGGATAAGGGTACGTCAAATGCATGGGGAGGAGGGGGGCGACAGCTACACAAAAGGACAGTGCTGTCAACCAAAAGATAAATATTTCCCACAACAAAAAATATTTACCCGGAGGATTCCTCCGCTTAGCGTCCTCTCGAGGGTTAAAAAAAATGAACCAACTGCCAAATTTCATCAGCAATCGAGGAGGGATGGAAGGCAAATTAAAAAATTAACTGTCTAAGTAAATTAAATGTTCTAAACTTTGCAAGTTGGTTTACCTCGCCAGTTCAGCCCCTACGATCCTGGTGTTGGAGGCCACTTGAAGGTAGTTGAGCAGTTGAGCTCCTGAACCCCAGTCCACGATGAAAAAATTCACATCATCCTGTAAAGTCAGCCAATAGAAAACAAATTACTAATTCTGAGTGACATTTGACAGCTACCTACATAAATTTGAGCTTTTAGATTGAAAATTCCCTTATGAAAAAGTTTGTATCAGGCCAGATATAAAATTCAGATCTGCCAGATCTGGAAGATGGGGTTTTCATCCCATAAAAACCCTATCTGGCATATCTGGCCCAGATCTGTCAAATCAGGTTCAGATCTGGAAGCCAGATCTGGCATATCTATGAGCCATATCTGAAAGATCTGGACGCCATATCTGGCAGATCTGTGTGCCATATCTGGCAGATCTGCCATAACTGGATGCCTGATCTGCCAGATCTGCCAGATATGGCACCCAGATCTGAACCTGATTTGCCAGATCTGGGCCAGATATGCCAGATAGGGTTTTTATGGGATGAAAACCTTATCTGCCAGATCTGGCAGATCTGAATTTTATATCTGGCCAGATACAAACTTTTTCATAAGGGTTATTACAAATAACGTTTTTTATGGAGTATCTTTTTTAATTTATTACTATAGAAGTATTGTCTTCTTTTTTATACCAGGTTATTCGATGGTTCAAATAATGCAATAAAAACAATATCTTCTCTCTAGTCATTTTCCGTATGTCCTGTCTACATTTAGTTTTTATCTTTGAAGTTATTTGTTATTTGGTTATTTGGTTATTCAGAAGTTATTTGGTTCTATTCAGAATTCATACTTGGCACAACTATTAATGCGTTCGCATGTATTATGCTTATGGCTTATTTGAAATTTTTAAATAACTTTTCTCAAAATGAGCCTTTTCTATCATAAAATTTCAAAGTCTTTGGTCAACATTTACACAAAAAAATCTTAGACTCATGGGACTTGCATCAAATTATTAGGAATTAAATTAATTCAAAACTATGAATAACTTAAAATTGAAAAATTTTTGACAAGATGTCCCTTTTCGCTTTCCACCTCACATTTTTTAGCAATATTTTATTTTATTTCATCTCATGCAATATTTAGTTGTTTATAAGATTCATTATATGGATAATGTGTAAAGTTACAATCCATTAAAGTCAAAGTAATGACTATCAAAGTCAATAATAAGTAATTATAAAACTACTCACCCACCGTGATGGGTTTATAATTATTCCAAGACCTCACCACAGCCAAGTAGTTGTCCTTGAGATCGTCCAACCAAGAGGAGTTTCCGTTGCTGGCAAACCCGTGGACGGCAAACGCTGTTTTCCGCGAAGGCTTGAAATCACACCCCTCCAGGCTGATTTCTGGCCATAATGTTATGTTGTATCTTTCTGGGGAATCCCTATTGATAATAATTGAACGATAAAATTATGGTTGATATTTTGGTATTTACAAATGTTTTATGAAGTATAGAAATATAAACACAAACTGAGATAATTAATAAAAAATAAAACTCAACAATAAATTTTTTAGAAAAAAATTTATATTTATGCAATTGTGTAGGGTAAACTCAAATTGATTGGGAATGAATCAAATCTCACTAAAGTAATATAAAAATATCTCCAATTTTATAACATTTAAACACTAAAATCACAAAATTTAACATATATATTTGGAAGTGTACAGTATGCATTTTATCTTCATGAACTAAAAAATTCTTTGAGGTAAAGTCGAGAAATGTTCACATAAGTCATATGATTTTTTTAAATATATAATGCGAATCATGCTGAAAGTATGATTGCCACAATTAATGAAACCTATTCCATTTTCATTTGAGCTTGAGTCAGATACAACATTTACACATTTATATTAAAAAAAATATATTTTTAAAATTTTGCTTTGAACTTTTGACATTTTTTAACTTTTAATTTAAATAAAAATAATCAAATCTTAATTTACCTGGTGTAGCAGTACAGACGGGAGTTGATCTCTGCAGGGTGAAGAGGGGAGGGTAAAGGCCGCAGAAGACTCGTCCATGGTTTGTCCATCGGAAAACATCCGAGTTCGTCGTAACATTTCGTCTCGTTTCCCTGGCCTAAGAAAACATTAACATTACAGACATCAAGAGAGCCCTGTCCGTATTAATGGTGTAATTTTACCCCTAAACATTCGCATGAATCTAAACAAACAAAATGTCCCTCAACCACAAAAAGGTTGCTAGTTACTATAAGGATTTCTCTTTTTTTTTCGTAACACTGAATAAATATATTGTAAAACATGATTGGTGAATCCCTCTCACCAATTATTTATTTATTTATTTATTTAAGATCTAATTGCCATATAAATTGATTTATATGGTTAGATCATATCAAATATACAATATAAACAATTTTAAATTCATAATTAAAACTAACTTAATATAATAAAAAATCTTCATCTTCTTTCCAAAAAATATCTTCAATTCTGTAATAGCAATTTTGTATCAGGACTTCTTTTAAAGTCTTCTTAAAAGTTTTATTGCTCTTAATTTCTCTGAATTTTTCTTGGAAAAATTTCAATACTAGACGTTGGCAGGAGATACTAATCGCTTGTTAATGTAAAATATCCAACATTGTGACAAAAACTTGGCAGTTGTGCCAGGATATCTGTATTTATTCTGCATTACGAAGAAAAACAATATGTAAAATATCTACTTTATATGCTACAAATGATTTTAAGAATTAATTTATTTTGTAGATGAGAGGTTCTTTGAATCCAGATAAGATGGAAGTTTCCAAATAGTCAACTCAAGTTTGCACTTTGCAAGTTTAAACATAAAACGTGAAGAGTGTGGAGATTATGATGCTGCTAGAAAACCTAGTAATGAAAACCAAGGCAATTAGTGAAAACCAAGGCAATTAGAACCCCAAATGAAAACTACAATAAACAAGCATTTTCTAAACTCCAGCTGGATTTATAAGTAGCTTCTTTTGGTCATAAATTATGTAAAAATACTTTGATATAGAATGTTCATACATATGTAAACTAGAGGGTTGGGATGCTTGAATTATATTGATAGAAAACTCTTGCTAAGTCGGTCACAACAAAAATGGTCTCAAAACAGCTGGGATCTTTTTCAAAGAATATAAATGTAAACTGCTAGGCGTAAAGATAATATTTTATTTTTTGGACCAGCTGATTATCCAATACTTTAAACTAATATCAGCTTGGATTCATCTGTAAAGTTATGTGGTAGCCTCCTTTTCCTTCCTTCTCACCCTCATGTAACTGTCGCCAACTACCCAAGCACTAGATGTCTCTTTCCTGTGATAAAATACCATAGTCCAGTGGGTGGTCATAGTTACCATAGTTGTCAGAGAGGCATTGCTGCAGCAGGGCGGCTCGTGTCGTGTGCTCAAGGCCGTTGGGGATCAAACACTTGGCAGCTCTCATGGCAGAGCTCAGCCCTGCGGACACAGAAACCGTGGAGTGAAAGAGTTGGATGAAAACTGACTGAAATGCTTTGTTAAAAAATGTACAAGCTTACTCACTTTGGTATACAAATTGTTAAGAGGATGTTGAAGCAAAGCTTAAAGACTAGTGCTTGAGCAAAGAACTACTAACCCTACACTGTTTCCCAACAAAGCGACAATAAAGGAAGGCACAGAAAAACATTTTTTTGAGCCAGTTACGCATGCATATAGTGCACAATGGTTGCATGTCAAGGTTTCATTTGCACAATTTATAATGCAGAGTTTTGGAGCATAGTAAGGATATACTAATCAAATTTAATTCATTGAGTTATTCATTTAAATGTGGAATTTCAGATTATTTACTTTCCCCGTTAAAACACCATAGGATCGAGTATGTAGGTTTGCTGCCATGGGGTGTTGTTAGAAAATCTAAGTTAATCAATAATTGGTGAATGTAAACACAAAATTGTATTAAGCTCTGGCAATTTTTTATTTTCCCCATAAACCCCATGGGGGTGAGTATGTAGGTTTGCCGCCATATGGTTTTTGTAAGCAATTATAAGTTAAGCCCTATCTAGATAATGTACATACCAAATTTGATTAAGTTATGTCAATAAATAAGTAAGATATAGGGTTTTCTTGATTTCCCATAAGAATAACATGGAAAACACATTTTTGGATTTTCCCCGTAACCAGTTATGCTATGATAAAAATTCAAAATACCAAATTGTTTGTTTTTTTAAGCTCTTTTAAATGGTTTCAGTTAAATTTGATGAATTTTGAAAATTGAGGTAAAAAAATGCCAAAAACCCATTTTTGACTCCTTTGAAACCCCATAAAACCCCGTTCCCATAACCCGACAATGCTGGTTTGCAAACTCATGAAAATAGACCTGGTCTTACACCTTCATACCAAATTTCATCAAAATCGGAGGTTCCCTTCAAAAGTTATCGGTATATATAGATAGATAGATAGATAGATAGATAGATAGATAGATATACATATACAGGGTGTCTCACGTAAGGTGTCTCAAATCGATTACAGATCAGCAGTTTGTCCTACAATCTTGAAATAAAATCATTTCCCACTAAATTGACCCCAAGGAATAATTTAAAAATATTTTTAACGTTGTATAAATACAGGGTGTCCCAAAAACTGGGGGTCACAGGTTCGAATCTCGGAAATTTCAAATACAAACATATGTCATATTATACATCATCAGAAAGGTCTATTTCATACAAACATTTTGGTGGAAACAGAATTTTGTTATCTTTATTCGTTTCAAAATGGCGTCCATTTTTGTAGCCAAAATCAAAATTTACGGAATACCCTGTAATTCTTTTATTATTTGTCATAAATGACTTCTGATTCAAAATACTTATTTGAAATAAGCTAAGCTTTACAATGATATGTCACAAGACAAAATTTATAAAAAAACTAAAATTTCAAAAATTTAATATTTTTTAAAATTTTTACATAAACAAAACTCAAAAATTTTAAATACAAACACATGGTTTTTTGTACATCATATTAAAGCTCTCGTTAAACTGAACAACTTTGTAATTTACACTAATGCCATATCTCCTTTGGTTTTGTAGTAATAACGTAAAAATGTCATTTTCCCATTTAACTTGCATGTTAATTAATCAGGACATGATAGTATGGCAGTCCTTCTTCCATTGTTGCCATACCATTAAATTAACATGCAAGTTAAATGGGAAAATGACATTTTTACGTTATTACTACAAAACCAAAAGAGATACGGCATTAGTGTAAATTACAAAGTTGTTCAGTTTAACGAGAGCTTTAATATGATGTACAAAAAGACATGTGTTTGTATTTAAAATTTTTGAGTTTTGTTTATGTAAAAATTTTAAAAAATATTAAATTTTTGAAATTTTAGTTTTTTTATAAATTTTGTCTTGTGACATATCATTGTAAAGCTTAGCTTATTTCAAATAAGTATTTTGAATCAGAAGTCATTTATGACAAATAATAAAAGAATTACAGGGTATTCCGTAAATTTTGATTTTGGCTACAAAAATGGACGCCATTTTGAAACGAATAAAGATAACAAAATTCTATTTCCACCAAAATGTTTGTATGAAATAGACCTTTCTGATGATGTATAATATGACATATGTTTGTATTTGAAATTTCCGAGATTCGAACCTGTGACCCCCAGTTTTTGGGACACCCTGTATTTATACAACGTTAAAAATATTTTTAAATTATTCCTTGGGGTCAATTTAGTGGGAAATGATTTTATTTCAAGATTGTACGACAAACTGTTGATCTGTAATCGATTTGAGACACCTTACGTGAGACACCCTGTATATGAAAATGAACGAATAGTGTTTTTGGCTTCTGGGGACCTCAAAATGAAAAAGTAAAGTGGTCCCGGGCTTAGGTCTTAACATGACTACTACCGTAATAGCGTATTCCCTATAGGGAAATTCGCTAATAGATTCAAAAGCGAGGAAGTGGTAAATATCCCTATCTTAATATGGTTTTAGTTTGTTGTTGCAAGTTGATAAATAAAGTCAGAATGCATTACTGGACATAAGCGTCAATTTTGGCATTAGTTCAACATTCTCATAAGAGAACTCCCAATACAGTAGTCCCATTTTGTGGCATTTTCCTTTTTCACTCTTTATAAGCTTCCATCCTCAAATCAATATATTTTTCTATTCATTTTTAAGCAGTCTAATATTTATTCATGATGAAAGCAATGATTTATTCACGGTACAGTCAAAACCCTTCTACACTCTGCTTCATGAAAGTTTTCAAACAATTTGTTTAGTTCAGAAATTTTAAATAATTTCTTTGAATAAATTAAGTTTTAGGAAAAAAAGATTTAATTATACATGTTTGTCGTAGGTCTTTCATGAGTTACCGTGTATTTAACGTAAATTTAAACTTAGTATTTTACTCTCAAAGTGTATTGTAAAATCAGTATACAATAATTAACAAATTTTATTGATGAAGATTTTTTGTATTTTTTTCCAGTTGAAAATTTTACTTTACCTACCCCATAGAAATCCAAATACAGTTAATAAAATTGTTAATTCAGGAAAAGTTTCACCCATTTATAAACTAAACAGTTTAAATATAGTATACTAAACTATTTCAGTGAGAACAAATTGGTTAAATATCTCACCAGTGGTGGTGTGTATCGCAGACATCAACAGTGCGATTACGATGTTGAGGTTGACCATAGCGCGACCCCAACTCATGGTCCTGCCAACAGACAGACAGAGGCTTGGATCACTCATCGTAACAGTGCGATCATTGGCTCATAATCACACGCACTTTTTATTATATCAAGTTCAAACCATGGGAAAAATCTCTACTATGTTATTATCCACACGCATTTTGTGTTTGTTTTTGTTACCAAAAACCTTGAGTATTTAGGTTGAATTTACCTTCCCGTAAAGGTCTCTAATGATAGCTTTTAGAAGGTTTTGTAGTAAAACGTTGTTTATTGTTGTTTGCTTTGTAAAATTTTTGGTTGATGATATGACCTCTGACATGAAATCATCAGTGTGTCAAACACGAGATCATGTTTAAAAAATAAAACCGTTACTTTCAACATAAACTGTGGTAAACAACAAAATTTTCAGTTTAAATATTATAAAAATCATTACCAATTAAAATAATCCCCTCCCCCCAAAACTTTTATCAAATTTATATACATACCTCTGTTGCAGCAGACCTGCATACTAAGCGAATTTCCAATTGAATTTTAGATTTTTATCTTCCCCATAAACACTTTAGGAATGAGTGTGTTAGATTTGCTGGTATGGGGGTGTTGTTAGATATAGATCAATTCCCAATTAGTAAAGTTAAATATCAAATTGTATCAAGGTTTGGTACTTTTCAATTTTCTCCATAAACATCATTTAGGTCAGTATGTAGGTTTGTAAGCCATGAGGGTGTTGTGAGCAAAAGTAAGTTTTACCCGATCTGGTGAAAGTATACACCAAATCTGATCAAGTTATAAGGGGTCAATAGTAAATAAGCAAATAAGGGGTTTTGTTGAGTTCCCTCAAGAACATTGGAAACATATTCTTTTTAATTTTTCTCCATAACCAGTTAAGCTAGCTTAAAGTTCAAAATACAGAATTGTTTGTTTTTTAGAATTATTTAAATAATTTCAGTTAAAACTGATGAATGATGTAAATGATGTTGAATAATGTCAAACAATTTTTTGACCTTTTATAAAATTTCTTACTTACTGTAGTAAAGTACATAAAGTATATTAAAGAGCTTCTTTAAATTTGACGTTAAACAATTCTTAAATTCTCAATTTATATGTCTTAATCATCAATTGTTTATGAGAATTTAATGTATTTCATAATGTAATATTACAATAATAAAGAAAATATTTTAATTGCTGTAATGAATATTTTCTCCCGAAGTATTATTATAGTTCAAACAAAACAAAGCAAAAAAATTCCAATACGATTTTAAATTTTAAATAATGTTCTAGTAATAAAAAAGAGGTATATGTAAACTACCTCAGTAGTTAATTTTTACAAAACATTACAGTAGGCCTATACCTTACCAGAGCTGGCTTAACCTTCTGACAGTTGACCAGTTGGCTGGGGACTGAGGCAGGCTCCATTATCACAGATAAATAAAACATCTATCAGTGTGTACAAGATCTCAGGGCGGCCAAGGTGGTCATATGCCAGCAAGGCTGGATAGCTGTCTACTGGTTATGGAAATCCCACATCCAATCTTACAAGAGTACTGTGGCGAGAAAGTTATTTGTTTGTTTTATAATTCAGGACTTCTTTTTATTTAACTCATATCAAGCTTGTAATGATCAAATGTGGTATTGAATGTGTGATGTTAGAGCTACAAAATGTTTCTTTAATTTTTTGGTAACAACTCTACGAAGTTATAATGAAACTGATTTTAAAAGTTTTATGTCTTCTGGGGAATTGAGAGACCTGTCAAAAACAATTTCCTGTTTTTGGCACACATACAATTCTTAAGTCATAAAACATATACATTTTTACAAAATGAAATTTTAGAAATTTGTTCTTTGGAAGGAACCAGACTAATAAAATACAAACAGCGCCAATATACTTAACACACTTATTGTTACCTATAGGTCACAATTATGTATCAATGGGGTTTTCATTAGATTTTACCTTAATAATTGTTACAAAAAAGTTTTAAAGATTTACCATACTTGATAAAGTTTAAAATATGCATTTAAACTTTTTAGCATGTTTTAATGATGACCATTCCTGATAATAACCATTTTGATCGCCTTTTTGGTTACCCGTCCCAGCGTCTTATCCCTTCCAAACAACAAATTTCAAAAAAAAATTTTACAAAAATTTATGTTTTATAACTTAAGAAATGTATATGTGCTAAAACAGGAAATTGTTTTTAAAATTTTGTATAACTTAAAAAGTTAAAATAGGCTATCTTAGAAACCTGAATACGTTGTCCAAAATTGCGATACTGGATGTGACATTTCCTAGAAAGAAAGCAGTAAAACTGATAAGATGTTAAATTGTTTAAAATAGCTCCTACTGTAGCTTTTTTAATTATAATAAAAAAAATGTTTTTTACAATTTGATTTATTCATAGCATATTTTTTACAGGTTAACCCTCACTCATGGGATTAAAGGAGAAAAATACCAAAACTTATTAAAATAATGTATTCAAGACCCAGACATAGTTTTTCAAAGAGAATATAATAATAAATGATCAAAACATTAATCCATTGAAAAGGTGTAAAATAGTGTTTTGCTCTTGACACTTATTGAAGAAGTGTGATTGGCTGCTACTTTAAAATGTTTGATCATCAGTGTAACTGCTAATTAAATCAATAGTGATAAGTAACCAAACTTACCCAACGAACATGCAAGACAGCGTCTCACGTCGAATAAAGATTGAAAGGCGGAACAATCTTATTGAGTTCACATCTGCCTGTTGATTGTCAACAAATAAACTACAGTCTGGCGTGCCAAACAATGATAAATGACAATAACAAGATGTCTTATCACGATCAAACCCTCTGGATGATGCACAATCATTAATAAGATGTAATGCATGGTTGTGTGTGCATCAACAACATTGATATAAACAAGATTATACAGGTCAATGACATTGACAATACCGTGATAAAAATAAACAAATACATTAGGCAGTTCAATAAACGTTTTTTGGGAAAATTTTGTCAGTTAAAGTATTAAACTCAACTAAGATGCACGAAAATAGTCAGATGAAAATTTTAACAGCGGTGTCCGCCTCATCCCCTCTCATCCTGAAATGTTGTCATTTGTGGTTATTCTTACCATGTGTGATACAGTATAAAAATAACTTCTTGATTAGCATTATAAAAATGTATTTTTGAATAAATTTGGGAACAATGCATCAACTCTCATCGGACTAGTTTCATGCATCTTACTATAAGTAAAGGATTATATCAATGTATACACATTGTAATCAACATGTATACACGGTTTGTGTGATTAAATGAGGAAATCCTTATAAAACTAAACATCCGCTTGAGGAATCTTATGATCAAACATTAATAAAAGCTATCTTTGCAAACATTGTCACAGAGATAAATATAAACTTTTCACTTCTCTTGTTAATTTAAAGAATTGGTTTATTATTGTGTATAACAATTAATCTATTTATTAAAAAACAAGCGTGATTCTTTTCCTCTTTTTTTCTTATTTTGTGTGTATCGTAGGAGAAATTTGTGCATACCGTTAGAAAGGATTTATCTTGTGGATGAGCAGAAACCCATTTTAATTCTCCTGGCACCTAGGGCTAAGCCCTACAGGCTTTCAAAGTTTCAATTTTAATCTTAAGCAGCTTATAGACGGGGAAAGTAGAGACGGCAATTTGCTGGCTGCAAGTATTGTCCATTATGTCCCTTGCTGTCTGTTTTTCTTTACACAGGGAAAGTACTGTCAGCAAGGGGCTAGGAAAGTTCTTGCTGCCAGTCTGTTTTAAGGTCTTGAGTGAATGGAGTCGAGAGTCGAATTAAAATGTGTTTGGCATGTCTGTTTGTGATTAAGAATATTTATAACCATTTAATGAAAGGATTGAAGAGTGTTTTTGACCTTCCAAGTGAAGAAATTCAATCAGTTCTCCTTAGAAGTTGTTGCAAAACCTCAAAAAATATTATTGTTATTCCAAATTAATACAGTTCCAATTAATACAGGGAGTGGCATAAATATCTGTCGGTTTCGTGCAACTATAGTCTGGAAGCTGTTTGGTGGGTGGTGTTATGGAGGGGTTTGTTCTAACAGCTACTTTACCCTACATGAGTTACAAAGCAACAGTGGTACATTGTGCTTTCGTCATTGAGACCTGGTAGAGACAAACTTTAAAATTGGTGATTCTGATGTTGCCACTCAACGGCATTTTAATACCTTTTAGTGTGCAACGTGGAGGACCACTTACAATACTTTATTTTTTGGCTTCCAAACTTCAGAACAACTATATTAACTCTGAAATAAGAGAACAAAGGACGTCCAAGATCAGTCATAACTCCAGACAACATCGAACAAGCCCAGTGCCTAGTATTGTATAATAGTTTATATTTTATAGTGTCCTTCAAGTCAATTAATAATTTTTTAAATATTTTTCTTGTAAGCTTGATCAAACTAGAGATGAGTTACTTTATTCTGTCTAAAGACAGAAAGGTATGGATCAGCTGATGATTACCGTTAGAGTGTTGACCAATCAAAATAAAACACAGAGGAGTGGGGATCAATTTCGTTCTGTTTATTGTATTCAATAGATCGGGTATTACTTTACCGGCGGAAACTGCTGTGTCACGTCAAATAAGCGCACCTAGAGACCCTTCTGAGAAGGATACAAATTTAAATCAATTATTGTTTAAGCTTAAACAAGCATTAATGGGGTTAACTGAGTAATTAATTATTTATCAAACAAAATCTTAATGTCTTAATTTATATTTGTTTTATGGGTAATTAATTACAGCTTAGATTGTGCTTTGTTCTTTGTTTAGGGCTGAAGACATGGGGGAACAACATACCTTTCAATTCCTTCCTGGAACCCTTCAACTTAATCATATAGTTGAATGTCATAAAATCATGTAGGACTAAAATAGTAAACGAATTGGGATTGTAACTCAGAATCATGTTTTTTTTTATTGTATATTGAAATTTTAATTTAAACCCAAGTAAACAAAATGGTAATACCACAGAATTATGAGTGTTATTTTTAATGAAATATGAAACCCAAACATCAAGTTGTACCATGTGTATTGTTATGGTATAACGATTGCGCCACTCCGCTTTTTGGTTTTTTCAGATTTTGTTTAACTGTGATGTTGTGACCATAATTAATTAAGCCTAAATATTACAACTAAGCCTATAGTTAACACTATGTACTGTAAATAATCGGTCTAAAAATAGTATTCATAACAAGATACTCTTAAAAATGGGTTTAAAGGTTGACTTTTAGTAAAAGAGGAAATAATTTATGAGATGAAATTAAGTAATATTGAATTAAATGAGAGAACTGTTTCTGACCTAAGCAAAATTTTTAAGACAAACACCTAGCAGGGAAATGTACCAAGTAAGCATGAAAATATTTTGGGTAAAATAAATTTTGTTGATGAAATTGAATTAATTTCCAAAAAATTAGCCATAATCAAAGAGAAAGCTCAAGAAATAAATGATAATAGTAGACCAATCGATATTGCTAGGCAGGATGCTCGTATCAACCACTGTCGAACTAAAATAAATACTTTAACACATTTTACCTTTTCAGAGAGTAAAAAGGAAGAATATATAACTTTGTCAAATAGGTAGAAAATCGTTAAAGATATAAGTACAATGAATTAAAAGTTGATCAAAAGAGACTTCTGTACGTAAATTAAGTGAATCTAATATTGAAGAAGAAAATTTTGAGGATGTATTTTTAAAGGTAGGGAAGGACGGACAGTAAATGTACATTTCAAACTATCCAATTAACCTCCGGAAGGTCCAGGTGAACAGAGTAGCTTGGGTGCTACGTCAGTAAACCGCCATTTTGTTTTTAAACTTAATAATTTTTATTTCCGTAACAGATATATGGATTCGGTTCATATTTATCTGCGACCTTTATTACAACAATGTTTACTAAAAGAAAAAATGTTTTCTTTCCTATGTGTATTTTCAAAATGGCGGCCATTTTAAAATAAAATATTTCAAAACAGGTAAATTTTATCAAAACTTTACAAGACACAAAAAAGTTGAAAAATTGAAGTACCTAATCAATGATTCTAAGTTTGTAAGGTCTGACAACAAATAAAGGAGTTATTGAAAATTGTCTATTAAAATTGCTTTAATTTGCATTAATTACAATGGAAAATCAATGTTTTTTTTTTGCAAAAAAATCGCAATATCTTCGTAATTTGTTGTTAGATTCTTACAAACTTGGTATCATTGATTAGGTAATTTGTCAACTTTTTTGTGTCTTGTAAAATGTTGATAAAATGTTACCACTTTTGACATATTTCATTTTCAAATAAAATTTTGAAAGTACCCATTGGAAATTTTTTTTTATTTAAATAAAAAATAGTTGTAATAAAGGTCTATGCCAAATATGAACCCAATCCATCAATCCGTTTTTTTTTTTTTTTTTTTTTTTTTTTTTTTTTTTTGAGGGAGAGGCAGGGAAAATGCATTACGCACACAGGTGCCGGTAGTGTGGAACTCCCCTAAAAACGGGTTTACCCACTAAAAAACCTCCTCTACTCTTTAGGATTCTAACCTGGAATTGTTTATCACATTACGTCAGGCTAGGCCTAAATTTGGCTTACGCCCATGGGGCTCGCTCCTTATCCAGCTGTTCGGTCAAGGGATCTGGGCCACTTCGTGGTCCAAATCGGTTTTCTTTTCCAGGAGGATGCCCCGGACGAACTGTGACAAACAATCCCAGTTGCCCTCATCCTCCATAATCTTTTGGCAGACCGTGTCCACCGAAAAAACACCGAGTTTTCTTGTGGCCTCCAGGCGGGGCCTTTCCCAACGCGAACAGCGCAAGAAGGTGTGTTCCGCGTCATCGGGAACTCCCGGGCAGTAGATGCAATTCCGGTGAACCAGTCTTGCCCATCCGGTTCAGGTACGACTTGAAATAGCCGTGACCTGTAATCCATCAATCCGTTACAGAAATAAAAATTACTAAGTGTAAAAAATAAAATGGCGGCTAGCAGGTTAACGAGGAATTTTAAGACATATGTTTATATGAACTTTTTTGTTTCTTTTGGCTTGCTAAACAACATAAAAAAAATTCGGACAGTCAAAGTTGGACACCCTGTATACATGTATACTTTTTCCAGATGAAAGTCATTTTCTTGAAGATGTCCAAGGAAGTTTTTTAGATTTAGTAAACATTTATGTTTTGTTGAAACATGTATGACAATATCGTCAAAATATGCCTCTACTTTAGGAAGACCCTGCAAAATTTGACTTAAGTTTCAATCAAATTGTGCTGGTGCGGTTTTGATGCTAAAACTTAAACTGTGCAAGTTCCACGATGAATAGTAATTGTATGAACTTTACTATTTTCCTCATCAACTGGTATATGTTTAGGTAAGCCATAAATATGTCTAGCTAACAAAATACTGCAGAATTTCGCAATATTAAACACTAGCTTGTTTATTCTGACCTATTGGTAGCTCTGGCTTAAATAGGTCAGCAGATTTAGATTCGGGGGGTAGTCGGTCAGAGATGTGAAACGTGAGTGTTGTTTTGTGGGTTTTAGGTCCGAGGGGCTATGGGCCCCAGGCCTTGGGACTCAAGGTTTAAAAAATAATTTACTGACTGGGAAAATTAAAATATTTCTTTACAGTTTTATATATAAACTTGCTTTTAGATTTTAAATTAACTTCGAGTAATTTTTATTGATTGATATTGTACACAGTTTTATATTGAAGTTAAATCTCTTTATGCCCACCATTCTTTAGGTTAGTGTGAATAATAACTTTGCCTGGCGTCTAATGCTGTGATCTTTTCAGGAATAACTTACTTAGTTCGGCAACTTTCTAGGGTTGTACAGTTGGTTGCACGAGATGTGAGACAGCCCGGCATGATTTGTGCTACAAATAAGCAGGTTATTGGCTTAAAAAGAAAAAAAGGACAAAGGATTCAGTTGCTTTAAGTGAGAAAAAGGTACTTTGAACATCTCTCAGGTAAGCTATCTGAATCCTTTGTTCTTTTTTGTAAAACTAAATGTCACAAATGCAATTGCTGAATTTTCTCTGCATTGACATTAATTTAAGCATGTGTAAACTATAATTTTCTCATTATGAGTCTGAGTGGCTTTAAGTCCTTGCGTACCCTAAAAGAGTGTGGATTCTAATAATATTTTGTGGACTACCAGTACATTGACCATAACACAATGCCATAGTTGTTGAAAAAAAAATTATTTCTAAGATGGAGTGATAAAGTTTAGTAAAACTAATGAACTTTTGGAACATTTTATTTCACTTACATCTGATTCTCACATTTCAATGTCGACTAAAACTGGAGTTTTCAACTTCAGGTCAGGAGGTCAACTTCAGTTTTGTGTTTGTTAAGATAATACATCCGAAAACCACATTTCAATTATTCTTTGCTAGATTCTGACAAATTGAGAGGGAAGGCTGAAACAGTTTAACCTTAAAAGCTTTGATGAAGAAAAAAAAGTAGCCTTTAGAAACAAAAAATAAATTTATTCAAAACATGTACAGTTTGTTTGCTTTACAAAACTCTTCAGTATATATTAAGTATGAACATTAAAGGCACCGTTTCTTTTAACTATTACAATTGAATAAATAACTATTTGACAACATTGCCAAAAATGAAGTACATAAATAATACACAATAATACACATACACAATATAAAACAAATATAAAGAGCATAAGATGTTATGTTAAAAATCTGATGGGAATATGAAAATTATCGAATGTGTTAATAAAAGGAGATGGAATGTAAAATTTGTGCGATGATTTATGCTTTTGAAACGTCTCTGAAGTGGGTTTACTTCTAGTAGGCCTATACACAGACAACATTTAACTAACTTGTCAATCAAATCTGACTTATATATCCTGAGCCGACATTACATGTAAAAACTTTCTAAAATTTACAAACTTATTCTAACTTAATCACCCAACACCACAATCTCAAGAATTGACACATTATTTCAAATTTTAGGTAACTATAGTTTAATAAAATTAAATTAACAGTTGAAAGAAGAAGTAACTTCAAGCAAGAAAAACGGCCTGGTTTCACAGATTTGTAGGTTGATGAAGATGATTTTACAGTTTGCTGACTTTTCCTTTCCGGAGTCCTTCAGCCAAACGCTGACCAAAACTAGCATCCACCTGGCTAAAGTTTTTGATTGCTCGGTCCTGGAAATGTAAAATGCACAATATAAGATTTTCAGTTGTAAGCCTATTCAGAAAAAAAACTTTCAGAGGTAAATTTGTAAAAAGATTATATTTATTTACTACTATGGTGGACAGCTAGTATGCATTTCAGAGTTTACTTTCACAAGGACGAGACCTATATAAATCAAAATTATGGAGTTCCATAAGATTCAGAATTAGGATCTCTCATTATGGATTTGTTATATGAACATTTCATAATTGTACAGCAATTATAAACCTGAAGCGCAGACAAACCTACAGGGGTTCACTAATGTGATGTGAATTTGATTGATTGATAGAAGACTTCAAAATAATAAATTTGCCATCCAAAGAACAGCTTGATGAAGAAAAACTTGAGCCAATCATTGTAACCCAATTTTAATTTTTGGGGTTGGAAATAAATAAAAAAAAAAAAAAATTTCTCCAAAGGATCTTTCTAAAATAAATTCATGAATTTACACTTTCAAAAGTATCAGGAATTTCTATACAATTGGTACAAAAAATCATAATCACAATCATATCAATAATTTGTTTTGGTTTATTTTCAAATATTTGTGATTGTGATGGTACTTAAATTATTCATTATTTGATGGCTTCTAATCCTTATTAAAAATAAGAAAATTTTTAAGAAACTGTATATTTTATATGATAAAATTTAATGGTTTGTTAGGGTTGACACAAGAAAAAAGAAAAAAAAAAAAACTAGTAGAATAAAAAAAAATGTTTTAAGAATTACTTTGTTGTGAAAACCTGATCAGTGTTAAATATGTCAACTAACTTCCGTTTTTGCACTATACACATTATACATGGCACAATTTTAATAGCAATTAACAAATCCTTAAAAGAGGCATAGTCTGCCCCTTTTAATTATATATTTATTTATTTTTTGTAGTAACTACTGTAAATACAACAACGATATTTCTTACTTGGATGCCTTAAAAACTTAATTTCAGGAATAATATTTTTTTCATGTTCATGTTTATAAAATAAATTGGACTTCAATTTTCTCTCAATAGCCATTTAGCTCAACCAACCACCATATATTTAATTATTTTGCAAAGACTACAAGGAGATTGTCGCACCTGGATGAAACCAGACGCAGCTTGCAGGTTGTCCACAATGTTGTTCACCAATCTCGTGCGTTGCTCTTCTGTCAGAGTCATCTTCCAGAACAACGTTGCCTGACTGAAGTTGTCTTCATCTCCACTGTTATATCTGTGAACAAAATGTTGTTGAGTAGATTAGATTTTACTCATTGTAAGAACTATTTTGAAAACGCTTGGGTACAGTTACGCACAAGCAAAACGCTAATGCCATCTTGGTGGGAGCAATCAGTCACCAGCAACAGTTCTATTAACCCAGAATTAAAGATAAGTATATTTATTATTTTGGTGTTACTCAAGAATTTATTATTTGGGTATGGCCCTGGGGAGGCAAAGTACTGCTTTTCCTCCCTTGGGAGACAAAGTAGCTGTTAACGCCCTCTATACAAGGAGTAAAGTTTTACTTTACATAGCAGACGGAGGTAAAAGTTATTCTACAGCCTACCTGGCCACGTCACCGGACGCTGAGAAGGTGGTGTAGTTTCCCCGAGCAGCATCCGTCGCCTGGCCGTTGAAGCTGTTGGGGAAGTAGTTGGGTGCACCGGCCTGGTTGTCCCCGAAGCACATCGGTCCGTCACGCAGGTTGTTGGCCTTGCTCACCTTGAAGGGGCAGTTGACGGGAAGCTGCTGGTAGTTGGGACCGAGGCGGTGACGGTGGGTGTCGGTGTACGAGAACAGACGACCCTGCGCATCAAGATGACAAACTCTTTATCACGTGTATTTCCAAATATTGCTTGCTAACAAAGTGTGGGTGGAGCACTATAATCATTCATAGCAGTAAATTGGAAGAATAAATCCATTAGATTAGAACAAAAAATTTTACAATGGTCAACAAGTTGCAGGAAGGTTTTAAATAATTGAAATTACGACATTACCTTCTTTGTTAACATACACAAACTAATTATGTAGTATGTTTTCAAAGTACTTTTTTCATTAAACTCAACTGATTTTGCTTGGTGATTAATGGAAGATGTTAACAGTGTTCCGATTAAAAAAAAAACCAAAACGTAATTTACATTAGCCAAAACGTATGTATACAGTCTTGGCCTCTCCTTGTTAAACTATATCACTAAGCAAAAAGGTTTTAAAGAGTTATTGCCATACAAACTATTTTGATTTCCTGCCTTTGATGTAAAACCTTGGGATTTCATACTTCTACGACAATCAGATCAAAATAATGTGCTGGTAAGCAAGATAAGAAAAAAAGAGCTGTTAAATCAGGTGGAAGACCTCAGAGATGACATTATATAAAAGCTTGCCATAAAACATGATAGTGACTTGGTATTGATAAAGATAAAAGATACCGTATGTAAAATTTCTGAATAAGATACACAGGTTTACATGTAAAAATAATACCTACGCTGCTGCAGACCTGCGTACTCAGTGAATTTCCAGAGAAATTTTATATTTTTATTTTTCCCATAAACACCATAGGAATGAGTATGTAGGTTTAATGCCAGGGTATGTTGTTAAAAAAATGTTAGTTGTTAGGAAATATAATAGTTAGGTAAGGTAAAAATCAAATTGTATCAATATTCAGCACTTTTTAATTTGAATCACAATCCCCATAGGGGTGAGTACCGGTATGTAGGTTTGCCGCAATATGGGTATTGTAAACAAACATCACTTAAACCCTACCGAGGGGGTAAATACCACAAAATTTTAAAAATTTATATCAATAAGATACATGGTTCAGTTGATTTCCCATAACATTAACATGGGAAACCTGTTTTTGGCTTTTCTCTGTAATCTGTTAAAAATCCAAATACTAATTTGTTTTTGTTTTTTTTTTAGAATTTTGATACTCTGACTCAATGGTAAGGGTTTAGAAAATCTTTAAATTGAACTAAAGACAATTTTAATGTCATCTGAATTTTTCATTTTGACAGTGTCTCACCAATAGCAAACTGGCAACAAAAAAATATAGTGGGGAAAGCAGCGCACTTTTTAGACACAGAGAGGTGACTTCAGTTAGTTTAGAGCTCAAGGGGCTGCCATTGCCACTCAGTGTTGCCACCAATATGAATGTGACGTGGCAGACGGGGGAAGTACGATGACTTGCACAAAAGTCTCTCTGTTGTGTTAGGAACTTACATTTTTTTTCAACTACCAGACTGCTAAAAAAAAAATCAGGGCTCAAAGCCCTGAGCTAAGGTTCATAAGGTTCATCATTACCGTTTTACGTGCAAGAACATCCTTAAAAATATATGTATATTTGGGACTCCATGCGGCTCCTCTGCAGCCCGCAACCCTAGGCTAGGGCCTAATCGGTCTAGTGGTAAATCCGCTACTGTGATTAGGTAAATTCTCTTGATCAAACCTTGTCAATGATAGTGATGATTCATAATGTGGAAACACTGGATGCCAAGCCTTTACCGCACTGACAAGTCCTGTGTTTTTTGAGTCTTAAGTTTTTTAATATTTATTAAATGAACTTTTATAATGTAAAAGAAGCCTTTACCAACATGGATTAGGTTGGTAAAGAGAGAAACATGTGCTTGAAAATGAACTCTTAAGAGGTTTGAACCTTAGTGGATAGGAAGTCAACACAGAATCAGGTAATATAAATCTTTTTTAATAACCCAGGGGCCAATTCATCAAGCGTTATCTAGTTGTTAAAAATTATATGGTCCATATTATCTTATCATTACATATTGTAATGATAAAAGGATTAGTAACATTTGACATTGTCCCAATCAAAAAATGTTTTCAAGCAGTATGTTTCGTTGTTCTATCGTGGTGTTTGCACTGGTATTTTCAAGTGTGGTAATCGGCTATGCTTTGTTCTCAGTTACAAGACAATCCACCTCGGACAAGACTCCTTCTTCAACAACAGGAACCAGAGTTGTGCCATCCTTGGAATTTGTGGTTGTGCTCACTCGTCATGGGAACAGAAGACCGTTGTTCTCATTCCCAAATGATCCTTACCCAGACAAATACTGGGATTGTGGATTAGGCGAGCTTACGACACAGGGTAAAGTGGAAATGTTCAATACTGGCAAGAAAATTCGTGATCTCTACAATGGGTTTCTGAACAGTACCTACTCCAGCAAAGATTTCTATGCAAAAAGTACAGCTATAGGGAGGAATCTACAGAGTGGAGAGGCATTTGTGGCTGGTCTCTATCCTCCAAAAGGCGATCAAATTTGGAATGAGGACATCCCTTGGCAGCCCATACCTGTCTTCACAGACTCGCCTGATGGATCTCAAATAGGAAATTATCCATGTCCTGCTTTCAAGCAAGAAACAATTAAATCATACATAGAATTTGCAAAGGAAAATATAGAAGTTATAAATAAAACGCACAACTATGTAAGTAAATTTACAGGAGTGAATGAATCTCAGTCATACTACATATACCAAGTATGGGATACACTATTTAGTGAGAACACAGAGGGTTTAAAGTTACCAGATTGGACGAAAGAGGTCTTCCCCCATCCCTTGAATGATCTCGCTAATGACATGTTCATTGCATATTCTGCTGGTAGCGATACCATAGCAAGGCTGATTAGCAGTGAACTTTGGCTGGAAATCATAGTTCACATGGAGCAAAAAATAAATGGAACGCTAACTCCCGACTACAAAATGTACTACTACTCTTCCCACGATTTGACGCTGGTGGCTCTACAAGCGGTGCTGGGAATCCCCAAGTCTTTGATCAATGGACTGATCAACCCCGGCTCGGCCCTGATCTACGAGTTGCACCGAGACCCAGACGCCAACAGTCACCACGTGCAAGTGTTGTACATAGACGGACTGTCGCCACAACTACAGCCTGTGGCAGTCAATATCCCTGACTGTCACAACTCCTCCTGTCCCTTCCCCCGGCTGCTGGACATCACTGCAAAGTTCCGCAACTTCACCTCCGAGCACGACGAGTGCTACCGCAACCAGTAACTAATTCTCTTAATTGACAAACCCTATTTATATTTTTACTTCTTTAGATATTTTGTTGGTTATGGCGAGATTAATGATCATTCATGTACAGATGCTTCTCCTTTTCTTTAGCCCTTGGATAGCAATGTTAAGAAGACAAATTATTTTTACTAAAACCTGTCAAAGCTAACTGACAAGCTACAATATTTTAAAAAATGCAGATAACATGTAATTAATTGTAAACACAAACTGGGAGTATGTGGATTGAAAAATATTTTCAGATCGGATTAAGTTTGGATAGTTTAGGTTCAGATCAGAAACAGAATCGGATTTTATGGTTTTTGGATTTAGATATTTGCGCAATCAACAGAAAGACAAGCATGTAAGCAAGTTGAAGCCACATTTTAAAATTAAGAGTAAACCTTGAATAAAAACAGTTAATGAAACTAAAAATCAATTAATTTAAGAACAATTCAACTATTTTTAACCTTTAAAACGAAGTAAATTTATAGTTTACCATGATCAAAATAAATATTAATTGGGCCTAAGCCTAATGAACGAGTCAATGTTATTTTGAACTAGGCTCTAACCAAGAAAGTTGCAATAGGCCAAAACAAATCACCAGGCAAACATCCCTCAACATGTCCCATATGAAAAAGTAGGACTTTTAACAATTATAATTTTACTTGCAACCAGAACGATAGTATAAAACAAAACTTAGCTTCAGCTTGCATAGTGAGCATTCTGCACAGTCATTTTCAGCTTTTGTGAAAACCCCCAAAATAACACTCTTTTTCTTTTCCCGCCAATTTAGACATCAATAATAATTATTAAGAGACAATAATTAATTTAAATTATGATCAGAGATATAAAGACATAACATAATAACTAACAACATTAATTAGCAAATACAAACAACAACAGATCACATGTTTTGATCGCGATGCATCCTACGCCTTTACAAGTTTGTTGTCAAACCTACTTCATAATATTCATAACCTTGAATCTTATATTGAGTCACGAAACTACAAATTATGAACCATCCCCCAAGTCAGTTGTTAACAAAACAAACACCACCACACCAGCGATTCAAGCGGACGGAATAAAAAAGAGCATCTAGAAATGCAATGATTGGCCAAGCCTTAAAACACTTACTTTTTTTTACTGCTCCCGCTCCAAACGAGAGGTTTCAGAATGGATGCTTTGTCAATTACTCAGTTGAATGGTAAACACTTAGCCTTGGTAACTAGGTGTCATGACTATTTCCCGTTTAGTTCATAATCCAACTTCTGCCTCACTACTGTTTGTCATCGTTTTAGACGTTACGTAGCGGCATAACCATTTTATGCAGAATTGCGATAGAGCAAAACACAATATTTGTGCATTCATCTTGACTTTACACCTTTACACCAGATAGACTGTATATATATTATACAGTCTATCTGGAAAAATTGGATATCCAATCCGACTATACAGATATCAATAAAATCTTCGGGTCGGATTCAGATATTGATCCCATCTGAAACCGAACCTACTTTTTGGATATAGCCTCAACTAATTAGCCCATTGGCTTTGTTACAATTATCAAACAACAGAACATTTTCCCTATTTCAAACCCTGTTACTTAAAAAATAACTTCTTACCTTATTTTTTTAGTGCAAGTATTGTTTTATTTTTACTTAAAATTAAAGAAGTGTAAAAGTATTAAAGTATAAA
The DNA here is from genome assembly GCA_030545055.2 of Neoaliturus tenellus. Taxonomy (NCBI): domain Eukaryota; kingdom Metazoa; phylum Arthropoda; class Insecta; order Hemiptera; family Cicadellidae; genus Neoaliturus; species Neoaliturus tenellus. The sequence goes on from CM061531.1 coordinate 265,110,064, forward strand.
TGAGAAATGGACATAAAAATATTTTGACAAATGTACCTGGGAGCTATTAAGCATAAAACTTGATATATAAAAACGTTGAAATAAATCGACTGAAGCTGGTATATTGAATTTGTGAAAGCATTTATATAATTCGTTTACACTCACACCCCGCGCGAAGAACAGGTACACAGCTAGTAATGTAATTAAAAAACAGAAGACATTAAGAAGTATCATTCAAAACAAAAACAAACCATTAAAATGGAGCATCCCTCCCCCATTAAAGATCCCTAATATTCTCATGAAAAAATGGCAGTGGGGAGGGTCTTAAAAACTTCGTTAAAAAATAGCTAATTCATTTATGGTTATCAAGTTTCAAGCGTTACTGAATACACATAATAGTTCAAATTATAAACATTGATCTTGAGAGTTGGCTTCATATTCGTCAAAATGTTAATTCCAAAAATATGGTTCGTTTCAAGATACGTTTACTTAAAGACGCAGTTTATTCCTTATTAACTACAATACCAAATTATTATAATTTAGTCGTGAATATCAAATATATGTCTACTTCTTGTTCCACAGTTCTTAACTTCTTGTTCCACAGTTCTTAAAAGTACAAAATGAGTGACTAACACAATCGTTCATTTGTTACCAAAGGCCTTCAATAACGACAGTATCTACATAAATAAAATCTTCTTCTAAGTTTATATACAGTTCAATGTTTGATAGTGTCTGGTAACAGATAAAAATTATTGTCTTTTGATATGATTTGTTTTTGTAACACCTGAGAAATAACTTCTAAGGTGAGTTGGTAGCTATAATCTCATAGTGTTATTTTTAAACTCATTATTGCATTTAGGCCATTTAACTAACTGTAGGCCAATACAATTTAACTGTAATGGTGCATCAGTTCCACTGTACCTGCAGCATCTTGTCGGGGCTGGGCTCGATGCCGGGGACGAGGTGCGCGGGGCTGAACGCGATCTGCTCCACATCCACGAAGTAGTTGCCAGGGTTGCGGTCCAACACCAGCTTGCCCACCTCTATCAGTGGGAAGTCACTGTGCGGCCACACCTTCAACACAACGATAAAAGTGAATTCCAAACTGAGGCCTGCTACTTGTGCCTTTGGGACAGGAGAAAATAAGTTAAATAAATGCCTAGAGGGTCAGTAGATGACCAAGATGTTCGTCTGAGCAGTGATGGATTTTAGGACTGATTGTACAAGTACACATCAGCAGAGCGCTCAGCTGAGACTGTGACAGGTCAATGGCTATTCTCTACTGGATGGAGTGGCTAGTATTTCATACTAAAATTCTCTTGAATATAGGGTTGTTAAAGTTCTAGAAGGGCTGTCTGGGTTGATGACTCACAGGCACATTTTGCAATACATTACATAGTTGCCACTCCTTCATCTGTCTGCATTAATTGCACAGGGGTATATGTTGACCTTTATATTGTTAATTTGTTGATACTTTTTTATAATTTATAAAAATAGCCCATTTTGTTGTAAAACTATTAAAGTAAACGAAATAGTGAAGTGGACTCAGTTTTAGATCATTTTGAGGTGACACAGTGAAAAAATTACTGTTCCCAAAGACCTTGTGCAAAAATACGTACTTCCAGCTACCTCATAAAGTGATTCAAAATTACAGGGAAGTGCACTGAAATATCTTTTTTAGGTTAAGTGTGCCATGAGTTAAATACCCCCCGTCGCAGCAGACCTGCGTACTCAGCGAATTTCCAAATTAGTAATACTAATTTTGACCAGCTAAACTTGTAAACAAAATTTCATTAGTGCAAAATAAATAGGGAAATAAATGTCTATTCTCCTTAAGATATAGGGAAAGAGTATGCAGGTATGCTGCCATGGGGGACACTAAAAGTAGGTTTTTAGCTTAGAAAAAATTTATTTCGACCATATAAAGCCATATAGTAAGTTTCATCAATATCTGTCCATAAATAAAAGAGTTTGCCTATTCTCCATATGATTAACATGGGAACAGAGTATGCAGGTTTGCTGCCATGATAAGTAAAACAACCAAGATTTTTACCTTAAATGGATGAATCTCAACCAAATGAATCTAAATACTAAGTTTCATCCAAAAATATTGGTTAATAAGTGAAATATTAACACATCCTTAAGCCGCGTCCGCACTGGGCGAACATTCGTGGCGAACTTGTTCGGAGAACACAAAAAATCAACAAACATTCCTAACGAACAATTACCGGCCATATGATTTACATTCTAAAAGGTTAGCAACAAACAAACAAATGTTCGGAAGAACTTTGTACGGCGAACATGTTCGGCCAGTGCGGACGCGGCTTTATTCTCCATAAAATTAACATTGGAGCCCCAAAAGACAATGTACTGTCTTTAGACTTTGTAATATCTCGGTAACCAATGGAGATAGAGCAAAGCTTCAAAATACTAAATTGTGTGTTTTTTTGAGCTAAATCCAATGGTCAAAATAAAAATTAAAAATTTTTTTAATTTACATATGAAAAATGCAAAAAACCCATTTTTGGGGTACAAAACCCCCCAAAACTACCCCTTCCGGTAGGTCGATATGTCTGGTTTACGAACTCATCCGAATAAATGTAGGATTACACATCTCTACCAAATTTGGTGTCGATCGGACCATTTTTACGAGAGTTATCGTGACTAGGGACACATATATACATATATAAATATATACATATATATATATATATATATATATATATATATATATATATATATATATATATATATATATACATATATATATATATATATATATATATATATATAAATTTTAATGACTATTATTTTTGGTCTCTGGGCACCTCAAAACGAAAAAGTAACATGGTCCCGGGCTTAGGTCTTACCATGAGACCTACGGTAATAGCTTATTCCCTATGGGAAATTCGCTAAAACCAAGATTTTTTACCATAAATGGTTGAATCTCATCCAAATTAAGGTAAATACCAAGTTTCATCCAAAAATATTGCTTAAAAAGTGAAATATTAACACATACTTATTCGCCATAAGATTAACATTGGAGCCCCAAAATACAATGTACTGTCTTTAGACTTTGTGATATCTCGGTAACCAATGGAGATAGAGCAAAGCTTCAAAATACTAAATTGTGTTTTTTTAAGGTAAATCCAATGGTTGAAATAAAATTTTAAAATTTTAAATAATTACATATGAAAAATGCAAAAAACCCATTTTTGGGGTACAAAACCCCCCAAAACTACCCCTTACGGTAGGTCGATACGTCTGGTTTACGAACTCATCCGAATAAATGTAGGATTACACATCTCTACCAAATTTGGTGTCGATCGGACCATTTTTACGAGAGTTATCGTGTCTAGGGACACATATATACATATATACTTATATACATATATACATATATATATAAAAATTGTAATGACTATTATTTTTGGTCTCTGGGCACCTCAAAACAAAAAAGTAACATGGTCCCGGGCTTAGGTCTTACCATGAGACCTACGGTAATAGCTTATTCCCTATGGGAAATTCGCTAAAAAGATTGGGACTCAATGGGCTGGATGAACAAACTGGAGAAATATTTAACCAAGCTACATATTTTTCTACAACCACAAAAAGGTAAAAGCGCATATTAGTGTTTAAGGAAAGCTTTTATTTCATAGACAGAAACATTTCTGCTTTGATGCTTACTTGTTGTATCGGGTCAACAAAACCATTGCTCTTGAGTGAAAAATTAAATTACTTGACATATTAAAAATGTTATAGAAACAAGGCCTATACAGTAAATAAAAAATGACTTAATAAGTTTAGATATGAGCTCATACTTCATACATGATACCTAGTTCATATATAAAAACTAAAAAACATATTTTAAAAATATTAGATGAATTTGTTTTTTTAACGATAGCTAAGTTTGCTGATAAAGTTAGATGTCAAACGTTAGCTGTTTGTAGCACTCATTGAAATGTTAAATACCAAATTTTGAATCAGAATCAGAATCAGAATAGTTTATTTGGTCATTAAACATAATATTACATAATAGACCACGTCACATTTCATAGGCTTTACATACAGTATTGTTTGCTTAAAAATGTTACATTACAGGATATTGGCTAAGTTAAATATAAAAATGACTAGATTTTGATGACTGAATTATTAATTAGGCTATAACAATAAACATTTACTGACAACACTTGACACTGGGGACAAGAAAAAAAACAAAACTAACATAATAGACATGTATAAAACAACTTAAGCCTATACTACTTTAACGGAAAACTGATTTCAATTCAGTTGAAGGCACCTCAAAAAATTCTTGAATGCTGTAAAAGGGCCTAGTTACCAAAACCTGTAAAGCACACCACTTTTATAACGACTAAAACACATATGGCAAGCATTTTCTGGTAGCCTATTAAACATTTTTACACTAATGCTATCAAACCAACTTTTGGTCAAGGTTAGCCTATTAAAGGATTCCTCTATCTGCCACTTGTGTCTAGTATTGTGGTGGTGGCCATCACTTCTAAGTTTAAAATCATTAAATTGTTCTCAGAGACAAATATAAATATATACATTTACTACAGTTAAAATTTCCTCAGCAACAAATAGAGGTCTACAATGAGCATTGAATGATGATCTGTTCATAACTCTAATGGCCTTTTTTGCAATTTTAGGACACATGAAACTTGACTACTGCTACCCCATAAACTAATGCCATAAAACAAAATGCTGTGAAAAAAAGCAAAGTAGGCACTTTTAAGAAAGATTTTAGGTAACAAATTTCGTAAATGCCTCAACAGAAAAATCACTCTTCTTAGCCTAATACAGACAGATTGGATGAGTAGAGGCATTATGGGGCTTTCAGGACAAACGCAAATTCAGCGGTTTTTAATCAGTGGTTACGTATTTGTGACGTGTGATGACGTATGTGTGACGTCATACGGTGACGAGGTGGAGTGTGTGACGTCACGGGTGTGACGTGGTGGTGTGACGTCACTAATACGCGGTTGAACTTTTATCGGAGCCCAGAGAGTCTTGATTTTCCTGTTAATTTGTGTTTATGACCAAACGCCACACCCGGCTGTCGGCCCGATCACGCTAGTGCCGCTATACTCCCTCGCTCTTTGCATTGCAGTGCTAGATACCAAATTTATTTACTTACAAAGGCCGGCACATAAAGATCACTGTATGTTCTTAAAAAAATATATTTAAGAGTATTTCTATTCACCCGGTAAAATCCATTAAGTTTTATCCGATTTATACAACCGGAGTTTGGCTTCAATAAATGACAGAAAACTTCTTAAATTCCCGGTCAAAACTACGGATTTTATCCCCCTTATACTTATACACAACTAACACTCGACCACGATTATGTTTGGTGGGAATATGTAATAATTATTACACACCGGTCTCTTTATTCTATCATACACCTTCATTTCACACTTTTTAAACAATTATTAATTTTTAAACGTTTATTTCCGTGGTCTTTAGAAAGGCCGTTTCGTCTAAATATTAATTTTTTGAACTGCGGGCTTCATTCCTGTAACCCTATTATATTGGGCTATAATTATATTGTTTATTCGGATTTTAACAAATATTTTTACGCCTGAGCAGGTTCAAACATGTTCAAGGTCAAATTGAATGTAGAAAAAAAGGAATTTGACTGTAGCGGACAAAGCCAGCCGACCAGCCAAGTTTAAGGGCAGTTCATCGTAGCTGGGCAGGCCAACCGACCGAGTGAACCAAGGTGTGGGGGACCGCAGAAACCGCACTACGCGAACCACCCGGGTATGTTTTTTTTTTTTTTTTTTGGGGGGGGGGTGTGATAGGAATCAGGTAAGGAACATAGTTTAAATACCCTTGAGTGTTAGTGTTTGCCCAAAATAAGGAAGAACCCAAGCAAAGCCATGCAAAGAAAGGACAGTAAAGAAGGAAGCCGCCGACTAAGTATGCAAACGAGGGAAGGGACCAAAATGGTCCCGTGATCAAACTGATCTTGACGCCCAAGGAACATCTCACGGCGGCTCCGAATCTCCTCGCCTAAGTCCGGAGTAGTCTTTCCCAGGCACGGCGACATTCCTCGGGACTTGAGCGGGGCTCGACCCGGTGACTCGACGGCAACCCCCGTAGACATCGAGCGGCGCAAGCGAGTTGACCTGCTTTGGGTGCACGCTTGGCTTTGGCTCCGAGGCGGTATACCACGTAGGGATGCGCTTCTCCGAAGACAACGCCGAATGCCCGGTGTCTCCAATGGTGTCCGCCGAGTCCCAAAAAGTCTGCCGGAGAGTTCGGAGCTGCTTCTTGGCTGGTCCCGTGGCGGCTCGATGCAGAGTGATGCAGTGCCCCTAGCAGCTCCCGGTTTTATCCCGACTCAGCGAGGAACGGACGTCTCTCATTGGCTCAGCGGCCGGGCCAATCAGAAGCGAGCTACAGTTAATGACTTCACCACGGGGCCATGCAGCGAGATTGTAATCGGCTACACCGTCCCCTACCTACGTACCGTACAGAAGAGGTGTATATTTTTTGTAAAGTTGCGGTGATGGGTTGATTACTTATGATGAATAAATTTAAGTGGGAGGGGGGGGGTTATAATTCCTTGAAGAAACTATGTCAAGGTCATTGGTTGGAGTTTTTAAAAAAAGATTTATTTACAAATGACAGTAAAACGTAAGACATACATATCAGAACTAACAATGCTAAATAATAAAGAATGAAAGAATATTTACAAAGCTATGAACTTATATCATTTTACAAAGGTGTGTTCAAATGGATCGTTATTTCTGTAGCGGTTAATAGTGTGCCTTTTATGAGTTAAAAAAAAAATAGTGAGGGGAAAGGATTGGGAAGGGTAATGTGGTTGTTAAACCACTTGGGCAACAAAGTATCCACCAATACTGACACTTTGTTCGTAACATGCCATCATTTGTTGAGCCCAATGCCACATACGGTCTCTGTCATTAGGTGTTACAATGAAGAAATTATTGTTATTGTAAATTATAACAGAACCAATTTTAACGGAAAATCCTAGATTCAACCATTTATGTGCTTCAGTCATGAACATTTCTAAAGTGTCAAATGGGAACTGTTGGTCAATAAAAATTACTTTTGGTTGTTCATCTATCTCACATGTTGACTCATAATCTTCACTATCACTGTCATTATCCAATTCCTCTTGAGGTTGTACCATAACATTTGAAATTTCAGAATAGTTGAAGTTTTCATTGTGGTGAGGAGGCATTTCAACAGAAAATATTAAAAGTGGCAAAGACGAGGCAACAAGAGTAGCGTGTGAAACCAGAATGAAGAAGTGAACAACGCTCGGTTTGAGCTACAGGCTGCGTTGTTGACCGCACAAGAGCTTGAGGAAGAACAATTGTTTTAATCCGTATCATAGCATGAATAGTTAACGTCCTCTGACGACGTACCGCACAGAACATGGTATAGAGAGTTTTACAGGACGATGTCGATAATTTACGATAGGAAAGTCGGTGCTTTAAACAGGTGCAAACATGTTCAAGGCTACTCAAAGGAAGTTTTAAAAAATTGAACTATTTATTATGAATAATGTACAAAGTTATGATTAGAAATAGGTTAACAGTGGTTTAAAATGTTGAACTAGTTGTACTGTCTAAGTGTCGTCATCATCCACAGACTTCGGAGGTACATTAGTTTTATGTTCTTCCTTGTTGTTGTGCAAGCTATTCGAAATATTGGGCGAAGACGTTGCTTCCGGTGACCAATTTTGTAGTGACTGGGATGAATTGGACTCGTTTAACATTTCTTCTTGAAACTCGACCGAAATCCTTATTAATAACTTTAAAGTAGTGGTGGGGAGAGTTAAATTAATTTTATACATATTTCTACCGTCACACTTGCTCCCTGTTCAAAAAGATATTTATAAAAAAGATATGGATAGTGTTCTCTTTCAGTTTGTAAATGTTCCATAACAAAGTCGAAAGCCAATCTTTTCGAATATTCATTATGTAATACTTCTCTGACACTAACTAAAACTCCATTTCTTTGAAATTTCAATCTAACTGCTGGTATTTTCTTTACATCATCCTTGTCTATTAGGGGTAGCTTGTAAGAGAACGTATTTGGCGGTAGTCTTGGCTCTTTTTCAAGTCGAGAACAAAATAATTTAAACAATTTTCGATCAGAGTTCATAGTAGAATGAATACTTAACATTATGTTCTACGACCGTTCATCACACAAACCAATGTTTCATAAAACAGTCTTAAATCTTCTTCGTCCTACAGAATCAGATGAAACTTCATGTTGATGGTCTTGGGCTACGTTGTCGACAGTGCAAGTGGCAGACGATTAGTGAAAGTTAATATCATGAATAGTTAATAACGTCCCACATCTACGTACCGTACAGAAGAGGACACCAAGTTTTCGACAATGACGGGTATCAACGTACTGCACAGAGTACGGCAAAATGTGTTTTCCAAAGTCTGTCACATAAATGTAGAAACAGGTTTTGAACAAAAAAAGTTTATTTTAACTTTTAAAGCTTATTTTTATTATAATGAGGAAGTAAAAATATTATAATGAGGAAGTAAAAATGAGAAAGTAAAAAATGAGGAAGTAAATATACGAATATTTTTACTTCCTAAAATTTTGCCCGATCTATTTATACTAAAAAATGTTAACAAATAGAACTAAAAGAACAACGGAATAGGCTAATGTTGAAATAAGAGAGGAGGAATACGATAGTAACAATAGTCCACGGGTTCAGTTAGTGAGAAAAGGACCACCTGATGTTGTCGACAGTAAAAAACTACATCGTCAGGTCAAGACGGGGGCTGCAGGCAGGCCCCTGATTATAGTCTACACAAAGTGTGCAAGGTCACGCACTTGGCCATGGCAAAGCTGCTAAGCGCACTCGTGCTGAGCACAGCGTGTCGCTCAACACGCGGTCGAGACGGTCCCAGCTGTTATCAGTAGGCTACACTTGTCATACACATACAGCACGCTTGGAAAACCGTACGTTGCTCGAACTACATGGGACCAAAACAGTACAATTGGGGGCTTAAATATAAAGTGTTCCTCACTTACTCTACTAGTCTAATAGATTAGAAACGTTTTTAACACGTATTATTTTACATTTTACCATTACAGTACTAAACACCTATATTATTATTTCTATAAGGGTTTCGTCTGTTACGTAAGTTTTTCTCTCGACCTACTAAACCGATTCTTAAGATTGTGGTGCCATTTGAAAGCTTAGGATATAGTGCGTGAGCGAATCGTAATTAATTAAAAATGTCATATCATTTCGGTCTTTGCCCCCCCCCCCCCCTGGCCATTGATTTATTTCTATAGGACGCTTTAAAATGTTGTCCAACTTGTATTATATAATCTTTAATGTGAATTGTAATTTAACAGCTGATTAAACTTACCTTCAGATGACTTTTAAAGCCAGATAGTCAACAAAAATAGATCTCTGTCACTTCATAACCAACATACATGTACAAAATCATAAAATGTGCAATTTTCACTCGGGCCACCTCATATAACAATATTATTAACATATTTATAAAGCAAAGTGGTTGTGTAAACTCATTTATTCTGCTATTAATTTATGATAGGATATACTCCATTCGATTTTTCAGAGTATTTATTATTATTATTTTTTTAACTGTGCAGGATACAAAAAGTTGACGTCATAAACTATTTAGACAGCGATGGCAAGATTACAGAGATCGTACAACAATTAGCCGAGGTGTTGCATTAACTGTTATAAAACATGTTATTTTATCTAAATAATTCCTGTAAGTGTTGTACGACCCTTTAATTTTCAGTTGAAAATTATATTAGGGAAAGGCTAGTAAAAAAAATCAATTACAACTGAGCTAATCGATAAAAATAGTATTTTTTTTTAAACATTTACCTGTAAAAATGGAGATGTGTCTTTCAGAAGACCCTCAGTCAACACATCGGATAGATCATCTCTGGGATTGATGCTCGAAATCTTTTTTTCCTGATTAATAAAACGGTTTTCTTGGTCCGTAGGTTTGCACTCAACACACTCGACAAAATATATCTTTTTTCACTAAATAAATCAAGTTCAAGCCCATGAATCGCACTGGACTAATTTTGGAAAAATCAATTAAGCTTTGCAAAAAAAGTTTAAAAAAATGTTCTAAAAGAGTTTTGCATATTTTACTCCTCGGTTTTTACTGCGGTATAGATGTATTATTTATTTTATTGAACAAGCCGTTTACCCGTTTTTCGTACGTCATGTAATTGGCTTCATACGTAATTGAGGACCTTGGGTACAGAGGTATTTTTGATAATGTATTTTGTACAATATCATGAACAAATGAAAGTGGGTAAGTGATCTTGTACTTCTAGTTTAATTTTAAAGATAACTAGCGACGTTTATTTCGATCGAATTCCACAGTTACATCTGCTTTTCTGGCTAACAGATACATTTTACAGACCTTTTTTTTAGTAAACAGTTATATTAATTGTCAAATTAAAATTCGAAAGTATGACTAGCAGATTTGAACTCTATACATATGAAAAAAAATAATAAAATAAAAAAGACCATATTGTACCAAGGGTAAAAGATCTATATACTTAAAGGGTATAACTTTTTTATTTCAAATTAATTAAAAACTTTTAATTACTTCTATTAACTGTAAAACGTCCAATAATTTGTACGAATAAAAATCTTTAACACAATATATTTAAGTGCAATTGAGAACTTTTATTGAAATTTGTGTTGTAAAAGGGTTTTCTAGATGACGTTCTATGTCACAATATCAGTCCAAGGTCATCCAGTTCAAATGTTACAAAACCAAACTTGATTAAAAACCACATAGTTGTTCGTCTGCAAGTTGCAGTATGTAGGCTATATTTGTAATCGTTCTAAAAATATTATTGTATAACATGCGGCTAAAACAGCTTTTCAAAAAATTCCAATGATATATTATCTTATTCTTTTCATGATGTTTTAAGGTTTCACCACTTGTTTTCATCTTAGCGGTCTTCATCGGACACCGTTGTTTGGATAGGGTGTAACTTGGAAGTTTCAACTGATACATCACACGCATGCATTTGAAATACCCGAAATTACCACACTTCTGACCAAATAAACTATCAGCATGATCTTCAGGTGTTTTACGTAATTTTAAATCACAACAAAAATAGTAAAAAATGTGTTTGCTGGACCCCAACATGCTTACATATTTTCTAATGGGATGATATACTCGTATGCATGAAAAATAACCAGAATTATAATGAGATGTTTGCAAAGTGTAGCTTAGGTATGGTATATAAAGTAGTGGGGATGTGAACTCTATCTTAATAGCTGATTACCTTCACATCAGTTTTTAAACCAGATTGTAAACAAAAATAGACTATCTGCCACTGAATTATCAACAAGAATACTGTTTGAAAAGTTTTATATATTTTTTTAATTGTATTTTAGGTAAGTTTCTAGCAAACAGGAAAAAATATATTACAAAATGTGCAATTTTCGCATGGGCCCCCTAGTGTCAAATAGTACTGTATCATTTAGGCCTACCAAAAATATTAATTTAAATTACAATGTTCACAAATTATAATAAAATGTTTTATTTCACTCACTATGGTATAAGTTAAATTTATATTATTTTCTGTTACTTTACATAGTATTAATTAATTAGGGGCTCGATAAAAAACAATGAAATGTGGGTCAATGGTATTTAAAAAAAAATAACCATGCAAGTTTTAAATATCGATCTATTTGCGTTATTGTGTTAAAACAACAATAGGCGTGTTCAATACATATAGTGAACTTGGAAAAAATATACATCTACAATATGCTTAAGTATAGTTTTAATTGAAATGAATATACCTAATTACTCTATTTACAGTACAACGCATATCCTAAAGCTAATACGTATATACGGTCGTTTTTACCAACAAACTTGTGCAAAATCGGCGTAGTGCCGTGGTCAAACATGTTTCAGTTCTCTATCAGAACGGATTGGATCGATTTAACCAAGGTATGGGAGATCACAGGAATCCAAATTGCTCAAACTATCCGTGTAGTTTTGTTTTTGTAGGGTTGTGATGGGAATCAGATAAAGTTCGGAGTTTAAGTATACCATGTTAGTGCGCAAAAAAGAAGCTAAGCCCGAAAAAGGAAAGTAAAAAAAAGGTCCTGCAAAGTACTAAGTGATTCAAATTATAAAACTGGCCCAGACGTACAAGAAACGACTCAATGAAAATAAAATCTCGAATTCCTCAGGACTTGATTGGTTCTAGGCTCCGGTGATTCGACAGCCACCGTCGTAGACACCAAGCAGCGAAAGCGAGTTGACCTGCTCGGGTGCACGCTTAGCGTTAGCTCCGAGGCGGTATACCACGTAGGGTTTGCGCTACTCCGAAGACATCGCTGAATGCCTGGTGTCTCCGATAGTGTGGGCCGAGTCCCAAAAGCCAGACGTGGATACTAGAGCTGCTATGACTTGTTATATTCAAATTATTTTCCACTGAGCATGCTCAAAAATACGTAAGAAAAAGGTTGAGTCATGCACAAAAAAGGACAGTAAAGAAGGGCTGCTGCTAAGTGCCAAATGATTTAAAAGAGATCTGATTCAGACCCCAGGGAATGAATCAATGCAGTTCCAAATCTCCAAAATTAAGTCCGAAATAACTAGTCTGACCCATTCACGGTGAATTCTTCAGAACTTGGGCGGTGTTGGGCTCCGGTGACTCGACGACCACCGTCGTAGACACCGAACGACGAAAGCGAGTTGACCTGCTCGGGTGCACGCTTAGCGTTAGCTCCGAGGCGGTATACCACGTAGGGTTTGCGCTACTCCGAAGATATCGCTGAATGCTCGGTGTCTCCGATAGTGTGCGACGTGTCCCTAAAGCCAGCCGCAAAGACTGGAGTTGTTTAAGACTTGTTACGTGAAAACTACTTTCTATTGAGCATGCTCAAAGGGAAAAAAAGGATAGTAAAGAAGGGCTGCTGCTAAGTGCCAAATGATTTAAAAGAGCCCTGGTTAGGACCCCCAGGGAATCATTCAATGTAGTTCTAACTCCACACCTAAGTCCGGAGTAGGCTGACCCAGGCACGGTGAATTCCTCAGGACTTGGGCGGTGCTGGGCTCCGGTTACTCGAAAGCCACCGCCGTAGACACCGAGCGACGAAAGCGAGTTGACCTGCTCGGGTGCACGCTTAGCGTTAGCTCCGAGGCGGTATACCACGTAGGGTTTGCGCTACTCCGAAGATATCGCTGAATGCTCGGTGTCTCCGATAGTGTGGGACGTGTCCCTAAAGCCAGCCGCAAAGACTGGAGTTGTTTACGACTTGTTAAGTGAAAACCACTTTCTATTGAGCATGCTTAAAGGGGGAAAAGGATAGTAAAGAAGGGCTGCTGATAAGTGCAAATGAATTAAAAGAGCCCTGATTAGGACCCCAAGGGAATGATTCGATTCTGTTCCAAATCTCCACAATCAAGTCCGGAGTAATCTGATCCAGGCACGGTGAATTCTTTACGCCTTGGACGGTGATGGGCTCCGGTGACTCGACGACCACCGTCGTAGACAACGAGCTGACCTGCTTGGGTGCACACTTAGCGTTAGCTCCGAGGCGGTATACCACGTAGGGTTTGCGCTACTCCGAAGATATCACTGAATGCCCGGTGTCTCCGATGGTGTGCGCCGAGTCCCAAAAGCCAGACTGCTTACGACTTGGAAATGCTTACGACTTGTAACGTCTTAAGTACTTTCCTCTGAGCATGCTTAAAGGAAAAAATCATTTCAAGTAAAAGTTACGGAGTATGCATTCTTGTATTGAAAAATATGTGCGTCAATATCTATACTCATCCAAATAGAAAATCTGATTTTACTCAAGATTGTTGGTAATATTTTGGCAAAATCGTTCATTAATTTCGGGTTAGTTACCTTTTTACAGTGATTTCCTAAGTAAAAAAATCACTGTGAAAGTCCCGTTGTTTGTTAGACTTTCACGCGAAAACGACTCAACTGATCATCATTAAATTTTGTACACATATTCTTGGAGGGATCAGAAGTTACATAGGGATACTTTTTTATAAGAATTATTTTTTACAAAAGATAAAAAAATTAAATCTGAACTTATATTTTTTTATTTTTTTTTTTATTGGTCGCTAAGAAACAAATTCAATGAAAATTACAATGTAATGTATTTAGCGATTATTTATTTACATATATATAGGGTGAGCGTAGCGAACGAGCTAATTGTGACAGCGAGTAACGCGAGCAAAGCCCCGGGAAAAGCTAGTTACAAATAAATAAGAGAACGGTAGAGCTAAGAATAAGAGACCATAACACTCACAGATTTCAAGGAAAGTGATTAATACAGCCCCAATTCTCAATATTGAAGTATGCGGTGTTTGTATCAGAAACGTTGACAACACCCTCGCGACGGTACCGAGTGGGCCTCCTTGGTTCTCTCTCAACATCTTAGCCGGTGTACAAACCATGCGTGTATTGGGCTTCAGCAAATTCAGCCGTCGACTTCAATTATCCGGCGAGCTAAGTATTCACTAAATTGTATTCGCTGAGTTTAGAGCTGCTACCTTTTAACAATTTTTAGAAAAAATATGGATGCGAAGTGGTACTGAGTGACTAATCATTTTAAATACAATAATTGTGCAAGACAACAACTAAGGTGGGAGCGTGATAGTTTAAGTGCTTAATTAAATAAAAAGATAGTTCAATCTAGCTATATAAATTTGTTTTTTCACCTTATTATTACTGTATCAGTAAAAGTAGATATAATTTGTTTTTAAAAATGTCTAATTTAAGACCGGTATAAAAATAAAAATATTTCCTACCCATATATATGGTAGTATTCCATTTATACTAAAAATTCTGTAAACGTTTCAATTATTGTATAATGTAAAAAAGGTATTTTGTTTGTTTGATACGCATACGCATATATGCTTTTTGACTCACTCAACCAGTCATTGTAGTGAATTTCATGATAAAAACTATATTGTTGGCTACTCGATTCATATTAGTCTACAAGAGCTGAGCATAAATAGCTTGTGATTTGGAAGCCGTCAGGGCTTCACTCAAGCGATTTACTAATATAGGTTTTGTGGGTCACGTGAATGAGCAAAGCGAGTGAGCGAATCCTGGAGACTAGTAGCTGAGTACTATACAACTAGTCGTAATCTGAACATCAGTTTTAAATTTTATTCCAATTAACATTTCGACAATCAGTCACAAGGTAAATTCTACCCACATTTCAATCCAAGGCAACTGGACCCTAAACAATATAGAGCAACTTAACTATTAATTATAATGATATATTATCAAAGCGAAATCCAGCTACAGAGGAAAAGTCTAAAACATAGGCCTACTATCCACATTTTGGTAAAATAAAATAAATTAGATACATTATACTTTATATAAAGTAAGTAGTAGATAATATTGGCAAAATAAATATATCTGAGTATTTTATTTATTTAAAAAAACTTGGATTATGTTTGCTTTAAGTCTTATGTAATATCTTAAAACGTATTTATTTACATGCTGTAATTATATCAGGATAAGTACTTGTACTAAAAAATTTAAGCGTGACAACATGATTCTTGAAAACCTAATGATATGAATAATTTCATATTTTAAATAAATAATAATTTTCAAATTATTTTTATTTAAAATATTTCTTTAAGGGAATTTGCATGCAAAATTTTCCTACCACTAGTATTTATGTTGAAATATTCTAACCTTAAAAAAATTAGTTCATTTTGTTTGTTATGTTCGTCCCTACTCAGAACGCGTAAAATAAATTGCATTTTTTAATCTTAAAAAATAGTTCGTCCTAATAGAACTACGTGCTGAGGTTTATTTCCCGTAATCTAACATCCTAGAGATCGAATGTTATCGGAGACATTGTCAATTCAGGTCCTATAACTTAGTTCTTTATTCCTGAATTATATTAATTAATTTCTAAATTTTTTTAAACTTGATACTAATATAAAATTTTGTCGAAGTTAGTTTGTAAAAATATAACATTTAAAACAAATTGTCTTTCATTTTTTTTTAATATTTCACCAACAAACGTACTATAATTGTAGCTAAATAATTCAATAAAAATCTCTTTGTAAAATGAGGATCACCGCATAAATTTTACCGAGAGCACAAAATTGTATATAAAAACATGTTGCCCTTTTTCATAAACATCGGATAAATTTATGACTAATTGAAATGCCTTTTTGTCCTAACCTAATCCTGCATTCTAAAACAATTTCATTTATTTTCACACTGGAATATTTCTATAAAGTGAGAATGTAATTATTTAGTAAACTTCTTTTGCTAACCTCAGTTCATATTATTAATTTACAGTTGGGCTTTGTTGAAATAGTATTTAGCACAACAAAAAATAAATAACCATAAATAATAAAAAATTTCAAATTATTTAAGTGTTTCTAAAGAAGTTGTATTCCTTAAAATAATGATAAAACTTTTGAGACCAAAGATATAAGACAAAAGGAATCATAAAAACTTTGCAAAAACTCTATATTTGTGTTAATATCTTTAGAGTAAGATTGATTTGTATAAAGCAAAAGAGACTCAATTTTTTTAATTAAACAAACTGTGACATTGGAAACCTCAAAATAAGACAATACGACAAACTGTTTTGAAGTCTTAATTTGTATCCGTAGGCCTATATTCATAAAATGTTACAAAAATCACACTACATCATTCACGCTCAACGGATGTTATAAGTTGAAACGCGCACTAACTGATTCCAACTGTAACTGGATTTGCAAGGCAGTGAGACAATCTTCCCACATATGGCCGCGGAAGAGATAAGGAATCAGAGAGGTAGCAAATTCTTGTAACCTGACACTCCTTCGTGTACTTACTTAACGCATCAAATGAATGAATGGTTTTAGTAGAAAATATTTGGGTTGAGATATTCTTTTTTATACATAGTAGCAAAACATTAGGAATGTTTTATATATTTATTTAAGTAGGGTCTAATAATATACAGTAATAACAAATTGAAGCTCAAGAATATTATGATTTTGAATTTGCTTTATTAATCCGGTTATTAGTAAAATGGTATGACCAATTTACTACCATTATCATCCCTTATTGTCTATAAGTATCAAGTTATTTCGAGGTTGAAACACTGTAATATATTAGGTTAAATTATCCTACTCTTGTTAAATGTTATCTTTATTATGTTCTGCTAAAAATAGGTTACGGATGTTTAACAAAAGATATGTAATAATTTTGTCTATATGGCAGATTGTGTGACACAGAGTAAAAACGCCACAAGTTCTCAGAAACTACAGAACTAATCTTCATGATTAATTTTTCAAATTAAGTAGAATAATGTCCAAGTTTTCAGAACTTTCTTCAAATTCATGTTTCTCTTAACGGTTTTGCCCTTTATTCCTTCAAAAGTTCAAGTCAGTGCAGTTGTTAACCCATTGGCTTCCTTGCCATTAGACACCTGACAAGCTCCTTAATTTCCATAGAAATAAGACAAAAATAAATACTTTTATTAAAACTGTCACTGTAGCAACAATTGTTGCTCCATTTTCATGATTTTTTTACTAATTTTTTTTAGAAATTATTAATTTTTAAGAAAATATTACTTTTGTCATAGTATATACATAATAAGTACTTTATATATATTACTATGTATACATAGTTCTATATAAAAAAGATAATTTTTCAAATCGTGTTGCATGTAGAGAACTAAAAAAAAATATTTTAGCCCAAAAACGATTATATATTAGTTGGTTATTTAGTTTTTTACGTGAAAATAAAAAATTATTCCAATATATGTACATTTGACTTTGATATAAAATTTTTTCCAAAATCATCCTTTTTTGGCGTTTTACCTATATTTGTAGAAGGAGCATTCCTAGCTAGAAAATTCCTCAAAATTACACAGTAAAACAATTATACCTCCAAATTAAATTCTTATTGGAATAGAAATGTGTAAAGAATGTTTTATTGGTTCACTTAACAAGTTTCCATACAATGAAAAAGTAAAAGAAAACTCCCACTATATAATTCATACTTCGTCGTCGCAGTTTTCATTATCATCTAAATCATCCTCAAATTTACTTTCAAACAATAGTAGTGAGATACGATCCTGAAAATTACTCATTTAGTCGAAATATCAACACACAAATACATCGATCACAAGTTTTAGGTTACGGCAAAACACCGATGTAAACAACAATGTAATGGCGCGCTGTGTTAATCATCGCCAGCTGATCAGCTGATTTTATATGCAGTATTGTATTATGTCAACACGTAAATAAAAGATTAAAACTAGTTGATACACTATATATTATTTTTAATACAGTGTATAAACACTTCTAGTCTTAATAAATCACGATAATAATGGAGCACCTATATTTTATTTACATCATTACACAATCACGAGTATACTCGGGTTCGCACGTCCGGGCCACTCACGGCCGCCCCGAGTATACTCGGGCTTGTTAGCCAATGGGTTAAAGAAAATTATAACTCAATTAAAATAATTTTTATTATTTTTAACAATCAGCTATGAGTAGTTTGTTATTGTTTCTGAATCTTCACTTTCGGCACACGTATAGTTTATAATAACGTTTGAACCGTCGTATTGTATTGAAATATTTATTGTTGGCCTACCGTGACATGTGCACGGTATGTTCAGTGTAGCAGTTTTTTTATTTATTATTTTACTTATTTAATACTAGATGTTTCAATACTAAAGGGAATTTTAATGTCAACACAATATAAATAGAATGATAAAGTTGTAAGTCATAAAGTATTATCATGGACATTGACTATCACTATAAAAAATGCAAGGAGAGTAAGACAGGGTAAGACAATGTGATTAGCAAGGATCGTTAATAAAACAAGTATTAATATAATTAAATGTTAATTTTACCTGCAAGTGTTTATCCATAAAACAAATTTATACCAAAGTAAATGTTCGCTCAAGTTTTAGCATCTAAATCAGATATGCGTGTGAACAACATTACTATTTTAGTAATGATAGATGAATATCTTAATAAATGTACCTCTACTAAGGAACCCGTAGTTCATATGCAAAAAATAGACATCCGGTCCGGACCAAGAAGATACTCCTCGCTGTTACTCCAGATTAATGTGCTAACCGTGTAAACATTAGGATTGTTACATGTACCTTTGGTGGTATCCCAAACCACTCAGTTCCTCTCCCACTCCACGCAGTGATAAGGCGGGGATAGAGAATTTCGCCATGAGTGTCTGAGAAAATCATATATGGTTTTCAAGAGATAGATGGAGCCTGAGAGTATCAATTTAAAACAAAACTAAGGCATTCCTACATACGTTTTTTAAAGAGAGGGTAAACTTATTCTTAAACAGTTAATTTTCTTCATAACTGTATTAATTTTTTTTATATTTTTTCATAAAAACTCCATTCTAGACAAATTAAATTAAAAACCCATCTTCTCTTTGTATCTACCTAATAGCTCAATTAATAATGAATTTTTGTAATTTTCAAGTAAATACCTGTAAGTTTAAGACATACATTGAAAGTTTTTTAACTTTCAAGTGACCCACAACCTATAAAGTATAACTATAATGTATAAGCTATGAGCTAAGAATGGACAAGTCAGTGGGGCACTGGGGCACACCTTGGCACCAACTCAGATATACTGTACCACATTTCATTATCACTGTTAGACATATTCACTAAGGTGAATTACCTGAAAATACATGATTTTTTCTATATTTTTCTAGAAGAAAGTAATCATATGCCATAGTCATTAATTTTTTCTACACTCTGTATATCTTATACTCTAAAACAAGCTCCATTTGTCCGGGCAAACTTTTTTTTCGCTCCAAGGATTTTTGATTTTTTTATTGAATATGGGGGTTTTGGCCACCAGAAATCGATTGGAGGTGGTCCCATAGCTGGGAAAAATCCGGTTTTCGCGCTAGAGCCCTTCAAAGTTTCCATGTTATGCTTATGGAGATTTTATTAATTGAACAAAAATCAGCTGATAACTGTAGATATAAACCAATGTGTTACATCTTTAACCTGTAGTATAAGACAACTATACCAAAGTGCAGCACCCTTCGGCTTGGCGAGTGAGCGAAGCGAACGAGCTCGTCTTTAAAACGGAAGAGGGCGAGTGAGCGGAGCGAACGAGCTTTGTATAAGAACGAAAGTAATAATTTTACCGAGCTTAAGCTCGGTCCCCCTGGTACTTTAAAAATAAAAATAGCAAGTATGTCAAATTCTGTTAAATACAATTTTTTCCGTGTCACCCAGCGACCAAGGAATACCATAGACTGGCAATGTGGCGCGCGGGTTGACGCCGTGCTGAGTCAAAGTTGGTGGAGATAACGTGAGTCGCACAATACCTAGCGTTGAACGCCCTGTAACAGTCACTTTGAGTGTAGCAAATGGTTCAGTAACACTTTGTCCCAGTAACATTTTGTCCTAACTCACAATTCTTGGAAAACCGTAACATCATGATCAGTGGCGGCTCCAGAGCCGATTTTCGGGGGGAGGGGGGGGATATAAATTGCCGATCACTGGTGGCATTATATTATTTTCTATTATAAATAGTATTATTTTTCTACATGAAAGGGATATGGGGATGATAGCCTACTTTGAACCAATTTGCTAAACCTAACTATATTTTATCTATCTCGTTGAAACCTAACTAAAAGAAGAGGAAAATTGTCAAGAATATTACTTATTTCTCTGAATTTCTCAAAACTAACTGTCACTGCCTTTATAAATAAATGGAAATTCGCTAATATGTAAATTAAACTATAAAATCCAGTCTAACTATTTGCTAAGTTCAAGGTTGAAGTGATTATGTAACTTCAACAATAAATAACTAGTTTTTAAAGTAATGTTCAAATGGGGAATTTTCTATCTTGTTTCTGTATTTGGAAAATCTGTTGGGTTGCAACAGACACCAAGTATGCCTACACATCACGCAAGTAACTGCTGTCAGTCTGAGTTATTATGTTAGGACTCGATTTTATTTGTGCTTCTCTTGAGCAGTAGATATAAACAGACCGATTTCAAAATAAAGTAAATAGTTAAAGTATTATAGTCTTTTTGTGTTATATTAGAAAAAAAGATTCAATAACAAATCAGATATAGGTGTTAATTTGTTAAATGCACTTAACAGTAAGAAACAAATCCCGTGGGCCAACGTCCGTCATGACTATCGAAAATTAACTCTGACTTTGAACTTCTCTCCCCTTTCAGAGGTTATTTTCATAAAAGCGGGAATTAAAATTCATTTTTTTTCTCTCTAATATACGACTAAGTTTTAATGTTAGTCACACTTATTGTTTCCAATTGATAATTCACACTAAATACAAAAGTAAAACTGTTTGAAACACTGATATTCATTACAAAAAAAAAAAAAAAAACAAGCTTAATAACATATTGTTCCCAAAAGAAGACTTTGGCTGTCCTCAACAATCAAGGTCAGATGATGACCTCCACAATAATCAATAATACCGCCAATAAAAATACTGTCCTTCTCTTCGCTTTTGTCGTGTCGATCTTAGCTGGTAGATTTTGTTTAAACTTTGCGTTCAAGAGTTTTTTGAACACAAAGAACACTCCTTTTAAGCATTGTTATTGCTGATTAGCATGACTTAGGCTAAAACAAAAGTAAATTAAAACCATCGAGCAAGGTTCAGCCACTAATTTTAACGTTTTATTTTTAAACTCCCTAAATATTTCCTAGCAAAAAATTCTTGGGGGGAGGGGGCCATGACCCGATTGCCCCCCTCCCCTGAAGCCACTGTCAACAATGGCAATCAGCTGATGGCATTTCTTAATACAGTACTCAATGTCACTGTCTTCTCGTCCCTCATCCCGTTGTCCGTGCGTCGTCTACCGCGCGCGCACGCAAACTATGATTTTAAGCAGCTCCAAAACTTCTTAAAAATATGATAATGTTGTTTTTAATTTCAATTAATACACATTAAAGCTAAATACACCTAAACAATGCCAACTTTTCGTAAAAATAGATAATTATTGTAACTTAAATATAACTTATAATTTTTTAAGCCAAAAAAATTACTGGCCGAATATTCTTGGGAGGGGGCATGGCCCCCATCGGCCCCCCGCCCCCCTGAAGCCGCCACTGATCTTGTCCCAATCGCTTTTACAGCTGATTAAATCAGCTAATGAGGTAACATTTTGTCCCAACGAAAAATTGACAAGGGTTTAGGAACGCAGCTAGGTAGTGAGAGCAGGTCCATTCCGAGGGGCAGGCGGCCGCATGGAGCACTTGCCTGGGAGGGGCGTTGATTAAAATTACGGTGTTATATAGTGAGGTTTTAAATTACCTTATCATCTCCATTTCAAATCCGTTGTTGTCTTCAACCTGGTTTCGGCTCTGGTTTGCGGCTTGTCCACGAAGTTCACAGGTCAAAACATCAAGCTGGTAAAAGAATTGGTCTTGACGACGTTGTTAATGTTTTAAAAAAAAAATTAAATAAATAACACATATTTACGAACAGTACACAGAAAAATCATAGACGCACGGACGGAAGGGTGGTTGTTTCACACTATTTAATGGTTCCGTCGCGGTAGCCGGCTTGAGGACACTCTTAACAAAAATGAAATCGGTTTTATTTGATAGTTACAAAAAATTAACGTCTTTTAAACCGTGTAGCATATAATTCAATAGTGTGTGTCAAAACACCGCTTAAGGTCGGGAAAAAACGGTACGGTTTAACTCCCGGGAATCTGTTTTGTTTCACTTCAAACAGGTCTAAACACGTTCAAGGCCACTCAAAGGGAGTTTTAAAAAATGTAACTGTTAATGTTTTAAAAGTATTTATAAAGTGATTATGATCAGCAACAAATTTTTACAGTTGACAGAAATCCTTAAGTCATACACTACTCAATCGACCTACCAATCAGAGATGGCTCTTTGGACGAGCTACAAAAACCTTGTCATATACTATTTTATTCGTGATCCGCACACATCTGGAATCTTTGCTTCATCTTTGGAGTAGGCTGATTTATTTTTTCCGAAATTTTCACGGACGGAATGTTCCGTAGTCAGGATAGTCTCCAGCTTTTCGTCGCCAATGGCATTGGACCACATAGTAGAAGTACATGTTTCTGTAGTTTGATTAATTCTTTCCATGTGCTCCGCAATTACGGCGATCTCCTCCAAATTTAATATTCGTCGCTGATAGTATTGGACCACAGATTTGAAGTATATAATTCTGTAATTTGTTTAATTCTTTCCGTGTTCTCTGATTTTACTGCGATCTCCTCCAAATCCTCGTCGCCGATAGTATTGGGCCACAAATTTGAAGTAGATGCTTCTGTCGTTTCTTTAATTCTTTCCTTGTGCTCCGCAATTATGGCGGTCTCTTCCAAATCTTCGTCGCTGATGACTCTGGACCATAGTGTAGAAGACATATCGGTTTTCTAAGATGGAAACGACAGTGAGTCCTTAAACACACCATCATATATACCTCCCATCTTCTCATATACGTACCGTAAAGAATGCGGTAACATGAGTTTTACAATGGCGTACACAAAGAAACAGGATCAAGACTAATGAAAAAGTAAAATAACAGTTTTGACATTTACTTTAACAAAAAAATTTTGACATGTACAATAAACACCAAGTTTTCAGTGATTTCATTTCATTTTTTTACATTCTATCCAAAGAACATTGTCCGATGTAGGGACATTGTCTAGGAAACCCTTTCACCACACTAATTTATATTAATGTATTTTTTTTTTTTTGTACTTAAATATATTGTGTTAAATATTTTTACTTCTAAAATTATTGAAAGTTTGACAGTTAATAGAAGTTGCTAGTTATTCATTAGTGTATTTCTCTGTGAAACATTTGAAAATTATGTAATTAACTATGTATACAAATTATGATAACTATACAAGTTTAATACTTCGCATATTTTTATAGGTACTAGTACTAGACTAATTGCAGAAACGAGGAACTGTACTAAATATTTATTTGTATTAGGGAAAATATATTCGTCTAACATTTAAAAAAATTTTAAACATATTTATTACAAGTTCGAAGTAAAATAAGGATTATGTGAAAAAACTATGGAATCCTTAGCAATTTTTTCATATGTATATATATTTTATAAAAAATTTAATTCAGAAAAAAAGTTATTTGGAGTCGTGTTCACTCATAAAACCGTGTGTATGTGTTTTATTTATTAATTATTCAAATTGCTAAGTGTAAAATACGATGAGGTGATTAAATAAAAGTATAAAAATAGAGAAGGGTTTCTGTAAATAAATACAGTACTGTAAACATTTTACATCTGAACAAAGTAATGTCATTTGTTACGTATTTGTAATGAGAGTTCTTATTTTTCGTAGCAGGCATACACAAATTTATTGAATGAGAATATGTAAATATTAAGTTAAAACTACAATTATAATTCATTGTGATTATTTATTATCATGTTAAATAATCTTTGAACTTGAATAAGAATTTTTTACAAATATTATATGTTATATGGTTTAGTTATCGCTAAAATGGTTAATTTATTCCCTTTCTATTCATCTAGGAATTATGAGGGTAGTGAATATCTGTGCCGATATGATTATGTGTGTTTATGCTGTGACGGTAGGCCGCGTACCGCTGCCATGGTGCGGAAATGTCAGCAGCTGTTATCGTCTCGGCGGGTGTTTAGCACGCGTGCGCTACGAGTATCTTCGTCACGGACAACTGCACATTGCACGCCTTGTGTGTAATCAGAGAACGAACGAACGAAACGGCCTGCCTGCAGCCCAAACCTAGCAACATAAAAAATCGGCAAGCGAATCTTTTCACTTCCTCTAATTATAAAAATGAATTTTTAAAGTAAAAATTTTTATTTATTTTTTTGTCCAAAACCTGTTTCTACATTTATGTGACAGACTTTGGAAAACTCATTTTTCCATTTTCTAGTACATATTAATACCAAAGATATGTTTATCAGAATAAATTAAAGTTATTTTAATCATCAAGCAAAAAACATTATATTGTTTTTATCGTTCTGCACAAAATCAACCTGTTTTTTTGTTCTCTCGATAGTGCCGAAACCGTTTCTTTTTTGTCCTAGGACAAAAAAATCAGCTGGAATATTTTTTAGGTCCAAGGACTGAAAAGGCAACTGTTTGGTTAGTAGGTATATTATTGTTATTCATTTATTGATTTTGAGGTGCAAAAGTTTGAAGTTCAAACGTTATGAGGAACAGTGTTTGTAAATAACAGAAATGTAAACACTGCGTATTAATTACATTGTAAATATAACCTTAAAAATACAACTTCAGTTAACTTAGTAAGATAAAAAGTCTAATTCTTCATTAACTATAAATAACGTTGTTCATCACTCGGAGCAAAAGTGTCTTATTTATGCTTAATCGTTTTTAAAACACGATTACGCCCCAAAAAGCCCACTTTTGTTCCTATTGTAGAAAACTACATTCCTCGATACCAAATTCATTGAGGTAAACGGAATAAAAATTACCATGTGTAAAAACCAATTGGTGGCTAACGGGTTAACAATAGTAGTTTTCATCACTAGGAGCAAAAGTGGGTATTTTTGGTGTGCAATCGTGTATAAAAACGGGCCGCAGCCGAGTTTTTAAAAACGATTAAGCAACAAAAAGACACTTTTGCTCCGAGTGATGAACACCGTTTTTTATCATAATGTGAAATTAGACTTTTGACCGTTAAAAATATTAACTATAAAACTGTATTTTCGAGGTTATATTTACAAAGTAAGTAATATGCAGTGTTTACATTTCTGTTATTTACAAACAATGCTTTTCATAACGTTTGAATTTCCAAATTCTGCTACTCAACAGTAATAAATCAATAATAATATACTTAGCAAACAGCTGACTTTTCAATCCTAGGACTCAAAAAATTCTCCAGGTGATTTTTCAGTCCTAGTACAAAAAAGAATCGGTTTTGGTACTATTGAGAGAGCAAAAAAACCGGCTGATTTCGTGCAGAATGATAAAAAGCATTTTTGGACATGTGTTTATTTGATTTTTTCTTTATTCTGTACAAGTAAGTAATCATATCCCAAAGTCATGGAACATTTTTTGTGTCATCCTGAATAATATATATATAAATAAAAATACCAAATATGTATATTTTAAGATGTCTTCAGTTTTAAAATAAGTAATGTTATATAATTGTATAGAAATACAATTTTCCCGTCATCTTATCAAGAGGACATGCAAGGTAAGATTGGCTTTGCGCCCGGGCAACATCGGACAAGAGCAGTCGGCGCTAGGCTATGTGCGAATACGAAAGGCCCGAGAGCAGAGCCATTCGTGCCGTCAAGGAAAATGAGAGGCCCGCGCCTAGATAGCACGGCCCACGCCCAGATGTGTGACCCAGAATGTAGGCTCGGTTTCCGTCATTAGTGCTGAGACCTAGCCGCTGAAATTTCTCATAGCGTTCTCTGTACGGTATTCACTCAGCGGACAACACTGAAATGTTTTGACCGGGTACGAGGCTGTTCTCGCCGTCAACTGACACTACATCTTCCCCACTTGATGTCGCCGGGCATCCAGCAAAACGTTTGGCCCAGGGGAGACACCTTTCAGCCGCCAATAATAATAATAACTGTCCCATGAGTGTTGCGCGGGGACACGCATCACGTGGCCGACAAGATAGCTTTCTCTGCTGTCAACAGTGCTGAGCGAGTCCCCCTATGTATACACTGTGTACATTGGCGTACAACACTGTTGTGCTGTAGCGTATGGAAACAAATTGGTGGCTAACGGGTTAACAAAGCATTTTTTGGACATGTGTTTATTTGATTTTCTTTCTTTAATAAGTAATCATATCCCAAAGTCATAGAAAAAAATTGTTTTGTGACATCCTGAATAATATATCAATAAAAATACCAATTATGTCTTCAGTTTTTAATTAACTAATGTTATATAATTGTGTAGAAATACAATTCTTCACTCATCCTATCTTGAGGGGACCTGCAAGGAAATATTGGCCCTTTGCCCTCGGTCAATAGATTAGCGTCGCGTCGCCTCTAAGTGTGTACGAGAGTGTATTACATGAATGTTCCAGCGGAGCGATTTGCTACCGTAACCAACATATGACTAGGTGGCATATGGTTGCGCTGGGCACGCACCAGATATGGCCCAGATTATATACCCGTCTCCCGTCATTAGTGTTGAGACCACGCCGGCGAAATTTCTCAAGGTGTTTTCTTTACGATAGGGACTCAGCAGAGCAAAATGAAATGTTTCAGCAACGTGAATAGTTAGGTCAGTAAATTAAAATGGTTTGACAGTGACGATTTTAAACGATTAAACTATTTTCTAACGTTATTATTATTATTATTATTAAATGAAGTTGCGAGTCAAATTATAATGTTTTGTTAAGTGTATTAATTTTAACACAAGACAATATTACAGCTCGGTTGGATTTTCCTGAGGCTTAACCACCATCTTTAGCCGAGTACAATCTCGCTGCATGGCCCCGTGGTGAAGTCATTGACTGTAGCTCGCTTCTGATTGGCCCGGCCGCTGAGCCAATGAGAGACGTCCTTTCCTCGCTGAGTCGGGATAAAACCGGGAGCTGCTAGGGGCACTGCATCACTCTGCATTGAGCCGCCACGGGACCAGCCAAGAAGCAGCTCCGAACTCTCCGGCAGACTTTTTGGGACTCGGCGGACACCATCGGAGACACCGGGCATTCGGCGTTGTCTTCGGAGAAGCGCATCCCTACGTGGTATACCGCCTCGGAGCCAAAGCCAAGCGTGCACCCAAAGCAGGTCAACTCGCTTGCGCCGCTCGATGTCTACGGAGGTTGCCGTCGAGTCACCGGGTCGAGCCCCGCTCAAGTCCCGAGGAATGTTGCCATGCCTGGGAAAGACTACTCCGGACTTAGGCGAGGAGATTCGGAGCCGCCGTGAGATGTTCCCTGGGCGTCAAGATCAGTTTGATCACGGGACCATTTTGGTCCCTTCCCTCGTTTGCATACTTAGTCGGCGGCTTCCTTCTTTACTGTCCTTTCTTTGCATGGCTTTGCTTGGGTTCTTTCTTATTTTGGGCAAATACTAACACTCAAGGGTATTTAAACTATGTTCCTTACCTGATTCCTATCACACCCCCCCCCCAAAAAAAAACAAACATACCCGGGTGGTTCGCGCAGTGCGGTTTCTGCGGTCCCCCACACCTTGGTTCACTCGGTCGGTTGGCCTGCCCAGCTACGATGCACTGCCCTTAAACTTGGCTGGTCGGCTGGCTTTGTCCGCTACAGTCAAATTCCTTTTTTTTCTACATTCAATTTGACCTTGAACATGTTTGAACCTGCTCAGGCGTAAAAATATTTGTTAAAATCCGAACAAACAATATAATTATAGCCCAATATAATAGGGTTACAGGAATGAAGGTTTGAACGGAATGAAGGAATGAACGTTTAAAAATTAATAATTGTTTAAAAAGTGTGAAATGAAGGTGTATGATAGAATAAAGAGACCGGTGTGTAATAATTATTACATATTCCCACCAAACATAATCGTGGTCGAGTGTTAGTTGTGTATAAGTATAAGGGGGATAAAATCCGTAGTTTTGACCGGGAATTTAAGAAGTTTTCTGTCATTTATTGAAGCCAAACTCCGGTTGTATAAATCGGATAAAACTTAATGGATTTTACCGGGTGAATAGAAATACTCTTAAATATATTTTTTTAAGAACATACAGTGATCTTTATGTGCCAGCCTTTGTAAGTAAATAAATTTGGTATCTAGCACTGCAATGCAAAGAGCGAGGGAGTATAGCGGCACTAGCGTGATCGGGCCGACAGCCGGGTGTGGCGTTTGGTCATAAACACAAATTAACAGGAAAATCAAGACTCTCTGGGCTCCGCTAAAAGTTCAACAGCATATTAGTGACGTCACACCACCACGTCACACCCGTGACGTCACACACTCCACCTCATCACCGTATGACGTCACACATACGTCATCACACGTCACAAATACGTAACCACTGATTAAAAACCGCTGAATTTGCGTTTGTCCTGAAAGCCCCATAATGCCTCTACTTGGATGTGTGGGCTCCAGTTTAACATAGAGTCAAGAACAATGCCTAAAAGTTTAGCATGGCCTTTGTGACAATGTTCAAGGCTGGGGGTGTCTTTACACAGAGTGAAAAGCACACTTTGTGTTTTGTCGTTGTTAAGTGACAAACCATTTGCATTAAACCAGTCAGTGCTTTCATCCAGAGCGTTAGACGTTGTTAGACTAAGTTCCTCTAACTTGATATTAAGCCTACTACTGTACAGAGTGGTGTCATCTGCAAATATGACAAAATTACAACTTAAACTATTAGGCAGATCATTAATTAAAATTAAGAACAATGTCGGACCAAGCACTGATTCTTGTGGCACGCCACTCTCAACCACTGTGGTGTCAGAAAACTGATTATTAAAACTAACTTTTTGAAGCCGGTTGAACAAATAGGATTCAAAAAACCTGAGCTCCACACCACTTAGGCCATAGAATTTCAATTTTGAACCGAGGATATCATGCGGGACACAGTCGAAGGCCTTGGTCAGATCACAAAAAATGGCAAGCGAGCTTGCACGGTTTTCAAAACCTTCCAGAACTGATCTGAAAAGGCCCTAGACTGCATCCGCAGTTGACCTACCCTGTCTGAAAAGAAAAGCACACAGGGATTATTGGTTTCTAATATTTATTGAAGGATCCATGCAATTGTTTATTAAAAGAAAGCTGCATGGTGAACTAAAATAAATTAAACTAATTCATTGCAAACCACATGACATTTACAGTGACACTTGACATTATCTATGACGTTATTCTTCGTTTCCAATAAAACCAGACCACAAGAATGTTACATTCTCCTCAAAGAGGTTAGGCCTATTTTAATTTTTAAGCAATTAGGTCAATACACTTGACTTGATATTACGTCGGTAGACTTGATCACTTTTACAATTAGCGCTCCCGCTTTAAACTACCTTCATTACATTCAATTTGGTGTAAACAAATCTCCACCTGACAATATTTTGTAAAGTTCCCAAAGTTTTATTTTAAAAGAGGGCATAATTAGTTATTGAGAAGGATCACATAAATCAGCTGATTTTACTTTTAAGGCAGAGAAAACATAGCTTGACAGGTTAGCTGATAAATTATGCTTCCAACAGTTTTGTAGTGTCGTTAAGATACCTTGGTGAGATCGAAGGGGTTCCACTTATAGGTCTCAGCTTGTTTGAAGGTCATGACCTGCACGTGGAATGTCCACGAGGGGTAATCCCCGCGCGCGATCGCGTTGTACAAGTCACGGATGGAGTAGTCGGGGTCACTGCTGGCCAGCTGCGCGGCCTTGTCTACATCCAAGTTCTTGATGCCCTGGTCCGTCTGTGGGTTTGTAAACACGATTGTCAAGATTATAAACACAATGGAGGTAACGTAATCTAAACTGAGGTGTACTCTAATGTGAGTTACTTTTTTTTACATGTAAGTGGCCTTATTTTGGAATAAAAATAATATTCAGACAATAGCTTATTCTTCAATTTAGTTTTACCTATACTTTAAAGATTTAAAATTTTCAGATTGGTTTTATAGAGTCAAGTATAAAACCAAAAGCATTACTGCTGTCGTAGTATCACACTTGATGAATCAACTGATAGTATTAACATAAGGTTTGTGATTTGTTGTGGTTGGACGGGCAACACTTTGAAGATGGTTTGTAGAAGCTCTTTCAGTGTCTTGCCATTTTCAACTGCAACTACAATGATTAAATTACACAACTACTGCAAACCATCTTTTAAGTGTTGTTCCAAAGACCACAGATGATCAAGATTAGATCTATCTAGATCCGCAGACCAATCATTTTTTATTTGTTAGTGTTAAATGGTAATGTACACTGGTATCTGAGATTGTTTGGATTAATATAATTAGAATTTAATAATATTACAAACAAAGATTGTATGTTTCCTGAAGATGAAACCGTTGGTGAAATATCAGATGTATAATTTGAACTACAATCGTTATTTTTAAAACACTACATGAATAGAATTATATTAAAATATCTGTAATAAACTTTTGATTGCAAGTGAAAGTAATATACAAATCAGTTCTACATCTCTATTTAGCCCTGCACGAAGCCTCTGATGATTGTTGATTTTGTAAACATTGTGTTGGTGGGTTTTTGTTTTTCCTGCAACGCTAAAAGCCAGCTGATAACAATTAGAGCGATTCTTGCATATGTGAACCCAGTCCAAATGTAGTTTCAAACAATCATTTTCTTGGATGAGAGTGAACTAATCTTCTTACCTCACAGTGTATAGTCAATGCCACGAGAGTTGTTTATAACAATCGACTTGTAGTAGTGACTGAAATAAATGTTACTTCTTGCTAACAGTGAAAATTGCTACTGTGATTGCCGTGTATACCAATGATTCAAAACAGTGATTTTCAGTGATTTCTGTTAATACTGCGATCTGATTCTGCAGTTTGGTTACTTCAGTTTACTTGCATTTTACACTTATAATATTGTGTTTGATTCTGTTTGTGACTTTTTATGTAGAATAAGTTACTAACCTAGACTATTTTCTACTAATATCTTGTGACAAAATGGTTTATCCGTGTAAAACAACCATTAGGAACTTACCTGAAACGGACGAGCTTCTATATTGGTTGAGTTAATCTTCTAAATTTAAAAATCAATACACCAATATAATTATTAAATTTTTTTTTAATTTAATAATTATATTGGTGTATTGATTTTTAAATGTAGAACATTAGGAACTTATTTTTTTTACTGTTAACTCATATAGTACAACTTTCAATACATGTAACTTTTTTAATCAATTTAAACCTACTTAAAAATTAATAATAATGACTTTTAAGGATGCAGGACCAAAGTAAAATTTAGGAGGACCAAAGTAAAATTTAGGAATCACGGAACTACCTCGTAACGTAACACACTTTGGAGTCGTATGATTTACTGGGCAAAATCATCAAATAAACTGATTTACTTAAATGTACGGTACTCATACTAGTGTTAAGTCACTAGTCACTGAAAATCACCGTTCGGTGCTATAGGTCAATCACAGTTCTAATGGAGATTACTGAATATCAGTGAAAAAGTAACAGTTCAGTGGTTTTGTTTTATCCATTACCTTGTAGTGGAACTTGCAGTAGACGGGTTCGCCGGCGCTGTTGACCATCTTGAACGTGTGCGAGCCGTAGCCATTCATGTGCCGGTAGCCGTCGGGGATGCCTCGGTCGGAGAACAGAAACATCACCTGGTGAGTGGTCTCGGGCCGCAATGTGATGAAGTCCCAGAACATGTCCGGGTCCTGCGGACATCACAAGAAAAGTTAGTTTTTATCGTGTGACTTGTAACGATTGAAAGACAGATAATATATTAATGTGAGTGAAATATTGGAAGCAATTTTTTCGCTAATCGTCGCAGCAGAGGAGGAACTTCTGCTCCTGAGTAGAACTCAGGAAATTTCTAATGGAATTTGAAATTTATTTTTACACAAAAATAGGATGGGACTGAGTATGGAGGTTCACTGCTGAAGGGTGTTAGGCCTAATTTATATAAGCAAAAACAGAGTAATTCACACCTAGTGACCTATTACACCCAATGTCATCAGTGGCTACACAGCCATTTTAAAACCAAACTGAAAAAAAAAAACAGAAACAGTGGCTACACAGCCATTTTAAAACCGAACTGAAAAAAACAGAAAAAGATTTTAACTTTAAATAACAGTATTAGGGATAGCTCGTGCACTTAGAATTTTACACACACTATTATGTAAAACTGTAAGACCAAGTGTATTAAGTCAACAGTTATATTTTTTTAACCAATTATGAATGGTGCATTTGATTGTATAATGAAGTAACTGAATGCCAGATTAAAACCTATGACTCAAGTGGTTTAAGCTTCATTAGCTTGTACATTAGTTCAATCTACTAAAGAAATAAAACGCCAATCACAGTGAGTGGATGGCTAAAGAACTTTATGGCATAAAAAATGGGTGATAAACCAATAATATTTACTCCTGCTGATAGGTGTTGTAAGATAAACAAAGTATGACAGTCCATTAAAAAGTAAATTATGAAAGTCAGCTGATTATCGAGGGAAGATGAAATAAATAGCAAAACTGTTTTAACCGTATTGTTTCATTTGATTAACATTGAAATTTTGAATGTCCCATGTGGAGTGGATTTAGAAAACACTGATTTAAGTGCAACAGCTGCAACCAAAAGGGACCTATCCAGTAAATTTCATGCCTTAACTACTTAGTTGAGCCATACGATTACCGACACAACGACAACACTCTGCTTCATTTATCGATGAGACTGATATAACTAAGATATGTATTGTTGGTGGCTTATAAGGGAACTGGTTTTTGTAATTAAAAAAAATAGTAATGATTTATGCCAAAACTCATGTTTAACCTTTTTGAAACGCAGTTAAACCTCACAACCATGATCTGATTATTCTCATTTGTGAACTCACAAAAGTAAACCTGGTCCAATAAATTTGATCCAAATTTGATTGAAATTGAAAGTTCCATTTAAAAAGTTATAATAAGACTTTAAAACTAACTTCCCACCATTACTAAAACACTGTATACATTACCTTGAGATGTGTGGCAGGGTTGCGTTTCTGCGTGTGGATAAAGCTTGGGAACAGTATCGGGTCTCTGATGAAGAATATGGGGGTGTTGTTGCCCACAAGGTCCCAGTTGCCTTCCTCCGTGTAGAACTTGACAGCAAACCCTCGCGGATCCCTGTACAACGGTGAGATCAGATTTTAGTTGAATCATATACATATTTAATACCATTGAACAAAACAAGTAATTGGCATTAAATATTAAGATTCACCATTTTGACTGACAATCTACAAAATTTACTCTCTGCACAACAATCATAGAAGGCTAGTAACATTTAAATCAAATAATATTAATTTGTCATTTCACTTGTACAAGTATTGACATTGTCAGAGTGGCGGCCATTAACATACAAGCAAACAACCTCCAACCTTCAACAGAATAATAATTCTTTCAAGATTACTTATAAATAAATATGTGCACATTTTATAGACAGTTCCATAATCATAACTTTTTTTAGCAAATTTTAAAATTACAATAACAAATTAAATTAAAACTACAATAGAGATAACCAAAGTTGGCGTTCACCTGACAGTGTCTGCGGAGCCGCTCTCCCCGCCGACGGTGGAGAACCTAACCGCGATCGGCGTCCGCTTGCCCACCTCAGAGAACAGAGCCGCCTTGCAGTACTTGGTGATCTCTGGCTTCGTCACTTCAAAGTACCCAAATGCTCCTGTAAAATACAAAAAGTATGAATATTTGGAATTTAACAAAATTTAAACACCCCCGTCGCAGCAGAACTCCGTACTCAGTGAATTTCCAATGAAATTTGTTATTTTTTATTTTCCCCATATACACCATGGGATTGAGGATGAAGGTTTGTTGAAGGGTGTTGTAATGAAATATACAATAATTCCTTCCCAGTGCAGGTGCATGCTAAATTGTTTCAAATTCTTGTATTTTTATTTTCCCCATAAATCACATGGGGTGAATGTAGGTATGCTTCCCATATGGGTTTTGTAAGAAAATATAAGTTACACTCTGCCTAATGAATTTAAATACAAAATTTTATCAAGTTATGTCAATAAATAAGTGAGATTGAGGGATTTGTTGATTTCCCATAAGAATAACATGGAAAACACATTTTTGGATTTTCTCCGTAATCTGTTGAGCTAGGTTAAAAATTCAAAATACTCAATTGTTTGTTTTTCAAGCTCTTTTGAATGGTTTTAGTTAAAATTGTTGAATTTAGAAAATTACGGTCAAAAAATGCTAAAAACCCATTTGTTTTTAGCAATAACATAAAACCCTGTCCCATAGTCCAATCATGATGGTTTTCAAACTTACCCTGATGAATGCTGAATGAATGTGTGATGAATTTTTTTACACCTGTGTACCAAATTTCATCAAAATCGGAGGTTCTGCTCGAGAGTTATCGTGTTAACGGACATGTATCCCTATAA
This sequence comes from Neoaliturus tenellus, assembly GCA_030545055.2. Taxonomy (NCBI): domain Eukaryota; kingdom Metazoa; phylum Arthropoda; class Insecta; order Hemiptera; family Cicadellidae; genus Neoaliturus; species Neoaliturus tenellus. The sequence continues at coordinate 265,145,105 of CM061531.1, forward strand.
AAATGGCTATTGAAGACCCATACCTCACAATCTACTACAGTATTTGAATGAAGAAAAACACTGCTAAGATATGAACCTAATAGGTAGTCTGATCGAATCTAATGGTAAAAATCTACTAATTGAATACAAAACCAACCTCGCATATGAGCCAGCCATTTGGAAGCAAATGAGTCCGATGAAGCAAATCATTTTTTTCATCCATAAAGGATAAAAAACTGCAAACAAGTTTAAACAAATTCTGACAGCTTATTTTTTTACCATAATTGAAAGAAATATGAAATGGTTTTAGAGTCAGATAATCAATAGCGACGGTTTGCTGATTACTAGTTCTATATTTGATCCCATGACTGCCACATAGTCCGTATCAAAGTTATCACTCCAGCTCATTATAAATCAGTTAAATCAAAAGGCAATCATTATAGGCAAAAAACTAGGTATTTTCTTTTCGTATAGGCCTACACGACTGTTGCAATAACCACCAATAATAAACATATTTCAATTAACATCATAAAAAGGTTCACTATTAAACCAAATTCAAACCCGTTGCTTAATGAGGTCTTAAACTTGTTAGGGTGAATCGGTGGCGTAGTGGTTAGCGCGCCGGACTTCGAGACCATGGCAGCGATGTTGTGGGTTCGAATCCGCATTCTGTCAGTGACTTTTATCAGTACCTTTCACCTTGTACTGTAGCGGCTCACCCCCTTACTTTGTCTAATATGATCCACGCACAGATCAATAGTCTATGTGGATGGGACAAAGTAAGGCAAAAAGAGGTCCGCAAACCTCTTAAAAAAAAAATTCTGGTTTCATATTAAAATTCAGGTTCTGGAGGAATGAGAGTTTGGCATTTAAAGAAAGTAGTGTTGTAATGTTACACAATTTACACATCAGCTGATTGTTCCATTACAATTCAGGTTTTAGTTGCTTTATGCCCATAACTTCAAAAGAGTGTGATCATATATGATGGAGAATAACAATTCGGTTAAGCAACATCTGTGTGGTTACGTTTTGGATGGGTGGCCGTCCATAACCTATAAATTTTAGACATGTTTATTACAGTGATTCATCAAATTTGAGCTGGTCGCGTATATAAAGTAGTGTATACAACTATTGTAGTTATGCCACTTGTGGAACGTTAAGATTACTCACGAACCTCACTCATGGCTTAAAAGCCTTCAAAATACAATCATTGCATAAACTATTAAGGCTAACTGAACTTTCTCTGTAAAAAAAAAAAAAAAAAAAAAAAAAAAAAAAAAAAAAAAAAAACAGTTTTTGTTGGGTTTTACATTTATCCCCTTTATTTTATACCTATGAGAACCTACAACATAAATTTCTAAACCACTGACCCTTCAGACTACTGAACTTTGTACTTTTATTTAACATTATACAGTGGGGTCACGCAAACCCGAAATTCTGAATAACTCGGAAAGCCTGCCAGAGCAGTATAGTGCACTGGGTTTCAAGGAGCTAAGCTATATGGCATTTGAAGGAGCCTACAAAACAGCTTTGGTTTTTCTTTAAATTTGTTTTAACAGATGAGGTTTAAATATTTGTAATATGTACATCATGCAATGGATGAATGTTTTTGTAGGAATAATGTAATCTGTTTGCACTTTTTCTTACATTTACCCCTCACTCGAAAACCTATAATTTTTACCAACCCAGACACCGGTCAGTCTATATTAAATTGAGTTTGCGGGACTCAACTGTAACACTCATCAAACATGAGTGGAGACTAGCTATGAAGCGTGGATGATTTCAAAAGGTTATGCTCATTGATTCCATCATAATTTTTTCCTTGATTAAATAGGCTAATTATTCAGTGAACTAAATAGAGTTACATTACTATTATAGTTGATAGTAAATTTTGTATATGATTTTTTTTATTTGCTCAATGACTAAGGAGCTACCCTCTTCATTCAAAAAGTACTCAAAGTTGAATTTTATCCTTCTTTTTGTTCACACAGTCAATAATCTTATCAGAACATCGTAAAGATCATGTTCCCGAAAAGCACAATATCTGCTAGGTGTCTACAAAGTGAGATTGATAGATAATTGAAGTACAGACAAATGGTGTAATCTAGATAACGACATAATGACGTCAACTCAGCCAGCTGATGTGATATCACTACCTTGTTCACAAAAAAGATAGAGTTAATTGAAGTTTCCACTGAAGATAAAATATATTGAGGTAAAACAAGATAGCAATTGAAATAGTAGACAAAGACTTGTATGAAACATTTTGACTGAATTTGTAATAATGTGCAATTTTGTGAATCACTATCATCATCATTATTACTTGGCCCAGAAGTTGATAATGAAAGTTAAAATAATTACTTTTTAATACAAAGAATTCAAAGCTTATGGCGTGCACACCAGTTTTGTAAAATTTAACCCAAAAAATAGTTGCATTCACAAAGAAAAATATTAATGGTGATAGCCATTGTCAATGAAATAATGTAAATGTTAGAAAGTGAATAATATTTTTTTTAATTTTGACATCTTTAACATTACAGATGTTTACGACTTTAAGGGTAAAACATTTTATTCTAGGTTAATATTGCTTCCAAAGAGGGTAAAATAATTGAATCAGTGTTCGATGTCTGTTACAATAATATTTGTACAGTAAAAATAAGGAGTTGAATAGATTTTAAGGAAATAAAATTATCATTTTAAGTTGTGCCGCCGTTCATTATCAAAACGGAGAGAGTACCCATTCAGGTTTTAAATTACACTTTCAATGGTGAGTGTGAACCAACCAAATATTGACAGATTTACCCTTTGCTCAGTCAAATTACAATGTTGTATTCATAAAGTGTCAACGCATTAGGAAGAAATCGAGGTCACTCAAACCCAGCTTCAGCATTGCTGACACTATCCTAAGTCAGCATTTAGTCATGAAACTGTCAAATCACCAAGTCCGATGTAAAATTGAGGCATATTCAGTGGCATATAAAGTGGACTAAAGATCATGACAAAGTAATAAGATTTATGTTTTGTTTATAAAATATTTGACTTTCCTAATTAATTATCTTATCTTTATGGTCTTGTTTATACTGATTTACAAATTTTTGTCTTGTCAAACATAGTAAAAATTTTAATGTTTTTCCAAACTAAAAATTTGCCGTATTTAAGATTAAAAATTTAAAATAAATATGTAATTGAATCTTGACAATAGTAACAGCCGAGATTTTCAGATATATATACAGGGTGTCCTTAAAGTTTGTCACCAAACTTCATAATATGGATAGTTGAGTCAAAATGAGCAAAAAAATTCTTGTGAAGTTATATCCTAAAATGCATATTTACCTAGATATCCACCATTTTTTATTTTTCACAAAACATTTTTTATCTTAGATGTTTTTCAACCAATTGATTTGAAACTCGACATGTAAATTAAAATAGTAAAGGATCAATTTACAAAAAAAAAAAAATATCAACTTGATACAATTTTAAATTTTAAAATGGCGGCCATTTAAACGTATTAAACTTCAATTACTAAAAAACTTGACATGAAAACAAAATTTTTTCACAGATAAAAAATGTTGACAATTTAATTCCCTATCCGATGACACCAAAATTATAAAAATCGGTTAAAACGACAGAGATAAATGAATTTAATCAGTATTAGGTTGCACCGTTATTGCCACCCAAGAGTGGACCTGCCCCCATTGTTGCGCTAGTAGATTGTAACAATGGTAGCCAACTAAGGGGAGTGGCAATAACAGTACAACCTAATACTGATTAAATTAATGTATCTCTGTTGTTTATCAATAGATTTTCATAATTTTTGTGTCATCGGATTGGGAATTAAAATGTCTACATTTTTTATCAGTTCAAAAATTTTGTTTTCATGACAAGATTTTTCATAATAATTGAAGTTTAAAAAGATTAAATGGCCGCCATTTTGAAATTTAAAATTATATCAAGTTGATATTTTTTTGAAAATTGAACCTTAACTATCTTAAGTTACATGTTGAGTTTCAAAGGAATTGGTTGAAAAACGTCCGAGTTAAAAAATGTTTTGTGAAAAATACAAAATGACGGATATCTAGGTAAATATGCATTTTAGGATATACCTTCATGTAAACGTTTTTGCTTATTTTGCCTCAACTAACCATATTATGAAGTTTGGTAACGGACTTTAAGGACACCTTGTATAGATAGCTTAATCAGGTTACAAAATATCATGTAGTATATAAGAATCATATAGACATGTGCAGACTTGAAACAAACTATAATCAGAACATTCGTTTAACTTTGTCTTAAATTTTTGTGATAGTAAGCATATTCTGAAGTTTAGAAATGTTTTCCAGATTATTCCATTTAATACATGGAAGAAAACAAATAAGCCAAATATAGTAGTTTTCAGCATAAATAATAAGGATGAGGACAACAGCCTCTCATGCGACTCGAACGTAGTTTGCATAAACAATAAAGCATTGAATGCAGGAAGCCAGTGGCCACTTTTCATCATTCACTGAGGTCAGACATTCTCTAATTACAAGTCATTGTGTTTCCATTCTTCTACTGATCAATAATGTGTCATCGCATGCCTCAGACAGTGGAAAGAAAAATGTGAATCAAGTAAATTTTTTCTCTACCGACTGAATCATTGTGTTATGTGAAAGTCACCTTCAATGATGGTGCAACTTTGTGGTGCCTTTTCATTACACTACTCAGTAAATGTGAACTGCTATGCCATGAGTAGCACTGGATGCATCTTGCATCATCTTTTTGCTATACTCTTAAGCGGTCTGCAGACATGTTTAAATATTAGTAAAAGAAATTCTCATGTTTTAGGAAGCAATGCTCATTTTGCTAGTACTTTTAATTCAACCCAAAGGAAATGAAATTTCAAATTTTATTATTGGGCACTACCACATTTAGGTTTATGAATAATTCACAGCATCTGACAAAACATCGCCATAAAACTAAAGGTGGGTAGTAACCAATAATAAAATTTGAAATATTAGTTACACCACATAAAAACATGTCTTTTAAAGAAAAAAGAAATTGAAGTACATTTTTTCTACAAGGTAAAATAATTTTGTTCATCAAACCCTTAGTAAAGCACAACCATTTGTAATCAGCATTTCTACAACAAAATAAGTTAACAGTGATTGTGACATGCCCAATTGAAAGAAGAAAATAAGACCATTTGTTAATAAACATAAAACAAAACAAACCATATAGGAGTTAAACACCGGGGGAAGACTTATGAAAAGTATCACAAGCTAAGTGAGAATTCATAAACTAAAAAATTTAGAACTAAATTACTGCCAATACCAATCCATAATACAAACGTTATCATCGTCAATAGTTAGAAGTTTGATTCGGATCGATCCAAACTAGATGTCATAGTAAAATACCTGAGTGGTTGTTACTTGGTCACGCACAACCCAACAATAAACACACCATGACCAACTTCCTTCCACCTGAATATCCTGTGACCTTCAGACTCAAAGGCTGAAGATCACAACAAAAGTGATAAAAGGAGCAAAAAAGATATCAATGCGGAACAGAATATGTACTATTGTGTCCTCTTCATAACAAGCAAGAGAGAATCATGTGAATTACTTCTATTATATAACACAATCCTGCACAATAATAGCCTATGGTTGCAAATAATTTCGCTAGGCCAATGAGGGGTAAAAGATTTCAAGCCAGAGGATATTTTATACTGTATTAATGCCATAATGCAGCATGAAAATATAATGAAAATAAAGTATTGCAAAGTCAGTCTCTTATTTAAAAAGTGAAGAATTATTAAATTTGTTTACTTCTCTTAACTAGATCATGGCTTGAATAATTCACTCATGAACATTACGTAACATCACAACTTATAAGGAATTCAAGGTCCCGGCGTCAGACACACACTGAGAAACAACAAACATAATTGTTTCCAGAACTCAGGATATGATACATTAATCATGACATAAAAACCACTGTTGTGAAAACGTTTATTCAATTGAGACAAAATTGTCTTCTCACAAAGAAGATGAATGTTGAGGCAATGGGTTTATGAATATGGAGTGACATTGTCCGAGAAAATGGGGAGAGGGAGGGAAAAAAATAATATGGTAAAATAAAGGTATCTGGTAAAAAACGCATATAGGCTTAACTGGAAATATGTGAATAAAAATAAGTCATTAAAAAATTTCAAGTGAAATAAATTTTTTTTATATTATTTGTTACAAGATTAACTTATCTTACATATTTACATATGTTAGTTTTTGTTGCGCAGAAGCCTTCAAAGACTTATTACGAAAGTATAACAAAAAGCAGTTTAATTTTGACAATTTCAAACAAATAGAAACCAAGACAGCTATTACCATTGGTAATTGTAAATTTCACTTTATTAATATGAAAAAAGGCATAGAGTACAGTATGGATTGCCCAGACTGATTATTGATTTATTTAATTGTCGTTCTAATCAAGTATAGACAAATAAATATGAAAGGGGCACAAGATAAAGTTATCAGAGATTGACAAATTATCACTATTTTTAAATTAGGACTTGCCTTATAAACAGAGAGCAGTAAAAAATATACTTAAGTTGGTTATATTAAAATAAATAAACCTTGTTTAATCCGACACCTACAATAATAACTTAGTGAGCTTTACATTACAAACTTCTCTGAGATTTTTTTTTTTTTTTAATGCAATCTTGGCGAAGAAAAAAAAAATTAAAAACCTTGACCTGATCAGATTTAAGAGCAGAGTCAGTCAGGCGCATAATGTCTAGTGAAAGTGCGGATCTTATCTTGCGTACGAAGGAAGGAACTTGTTTGTTCCGAGTTGCGACGGATGCACAAGCGACCTTCAACTGGGTGCAACCACCATTCAACCACAACCACAATCTCTTTGTTGAACAATTAAACACACTTCACTTTCAAGGATCTTAAAACATCTCATGATTCTTTCAATTAGTTGGTGATTTATTTGACACACCTAACAACAAATATGACTAGACTGTCACGGAACCTGCCATTTTTAGTAATAGAAAATATATATTTTAATATGTTTTTTATGTAAATAATATGTTGATGTTTATTGCCTTAAGTTGCCTTTTTGATAAATAGTGCCATTATGTCTTTACATAAATAGTATCAACATGGAATTAAAAATAAATCGTAAGAGAACTTAATTGTTTTTATGAAGTATGTTAAACAACCTAACCAACCAATCAATATTCCCATAAGGTTCAATTAAATTAATAAAATGAAATTTTATTCAATTATTTTAAATTATTTTGCTGATTAAATACAATTTAGAATTTTTCCAGATTGCAAATAAGCACAATTTGTCAAGAGCATATTTAATCCCCATATACAATTCCATCCCCACAGCTCTTAACTTCCCATTTCAATTTTTTTTTTTTTTTTATCAGATTTCTAAATGAAAAAAGACTACTATTTCATTTTAGTTGCATCCCCAAGTTCAAAGTAGATGTTAGCACGATAGTGTTACCATTGACTATATACACTACTGTGAATAGACTTCTCATAGCATAGGCGTGTTTGAAACCAAAATACGGTGGCAGGATTTTCAGCGGTGTACATGGAAGTATAAAAATTATATGATAGGCAAATCAGTACTACCACCCTTCTCAATCAAGGATGAAACATTTTATAACGGAGGGTTGAAATGTGTTTGCAGCACTGTAAATCCAGCTGAATAACAACAGTGATTGCAGCGACTCAGGCGCGACATACACAAACCTTCCAAATTTTGGTATAAACTAAATGCATTGGATAAGAAGTCTATTCATGTTACTGTACTTAGTGAATGGTGTTACTTCTGATTCCCATTGCAAGCGATTCTTTTCACATCTTAAGCATAAAATTGAGCATATTTATAAAAAACAAAACAGTATTGTGATTGTGATTGGTTGGATTCTTGGCAGTGGGGGGAAAACATGGAAAATAAAATGCAACCTTTGACCGAACATCAATTTAGAGCTGGTGTAAATATTATACTACTAGAGTTTCTATCAGTATCAACCCATTGCCCAATCATATCACTATCACTAATTTGAGACAGGGACCTCACGTAGTGGGTATTTTATAGTGTGCACTCACCGGCTCCCTTGGCGTGGACGACCCTCTCAGGGATCCTCTCACGGTCGAAGTGGGCGAGCTCGTCGATGAGCGTGAAGTCCTGCAGCACGATGGGGCCGTTGGGGCCGACAGTGGTCGATGCCGTCTTGTCGCCCACCGGCGCCCCATTGCTGCTGGTCAGTGTGGGCGCCACCTGGGAGCGGAAAGGGCGTGTTACACCGAAAATTCACAACTAATTGGCCCAATTAACCAGGCAATCCTTTAATTTGTATATTCAATGATATATTCTCTTTGTTTTGACTACGTCTTATGATTTCTGTTGATAAAAATAAGTTTTCATGTACTTGTGATATGATCATGAAACAAATTTAATAACACAGCACATTTATAAAATCTTACAATTAATTGTTGAATATTTAAAACAATGGCTGTTCATATCAGTATTATGCTAAATCCATATATTTGAATCTTCAGTTTTAATAATCTTGTCCATAGTAATTGCTATGATATTGAATTTTTGTATTATTGAATCTCTATTACTATAGACACTTTACTGCCTATCGTTTTTGTTGCATCAGCAAGTTCGTTACCAAATCATGCTAGAAAAGTGTGTCACAATTAAGAAAAAAATTGAACTGTACATTACAGTTTAATATACTACATTAATGTGTATTATTAAACAAGTTCATACAATATAGGCCTATAGAACATATAAAATTAATACAAATTCAATTTTATGGCAAATCCTAACCATTTTGATTTTATATTAACTTTTTCTTTTAAACTCGCTTAAAATCTAAATAAGTATAAGCAAACATGAGTACAATTTTAAACAAACAAATAGCTTACAAAACATGTAAACAGACAAAAGTACCATGTGGAATACAAGCAAATTTGTACAAAACTTTGTACACATACATCTTTTTACTATTAAGATGATCAATATATTATGTTCTTACTCAGTAAAATAATATTTCCCACAAAAATATAATTGTAATTTATTATAGTACAAAATGCACCTAGCAGAAGGGAAATCACAACAAGTTTCTTTGTTGAATAGATCAATATAAAAACCAATTTGTCAATGTCTTCAAAAAGGGTGTATGAGCTGAGGACATAGGGACTCGAAAATGTTTGACAGAAGATGGAATAAAAACATCTACCAACAAGATGTATTTACTTTTATTATGATTAAATATAGGCTAGTGCAGTGTGTTGGGAGAGTATTTTTACACACACAAAAAACCTCTAATAAAGCTCCACCATTTGGAACTCCAAAGTGTTTTATATGAAAATTCCAAAAGTATTTGGCATAGGTATTTATAATTATGATCTATATATGATGCTGATGAATGTACATAAGCCTGTAATATATTAACTAAATTTAAGTTGAAATACATAAAAATAAATGAAGTAATGGTTCATATAAATATATTGAGAAATGTTAGTAGCTGTATTTTATTTCACTGTGCAGTATAGAACTAACAGCCAACTTTTAAAATTATTTAATGTAAAAATCTTACATTTTTACTAATTAAACAGGTAACCTGTCATGATTCTTTACAAACTAAATGTTCATATCCCATTATCAACCAGGTCAATCAAGAATAAATACTTACAAACTTGTACTCATTAATTGGATACAAACAAAAAATAAATATATATAGGCCTATTTTTTCAACTGACTGTTGGCTTGGCTGGCACTCCAGTCTAGGTGGTTATCACATGAAGTTATTCATTAGGCTTGACCTTGAAACGATTGCGCAACACAGGGAAAGTGTTGCTCCAGATTCAGCGACCTTTGGGACCCACACTACACTCGATGGCATCGGGCGCCGGATACAAGGCTCTCCTGCCGGCACCGGCGACCCATGCTCGCGCCGGCCTAGGTGGAAGTGATCTTAGCTGGCACACGATGTAATGCCGGAGTTACCATCAGTAAACTATACTTAAACTATGTTTATGATATTGAAATTCATGAACATTTACCTACTCTTAAGTACTGATTGGTGAAACAAGTTCACATAGTTCTGGGGTCTGGTGGGGTTAATGTAGTTGTTATGCGTTTTTTAAAAATTAACTAGGTAATATTTTATTTATTTTTACAAAAAATGTATTTATATGATATTTAATATTATTTTAAATTAACTAGTGTACACATTGCTCAAAATCGAGCAATTTAATTTATATACTTTTTACTGATTACATTCTTTTAATGGATTTCGTTAACCAGTGTATCCTCATATCCTCCGTGGTTAACATAACCTATTTAGTCTAAACTAGTGTACGTATTACTCGAAATCGAGCAATTTATTTAGATACAATACAAATGTTACATTTAGTTCTAAATCAGTGACATCCGACCAATCCAATATTATGAATATCAGAAATCAATCAATAAAAAGCTGTACATTAACAGATGTTTAGAACTGTATAGTTCTTGAAAAGTCAAAAAAGCATTAATGAAATGGAAATAAAAATATTTAACAATTTACCACAAAATTTAAGCAGGTTACCAGAGAAAACACTGAAGAGGAAAACTAATGATATTTTGTACAAAAAAACCCGTATCGAGTTAAACAATGTTTAGTACACAAATTTTGGACATTATAAGTATTCTAAATTATTATTAATTGTAACTTTTGTCAATTGCTATGTGTACATTTGTATACCAATTGCAATAAATTATTATTACTAGAAATCGCCCACAGGTCGAAATTCGACCAAAAATTCAGTAGATCTTGAGGAAAATAATTTTAAAATCTTTTATAAATGAAACATCTGTTCTTCCTTATTTGCTAGCATTTGTTATTACAACATCTGTCTTATGATTTAATCAATTATCCTTCTCCCATTAACATTGAATGAAAGTTTGAAAGCTTGTAAGGCGTAGCCCCAAGGGCCGATGTGAATTAAAACGTGATTCTGCTCATCTACAGCACAATACCTTTCTAACGGTATGTGCGGATTTCTCCTACGATGCACACAAGCTGAGAAAAAAGGAGGAAATGAAACATGCTTGCCTATTAACATATAGATTATCTATATATTAATATGCAAGCATGTTTCGTTTCCTCCTTTTTTCTCTGCTCATGTGCATCATAGGAGAAATCTGTTCATAACATTAGAAAGGTCTTGTATACGAGCAGAATCCCATTCTAATTCACATCGGACTCTAGGGCTTCGCTCCACAGGCTTTCAAAGTTCCAATGTTAATCTTATGGAGAAAGGAGAATTGATAGAGAATCATTAGACAGCTGTTGTAAAAACAACTGCTAGAAAACAGGAAAAACAGATGTTTCTGTTATATCTTTTTAAACTTCTTGGGTCCAGATCAACTGAAATTTTGGTACGAAATTCGATCAGGAGGCGATCTTTATTATCCTATACTCTTATACGAGCAATGTTTGCTTGTTTGCTTGTTTGCTTGCTTGCACAATTATCTCAAAAACGGCTCCGACGATTTCCTTCAAATTTTGGAATAAACTTAGTTTTACCTTAAAAATACGATTGAGATGGGTCTCGCCCCCAGGGAAAATCTAATTTTGCTAAAAATTAAAGTTTAAAATTACAAAATTTTAACATTGGGCTTATGGGTTGCCATGTTGGCAACGAATTAACAACATATAAACAAGAAGTACATTCAGAACTTCAAAAAGAAATGTAACAGCTGTTTATGTACTGCATATTAAATGTCAATAAAGTTTATTCTGATATTTAAATTTACTAATATTTCACCGAGCAACGCTCGGTCCTCCTGGTACTTATTATTTAAAATGCTCAACCCAATCCCAATATTATTCTAATGGGAAATTCAAATTTAATTTGTGGATAGTGCCCTTATTTTAAGTCCGATTCTCAACGAATTTCCCAACGATTTCATTCTCCGAATGAAATTTTTGGTGGAAACAACTTCAGACAAAGCGCTATCCAGTGACACCAAAAACTTGAAAATCGGTCTAGAGCTGTAGGAGTTCTCAACACAAAAAAAGCCTTAGCGTATGAAATAAGTAAAGATTTCATTCATCCCTTTCATTCTTGTTAAAGTGAGAAATTCATACAAGATTTTCTTTTAAATGCAGTGGTCGTTTTGAGAGATTCACATTTTTCGGTAAACAAAATTACATATAGGTACAGGTAATTGTATTTCATTACAGTCAACATGTTCTATTAGTTTTAGTCATCCATTTGAATCTTGTAAAAGTCAGAAAATAGAAAACAATAATAAATACAAATTAATTAATAATGAAAACAGAGATTTTTTTAAATGACAGTAATTATCAATATCTTTAAGGAGAAATTATTACAAAGGGTTGCATTTCAACAACGAGAGCCTATCAACTGATTAAGGGGAAGTGGCAAGAACCCAGACTGGAACATGTCAGACCATGACCTAAAGAACTTTCAGTCCCTGACCTTCAAGATCCTGAGAGACAGCGACTATGGTCCTTGCTCCCCAAGCCTGAAGCCTACACATTTACATGAGCAATACTGACCTCTGAAACTTGTTTGCTTAGTGATAAGTTTAATAAATAATTAAAAAAAAACTGTAAAATTGAAAATAACAGACTTGGTCATAAGAAGCCGATGTCACTGACATATAGACTAATTTAAATGAATGTAACACTTCGACTGAAACACAACTAAAATTGTGATCAGGATAAAAAGATCATAACAGAGACATTTATTATTTTATATAAATTAAATATCTAGTTCAAATTTAGCCTTTTCCAGAATACTGTTAAAAATATTATTAGGTATACATTGAAATAAGGATTTAAAATATTAATTCCAGTAAAACTATAACCAAGTTACATCAAGCTCAATATCCGGCCATCACACCATTTCCACAATCATAATCGGTAATTTATTTTTCTACAGTATGTTTTTTTGTAGGGAGACACCCACCACAGGAAGGAACCCAAAAATATGCACCGTGATGTTTGTTTCAGAATTTTAAAAAGGTGCTATCTCTGTTGCAATCATAATAAATTTACTATAAGCAATAATTCCAAAAAAATTATGGGTCTAGACAGATTCCTCAAAAAGTGTTTAATGTGTATGGGCCTTGCTAACTTGAGTAAAATGCCTCTGGCATAGACACAAGAAAAATAGGTGACTGAAGGACTTAACCATTTCAGGATATAAATATACTATTATTATTTAACATTAATTTAGCACAAATTTCCTGAGAAGAAACATCCTCCATGTGGAGGGTGGACAAATAAGCAGGACTCCTACTATCACAAGCAGCATAGAGAAAGTGAGAGTCCAGAGAAGCCAAGGTTCAAGGTCACTCGCGCCTGACTAGGTCACAATGCCAGCCCCCAAATCCTGAGTTGATGTTACTTGTGTTTCGATATGGTAACACAGTAATGTGATCATTCTCACACTTTAAGATAACTGTCCCGTTATTTTTTTATATATTACACAAACGAAACACAAAAAATTGTGTACCTTCAGTAGATGACTGATTTACAACAACCATAGTTTTTTATTCAGACAAGTAATAAAAAAAATCAGTCTTAAGGCATCTTAAGACATCTTTTTTACATAGCCTATTGTATTATGTTGTACTTAATGGCTTAATAAACGACTATTATCTCTTTTGTTTGTGGATTTGTATTAAAAACTAGTGTACTTGTTGCTCGATTTCAAGCAATTTAGTTTAGGTTATTTTTACTTTTTGTGCTTTTTAATCAGTTCGTTAATCAGTAAATCCTGTTCCAAGTTTAAAACAACAACCTCTTTGGTATGAATAGACAGATGCTCTCACTGCTGTAAATCTGTACTTAATCATTACAGCTGTTAACTTTAAATCATTTAAATTTCCTTATCAATGTTAATCAAATGGAGAAATTTAGAACTTTAAGGGCTTCTAGGGCCCTTCAGTTTTGATAGATATTTACCAATTTACTTTAGAAACAACTTCTTGCCGTTATATTATTTATTTAAACTTTATTCAAAAATTATTGTACCGGTAATTTAACTTTGAGTTGTTGCAAATAGTAAAATTTTGATAAAATTTGCTAAAAGGTTTAAATTACCTGTTACTGCCAAGTGATCCTAGATTAGGTGAAGACGACCTAAGGTTTCGAACAGCAGGTGTTCATTTTCAAGTCTGACATCAAGTTAAAGCATTCCTCTTCCACGTTGAGGTGTGAAGAGTTCGTCAAATAATAAAATTTACACATGGACACAAACACACACGAAAACATTAATTAACAACACTGGCCAGTACAAAAAGAAAAACGACACGTGAACTGGAACGCCGACGGCGGGTGGTGAGTCATGACGTGTCGTTTTTCTTTTTGTACTGGCCAGTGTTGTAAATTAATGTTTTCGTGTGTGTTTGTGTCCATGTGTAAATTTTATTATTTGACGAACTCTTCACACCTCAACGTGGAAGAGGAATGTTTTTAACTTGATGTCAGACTTGAAAATGAACACCTGCTGTTCGAAACCTTAGGTCGTCTTCACCTAATCTAGGATCACTTGGCAGTAACAGGTAATTTAAACCTTTTAGTTAACATTAAGTGATCCAGAGGCTATACCATCATGAAAATAAAATTAGCATTCATAATAGACTATTAAAGAATTTTCGGAATTAAAAATGTAGGCCTAATGAACATTAACTACACCATAGCCTGCACTCATCAGTTTCAATGGCTGCGGCAAGAGGCTGTCAGTATCAGGCTGTCAGTATCAGGGGTATCTCGGGTCAAATACAACCAGTTTGTCAACAAAAAGCTAAAATTTATTCCAAGAATGTTAAATTTTAAATCACCAACATATGACGGGACAACTAAATACACATGAGTACAATGAAAACTCTAATACACTATAAGGATGACCTCAAAATGTGACTTATCAACAGCACTCTCTGTATTTATGAAAAGGTAATGAAAAATGCATAGTGAGACGTGTGAAAGTTTTCCTTTATTTAAACAAGCTGCATGACATATTTATAAACATGTCCACGAAACAACAATGAAAACTAAATTTGTCATGAATGTCTAGCTTTGTGTTTCTCTTGGTTTCACTTACTAGGACTTAGTTCATTTCTTCCCAATAGTGATTGTTTGTTACCAAGATATGAAAATACAGAAATTTATGGTACCCATAGTTATAATAAAGCGTTGAAGAAACAATGCTAGCCTACAGCCTAATAGCCTATAATTATTGGTGTCAGAAAAATTTTTTCCTACCCTTTTGAGCTCAAGTTTAATTTAGACCTATAGTCAACATAATTTGTTTTACAGATTACCTATTTTAAACCATCGCATTCCTGAAAAATAAAAGTTAGTATTGAAGGATATATTTTAAGCCTGTATTTAAAATTTTGTGATTCTGTTTGATTCCGATAAAGTCATAGGTTGTTGTTAATTGTATCAAAATTACATAGTTTTATTTTTTATCTTTATTATTTTACAGTGTTAAGGTAAATGTTTGGAATTTACGAATTAATTAAATGAGGATGTAGAATAGGACTTTATGTTCACTTTCATAACTTGTGTTAGACCTATATAAAATTTGCCATAATATAATTATAAGACTGAAAAAGTCTTTTAAGCAAATTGTCTAATCATTTTTAGCACCATTAACTAGGGTCTACGTACAAAACATATAAAAATGCTGAGTGAATAAGAAAAAATGTTTAAAGGAGGATTTCCTTTATCAAAAGCAATAAGTAATTTTCTTTAGTTAAAAGTTGTGATTATTTTTACTGAAAAATGTGTCCAGTAAAAGTGTATTTATTCCTGATGTGATGCGTCATGAAAATCGGATGTCAAACAAAGGAGACATATACTGCAATCATATTTCCTAATGATTTTATCAGCTCTCTAAAAAAGTGCTCAGCTAATATTTAAATCATTACAAGTTAATGGGCTAATGCCTGGAAATATTACACATCGATGACCAACTCAAGTGTTTAGTGATTGATAACATCCTGAGAAGCTGTAGTTCGTCAGTTTCCTCTTCCCATTGAGAAATAGCATTTCATTGCCACTTAAGAATACAGTACGACTTTTCTAGTGATATAGTGATGATACGGCAATCAGGGCCAGTTGATAATGATTAGCAAAAAATAATAGGAGATCAAAATAGATATTTCAATCTTTACAAAGCATGTGATTCATGCCTTAGAGGAAGTTAGAAATATTTAATACATGCCCCTCTTATTTAAGTTAATACTAGTTGTTGCCCGTCGATACTCGACGGATATAGCTCCATTAGTGGTAAATGAAACGCTATAATAGTACAAACATGTACGGTAGTCTGTAAAATGTACTTCTTTGAACTGCCATACCAAGAACAATAATATATTTTACAGAAAATACTACGATTTTAGTTGGAGCGTCAGAAAAGTAGGCCTATTTCGTAAAACCAATAATGTTGCATCCTTGTACTTATAGGCCCTACTCTTTAGTATTTTATAAACATGTCAATTTGATTGTTTAGGTAGGCGCAAACCTAATTAGCCTAAGGAAACCGTTCTATTAGGTTCAACAACATCAGAAATAAGTAGACTAACATCCACTTGTAGGCCTATTGGATACATTGTTCTTAACAGTTTTTTTTCAAGAATTAGGAAAGGCCTAGAGTGTTGTAACTTATGATGGTTGGCTTTAACAAATATTGGTGTATTAGGGTAGGATAGAACGAAGAGAAACCATTTATAACCACTTTCATATCGCAATATATCTGCTGTAGTGTGCAAGTTTCAATAAATATCCAAATTTAAAGAAAACAAATTTATTTCACAGAAAATTACATAATTTTAATTGGAGTGTCTGTCAAAGTAGGCCTATAGGCATATTCCTTAAAAACAATAATGCTGCACCCTTACTATGTAACACAGACACTCTTTAGTATTTTATAAACATAAAAAATCGATTGTTTACTTAGGCCTAAACCTTGTAGCCTAATCAAAGCGATATATTAGTTAAAAACATCAAAAAATAAGCAAGCCTAAACTATCAATTTGTAAACTTGTTAGTTTAATAAATAAGTTTTTTGAGTTTGAACAGGCCTATAAATATTTTAATGTACCTATTTTGCTTAAAAGAAATATCGGTGCCATCAGTAAAACATTTATTAGTGACGCCGTTATTGGACACACTACAAAAGGATATTTGTGAAGATCGGTCTGGAACTCGGTCTGTCTGATTTGGAGTAAGTCACGCTACCGACTGCGCCACAAATACTGCCGATAAGCGAAGTAAATGTAAAGCATTACACGTTGCAAACGACAAATTGATTGCACAAAGAATTTCCGATACATCCGTTTCTTTTAATACAAATGTGAGCAATTTGTTTAAACTAAACCTTTACAATTTAGTCTTAATTTTAAAGCAATCAGGTATTTTACATAATTAAGCAACTTTCTTTCCATTTAAAGGATAATACATCATAATAATTGTAAACTTTTTTAGGTACTGACTATAATAAACCAAATCCTTCATGAACTTTTGTTCATCCACTCTGTATTTAGACAAAATACCTCGTGTGTTTACAATCAGCTGATTGAAATCGTGTAAAATAAATAAATTGTTAAGGTTTGAAAATGTCGACATTTTTAATTTAAGGGAGTATAACGTTAATTATATGATTAAGCAACTTTCTTTTCATAAATGACAATACATCATAATAATTATTGTAAACGTTTTTAGGTACTGGCCATAATAAACCAAGTCCTTCATGAGCTTTTGCTCATCCACTGTATTTAGACTAAATACCTCGTGTGTTTACAATCAGCTGATTTAAAGAGTGTAAAATAAATAAATTGTAAAGGTTTGAAAATGTCGATATTTTTAATTTAAGGAAGCAAGATGACGTTAAAGTAAATAAAATCTGCTAATATACAAAGGTTTACGTTTTATTTGGTACAAACTGCGTGTAAATTGGTCCAGTGGAAGTCTCAGACAAACTGTCCAAAGGATTGGAAATGTTGGCCTTTTTCCCCATGTTAAATCTCCATAAGAAAAGTTTATTTTTAATTTTTGATAGATTTAACGTAAATATTTTTGAAATACGAATAAAACCTGCCAATATAGAACCGAAAACGTTTATTTTGGTACAACCCGCATGTAAATTGGTCCAGTAGAAGTCTCAGACGAACTGTCCAAAGGATTGAAAATGTTGGCTTTTTTCCCCATGTTAAATCTCCATAAGAAAAGTTTATTTTTCATTTTTGACAGATTTAACGTAAATATTTTTGAAATACAAATAAAACCTGCTAATATAGAACCGAAAACGTTTATTTTGGTACAACCCGCATGTAAATCGGTCCAGTATAAGTCACAGACGAAGTGTCCAAAGGTTTTTTAACTTTGTGTTTTAAATATATAGATTTTTTCAAGTCCAATCTCTAGTTTTCAATGGAATAACATCATACCAGCACTAGATTCTTGTTGCACTTGATCTTAATGAGTCCGGTATCTGGTACGACATTAGTAAAAAAATTTAAATAACTTCTAACTCTTTCTTGCAACTACCACTTAATTCCCAAAACAATATTAATCTAATACCAGCAGCCACACATTACTTATTATTACGATGGTACTTAAATACATGGTCACCTCACCTTGCTGTTAGACGAGTATTCACACTTTTTGAATGACAATTTGAAATTTTGTAGAACACCTTCATGTTTAACCTTTACACCAGTTGCAAAAAGGTTATAAACAAAGCAGTTCAACCTAATAAACATTTTAGGACAAGCAACTAAATTATGAACTACAGTAAGAGATATTTAAATAGCTAGGACTATTTTAATACATTTCAATCTTTAAGTCAATGTAGTAGGTATTTAAAAAAGGACGATGTACAAGCAGGAAACTAAGTTAGTTGAAACTGCAGTCTTTGAAAAGTATCAGTAACATAATGCAAGATAATTACAGAAAACTAATAATGAAGAAAAATTGATCATATGGTATAGAATGAAATAGGCTGCTGAATTTGAATTCATATAAATTGTGCATTAAATCGGCAAATACGGTAACTACTTTTCATATACACCAATGTGTACAGAACCGAATAAGTAGGGACATGCTTATAGGGAAGTGAGAACGCCGTCCTTACAAAAATAGCACCATCAAGATGTAATTTTTATATTAGGATTACCGTAGTATGATAGGTTGACTGTAAACAGATGACTAAAATAATTTTGCAGAAGTTTGTTATTGTTTGGATTTTTTTGTAAACAAATATGCTCGTTTTGACATTTGAGACCGAAAGAGTGCTTCCTATGACAATAAGGAGAAGTAATCCTAGCATCAGTGCTTTAGTTTCCTCGGATTTTCGAGGGCAAACTAAAAGGTTCTGAATACATTGTACAGCACATACATAGTGTAAACATATAGCCCAGTCAAAATAGGTTCGTGTCGGAAGTAATTCCGGAGGAGCTGAATTTTTCACAGTTGATAGACTATGATAAGGTGTGCATTTTCCCAAAAGTCCCGAAAAATCCCCCTTGAGCTTTCCGCCCTACGCCCCCTTAAAGTTAAAGCTGCAACATGTTAGAAAATCAACTACAGTTTCGTAAGGAAACAAACAATCGAAGTGGGGTTGCTTTTATTTTGTTCCCAATAAAATTTGCTACAAAAAATGTCATTACCACTTATTACAAAAACCTTAAGGTTTTGCGGCAAAATTGATACAAACGTAAAAAATTTATTTTTTTCTTTTCATCAGTTAAAAACTTTCCCTTACAGCTCCTTGGTTTGAAGTTTACATGTAAAACCGTAAATCTAAAGTTTGTAGAAAATAATTTTAGCTTTACAATGATATATAATATCACTGTGTTCGGTTTGAGGATAACGAGCAATATTGTATTTTATTTTATGGCGACATTGAAAAAAGGCTCTGATCTTGGGATATTTCAGTACAGAAATTATTGAATTTTTAATGTCTCCCCCTATTATTTTTTCTAAAAGGAATGACTTAGAGAAATGGAACTTCATACACCCATATTTGGCTATTAGTACTTTATTTTGAGATACAATGCGATTTTTTAGCCCCGATGGGGGACGGCCCTCTAGGAGTCACAAGAAAATCCTAAATGTAAGCATAGGGTAATATGTACCTCATATTAAAGGTCTCACTTAACAGAACACAATGCCGCAAACCCGACCTCAATCGGACAACCAAGCCAGAAGTAGCAGGCAATGGAAGTTTTTGAATTTAGAAGTTGTTATAAAAGATTTTAATGAAAATTTAAAACGCCTGGGATTTCCGGCTCGGTTGTCCAATTGAGGTCGGGTTTGCGGCATTGTGTTCTGTTAGTTAAGATCTTTAATTAAATCTTTAATTAAAATCTTAAATTGGAAATTCCAATAAATAAAAATAATTATATCAATAAAATTTTATTTACTGAAAATTTAAAATGTTAATTTTAAATTTAGGTTTGAAGATGAGGATGAGAATTTTGTATCTCAGCAGAAAAAGGATTTTAACTACAGCCAAGTTGTTTTGAAGCCTACCAATTGGTCATTCGAGTACAAAATCCAAAAAGGATGACTACTATACGTGCCTTTATTTGGACTACTATACGTGTTGCTCGAAATCGAGCAATTTATTTTAATTGATTTTTTAAAGGTGATACAAATGTTACTTTTAGCCAGCGAGCACAGAACATAAATAGAGGGGCCACTCCGTATCCAAATAACATTGCATTTGGTGAAGCCAATTCCCCCACTACTTTTGTGGGCAAAATTAGACAACAGGTGATTTTTATTTTGTTTTGTTGTGGAATTAAAATCAACAGAGTATTCAGACTGGCGGTGCTTCGGTAATAATCGGCACACTCGGGTAAAACCGCTGTTTTAATCGTGATTACATCAGCTGGTAATGTTACATACGGCTCATCTGGCGAATTGATTCATTTGAATCGTTCGATTTCATTAATCGAATTTTGAACCGATTCATTTCGTTCGTTTGATACAATTGTTTTTCCACTACCGTCTATATGCGATCAAATCGGATTTAATCGATTATTTGACACTAATATTCCGAGACGTACTTTAGGGTCACGTAAATATTAATTTAGTTAATTTTAAGTTTGCACGGACATTAAAAAAGTGTTAAGTTGCCAGGATTCAATCAGATTGAAAGGGGGGTTAATTCTAAAGATAAAAGCCTAATATATTATGACAATTGAATTACAAATGCCGAATTATGCTATTTAATTTTGTACATTGGTTTCTCATCCTGTGATGTCGTGATTAAATAATTAGGCCACAGATGAGAGATTATAAATTTAGTTACATTGTTTCTTCACCCAGGTAATTTAGTAGATTGATAAATTTAATAGTCGAAGTAGAATAGGACAGATATATAAAACCTTTAATAATATATCGTAGTAATAATAAATTGCAACAATTAAAAGTAACAGTTTCTTCAACGATGGTGAGACGACGAATGACTGACCACCTCCGTTGGGGTCACTCGGCTTTTACCCCTACTGCGGCGCCTCCCGTCCACCACGAGACGACGCGAATCGTCCTCACATTACTCTAAAATGCCCCGCTGTTGCACTTTTCAAATGTGGCTGTTACACTTGTTCAGTGTAGGCCTACGGTAGACTTTTCCATTTTGTGAACCGATTACGTTCATACATAACAACCAGGCGATTTGGTAATTGCCTTTACCGGTGCTGACTAGGTTGTATACGTTGACTCAAAATACTAAATAAGAAAAGGCTGTAAGATTTGTTTAATACACAGACACTAAACATTTCGCACGCTGCGCAAGTGATGAGTAGGGAATGATGGAGCCAATGTGGGAGGAGCATTACTATGGCACTTCTGCTCAACTCTCGCGTTATTTCATTCCAAGGTCGTTGAAGTTTATATATTTTTGTTTCCTTTCTTCCGCTCTTTGTTCTCTCCCCTTATGAAGGCTATATGTTTCTTACAGTAACCTATTTATTAAGTGCCATCTTATTGATAATTTACATGGACATCTGAGAATAATGTTGACCTTCCCTTTTATGTTAGTTTTTAAAACGGAGTCTTGACTTAGTAAATCGCGAATGTTCGCTCTGCTGTTATCCTTTAAAAATGCAATTAGCCTATAAATAACATTGAACTTGTAAGATTTTCAAATATATAGGTATAAATACTTCTGATATTCATCAAATTAAACGCTAACCTTAGTATCATAAATAATTATATTAAAACCTTGAAAATGATGAATAGATATAAAACCTTATAAACAAAACCGATTAAACATCTACCTGGTTTTCAGATCGAGATCGAAACAAAGTAATCATCTTAAAATTGAATAGCGATACGAATTGTCGGCTATCATAGAATTCTCTGTGGTCGCTGATACAAATCGACTCTTTTAGAAATTGACTTATGATTCATTCTATTCACTCGTTGATTCGTTCATTTGAACAACTCGGTAGTTGTTTACTTTATAGAGCCAACTAGTCCCGATTGCACCCGAACACTGCCGAAGCACCGCCGGTCCAAATACTCTTTTGATTTTATAATGCTGCAAATAACTGAACTCAAAGCAAAGCTGATGGTGGCGCTCACCGTTCTCCCCACTACTTTTGTGGGCCTAGCCGCTGTTCGCATGGCTTCACCGCTGCGCTCAGCTGGCCTCTCTATTTTTGTTCTGTGCTCGCTGCTTTTAGCTCTAAATCAATGACATCTGACCAATCCAATATTGTGAATCTCTTAATCAACAAAACTACACGTATTTACAGCTGATTATTAACAGATGTTTAAAATGCTTTATTCAATCCCAATGTTATTTAAATGGGAAATTTTGAGATTTCAATGGGGGATAGCTTCTTTATTTACAGTCTGATTCTCATCAGTTTTTGGCGTAAACAACTACAGACCAAGCTATGTCCAACGACACCAAAAACTTGAAAATCGGTTGAAAATTGTAGGAGGAGTTCTCAATACAAAAAAACCCTTAGCGTATTAAATAAGTATAGATGAGTTCGCAAACCATATATATCGACCTACCAGAAGGGGTAGTTTTATAAGGGGTTTTGTACCCCAAAAATGGGTTTTTGCATTTTTCATATATAATTCTTTTTTAATTTTAAAATTTGATTTTCACAACTGGATTTTTTTTCCTATTATCTAGGGGCTATAAGAAATTCATTGACACCAAAATGATCATGATCCGTTCAGTAGTTTTCTCTCTAGACCCTTAAGTGCACTATTTTATTATATAAGATTATTATTGTTATTATTGATTTGTTTTAATTAAGAATTGTTTGTGCCAGTATTTTAGAGACATAATATATCCCATATTAGACATGTTTTGGTAAATGACAATTTTTAATAGAATTTGGAATAGAACATTACATGATACAATAATTTTATATTGGTTTTTATACAAAAACTGTTATTTTGAAAAAAAAACTAAATTTATATGGGGCAGTGGGGGGTAAAAACCATGGCATAAGTGGGTTAAGCTATCCTTGAGTCTAAAATTCAGACTTGAATATATATGGCCTATGGATTCAGATATAGATTAAATGCATACAGACTGTAAATAGTCTAAAAGAAATTATTTTATTGTCAGTATGCCTTATAGTGGAAAATGTGACTAATACTCATAATACGAACTAAAAAAACTATTCATAAACTATTCTAAAAACTGTTCATTGGCTGAATATGTTTCTAGGTAGCAAATATTAAGAGGCATCAACAGCATAAGCAAAAAACTCTTTTCTTGTAGAAAGAAAGACATATTTGGGTTTATAGAATTACCACATAGATTTATAAGATGATAACACCTAGATGTCTAGGAATCTTCACAATAGTTTCAGCAAAATAATTTATTTGTAGGCTAACAAAGAATAAAATAAAGAACTAAATAGTACACAGAAAAGCACCACACAAACAACGTTTCAAGCCAAAGAAAGACAATTTTCAAACAGGACATGGAAAAGCGTACAGATGGACTGACAATCGCTTGAGTCTTTTCCTGATACTTGCCTGCTTGCGCAAGTGATTTGTAAGGCGTTCAGAGATTTTTCCTGGCACGAAAACCTGAAACTTTTTTAGCAACAAAGAATAAACTAAACTAATCAGCATTATAGGCTTCAGATTTTATATTTTGATATTTTATGATAAAAATAGATGGGGACTATTAGAGAAAGACTTATCTTAAACTTTTTTAATGTCTATGATCATAATGATTTATTTTATTAGTGATAATTTAAGTAGGCCTAATTTGAAACTTCTTAGATACATTTTAAATTTCTATTAAAATAATTTTAATTAGACCTAGAGCTAAATAGCAAAGTTGTTAAATTTTTGGTCATATTCTTCAAATACAGTAAACTGTACTTGTAACTTGTGTTTTAACTATATCGGAATTATGCTGTAACAATAACAATTAAATGTAATCAGAGAGATAAGAATGGGTGATTCAGAAAAGTTAAAGGAATGAAACAACAGGAAACAAATTTATGGTTAGAGAAATAAATTCAAAAAAATGAAAGGCTACAAAACAAATTGATTGAGGCCATAAAGCAAGAGCTAGTGATAAAAAAACAGAAGAAATTGATACAGGCTTGTCAGCAAAGCTGGGAGACTGGAGCTGTTGAACCAGTGAATGATTATGTATAACGATGAGGTTGATCCAATCGCTAAATACTAAGAACTTTTTTACTTTTATAAAAATGCATATTTATCCACCTGTTTCAAATCAGTGATGTTATTGGCATATTTTCCAGTGTGGAACGCTTAAAATATTGTTCAAATTCCCTCTCAAAACCCGGGAATTTCCCAGGTTGTTCAAAACCAGTGTGGGAATGCCGGTCCTGCCCCACACCACTGTTTCTTAATGGCAGATTTAATTTATCAACAATTACATGATTTTCAAAATAATATAAAAATAATAATATACATTATTTCTGGCATTCGCTACACATAAAAAAAAATTATTGCACATGGCTTTGTCCAATAACTTATCGACACTTTAGCATTGAAAAATGTTCACAAAATGAAATAGTTTTTTGTAAAAATTGTAAAGGACAAAAAGATTCCAACTTTAATTGTCTAACAAAAAGTAGGCCTACCAAAACCCTGCAGTTAAGATCTAATAACGACAATAAATAAATAACAAGCATAACATAATAATAATTAGCAAACATACTTTATGGAATTAACATTAGATTGTGTATTGCAAGCTTCGACAATCCTTTTGATGGCAATAACTTACCTTGTGAGGTATTATTTCCAAACCAAGATAGGTCTACAGGTCTACTACTTACACAGCAAACAAATTACAGTAGGTAGATATGAACTTAACACCCAACCTTGGTTATACTACGTTATACCTTACAGGATGACCTAACTAAATTAATTTTTTTATAAGACATCTATACATATATCTCTCTAGCATAAAGGTTAGCATCTTGCACTTCAGTTCAACACGTCACAGGGTAGATTCCTGAGATGCAAACTATAGGTAGATTTGAATTGCTTTGAAAAAAAAAATTGTTTATAATTCCCTGAGCGGTAACTAATTGCCTGTGGTGTGTAAGGCCAAAAAAGAACATCACTGTCTATGTGACCATGAGCCAATAAGAAAGTAACGGGATCAAAAAATTTTGAGGTAAGGTAAGCCTATAACAGACATCCAGAAACCAACATTAAATGTGCATAATTTTTTAAATAAGGACATAATTTAACAAAGAATAATGGGAGGATATTTCCAAAATCATTAGTGTTTTAATGTCAATAAGTAGGGGCCTATTGAAAAAAAGATAATATAAGCACTTTAGTAATTTTTAGCTGAAAGTATTACGCCCACTGTGTCATTCAAAACCCCATGACAATGATTGAACAAAATATTACCTGATATTGATTTAAGCCAGTTTATAAGCAAAAGGGTAGTCTCTACAAGGTAGCTTTTCACAACTTTAACATCATTTAGTATTATTAAAATACTTTTATAGCTATTAAATTGGCAACCTTAACCTAACAATTCAGTAGGGCTACGGAAGGAAATTTTATATTGCTATTATTAGGTATACATTTATTATCTGTAATACAGTAGGTTTAACGGAATTATGGAAAGATTTTGTTCTGGCAAAATTGTGGATGTGAGACTGACGAAATGTTTTTATCTTGAAATTTTCGTATCAATAGATGCCAACAATAAACAAAAACAATGGTGATAACATGAATTCCTTACCTTTTGTTTCTTACCAAAGTCTTCAAGCTGATTCTCTGCAGCGCCTCGAGACATATTTTACTATTATTACAAATAAATTAAGAATTTAACTCTAACCCTACGAGGAGGAAAATAAATTTTCCTTGATAACGACAAAATAACCTAGTAACACCTTGTTTTGACACTGACAATAAAGTGACACTTTGCACCTAGCACGTATTGTAGTGGTAGTGGATTGAACCCGATTGAAGTCGCTGTATGAAGCGTCGCGGCGGCGTGAAGTGAGCGAGCGACTGACTGAGACTGACGAGTGACGAGTGCTGACGACTGACACACGCAACCAGCTGGTGCTCAAATCCACCACACCACACCACTACCACTCAGCGAGCACAGAACAAAAATATAGAGGCCAGCTGAGCGCAGCGGTGAAGCCAATTCTGACAGTGGCTAGGCCCACAAAAGTAGTGGGGGGAACGGTGATTCACTCTAGTCCCGAGCGCCACCGTCAGCTTAGAGTTTAGTTGTTTGTAGCGTTCAGTTGTTTATTCAAGCCAAACATGCCACAAAGTTGGGTGGCATACGGTTGCAATAATCGTGGGAAAATTTAAGGTGTAACCTCCCACAGGTAATTAAAGAAATTATCATGATTTAAATGCACATATTCTTAATATCTATCAAAATAAATAGTATATCAAAATATGCCAGTGTGATTTTATCTTCTTAATGCAGTAAGGGTTTCGGTTGTTAGATCCCTTTTCCTCTCGGCTAACCCAACCAATTTTTAAGATTGAGGTGTCATTTAAAAGCTTATGATCTAGCGAATGTGTGAATGGTGCTTAAAAAGGTCATTTCGTTTTGGGCTTCGCCCCTCTAGACTTTGATTTATTTCTAGGAGGTGCTTGAAAATGTTTACCAACATTAATTGTAAGATTTATAGATTTGAATTTTTACCTAACAGCTGATTACCCCCTAAGTGCTGAAATAGCACTTAAAGGACTGCTGAATTTAGAGCGGTGGTGTTATCAGTTAGCAACAGCTTAGGCCTTAACTAAAGGGGCTTATAGACGGGGAAAGTAGAGAAGGCAAGTTGATGTTTACAAGTACTTGCCTGTTGCACTTACTACAAACTTACCTTGTCTATAGATGTACTTTCTTCCATAATTTAGGAAAACAGACGGCAAATGACGTAATGGACAGTATACTTGCAGCCAATTGCCTTCTCTACTTTCTCCGTCTATATGAGCCTTTAATTAATTATTTTACAATAAATTATAGTTACATTTTAAAAACTGAGTACTAATTGGGTTAATGTATTCATTATTTTGTATTTAAACATATTTGTAATAGCCTTTTTTAATCCATTGTACTAACAAAAAAGGGTCATATCCATCTGCATATATCCATCTGCAGAAGAAATAGGAGATGACGTTGAAGAAGAGGTTCTGTTTACTAATTTTGACACTACTGCTGATATCGCCTGCGATATAGTGGAATATGTTGCTGGTTTTGTAGTGAGACAAATTCGGAAGAAAATTGCATGTGAATCTTGTTTAGAGCTTTTGATGAAAGAAAATCCAAAATACAATAGCCTAACATATTGTAAGAACAGAGGTGGGCTTATCCAACCCTCTGATGGAGTGGTGAAAATATGTCTCATTTGTGAGGCTATTGGCAAAAACTTTTTAAATTCAAAGAAAATAACAACAGCAAATGTCATTGTAGTTTTAATTTCAAAAGTTTTAAACAATTGTATTGGCCTTACACTGTTCAACACTGATCATTACCATGAACAAGAGTTAGAGCAAAACCATTTGATCCTTCTCTTAAAATCTGTAAGTAGGAAGTATTTTAATATAAGGCTGTTTCACTACAGTAAACAATACAATGATAAACTTCACAGCAATCGTGTTAGACGCCACCTTACGAAAGTTGTTACCTTCTTAGGTCAGTAGACCTTGATATGTATTTTAGATAAGTTAGTAAGGATATTTACTTGTATAAGTAAAACTTAGAACAAAAGCTTGTTTCTTTTCTTGTACCCAAAATAATATAGTATTACAATTAGAGCAAAAATAAAGTAAGTAAAATAACTAGTATACAGTGAAAACGTTTCATTTTATTCATTCATGTGCCTACAGTGAACGATGCTCGTAGGGGCAGCGCTCATCGGCCGAGACGCGCCTCAGGCCGGAGTTTTCTTTCTCTTCAACCTAATTAATTTCAATTACTAAAGATCGTAAAATTTCCCATAAAATATAAGTTATACGAGACAAATGAGTAAGCATATATGAGTAAGTTATTTTCAACTCATGTTTTCAAACTATGCCGCAAAAAATATTTCCTAACCAAAAATCAATAAAAAATCCTCGCTTACTAACTTGTTTACGTTTTCAAAATAAAAATAAAAATCATCTGTTTGTCTCATTTTGCCCACAAAAGTGGAGGGGGAAATTGGCTTCACCAAATGTAATGTTATTTGGATACGAGTGACCCCTCTATTTTTGTTCTGTGCTCGCTGCTACCACTCTACAAACTTATCAATTAGTGTACCAGGTACACCAACCTAAGAAAGTTGTAAAGTCAATGGTTGTAAGATATAATAACTTTGATTTGAAAACTTGTAGCATATGTGTGTATTATGATCAACGTCCAAGTACAAATGTTTATAAAATAGTTTTTTCTATAATGAAATAAAATTACCTTATCCAATCACTGGTTATCAAAAGACAACATGTTTCGTTCCTTAGAACATCTTCAGGTCTAAAGTATGCAACTACCACATAATCCAATGTATTATTACATTGTGGTTTGTCAAATGATTAAATAAAAGGTTGTCCCAGTCACTAAAAGTTGTCATAGTGGTAAAATTAGTAAAACAGATTAAAACTGATTAAAATTGTACTTGGGCTGGCCAGCACCTCACTCTTATCATCACAAACTAGATAAAACTGATTCATTGAAGGTGTTGTCTTCTTCTTCTTCTTCTTATTATTATTATTATTTTCTCCAATGCTCTGTCTATGTTGATGTTCTTCTTACTTTCACTTTAGATTTCTTTCACTTTATGTGTTCTTTAAATCTTTCAACCAAAGATTTAAAGAACACATACCTAAGAGACTTCACCATCTCTCAAATGACTTCACCACCCGATTCTCGAATCATTCAGAAAGCTGCTTGGACAACTTTGTAACAAACTTAACTAGTGTTAAATGTTCTGTAATTTTGCCCACGGTGTCAGACCATTGTGCCATATCCCTTGAGATGTCGATAAGTGCATTAGAAAATTTTAGCAATGTAGTGGATTTTAGGGACATGTCTTCTCAAAACCTGAATGAATTTAGAATTAGGTTAGGATGGGAAAAATGGACTGATGTTCATGATGCAACTACTGTTGATTTAATGTATGACAATTTTGTATGTACAATTTCACACTGTCTGGATGTTTCCTGCCCCACAAAGAGAAAAAGAAAGAACACAAAACAAAAACCCAAATCTTTTTGGGTCTCTGATGAAATTAAATTAATGCAATCTCAAGTTAAATCTTTGTACTTGGAGTGGATCGACACCAGGTGTGACAGGAAAAAGTTGGAGTACAATAACTTGAAAAAGGCCTACAGGATTAAAATTCAGGTGGCTAAAGCAAAGTATTTTTCTAACATGATTAAGTCTTCAGATAATCCAAGTAAAGCCTCTTGGAAAATAATAAACAGTTTTAGGCCAATAAAAAGGATGTCAGTGATTCAAACATTAAATTACAGTTAGATGATTCCATAGTACAAAACCCAGTTGATGTTTGTAATATTTTTAATGACTTTTTTCTTAGTTTTAGTGAAAATAATGTAAATTTTTCTCTTTTTGACAATAACTTAGTTTTAAACTGTGAATTAAACTTTTTCTCTCCAGTAACATTAGATGAACTCAGAAAAGTAATTTCCTCTCTGAAAAATAAAAATTCATGTGGTTATGATGGCATTTCAAGTAAAATTATTAAGTACTGTTCTGACATAATTGAGAAACCCCTGTTGCATTTGGTGAACGCATCCCTTTCCCATGGTTTGTTTCCAGACAGTGGGAAACTCGCTAGAGTTAAGCCCTTGCATAAAAAGGAAAGCAGATTTTTGCCTCGGAACTACCGTCCAATCTCACTCCTTCCGACAATTTCAAAAATTTTGGAGAAAGTAGTATGTAATAGACTCATGGATTATTTAGTGGAACATGACCTTCTTTTTTCAAACCAATTTGGGTATCAAAAAAACAAATCAACAAAGCTTGCCCTGATAGATTTCGTTAGTAAATGCATCGATGCCTTGGAGAATGGCGATGTTGCGGTTAGCTGTTTCATTGACCTCTCTAAGGCATTCGATTGCGTCAATCATGAATTACTGATTAAAAAGTTGGAGTTTTTGGGAGTCAGAGACAGGGCGCTAAGCTGGTTTATGTCTTACCTCAAAAACAGAAAACAACAAACTTCAATCACTTTCACTATTCTGAGTCTGGTTTTAAAAAACAATTCTTTTCTGATGTAGCTCCGATCTCTGTAGGCGTGCCTCAAGGCTCGATTTTAGGTCCTGTCCTTTTCCTGATTTACATAAATGACATCTCAAATTTTTTACCGAAAGAATCCCTGACAATCTTTGCCGACGATACATCCCTTTTCACACACACCAAAGATACATCCACACTAGAAAAGGAGGCATTTATCCGGCTTGGCGCACTGGCTCAGTACTTCTCAGATATCAATCTCAATATTAATTCCTCTAAAACTAGTTTTATGTTTATGGCTACAGCTCAGAAAAAACGATCTCTTGAGAGGGCGGGTTTCATGTCACCCATGATTTTGCTGGATGAGGAATTCCTTGAGGAATCTCACTCAGTTGATTATTTAGGAGTGAGATTGGACGGTGGTCTCCGTTGGTCGGATCATATTGATAAGCTTGCTTCCAAGTTGGCTTCTGGTATTTATGTCCTAAGAAATCTTTCTGTTTATAACAATATTGAACTCTGTAAATTAGTCTACTTTAGCCTGATTGAGAGTCATTTGAGATATTCCATAGTGCTTTGGGGTTTGTCAAGTAAATCAAATTTGAACAGAATTTTTGTTTTGCAGAAAAAATTAATCAGATGTATCTGTAGGCTTAGACCTAGAGATACTTGCAAAGAAAAATTTAAAGAACTTCAGATTCTCACCGTTCCCTCTCTCTTCATTTTTGAAGTTATTATGTATGTAAAGTTAAATAATCTGATACAGCCTCACAACCATAGATATAATACTAGAAATCACAATGTAAATCCTTCTATTCAGCATAATTTGAAACTTTTCGAGACAAAACCTAGTTATGTAGGAATTAAGTATTTCTCTAAACTCCCATCAGTGATTAGAGAGACTCAGGACATAAAAAAATTTAGAGACAAACTGAAAGTTCATCTGATTGAAGAATGTTGCTATGGGCTGCCTGAACTAGTTTAAGTCCATCTTCCCATCCTTATCTTTCTTATCTTTTTTTCACTTTGGCACTACCTTACCTAAACCCTTCCTTATAACCTGATTGGACGATGCCACCCAGCGGAATTATTTGGACGGGTCCCATGCCAAGGAGGTCAACGGGACATACAACGGAGGTAACAGGTAACAGGTAACATCAACAATCCTCGTATGCAGAACATTTAGTATCAGAACGCCACAGCTATACATCAATCGAGAAAAACATGGAAATAATTGAGATTTTACCAAAAAGCTTTAAACTTGATGTAAAAGAAGAATTCACCATCTACAAAGCAAAAAAGACTGATCCCAACAACATCCTCAACGATCAAACTTCTTTCAAATCAAATATTATATTTGATACATACATAGACAAACACAAAGAAATCTAAAGTGAAAGTAAGAAGAACATCAACATAGACAGCATTGGAGAAAATAATAATAATAATAATAAGAAGAAGACAACACCTTCAATGAATCAGTTTTATCTAGTTTGTGATAAGAGTGAGGTGCTGGCCAGCCCAAGTACAATTTTAATCAGTTTTAATCTGTTTTACTAATTTTACCACTATGACAACTTTTAGTTTTAGTGACTGGGACAACCTTTTATTTAATCATTTGACAAACCACAATGTAATAATACATTGGATTATGTGGTAGTTGCATACTTTAGACCTGAAGATGTTCTAAGGAACGAAACATGTTGTCTTTTGATAACCAGTGATTGGATAAGGTAATTTTATTTCATTATAATATATTCCAATCCAGGGTCACAATGAATACTATATCTTCAGCAAATATTGCTTCTGTGACACACAAGTATCGCAACACAAAACTAAAACTCATTAACACTATAGAAGGAATAAGATTCAACAAAACATGTCTCAACCATAACTTAATACCCCAGTACATACATGTCAGAGTCAATAGTAAAAGTCATGCAGCCCTTACAGCGAAAAAGACAGCAGAAAGAGCTTGGCTTCAAAATAGTATTGATGAACTGTACAAAACAAAATTGAAACACAATAGTACATTATTAGAACTTCAACTAAAATTAGGACATCTCCTCCATCCAATTGAATTCGATTCATTTTTCAATGCTACAGAAGAGTGGCTCCAACCTAGAGCAATACAAAAAGCACAAACAATAGATAGAAAACTCGAAAAATTATTTGAAAATCTACCTAAAGTCGACCAAATAATTAGAAAAGATGACTTTCATGCAAGAACTGTGAACAAAACTGATATTGAACTTTCACAACATGAAATAGATCTTCTTGATAAGGGATTGAAACATAACCTACCACATAACGATTATACACCTTTGCTTATTGATACAGAAGTAGCACTCAGATGTCTACCAAAAGGAAAACAAAATGAAACACGATTCCTGGCAAACGATAAAATTAAACGACATCTTGAATCAAATACCCAAAACAAATGACCAAACAATGAAATAAAAGTTGCCCGTCCTCTTAAAAAGAAATTAAATGAGAATAATGTGATCCTTTTAAAAGCTGACAAAGGCAATACCACAATAGTCATGAATAAAGATACATACAAGAGCAAAGTCTTCAAGTTTTTCGAAGAAAACAACATCACTGAAGTTCCCAATGACCCAACGGACAAGTACAACAAAGCTATTAGAAATG
Source organism: Neoaliturus tenellus (assembly GCA_030545055.2). Taxonomy (NCBI): domain Eukaryota; kingdom Metazoa; phylum Arthropoda; class Insecta; order Hemiptera; family Cicadellidae; genus Neoaliturus; species Neoaliturus tenellus. The sequence continues at coordinate 265,178,464 of CM061531.1, forward strand.
CCATTAACAAATCATCGTTTTTAAATAAAAATCAGAAATTTTATACCAACACAGTAAAACCTACAGCTCCAAAACTAAGAGGATTACCAAAACTACACAAACAAAATGAACCAATCAGACCTCTAGTTAATTTCATCAACGCACCAGCATATAATTTATCCAAACTTTTACATAGTATAATTTTTGAAGAAATAAAGCTAGAAAATAATCGAAGCCTGAAAAATACATCAGATCTCATTGACAAAATAAAAAACATGAACATAAGGGATTCTCAGATCATGGTCTCCTTCGATATTCAGAACTTATATACCAACATAACGATAGAAGAGACCATCAGCATCATCAGTAATAACTTTGCAACAACAAAACAAATTGAACATAAAAGACATTGATGAAATCATAGAACTCTTGAGACTGGTTTTACAACAGAATTATTTTGAATTCGACAATAAGTTTTACATCCAGAACGATGGTTTAGCCATGGGCAACCCACTGTCAGGCCTCATCGCCGACATCTTTCTCAACTACATAGAAAACAAATTCAAATTCATACTAAATGCTAACAACAGAACACTTGCAAAATAATTATCAACATATCACCGTTATGTGGATGACATTTTTGCTGTTGTAGATGGGAATAAAAGACAAGCTCAATCAATATTATCGAAGCTCAACAACATCCATAGCAAACTAAAGTTCACATTAGAAACAGAGGAGAATCAAACAATTAACTTTTTAGATGTCACAATAAAGAAGTCAAACAACCAGTTTGATTTTGAAATATATCGAAAACCAACAACCACAGACCACACAATTCATAAGACATCTAATCATCCTTGGTCACACAAAATCGCAGCTTATAACTCCATGGTCCATAGATTACTAACATATCCCTTGAGCCCAGAAGCATACAATAAGGAGTACTTCACTATTAAGCATATTGCAAGAGTAAACGGATACAGACCACAAATGATAGACTCCATAATAAAAAAGCAAAAACAAAATCAAAACAAAAACAGAGAAAAACCTGAGAAAAAAAATATAAAAATACAGTATTATGGAAAAATTAACAATGCTGTCAACAAAATCTTCAAACGAAATGACACAACAGTTGCTCATTCGGTCAACAACACCTTACAAAAGTTTTTCCATACCAAACAAGCCACCACTAACAACTATGAAAAATCAGGCATCTACAAAATAAAATGTGACGACTGTCCAAAATATTACATCGGTCGAACTGGAAGATCCTTCAACCAAAGATTTAAAGAACACATACCTAAGAGACTTCACCATCAACAATCCTCGTATGCAGAACATTTAGTATCAGAACGCCACAGCTATATACATCAATCGAGAAAAACATGGAAATAATTGAGATTTTACCAAAAAGCTTTAAACTTGATGTAAAAGAAGAATTCACCATCTACAAAGCAAAAAAGACTGATCCCAACAACATCCTCAACGATCAAACTTCTTTCAAATCAAATATTATATTTGATACATACATAGACAAACACAAAGAAATCTAAAGTGAAAGTAAGAAGAACATCAACATAGACAGCATTGGAGAAAATAATAATAATAAGAAGAAGAAGAAGAAGACAACACCTTCAATGAATCAGTTTTATCTAGTTTGTGATAAGAGTGAGGTGCTGGCCAGCCCAAGTACAATTTTAATCAGTTTTAATCTGTTTTACTAATTTTACCACTATGACAACTTTTAGTTTTAGTGACTGGGACAACCTTTTATTTAATCATTTGACAAACCACAATGTAATAATACATTGGATTGTGTGGTAGTTGCATACTTTAGACCTGAAGATGTTCTAAGGAACGAAACATGTTGTCTTTTGATAACCAGTGATTGGATAAGGTAATTTTATTTCATTATAATATATTCCAATCCAGGGTCACAATGAATACTATAGTTTTTTCGTATTTTTAAAATTTAAAAAGTACTTTGAATATTTAAAATTTTATAGTTTTTCTTTAATTTTTTTTTTTTTTTTTTTTTTTTTTTTTGAGGTAAATCCTTAATACGAAGTGATTATTTTTCTTGTTGTGAATTGTGATCAAGCTAATTAAAATGTTAAAAACCTCTCAGGAAAAGGTAAAACTAGGTAAAAATTTTGTTAAATTGTTTTTGATTACATGCAACAAAAAACTAATTAAGTTTATTCAAACATCTACACTTTGTAGAATCGCCTCTACAATGGTGTTGGGCGACTGGGCTTGGGCCCTTACAAAAGAGATGAGCACTCATTAATTCTTCTGCAAAACGGACTACACTCGAAGAAGGAGTGATGGACATCATATTCCTCCCCATGGGCTGATTTAAGTCTAATAGGTCACATACATGGGGTACGAGCGCATAGAAAGAAATTATCTATATACGCCTGCAAAAGAATTAATGTGAGATTAGTGTGAGTGAGGAATTAATTAATACGCCGGAAGAATTAATGAGTGCTCATCTCTATTGTAAGGGCCCACGGCCCATGGCCAGTCGCCCAACACCATTGTGGAGGCGATTCTACAAAGTGTAGATGTTTGAATATACTTGCATATTTTTTTGTTGCTTGGAATCAAAAACAATTCAACAAAATTTTTACCTAGTTTTACCTTTTCCTGAGAGGTTATTTAGCATTTTACTCAATGACTCACAAGAATAAAAATTCTTAACCACTTCCAATTAAACTAGACACTTGTAATTTGAAACATATATGTTGCTTTTGGCTTGAAACCTTCGGGAAAAGTCTGAAACACCGAAAATTTTTCATTCAACCCCATAAAACATTTAAAAATTATGGAAATTAGCAATAACCTGAATATGTAAGGTTTTTCTATTTTCGCTGTAACTTTTGAACCAGGGGTCCCACCTCAAATCTGAGAGAAAATTGTTAGTCAAGAAATTTTGCCGTATCTCAGCCCCTCCGCCCCTCCACTCCTAAAAAGGTACTTACTAATATCTTTTTACAAAATTTGGGCTATTTTAAATTTTTTTACTATCATGGCACATACATGCCTGAATTTAGTACATATTATAACCTCAACTAGGTCTTACTATAGTTGCAGCCATTGGCCAATTTCAACCAAAGTTTAATAAAAAAAAAATGTAAGAATCCAAAATCCTCAACATTTTTCATTTATGGTGTTTGTAATTTAATTACATTAACCTCGTAAATAACTGTTATATAGATATATGTTTTTCCAGTATTACATTCAACTATAGATGCTCTACAAGTTTTTTTCCATTGTAATTTTGCTGTATCTCACACCCTTCACTTTTAAAAAGAGACGCACTTTCAAAATTTCCAAATTCTTTCACAAAAACTATGCAATTTTAATATTTTTTATGTACTATTATGGCACAGGCCTGAAATTTAGTACATATAATGAAATCTAGTAGGTCTTACTATAGTAGCAGCCATTGTAAAAAATTGTAAAAACACGTAATCTCTAACATTTTTTCATCCTATAGTGTTTGTATCAGGCCCGCGCTTTGTATGTGATGCATTTTGGGCCCGAGAATCAGGGACATAACTAGGGATTTTTGTGTGTGTGGCAAGAACTCAATTTGGCGATCCCCCCGCCCCCAAAAAAAGTGAGCTTGAAGTTCTCAGGTTGGCATTAAAGCATGCCAGGTATCAGATAGTGAATTATACAGCAGCTGTCTTACTTATCAATACATAAAAGTAATTTTTATAGTTGGGATTTTACAAACAGATCATACACATTAGCTTTGAATGAAAATTTTAATTTACTGTTCTTTTTTTTTTTTTTTTTTTTTGAGGGAGAGGCGGAAAAATGCATTACGCACACAGGTGGCCAGCCTGTAGTGTGGGGCTCCCCTAAAAAACGGGTTTACCCACTAAAAAACCTCCTCTACTCTTTAGGAATCTAACCTGGAATTGTTTATCACATTACGTCAGGCTAGGCCTAAATTTGGCTTACGCCCGTGGGGCTCGCTCCTTATCCAGCCGCTCGATCAAGGGATCTGGGCCACTTCGCGGTCCAGATCGGTTTTCTTTTCCAGGAGGATGCCCCGGACGAACTGTGACAAACAATCCCAGTTGCCCACATCCTCCAAAATCTTTTGGCAGACCGAGTCCACCGAAAATGCACCAAAGATTTGTGTGGCCTCCAGGCGGGGCCCTTCCCAACGGGGACAGCGGAAGAATGTGTGTTCTGCATCGTCGGGAACACCCGGGCAATAAATGCAGTCCGGTGAACCGGTCTTTCCCATCCGGTTCAGGTACGACCGAAAATAGCCGTGACCTGTCAAAAATTGGGTCAGGTAGTAGTCCACCTCCCCATGCCGCCGCTCCACCCATGGTTGGACCTGCTTGATAAGTCGCGCAGTCCATCGTCCTCGGGTGTCGTGCTCCCAGCTGTGTTGCCACTGCTGGAAGGTTTGGGAGCGCTCTTCTGTTCTTGCCGTGTCCTTGCCGATCTCGCCTTGTCTCTGATAAATCGCTTTCCTCTCCCCTGCCAAGAGCTTGACAGGGATGACTCCGGCGACCACCAGGACGGCAGGCTCGGACACTGTCCGGTAGGCGGAACACACCCTGAGCGCAGCTTGACGCTGAACCCGGGCGAGTCGCAACCTGTAGCACTCCTTATCTAGAGCGCCTGCCCACACCTCTGCCCTGTAAAGGAGCACGGACTGGACCGCGGACTTCAACAGACGTCTTCTGCTGGATCGGGGACCCCCGACATTGGCCATCAGCCTACTAAGGTAAATGACTACCTTAGCGGCCTTGTCCGCCGTACGGAAGATCTGATCCCTCCAGCTTAACTTGGTGTCCACCATAACCCCAAGGTATTTGGCGGCACGAGTTGATGTGACCACCTCCCTTCCCACTCGGAGTGGGACGACGGTGTCGATCCTCTTTTTCGTGAGGATCACAATCTCCGTCTTACTGAGAGCAAGCGAGAGACCGTGATCTGACATCCAGGTGTTGACCACACGCATGACTCGGTTCAACTTTAGTTGGGCCAGCTCAACGTTGCGTGCAGCAATGAGAGCTGCGACGTCATCGGCGTACCCAACCAAAGTGGTTTCCTCAGGCATCTCGGACCTCAGGAGGCTGTCATAGGCAACGTTCCAGAGATCCGGGCCGAGTATTGAACCTTGTGCGGCACCAGAAGTGACTTCCATCATCCGCATTCCGTCCCTCGTGTCATAAATCAGGCTTCGAGAGCGTAGATAATCCTCGATGAGCCGCAACAGATATGCAGGAATACGAAAGGTGTTGCGAAGCGCATCCAACATATCGACCCACCTCGCCGAGTTGAAGGCATTCTTGACATCAAGCGTAACAAGAAGCACTACTCGGCGGGAATTTACTGTTCCTTAAAACTAATTTAAATAAAAATAAAACAGGTATTCAATGTAAAAGTATAATATAATTAAATAATTTATTTTATACTCTCTTGTAAGGATAATCAATGAGATTTATCACATCTTTTGTTAATCAAAGAAAAATAAAATATTTGTTGGAAATTTGCTGAGAACGTAAGGCTGCTGTAACATTTTTTTCATTTTATTTAAACTTCAGTTCAAATAATAATAATAACTAGAGATCGCCTCCTGGTTGAAATTCAACCAAAATTTCAGTTGATTTGGACTCAAGAAGTTTTAAAACATTTTAACTGAAACATCTGTTCTTCCTGATTTTTAGCAGTTGTTTTTACAACAGCTGTCTAATGATTTAGCCAATTATCCTTCTTCCATAAGATTAACATTGGAACTTTGAATGCCTGTGGGGCATAGCCCTCGAGTCCGGTATGAATTAAAATGGGATTCTGCTCATCTACAACACTATACATTTCTAACGGTATGCGCGGATTTCTTCTACGATGCACACGAGCTGAGAAAATAGGAGGAAACGTAACATGCTTGCCTATTAATATATAGATAATAATAATATTTATTGCAATTGGTGATACGCATAGGTACACATAGCAATGAGTAAAAGTTACATTAATTTAGAAAGCTTATAGTGTCCAAAATTTTCGCAGTAAACATTCTTCTACTTTATAAGGAGATTTTTCAATTAAAATATCTTCTATTTTCTTCTTTAATTTTTTCAGGTAATTCACTTAAACTTTTTGGTAAATTATTAAATATTTTGATTTCCATTTGATTAATATTCTTTTTACTTTTAGAAAATTTACATAGTTCAGTTTTTAATTTGGAATTATTTCTTGTAAAATGAGAATGATAGTCTGAATTTCTTGACAAATATTGAATTTCTTTTTTCACATTCAAAATCGTTTGCAATATATATATAGCCGGCAATGTTAAAATTTTAAGTTTTTGAAATAAAGGTTTACAATGGCTTCTTTTATTCACTCCACTTAGAATTCTTATGACCTGTTTTTGTTTGATGAAGACTTGTTTTGCCATTGGTGCATTTCCCCAAGCAGAAGTTCCTTATGTGAGGTGGGAGTGAAAATAACCATAGTACATTACCAGTACATCTTCTTTTACACTCCTTCGAAGGCAGTGAATGATGTACATAACTTTTGAAATTTTTCTTAAAATATGATGTATGCAGCGAGCACAGAACAAAAATAGAGGGGTCACTCGTATCCAAATAACATTACATTAGGTGAAGCCAATTTCCCCCTCCACTTTTGTGGGCAAAATGAGTCAAACAGATGATTTTTATTTTTATTTTGAAAACGTAAACAAGTTAGTAAGCAAGGATTTTTTATTGTTTTTTGGTTAGGAAATATTTTTTTGCGGCATAGTTTGAAAACATGAGTTGAAACTAACTTACTCATGCTTACTCATTTGTTTAGTATAACTTATATTTTATGGGAAATTTTACGATCTTTGGTAATTGAAATTAATTAGGTTGAAGAGAAAGAAAACTCCGGCCTGAGGCGCGTCTCGGCCGATGAGCGCTGCCCCTACGAGCATCGGCTCACTGCAGGCACATGAATGAATAAAATTGAAACGTTTTCACTGTATATTAGTTATTTTACCTCCTTTTTCTGATCTAATTGTAATACTATATTATTTTGGGTACAAGAAAAGAAACAAGCTTTTGTTCTAAGTTTTACTTATACAAGTAAATATCCTTACTAACTTATCTAAAATACATATCAAGATCTACTGACCTACAAGGTAAAAACTTTCGTAAGGTGGCGTCTAACACGATTGCTGTAAAGTTTATCGTTGTATTGTTTACTGTAGTGAAACAGCATTATATTAAAATACTTCCTACTTACAGATTTTAAGAGAAGGATCAACGATCAAAATGGTTTTGCTCTAACTCTTGTTCATGGTAATGTTCAGTGTTGAACAGTGTAAGGCCAATACAATTGTTTAAAACTTTTGAAATTAAAACTTCAATGACATTTGCTGTTGTTGTTATTTTCTTTGAATTTAAAAAGTTTTTGACAATAGCTTCACAAATGAGACATATTTTCATCAGAGGGTTGGATAAGCCCAACTCTGTTCTTACAATATATTAGGCTATTGCATTTTGGATTTTCTTTCATCAAAAGCTCTAAACAAGATTCACATGAAATTTTCTTCTGAATTTGTCTCACTAGAAAACCAGCAACATATTACACTATATCGCAGGCGATATCATCAGTAGAGTCAAAAATAGTAAACATAACCTCAAATAGTAAAATTGTAAACAACTAAACTCAAAGCTGACGGTAGCGCTCGGGACTAGAGTGAATCACCGTTCCCCCCACTACTTTTGTGGGCCTAGCCGCTGTCAGAATTGGCTTCACCGCTGCGCTCAGCTGGCCTCTCTATTTTTGTTCTGTGCTCGCTGGATGTATGTGATCTTGCCAATTTAATTGTGGATCAATTAAAATACCTAAAAACTTTAAGGATACCATATTATTATATAGAAAAAAATTCCTTCAAAAAGCTTATTTCAATATTTTTAGTTTTAGCCAAATTTAAACTTAAGTGATTTGATTGACACCAATTTTCTACTATCATTGTTGTGAAATTTGGATTTTCTATTAGGTCATTTGCTGAGTTTCCTGATATAATAATACCCAAATCATCTGCATATAAAAAACAGCAGGAATTTTCATTTTCAAGAACGGCAAGTCATTTATAAATATATAAAAAAATAGTGGACCAAGACAAGATCCCTGTGGGACACCAACCTTAACATCTATTGCTGTAGAATTTTCATAATTAAAATGAACATATTGTGTCCTGTCTTCAAGGTATGACTTTATAAATTCTAAACTATCCTCTGAAAATCCATAATATTTTAATATTTGTAATAAAATTGCATTAATAAAACACAACACATTGAGTCCTTTGGTGTAAAATGAAACCTTTTACTTCTTACCGAATTTCCCTATAGAAAATACGCTATTACGGTAGTATTTACGGCAAGACCAAGGTCTGGGACAGTGATAATTCTTTATTATACTTACTTACCCTTTCATGATTTAAATTTCACTAATACCATGCTATATTATAACATTTTTTCAGGAAATAAAGAAACCATACATTTAAATTTAAGAGATTTATTGATTTGATAGTTACAGGTTGCGGTAGCACTCGTCGTGCTCGGAGGTGAAGTTGCGGAACTTTGCGGTGATGTCCAGCAGCTGGGGGAAGGGACAGGAGGAGTTGTGACAGTCAGGGACATTGACTGTCACAGGCTGTAGGTGTGGCAACAGTCCGTCTATGTACAACACTTGCACGTGGTGACTGCCGGCGTCTGGGTCTCGGTGCAACTCGTAGATCAGGGCCGAGCCGGGGTTGATCAGTCCGTTGATCAAAGACTTGGGGATTCCCAGCACAGCTTGTAGAGCTATTAGCGTCAAATCGTGGGACGAGTAGTAGTACATTTTGTAGTCAGGTGTTAGCGTTCCGTTTATTTTACTCTGCATTAGACTGACAATTTCAATCCAAAGTGCACTGGTGATAAGCCTTGTGATGGTAACAGTACCTGCTGTGAATGCAACGAACAGTTGGCCAATGAGATCATTCAATTGTTGTGGATACACTTTTTTTGTCCAATCTGGTAACTTAAAACCTTCTAACTCCTCGCTGAATAGTGTGTCCCAAACTCTGTACAAGTAGTACGACTGAGATTCATTTGTGCCAGTATAATTGTTCAAATACTCCTGTGTTTTGTTGATCACCTCTTTAAAATGCTGCGTATATTCATTATTTGTGATCGTTGTTGCATTTAAGTAAGCGGGACAAGGATAGTTTCCTATTTGAGAATCATCAGGGGAGTCAGTGAAGATCGGGATGGGCTGCCAGGGTATGTCCTCGTTCCAAATTTGCTCGTCTCTTGGAGGATATAGACCTGCCAGGAATGCCTCTCCACTCACTAGAGTCCTCTCTATAGCTGTGCTCGTTGCGTAGAAATCTTTGCTGGAGTAGGTACTATTCAGAAACCCATCATACAAAGTGCGGATTTTCTTTCCAATATTAAACATTTCAATTTTACCCTGTCTTGTGATTTCACCTAATTTACAGTCCCAATATTTATCTGGATATGGATCATTTGGGAATGAGAACAGCGGTCTTCTGTTCCCATGACGAGTGAGCACAACCACAAATTCCAAAGAAGGCACAACTCTGGTTCCTGTTGTTGAAGATGGAATCGTGTCTAAGGTGGAGTTGTTTGTAACTAAAAACAAAGCATAGCCGATCACTGCACTTGAGAATATCAGTGCAAATATTACAGCACAGCAACGGAACACACTGTCTGAAGTCATGTTTTATTGTGACTTTTTACCTACAAAATAATTAAGTATATTATATTACTCATAGATAACTTAATTTTACAAAGGTACTTGTCATATCTCCTCCCTTAAATGATTGATAGGAGGAAATGGTCTATCCAAGATATTTAGCAAGATGATGTTGTAAGAGTAGTTAATTTAACACATGTTTACTTTCACATGTTCATGTTCACATGTTTACCTATTTCCAATCATAGGTTTATCCTATACTCTTATACGAGCAATGTTTGCTTGTTTGCTTGCTTGCACAATTATCTCAAAAACGGCTCCGACGATTTCCTTCAAATTTTGGAATATGGGGGTTTTTTCCACCAGAAATCGATTGGAGCTGGTCCCATAGCTGGGAAAAATCCGGTTTTCGCGCTAGAGCCCTTCAAAGATCCCATGTTATCCTTATGGAAATTTTTTAACTGAACAAAAATCAGCTGATAACTGTAGATAAAATAAACCAATGTGTTACATCTTTAACCTGTGGTTTTAGGAAAATCATACCAATGTGCAGCAAACCTTCCGCCTGGCGAGTGAGCGGAGCGAACGAGCTTTGTGTGAGAAACGAAAGTAATAATTTTACCGAGCTTAAGCTCGGTCCCCCTGGTACTTGTAATTAAATTGATTAAGAAATCTAAGTAAAATTTAATTTTTTTTTTTGTAAACTATGGGCTTAACATGGTATATTGCCCATGGCTGAAATAAAAGAATTAAAAAAAGAAATATAAATATAAGTTTTTAGAGTTGTGTCATAACTATAACAGTTTTAAGTATATTTTTATTTTATTAATAGACAAAAAATACATTAAGTGCATATAATAATATTTTAAGTTGCCAATAATAGTTAAAAGTAACACTAAAGATAATCCACAAAAAATTTGAAACTTTGAAGTCTTTAATGTTTTGAAAATAATTCTTTATATGACTACAGCTTTTTTAATTAAATATAAATTCAGGTTCTTCTTAACGTTTTGAGATTACTTTTTTAAATATCTTTTGATATAGTTGAGAATTTTTTTTTAGCGAATTTCCCATAGGGAATAAACTATTACCGTAGGTCTCATGGTAAGACCTAAGCCCGGGACCATATTACTTTTTCGTTTTGAGGTGCCCAGAGACCAAAAATAATAGTCATTAAAATTTATATATATATATATATATATATATATATATATATATATATATATATATATATATATATATATGTATATATATGTATATATATATATATATATATATATATATATATATATATATATATATATATATATATATATATATATATATATATATATATATATGTATGTATGTATATGTATGTATGTGTCCCTAGACACGATAACTCTCGTAAAAATGGTCCGATCGACACCAAATTTGGTAGAGATGTGTAATCCTACGTTTATTCGGATGAGTTCGAAAACCAAACATATCGACCTACCGGAAGGGGTAGTTTTGGGGGGTTTTGTACCCCAAAAATGGGTGTTTTGCATTTTTCATATGTAAATTTTTAAAATTTTAAATTTTTATTCTGAACATTGGATTTAGCTCAAAAAAAAAAAAAAAAAACACACTATTTGGTATTTTGAAGCTTTGCTCTATCTCCATTGGTTACCGAGATATTACAAAGTCTAAAGACAGTACATTGTCTTTTGGGGCTCCAATGTTAATCTTATGGAGAATAAGGATGTGTTAATATTTCACTTATTAACCCAATATTTTTGGATGAAACTTAGTATTTAGCTTCATTTGGTTGAGATTCATTCATTTAAGGTAAAAAATCTTGGTTTTTGTACTTATCATGGCATCAAACCTGCATACTCTTTTCCATGTTAATCATATGGAGAATAGGCAAACTCTTTTATTTATGGACAGATATTGATGAAACTTACTATATGGCTTTATATGGTCGAAATAAATTTTTTCTATGCTAAAAACCTACTTTTAGTGTCCCCCATGGCAGCATACCTGCATACTCTTTCCCTATATTTATCTTAAGGAGAATAGACATTTATTTCCCTATTTCCCTATGAGCACGTGATGAAATTTTGTTTACAAGTTTAGCTGGTCAAAATTAATATTACTAATTTGGAAATTCGCTGAGTACGCAGGTCTGCTGCGACGGGGGGTATTTAGTTATACTTATCTCTCTATATAAAAATTAATCCCTTATTTCTCTATGGTTACTGCATCACGCGAGAACGGACTGATTTCGTTAATTCTTTTTTTTGTTGTGTTTGTTATTGTCAAATTCCATAGGGCTCCACCCACACATCTTCAAAGTTACCATGTTATTCTTATGGAAGCAACATTTGTGTATTGGAACATATTATCTTATCTTATCTTATACTCTAAAACAAGCTCCATTTGTCCAGGCAAAGTTATTTTTCGCTCCAAGGATTTTTTATTTTTTCATTGAATATGGGGGTTTTGGCCACCAGAAATCGATTGGAGCTGGTCCCATATCTGGGAAAAATCCGGGTTTCGCTCTAGAGCCCTTCAAAGTTACCATGTTATCTTTATGGAGGTTTTTAAATTGAACAAAAATCAGCTGGTAACTGAAGATAAAACCAATGTGTTATATCTTTAAATGAAAATTATACCAAAGTGCAGCACCCTTCGGCCTGGCGAGTGAGCGGAGCGAACGAGCTTTGCGTAGAACGAAAGTAATATTTTACCGAGCTTAAGCTCGGTTCCCCTGGTACTAATTAATTAAATTTGGTCATATTAGTTCTATAAACAGCAGTTATGTAGTGTATAATAAAGAGAATTTTTTACCGTAGTATAAATTACACATCAAACGAAAATGAATCACACCAACAAAGATGTAGATTTTCTTTATTTTTGTGATCTCTTTATTTGAATTTAAAAATACGGAAAGTTAAGTTAAAGAGGATTTAGTTTGTTATAAATAGTAATAGTGTGGGTTCATTCACTATGTTGACTACTAACTCATGCATTACTAGAAAAACAGCCGCAGTGAGTACTGCATAGCTATCTAGATCCAACATCGGTGAGTTTATTCTATTTTATAAGAGTTTTTAGACAGAGGCTCTAAGACAAATCGGCATAAGAACCATCATGTAATCATAGCTAATTTAGACTTGAAAGATCAACCACCAAATCTCAACACTACATTTGGAAGTTGGAGAATTATTGATGATGATTGATGGATGAAATACCAATAAGATGTAATCTGATTTTCATTACAGTTGAATTTTCCATCAAAGTAACTCGGTAAATTACCAAGGAGCACGGTTTGATCATCAGGTACTCTGATAAATACGGCGCATTGCCTTGCACCTAACACTAACAGAAGTGACACTTTGACAGAAGTATATGGTGTTATGTTTTCATTTAATTTCACTTGTAAAAAGTTATGGATTTTTTTATTAATGTCAATAAATTTTATAGTGAAAAACAGCAAATATTCAAGGTCAGAAAATAGACATCCCAAACGCTAGGGATGACCCAAACACAAGACATCTAAAAAACTGGATTCTTTAGTTTGATCAATGAAATTTTCATTTTTGTTGGAAAGATTTATTATTGCCTCCACATCCGTTCATAAAATTTATAGATTTCACTTGGAATTGAGATTTTTTTTAAGTCTGAAAATTGTTTCGTCTGATCATCAAGTATTTGCCGCACCCTTGGAAAGTTGTTTTAATTGTGAAGTTCACTCATTACAAGTTCTTTGATGAAAGCCATGTGGTTAAACTTTTCTCTTGCGAAAAACTAAGGTTTAAACCAAAAGCGTTGATTTTATTTCTTCTTTTGGTTATTTACAGTAAAAATTTTAGCAAGAATTGCTACACTTCTCAAAATCTATTTTGCAACTTACATGCTCGATCACAAAGCACCCATGGTGACATTTTTTTATTTATTTAAACTTCAGCTCAAAACACAACCCATTGAGTGCTTTGGTGTAAAATGAAACCTTTTACTATTTAGCGAATTTCCCTATAGGAAATACATGCTTTAAATTTCACTAATATTCCGTGTTTTATTATAACATTTTTTCAGGAATTAAAGAAACTATACAATTAGCTGTAAGAGATTTATTGATTCGATAGTTACTGGTTGCGGTAGCACTCGTCATGCTCGGAGGTGAAGTTGCGGAATTTTGCGGTGATGTCCAGCAGCTGGAGGAAGGGACAGGAGGAATTGTGACAGTCAGGGATATTGACTGCCACTGGCTGTAGTTGCGGTGACAGTCCATCTATGTACAACACTTGCACGTGGTGACTGCCGGCGTCTGGGTCTCGGTGCAACTCGTAGATCAGGGCCGAGCCGGGGTTGATCAGTCCATTGATCAAAGACTTGGGGATTCCCAGCACAGCTTGTAGGGAAACTAACGTCATGTCGTGGGATGAGTAGTAGTACATTTTATAATCTGGAGTCAGAGTGCCATTTATTTTACCCTGGATTAGATTTGTGATTTCAATCCAAAGTGCACTCGATATTAGTCTTGTTAGTGTGTCAGTCCCTGCTGAAACTGCAATGAACTCCAGCATTATGAGGTAGTTCAACGGATTAGGGTACACTTCTTTTGTCCATTCAGGCAAAATGAAACCCTCTGTCTCTTCACTGAAAAGGGAGTCCCAGATACTGTATAGGAAGTTTGCTTTAGAGGAGTTTCCTCCACTATACTTGCTCAGGTAGCTGTCAACCTTACTAAACATATCTCCATAATCTTCATAGAGTTTTGTAGAGGTAATGTTGCGTTCATAAGCAAATCTTGGACAAGGATAGTTTCCTATCTGGGATCCATCAGGAGAGTCAGTGAATATTGGGATGGGCTGCCAGGGTATGTCCTCGTTCCAAATTTGCTCGTCTCTCGGAGGATATAGACCTGCCAGAAATGCCTCTCCACTCACTAGAGTCCTCTCTAAAGCTGTGCTCGTTGCGTAGAAATCATTGCTGGAATAGGTACTATTTAGAAAACCATTGTACAAAGAGCGGATTTTCTTGCCAATATTAAACATTTCAATTTTACCCTGTTTTGTGATTTCACCTAATTCACAATTCCAATATTTATCTGGATATGGATCATTTGGGAATGAGAACAGTGGTCTTCTGTTCCCATGACGAGTGAGCACAATGACAAATTCCAAAGAAGGCACAACTCTGGTTCCTGTTGTTGAAGATGGAATCGTGTCTGAGGCGGATTGTTTTGTAATCATCAGGAACAAAGCATAACCGATCACTACACATGGGAATACCAATGCAAATATTACAACACAACAACGGAACACACTGCTTGAAGTCATGTTTTATTAAACTTTTTACTTACAAAACGATTGAAACAGGCCCTACTCATAGATAACTTGACAAACCTTATCACATCTGTCATTTTTAACATGAGATGACTATCCAAAATTTAATAGGATGACAGTTCAAGTTTTGATTTTGTTCGGAGTTTCCTAACTTTAACATTGCTTGTAAAAGTTATGGAAGCGATAGTTTTTTTATTTGAATTTGATAATTGCATATCAATAAATTGCTTTCAGATTCTGATATATTATGCTGACAAATGTAGCTTTTGGTCTCATTTTCTCAGAATTAAAGCAAATTATTCGTAAGTATAAAACTTCTAAATATCTCAATTATTTGCTTTTTACATATCTTTGTGTAAGAGTACAAAATTAAAAATTGACCTATGACGTATTTTTAATTTAAGTACCTGGGGCCCAAGTTTTTGTTTAGTGTAAATAAAAAGAGCTAATTCACTTCACTCAATAATATAAATGCATTGCAAGTTTACATTAAAATGTATTAAAAATATATATGAACTTGGGTATAAATTTATTGAACCGCATGTTGAAAATATAACACTTTTTATTTCTTATCACCTGATTTTTTACAATTTAGTAGCCATAAAAAATAGGCTAGCAAGAGTATTTAATAGTTTAAAATTAGTACTGTATTTATATTGTTATTTTATTTTTTTACTAGTTGTTTCCTGTCACGGCTTCGCACATGATTGAATTTATTAGCGAATTTCCCTATAGGGAATACGCTATTACGGTAGTAGCCATGGTAAGACCTAAGCCCGGGACCTTGTTACTTTTTCATTTTGAGGTCCCCAGAAGCCAAAAACACCGTTCGTTAATTTTCATATCTATATATATATAAGCGAAATCCTACTGACTGACTCATCACGAAATTTCAAGAACTACCAAACGGATTTACTTGAAACTTTGAACATAGGTTCATCTTGCCTCTTAGGTGTTCACTAAGAAACGATTTTGCAAAATTCCTTCAGGGCTCTGCCCCACACGTCTTCAAAGTTACCATGCTATTCTTATGGAAGCAACATTTTTGTATTGGAACATATAAATATTACATTAAGGAATATTAATTTTGTAAACAGCTGTTCTCATTCAAATTATTGAGAGAAGATTGGTAATAAAAACTAGAGGATATAATTGCGGCGAGTGAGCTTAGTGATTATAGTGAACAAGCTAAACCTGGCAGGGAGTGATTATACTGACTGACTCATCACAAAATTTCAGGAACTACCCAACGTATTTACTTGAAACTTTAAACACAGGTTCGTCTTGCCTCTTAGTTGCTCACTAATAGGCCTAAACGATTTTGCAAAATTCCTTCAGGGTTGAAATTTGATATGGATGATTTTCTTTGCTTATAGATACTTATTAAGAAACTGTTTTGCAAATATAGTTTTTGAAGCACTTTAGGGCTCCGCCGCAATGGACTTCAGAATTACTTTAGGGCCTTCGGGTTTGAAATTTGACATGGATGTTTCTTTTTGCTCATGGGTGCTCCCTAAGAAAAGGTTTTGCAAATATAGTTTTCCAAGTTCTTTAGGGTTCCGTGCCACAAAATTATTTTTGGGCCTCCGGGGTTTAAATTTGAATTGGACGTTCCTCTTTGCTAATAGTTACTTTCTAAGAAAAGGTTTTGCAAATATAGTTTTTTTTAATTCTTTAGGGCTCTGCCCACAGGTTTGAAAATTACTCTAGGTTCCACGGGGTTCAAATTTGACATATCCGTTCCTCTTTGCTCAAATGCTTATAGGTGCTCACTGGGAAATAATATTGCAAATTTCCTTTAGGGCTCCGCCCCATGGAGCCTCAAAATTACATAGATCCTAGGGGGTATCCATTTCCTAGGAGGATCCTAGGGGGTCCATTTAACGTGGATGCCCTGTTTTGCTAACAGGTGCTCACTACAAAATGGTTTTGTAAATATAGTTTTTGAAGTTCTTTAGGGCTCCACCCCACATGACTTCAAAATGACTGTAGGGCCAACGGGGTTGAAATTTGACATTATCGTTCCCATTTGCTCATAGGTTCTCAGGGAATTTTCTATTTAAGAAACTTTTTCTCACTAAAAACAGGTTTTGCGAAATTCCTTCAGAGCTCCACTCACACTACTTTATTTTTTCATTGTAATTCTTAAGGAAGTAGATTTCGCTGCTCTTAAAAAGATTTTATTACCTATATGATACATTCAATCACGGGCGAAGCCGTGACGGGCAACAGCTATAGTATATATATATGCGATTTAGGGTTAAAAAACTTGATTTCATGATTTTAACTCAAACCGTTCTCCTGCTATAAATAGTGCACGGGTGGTCTGAATCACCCTGTATATATATGTAATTATTAAAAAACAACCTGTGTACCCTTTAAACATTTTATTTAAATATAAATTAAAATGTTTGTTTTAAATAAATAAAATGTTTAAAGGGTACACAGGTTGTTTTTTAATAATTAAATAATTACATATTTAATTTTAGCCCTACTTTGTGAACTAAAATCTACTATATATATATATATATATAGTTAAAATCATGAAATACCCTAAATCGCATATGGGCTTTCCAGCAAAAATATTTTCATCAATGTCAATATAAAGAGTGTTCCAAAACTGGAGGTCACGGGTTCGAATCGAAAAATTTTCTGAAGTAACCATGCAGAATTGTTTACATACGGTAACTTTAAACATATTAGTGAAAGGAGCATTTTGGTGAAAACAGAATGAATTTATCTTTTTCCGTTTCAAAATGGCGGCCATTTTTGTAAGAAAAATCAACATTTACGGAATACCCTGTACTTCTTGTATTATTTGTCATAAATACCTCCTGATTCAATATACTTATTTGAAATGAGCTGAGCTTTGCAATGATACGTCACAAGACCACATTTATTAAATACCCCCCGTCGCAGCAGACCTGCATACTCAGCGAATTTCCAAATTAGTAATATTAATTTTGACCACATAAAACTGTAAACCAAATAAAATCACATGCTCATAAATAGGGAAATATAAATGTCTATTCTCCTTATGATAAATATAGGGAAAGAGTATGCAGGTATGCTGCCATGGGGAACACTAAAAGTAGGTTTTTATCATGAAAAAAAATTTATTTCGACCATATGAAGCTATTTACTAAGTTTCATCAATATCTGTCCATTGCTAAAGAAGTTTGCCTATTCTCCATATGATTAACATGGGAAAAGAGTATGCAGGTTTGCTGCCATGATAAGCACCAAAATCAAAATTTTTTTACCATAAATGGATGAATCTCAACCAAATGAAGCTGAATTCCAAGGTTCATCGAAAAATATGGGTTAATAAATGAAATAATAACACATCCCAATTCTCCATAAGACTAACATTGGAGCCCCAAAATACAATGTACTGTCTTTAGACTTTTGAATATCTCGGTAACCAATGGAGATAGAGCAAAGCTTCAAAATACTAAATTGTGTGTTTTTTTAAGCTAAATCCAATGGTCAAAATAAAAATTTAAAATTTTAAAAATTACATATGAAAAATGCAAAAAACCCATTTTTGGGGTACAAAACCCCCCAAAACTACCCCTACCGGTAGGTCGATATGTCTGGTTTACGAACTCATCCGAATAAATGTAGGATTACACATCTCTACCAAATTTGGTGTCGATCGGACCATTTTTACGAGAGTTATCGTGTCTAGGGACACATATATATATATATACATATATATATATATATATATATATATAAATTTTAATGACTATTATTTTTGGTCTCTGGGCACCTCAAAACGAAAAAGTAATATGGTCCCGGGCTTAGGTCTTACCATGAGACCTACGGTAATAGCTTATTCCCTATGGGAAATTCGCTAAAAACTAAAATTACCAAAATTTAATTTAGTTACGCTAACACTCTAAGGAACCTAATATAAAGTAGCCATTGTTTAAAAAGCTCATTGAACTTACCTCAAATTTTAATCAATGTATAAATTTGAGTGAAAGCAAGTTGTCTGCATGGACAGCTCTTGATATTATATCATAATTTAAACTACAGTAGTCACTAAAAACTGCTACCCCTGAAAATTTGCCCCCCTCTAGGCCCCGGCCCATGGCCCATGCCTAGATTCAGCCCTGATTGTAATACAATGAGTATTTTTCACTGAACAAACTGTGAAGTTTCATAGTAAGATAACAAGCATGACTCAAACTGTAATAAGTTCTGTGTAAAAAAGATTTTTCTAAAACTTTATAAAGCATCGGTTTTTGCTAAAAAAGACTAAATGTCCCTCACTCAAAGGGAACTCATGGACTCATGGAGTCACTGAAGGTCCTATTAATGTAGTTGGGTCTTAAATATAGTTTAATTTAATTAATTTGCGAGGAAATTAATCCAAAATATACATAAAAATGTCTCTGATTTATTGATCCAACAGTTACTGGCTGCTGTAGCACTCGTCGTGCTCGGAGGTGAAGTTGCGGAACTTTGCGGTGATGTCCAGCAGCTGGGGGAAGGGACAGGAGGAGTTGTGACAGTCAGGGATATGGACTGCCACTGGCTGTAGTTGCGGCGACAGTCCGTCGATGTATAACACTTGCACGTGGTGACTGCCGGCGTCTGGGTCTCGGTGCAACTCATAGATCAGGGCCGAGCCGGGGTTGATCAGTCCATTGATCAAAGACTGGGGGATTCCCAGGACTGCTTGTAGTGAAACGATTGTCATGTCATGTGCAGAGTAGTAGTACATTTTGTAATCTGGTGTCAATGTACTATTTATTTTACCTCCCATTAGATTTTTGATTTCAATCCAAAGTGCACTAGATATTAATCTCACTAGAGTGTCCGTCCCAGCACAGATTGCGATGAATTCTTGAGCAACAAGAAAACTCAAAGGTTCAGGGTACACCGGTTTGGTCCAATCTGGTAAAACGAACCCTTCTATTTCATCAGTTGATAGCGAGTCCCAAACATTATAAAAGTAATGTTCCGCAGAAGCATTCCCGCCACTGTATTTATTGAGGTAGTCTGAAACATTTTTTATAAGATCACCATACTTTTCATTGACTTCTATGCCAGTCTTGACGGTTTCAATCACAAATCGGGGACAAGGATAGTTTGCTATCTGAGAATCATCAGGGGAGTCAGTGAAGATCGGGATGGGCTGCCAGGGTATGTCCTCGTTCCAAATTTGATCGCCTCTTGGAGGATACAGGCCTGCCAGGAAAGACTCTCCACTCACTAGCGTCCTCTCTAAAGCTGTGCTTGTTGCGTAAAATTCATTGCTGGAGTATGTGCTATTCAAAAACCCATTGTACAAAGAGCGGATTTTCTTGCCTAGGTTAAACATTTGGACTTTACCCTGTCTCGTGATCTCACCAAGTTCACAGCTCCAATCGACATCCGCATAAGGATCATCTGGGAAAGTGAACAGTGGACGTCTGTTTCCATGACGGCTGACAACAACAACGAATTTGAGAGATGGAACGGCTCTTGTACCTGGTGTTGAGTCTGAATTGCCATTGGTTGAAGACTGTCTTGTTAACAAAAAATATATAGAGATGGCACCACCAATAAGTAACACTACCACAACCCCAATACACCACCGACCCGCACTACAGGAAGTCATTTTTGATTGTGAATCTCGGAAAATCTGGTTTGTTGTTGTGTTGTATCAGATATCTTGATTTGAGTCCTTCAAAATGTGACATTTGCTAGATATGAATACACTTATAGCGAGATTACACATGTAGACATTAGCCTAATGCATGATTATCAGTCTAATGAATGACTACCACACTTAAAGAACTATCTATTTATTTTTACAGTACTGTGCATAATCATAGAGATCTGTAATATTCTTAGAATGTTGTATAATGCTCTGGATTATATATAAATCCTGCTCAAGCTTGTTCAAAGTGATTGTCTAACATCATAAAAACTTTTAAAGACGGTTTTTTATACTATATAACACTGAAAGCTGTATTTTATCTGTTTATCAGGCAGACTAACAATCTAAATTTATAAAAGAGGGTGTTGGCATATAGTGGGTGACTGGTGGGAACTGGGTGAGTTTGAATTAGTTGTATCATTGGTCTCAAAGTTTAAGTAGGCCTAGTCAAAACAGTATCTTGCTTTTTCATTCAACATTTTTGTTAAAAATTCTAAATTTAGTAAAGAACGACACAGAATCATATCTTTATTAAACATTTAAATATCAGTTGAAATGACACTTTTCTCAGTCAAAATACATTGTTAAGATCAGTTTTCACACGTTCAAAACAACAGGAACGGTAAAAAAAATCAAAAGTCAAACGTTCCTGTAAGCATAAATAATGCTGAAAACATCCTAAATATTATCATAGTGAAACCTGCTGCAATCAGAAGCAGATCGATCTGCATGCAAACTGAAACTTAACCCCGTATTTACTATTCTTACACAACTACTATTCATACATTAAAAACAAAAGAAACCGTCAAAATTAAAAAATGTTGTCTGTTTCTTTTGTTTTGAATGTGTGAAAACTCATGTGTAACGGCATCAATGTGTTTTGGCTTTGAAGAGTGTCATTTAAACTGATCTTTAAAATTTGAATAAAAATTTATGCTTTGTTGTGCTTTTTTATAATAAATTTACAGTTTTTACATAGGTGTTACAAGAAAAAGCAAGATGATATATTGAAAACTTATACATTTAGACTAAAATGGCAAGATATACTCAGTATAACGTTTGACATAACCCAAATATCCCTAACTCTTGTAATAGTGTAACCACTGTTTCAAATTCATCCAGTTTTTACAAGTCACCCTATATAATATGGACTCGGAAACCATTGTTATTATTATTTTATTATTAAACATTATTATTTTTTAAATAAACAATTAAGAAGCGTTTTGAAGCGTTTGTAACCAGAATTGGTTTTAAGTACCTACCAGCTGGTACCTGTGGCATAAAACTAAAGATACAATGGAAAACCAACTGAAACTATTATCTTGGATGAATTTTGAGTAAATAATATGTATAAATAAATTACACACATCTCGCACAAAGAACAGGTAAACCGCTAGTAAACCATATTAATTTGTCATGATAACTGAAGTGGTTCACATGAGGTGTTAATACAGATTAATGATAGTAATCATGTTAATGTCGTTAATGAAAACTCGTTTATTGGTACAGGTAACAATTTAAATTTAATATAAAAGTACAGTGGGAAAACATGAACATAAACAGTGAGGAAATACAATACTGGTACCTAAAAGTAAACAATTCTTTTTATAATAAAATAAATCAGTTGATAGTTAAATTGTATTATTTTAATAAGCTTTGGTGGAATGGGCTAGCCACTACAGTACCCCCCTGCCAGTAATTTGGCCACTAATATCGGACATCCAAACGCACATGACGCCCTGAAAGAGTAGTTTCATAGCAGACAGGATAACAGGTTTTGAATCGGTAGGACAGCTTCGAGGCAAGAGAAGGAGCATTAGTAGAGGAGGTTGTAGAATTCTTGGGCAGGGTTCTAGGATTGCTACAAAGTTCATCTCCAGGTGACAGGAAGTAAGCTGGCTTCAGCCAACTCATTGAAACGGTCACATCAGAACCACCTTTTGGACTGTGAGGGTTTTATACTGGTCCTGCTTAAGACAGGATACGGGCCCGAGTAGGGAGGATCGAGAGACCCCTTGGAGACATCTGTCTAGACAAAAAAATGGGTACATATAGCCAGGTCCTTAAAGACAAAAGGAGTCCAATGTCTGTGTTGTGTTCCACTGACTGGCCAAAGATTGTTGAAGTGCTGACGGAGATCCTTGATGAAGCTTGGAGGATCGAGTTGATAATGTCGGATTTGGCAGGTTTTAAAGATTTCCTAAGCAGTTGAAAATGGCTGTCCATATAGGAGTTCAGCGGAAGATGATTGAAAATCATTGGGCCAAGCAGCAGTAATACCTAACAGAACTATTGGCAACGCGTCAGTCCAACGCCCTGTAGTAGTATGACACCTGATGGCTTAAATAACTGTCAATGAAGACGTGTGTTATCTTTAATACTATGAATGTCGGAAGTGTGTAATATTTGTCTTCCGTCTCCTGCCACACATAGTTTCCAAGGATACACACACACACACACAACTGCACCGGTGTCAACGAGGCACTGTTGCTTGGTGATCTTGTCAGTGACAAAGAGACGGCGAGATGATAGCCCCATTAGTGACTCCCGTGCCATTTCCTGTTCTACTAGTTCGGCAGCTACAGGATTTGGTGCATCTATTGGCTGCATTGCCGAAATGTTGGTGATAACAGTATTCACCATCCCCAGTGTAGCGTGACTGAGATCTTTGTTGAATTCTGACCGGTGAAAGAGAGTGGCTGAAACATCCATTTCTGAAGTCCTCTTTAATGGCCGAGATATCCTGGCAAAGAGTCTAAGTTATTTCCCCCTTCTTAGATGTTATCATGACAAAGTTAGCCATTCCATCACTGGCTCTATTGATAGAAATGGTAGTTTCACCAACCTCATGTTGGGGATTGTTTCGAGCACTGCATCCGCTAGTTCGGCTAATGCGTCAAGTTCAGCAGCGTTTTGAGTAGTTAAGATAGTCTGGGTGAATGCAGGAAGGCGACACAACCACAATATGACTCTAGCATATTATCATGAACTGCAGTGATCGGGCTAGAGCACAGAGATATCTAAGGAACTGAATAGGTTTTCTATCTCCCATCTCTTCACGTTCTATTAGATACTTGGTCATCTGTTCTTGAGATGCTCTCAACTCAACCTTTGAATCAGTTCCATTTGGAGTTTTTTGTACTTCCCAGTTTCAGTGGGTTTAGTAAGGATGTCTCTTTCATAAGCAGCGTATTTTGCGTCCAAATTACCACTCACAATGGAATGGCTGACATCGGTGGTAATGCAGAAGCCTGCAACCTTCAGATTCAAAGACGAGCTCTATTACCACTCAGCTACCCAGCCAATTCCGTAACAAAGCATGATATAAAATCTAACAAATAATAAATATTATAAGATTTTTTAAGGATAGTTATAGTCTACATTTTAATAAGGCAAAGTAGCTTCTGTTGGAAAATTCTGTAATATTATAAAACCAAAATATACAATAAAATGTAATAAAACACAATTCAAACTATATTAACACTCTTTGCGGTAACGAAGAAGCTTGGCAAGTTCATTTTCAAGCAGTCATTGGGGGTTTGGTCAGTGTTTGGATTGTAGCAGAGACTCGTTGTGCAAGATCTTCAGCTACGATCTTGAAGTGACCAATTACTTTTTCCTGAAAAAATGAAACATCTTTCAATTTTAGCTGTTGAAATTTCATTTTTTTTTTTAATAATAATTTAAAGCATTCTCTTGTTTATCAACACACATAATAATAATCAACACATAACCATTAAAATAGGGAAAAACCTTATTTTACCACCCCAAAACCAATCGTTAGATAGCACCAATATTGTTAGTTTGTTAGCAACTGATTAAGCTGTGTGGTAAAGTAGAAATAGTTCACCAGAATAAGTTTAATACCTAGTTATCTGAGATCAAACTAAATACTGATAAAATCAACTGAAAAAATCTTAAAATCCAACTCATGCAAAAATGAGTTAAGACCATTTCATTGGTACTAGTTTAAGTGTTGCTCAAAATCGAGCAATTTTTTTTATAAAATACAAATTTTACTTTTAGCTGTAAATCAATGACATACGACCAACCCAATATTGTGAATCTCTTTAATCACCAAACCTAAACATATTTACATCTTATTAAAATGCTTTAAAATTGCATTGCAGATGTTTAAAATGCTTTATTCAATCCCAAATGTTATTTAAATGGGAAATTTTGAGATTTTAATGGTGAATGGCGCCTTTATTTTCGGTCCGATTCACATCAGTTTTTGGCGGAAACAACTACAGACCAAGCCCTATCCAATGACACCAAAAACTTGAAAATCCGTTGAAAACTGTAGGAGGAGTTCTCAAGACAAAAAAACCCTTAGCGTATTAAATAAGCATAGATATACAGGCAGTGGGGCAGTGCTTAAATTTCAGTTCAGGAGCTTTGAGTTGACTCGGCATTGTGATCCTTTTTTCGAATCATTGAGTTTTAAAGGGTGAGGGATGGATGAAGTATATCACTGTAAATAATTAGTTAGTACCAAGCATTCAGAGGAAAATAATGATGTTGTTAATAAATACAGTACACTCTGTGTAACCTGACATATCGTAAATAAATCAGCTCCTGTGCTTTTCACACATGGATTCCTCTCTTCGATTGCTATTGATACAATAGGAATTTTGAGAATGACAACCTCGCCTTCCATCGCTAGTTTCTGCTTTAACGCTCTACAATTGTCATTAATATACCAATCACACTGTGAAAATGGTGAGAGTATAGTACAGTTCAAGGCAATGACGGGCGTCACATTCTGGAACATGAAAGGGGCAAAACAGCACGGCTGCTAGACGTTGGAGGAGCGCCACTACAGCACCACCGCACCAATGTATATAGGAAGACGAATCATTTGGTGCATAAATCTGTTATGTTCCACTCTCCCAATGCTAAAATACCACAAGTTAAATCCGGTATTGTGTTTGGAGTAAAAACCTGTTTTGTTTCATAATATGTTCATGTTCAGGGTTCTTAGCGGGTTTCCGTATTAAATAACAGAAAGGTTTTTTGCTCTACTGAAGATTGGCAGCGATGATGATTGTATACAATTATTACTTTTTTCTATACATGGTGGTTATTCAAATATTTATTTACGTATGGGTAGTGTAAAAATATTCACTTTACCATAACAAACTTTCATTTCATGGTTACTTCCAGCATAGTTATAATTGGCGTCAGTAGAACCAGCGGCTCAAGGTGAAGGGTAAAGAAATTAATTTAACTTGTTGCTAAATGAGAAAAATAATCTGCTATCTTATTTAATGATTTGACCTTGATCTTCCTATTCTATTGTCGCCCAATTATTTTTCAGTTATTAGAAGGTTTACTATCTCAAAACTACATTTTTGACTTTTAACAGGTTTTTGAACAAAACAATTCAATTGTAATATATGTATTTAATACAAACTAGTATTCCAAGGTCTAAATAAAAAAGTATTAACATAATATTTATCTAATTAAATGGTTATGTATAAGCTACCTTGGCACCTTGCTAACATTGATGAAAACCTATCCCAGCAAATATGTTGAAAATATAGTACGGTAATTAAAATGTCATCAGGAATCTATGCTTTATAGCAGATATCAAAGCTCAGCCATTAAGACCCCTAAAACCAACTTCCATTCTTTAATTTAGTCACATGTGGAGTAAGCTTTTATGAAGCTACAAAATCCAACGTAAACAAAATTCTCGTTAAACAAAACAAAAATATATAAGAATCATAGCCGGTCTACAAAATACTGATACTGACAAACTTGTGCAATTAAAAATTCTCACTGTCTACAGTGATTAATTAATTTTGGTAAAGAACTCTACAATGGCTGCCTATTTTAAACAAATCATCAATTCACCATTTGAAATAAAGTAATTTTAGAAAAAACACAACTTAAAATTTTACACAAATAAATTAATGTATCCAGGGAAAAATCTTTGAATTAGTTACCAAATGAAACTAAACAATAAATTAATAACAACATTTTCAAAATAAACGGTATCAGTTAACTGACACATACTTTCTCCCAACATTATAAAAAAGGTGTTAAAAGCTTCAAACATTAATGTCTTGATGACTCAGTCGGATAGCTACCAGCTGAGCAGCGCTCGTTTGACCCTACGCACGTCTGTAACTTTTAACAACGTACTGCGTTTACCGCTAAACGAAAAATTTAATTTTCTCCGCAACCACTTGACGTAAAGCAATAATTTAAAATACTGGATTATTTAGTTTTTTGAGCTTGATTTAATGGTGATAAGTAAAATTTATTTCGAGACAACAGCTATTTTGAACATCCAAAAAATTGATTTTTGAAACACTTTTTACTCCATAACTTTTGAACGTGAGTTTTCCCGGAGATGCGGGTGGTGTCATTTTATTCACCATTTTAAGCTCAATAAACCACAAAATTTTAATCAAAATCGTTAGAGCCGTTTTTGAGAAATTTTGATTTTTGATGATTTTTGAGGGTTTTTGGGGGTAAAATACCCTTAAAAATCAAAAATTCAAAAAAATGAAAAAAACGCCTGGAATTATCGTGGATTTGGACCTATGTACCAAATTTAATTAAAATCGGACCATTAGGGCATTCTCTAGCTCTGTTTACATCCTGACACACACACACACACACAGACAGACATCACTCCGAAAACCACTTTTTTGGGCTCAGGGGGAACTAAAATGGATAAATCCACCAACAACTCAAATTCGAAAATTTTGACGAAAACAATACTTTCTCCATATACTATGGTATAGAGGGAGAAAGTAAAAGTTACATAATGCATTTTATGTTATTCATTTTTCATCCAATATAACTGATTTAAAAACCCAAAGAATGATAAATTTGGCATACTTTCATTCAAGATTAACCTTTGGAATTGAACTATGGGGAAATTCAGTTGAGAGTAAGCAAATATTTAAATTACAAAAACCAATTATTAGTGTTATGTGCAAAAAACACCCAAGAACCCACTATAAACCATTATTACAACATCTAAATATACTGCCATTGCCTTCTTTATTCATTTTCAAAAGTCTCATGAATATTTTCAATAATAACATAAATATTTAAAATATAAATAATGATCATGAATTTATTACTGGGCATACATATATTAATTTCCATTTCCCGGCTCATAATAAAAGTCTCTTCCAAAATTCTCCATTTTACATGAGTATAAAACTTTTTTATAACTCTGCACGAAATCAGCCTGTTTTTGTTCTCTAAATAGTACAAAAACCGTTTCTTTTTTGTCCTAGGTCTGAACAATCATCTGGAATATTTTTTAGGTCCTAGTACTGAAGCGTCAGCTGTTTTCTAAGTATTATTTGTTATTTTCAATGCAGAATAGTGAAATTCAAAACTTATACTAAAGCATTTTTTGTAAATAACAGAAATGTAAAAGGGGGAAGCTCGATTACACCTCAAATATATGGTCCATCGACCCTATGACCGTCCGGGGTATCCTCCTGGAAAAGAAAACCAATTTGGACCACGAAATGGCCCAGATCCCTTGACCGAACGGCTGGATAAGGAGCGAGCCCCATGGGCGTAAGCCAAATGTAGGCCTAGCCTGACGTAATGTGATAAACAATTCCAGGTTAGAATCCTAAAGAGTAGAGGAGGAAAAAATTGAAATATTACAATTTAAAACGATTTTCATTGTTTCATTGTTATCACCTCATCACCTCTTTCTGGCGGATGAGGCCATGATTCAAAAAAGAAAATTAGTATTAGAATTAAAATTTGAAAAAAAAGAAAATTATCGGACTTATAAACATTGCTTTATGACGAAATGTTGTGTAAGCAATAAAGTATTTGTATTTGATTTTGTTTAATTTTACAACTAAAATCGTACCTGGATAGTCTTGCTAGCATCCTTGAGATGGCCGGCGAGGTTCTCAACCAGGCGGCCTCGCTGAGGTTCATCCAGGGTGTTCTTCCAAAACAACGTCACTTGCCCATAGTTGTCCTGGTTATCGGCATTATACCTGCACACAATACGTGTACACTGATTGTGTCGGATGAAGACTTTATAATATAGTAATGAGAAAATTCAGTTCTTAAATTATGAGTGAAATTTTTAATACCGATACCCTTACAAGAATTCAAAATCTTTTCAATACTCTTCTATCAATAACACTTCAATACTTTCATGATTGTAACAATAAATTCAAAATTTAACTTTTTAATATCCTTTGTTTTGATTCCTCGACCTTGCATACAACCAGTTGGTTGCATTGAAACGTACCATATAAATTTTTTGAATTAACCTAACCTAACCAGCAACTGACCTGGCAACGTCGCCGGTGACCGTCCACTTGCTGTTGGCGGCCTGTGGACAGGTCTTGAGTGACTCAGAGCTGGGGGTGGTCGGGTAGTAGTTGGGAGTTCCGCCCTGGTTGCTGTAGCACATCTTGCCGTCACGCTGGTTGTTGGCCACTGTCACCATGAACGGAGCGTTGACTGGCAGCTGGAGGTAGTTCACGCCCAGGCGGTAGCGATGCGCGTCGGGGTAGGCGAACAGACGAGCCTGCGGTGGGCAGTCATTTTATTGTATACAGGATGAGGCAATAAAAACGGTACGTTTTTGCAAATAACCAATGATGTATTAATAAAAATACAGTAGTTTTTTAAATATATAAAAGGAAATTTTTACCATAAAAAGATTCATTATAAAATGTATTAGTAAGGTAGCTTTTTTATTTTTGGAGTTTTTTTTGTAACATGGAGATATTCCATGACAACCCATGCACCAGGTTAAACAGCTTCTGACTCCTATCTTTGAGGTTGGCCTCAGCCTCAGCAGAGAAGGCTCCAATGGGCCAATTTTGATTAAATTTTGTTTATGAGTCCAAATCCATAATAATTCCAAGATATTTTTTATTTTTAGCGAATTTCCCTATAGGGAATACGCTATTACGGTAGTAGTCACGGTAAGACCTAGGCCCGAGACCATGATACTTTTTCGTTTTGAGGTCCCTAGAAGCCAAAAACACCGTTCGTTCAAATTGATATATATGTATATATATATATATATATATATATATATATATATATATATATATATATATATATATATATATATATATATGTATGTGTCCGTGAACACGATAATTTTTGAACGGAACCTCCGATTTTGATGAAATTTGGTACAGGGGTGTAAGCCAGCATCTACAAGATTGAGTTCGCGAACCAGAATGATCGGACCATGGGAACGGGTTTTTATGGGGTTTCAAATGGGTAAAAAATGGGTTTTTGGCCCTTTTTACTTTTATTTATAAAATTCAACATTTTTAACTTAAACCATTTAAAAGAGCTTAAAAAACAAACAATCTAGTATCTTGAATTTTTTACCTAGCTTAAATGGTTATGGAGTAAATCCATAACCATCTGATATCGTTTATTTAGTTGTTTATTGACATAAGTTTATATAGTGCAGTTAGTGCAATGATACATAATTTTCAAGATATTTCAATGTTTTTGGTTAAAAAAAAATGTACTAGCATAAAAACGTCTTAGACTCTCATTTTAGGTACTTACTTTTCCATCATAAATTATTAGTTTTGGCATAAACTATCTTTTGGCATAAACGATCTTTTACTTTTCCATAAAGTTTACAATATGGTGGAGATTTTGAAAATGTATGAAAAACTAAAATTAACTTAATTACGTGATAACTGATATTTAATGATGGAATATTATTTTTAAATGAGGTTACAAGACATTTTCATACTTAAAAAGTGTTGTTTAACTTAACTCCAATCCAGGATCCACTCCACTCCGATTCAGGATCACCATCCAAAAATCGCGATCTGTATTGGCCGTGTAAGATCTGCCAATATCTCCTAAACCTTGTATTAGTTATACAAGTAATATGGAAAGTTGTCTTAAATTATAATATAACTTAAATAACTCAAAAATGCTATAACAAGTGGGGGTTTCTACTTAAATGAATTCTCTAAAGTTTTGGGGTAGACAGTTATAATATAGTGGTACACCCAGTATATTAGAGTTGTAGGTTTGTATCGTAACTCACCTGCAGCATCTTGTCAGGGCTGGGCTCAATCCCGGGCACCATGTGGGAGGGACTGAACGCCGCCTGCTCCACTTCCGCGAAGTAGTTGGTAGGATTCCGATCCAGAACCAGCTTCCCGATCTCGTACAACGGGTAATCAGACTCAGGCCAAACCTGTGTGGTCACAAGTGCATTGGGATTAAAACCTCTTGAAGACTTTGCATGTAGTTTTCCTGATCCAAAAACACAGTGCGAAGTTTGCAAGGTTAAGTGAGTTACACGTTGAAATGGCATGGCATGAAGGAGCTTTATTCAGTTACATTAAACCATGTAAGTTTATAAATAATGCAGTTTCTGAATGATGTCAAGCAAATTTGTAGCTTTTTCCAGGTACCATAACACTTTGAGAGTGTCAGGAAAATGTGGCTTTTGAGTAAGTTCAGTGGAATTCAAATTTTAGTAATAGTAAATCAATACTTTACTGGAAAAATCACCAAGTATTTAAATTCCTTCTTAGGTTTGAAAGAGTTAAAAAAAACTGGTCATAAAAATGGGAAGGCCACTAAAAGAAAATAAAGATTTATAATATTTTGATAGAATTGTTAGGAAAAACTCAAAATAAACACTCAAAACTAAAACCAGTGACAAATAACTTGCCACCTTTCACCCAGTACCTTTGTGACATCAAATGGGTTCCAGGGGAATTTCGGGGCTTGCTCGAAGGTCATGAGTTGGTAGTACATGGTCCACGAAGGGAATTGTTTGTTTTCAATGGCGTAGTAGAGGTCTCGTGTGGAATAGTCAGGGTCTGTTGCACACAAGTTTTGCGCTACCTTGGCGTCAAGATTCTTCACTCCTTGGTTTGTCTGTAAAGATTAGGAATATGTTTATGATGAGATAACATAATTAAGGTACGCCTTAAATGGTGCGTAATTTTCTGCATCTTAGGTGTATTTTGTTTTTGACAGCAACAGATCATTAAATAAATTTCATTTTTAATAAACTGTTAAATAATTTTTTTGTGTATTTTGGTCACTCCAGATTTTCCAAAACTTGAACTAGCTGTCTGACATATCAGTAAGGATAATAGAGAACTACTGTAATTCCACCAAAGGAAATAAATGAAAACATTCCAATTTCCACTTATGTTTGAAAAGTTTAGGTATTTCACTTTATACTCTTAGAGGCAGTTCGAGAGCTCCCTACTAGGTAGTCTGAGGGCTGGTCCCTTCCTCTAGGGCTGGTTTATGTAGTCACACCAGTTAAAAATTGGGTTCAATAGCTTGCACATAACTTCTTCCACTCAAGTTTATCCTTGTTTGAGCGCAACTGTACTAATGGTTGAAGAGCAGGGAATTCGTGTTGGAAGACTAACAATAGAAAGCTCGACCCCTGCAGCTTTCTTCCT
This sequence comes from Neoaliturus tenellus, assembly GCA_030545055.2. Taxonomy (NCBI): domain Eukaryota; kingdom Metazoa; phylum Arthropoda; class Insecta; order Hemiptera; family Cicadellidae; genus Neoaliturus; species Neoaliturus tenellus. The sequence goes on from CM061531.1 coordinate 265,210,569, forward strand.
TTTCCTAACCTTTACTGTCCTTATACACTTTTTCTAACCTTATCCTTATTTCTTGTATTATACAGTAGTTACTGATAATAAACAAGTGATGAAATTTTTTAGCTGTTGTGGAAGTAATTGGTGGATCTTACACGGTCAATACGGATCGCGATATTTGGTTCGTGATCCTGGATCACGATACGGATTGAGTGTGTAAAGTCAAATATTGATGCATGATTCATGGATCACTCATCAATATTTGACTTTACCTCCTCAATTAGTATCGTGATCCAGGATCACGATCCAACATCGCAATCTTTATTGACCATGTAAGATCCGCCATTGAATTAGGATATTATTTTTTCCTTGAATGTAATTTTATTCAAATTATTACAAACCTTGAAAATTAACGATGGCATAAACATACAGTATTACCTAATTTGTTGGCATTAATATTTTTCAGATAGCAATAAAAATACTTGAATAATATAAATAAAGTTGAATTTAAACAAATAATTTGTGAGAGCTATTATGTTTTGGAATGTCATTATGAAGTTAAATATAGTATTATTATTTATTCACTGATGAATAACAAGCATGAATTTGTAATAATCTAGTTGTGCATGCTCCAGTTAGACCTGTCCCCTAGAAGGTTAAAGTTGCCGCTGAAAATCGCTCAATTTTTGCTCGAGATTATTATATTTGTGCTACAACTTGGACTCTCAAATCCGTGAAGTTTATCTTTTACGCCCAGAGGACCCTGTCTCTCAAACCCAAATAGTAAGGCGGCATTGTATTCCTCCCATATTTTCTCGCAGTTATCTTTACAACCCAGTACGAGTGAGCCCTACAGTGGCTCTTGAATCCGATTTATAAGCTGTTGCGCAAAATCAGGTTATATCTATTAGGCTAATCTGTAGTTCTCAAACTGCCTCTTAGAGCTTTCTTTACTTACAGATTTAATTATTAAGAAATAACAAAAGTAGAACTACTTTATTTTTATTACCTATTATGCAGAAACACTACTTTTTAAAATATTTTATTTAATCTTGTAGGGAAATTCTTTTTCACCATACAAAACAAAAAGTTACCCTGAAGTGGAACTTGACGTAGAAAGGTTTCCTGTCCTTGTTGTAGACTTTGAACGTGTGTGAGCCATAGAGGTTCATGTGCCTGACGCCGTCGGGGGTCCCAGCGTCAGAGAACATGTACAGCATCTGGTGAATCGTCTCTGGCCGGTTTGCCACAAAGTCCCAGAACATGTTTGGGTCCTGGAAGCATAATTTTATAATTAACCAAGGTTTTAGTTTTACAAAATAATTTTTAAACCAAACCATAACGGTTCCAAACATAACTTGAGTTATCCTGAAAACCTGTGGTATAAGTCTCACCACATACACTTAATATAATGAATGAATTTGCTCCACTGTTCATTTTAAAGTAGTGGATAATCAGCTGTTCCATAGATATTCACTTTTATATAAGCGATGTTTTTGGGAAAGTACCACACCACTCCACCCCTCACCCACCCCAGCTGTTTATTTGGACATTCGTCAATTCATGTGGCGAATCTTATAACTGAAGAAAGCTTCAAAATAAAGTCATTTTTATTTATTTATACATACAGTACAATTTTTTTTTAATAGTATCAAAACTTTATCAAGAAAATTTTTTTCAAAAAAGAAGTAAACTACAAGATTTGCTGTAGGTTTATTTTGGTTTTGGAAATACATCAGGGCTTCTTTGCTAGTTCCCATGTTATTTTTATGGACACAGGTTTCATAAGACAGGTGATTACTCATCAAACCACATCAACCACTTCATCATGAGGTGAGGGAGCAGAGCAAAAGAGATTGCTCACTGTCAGTTAAATAAGTACTTCTACGCAAACAAAGCCATAGATATGGCTAGTTTTAAATAATTTTAGGATACACTTCATTAAAAAACAATTTCAAACCATTCTTACATTATAAATTTTGAAATTCAGGAACTATTGTTATAATTTATAGTTTAAATAAAATATATCAAAAGATAAAAATTATGTCTATGTGATAGAACTAGACACTCCAACAACTGTAACCCTCAATTAAATACAAGTGTATTTTACTTTCTTTTGCTTATACTTTTTAACATAGATAAAAATAACAACATTTTCATCTCCTTTTCTTCAACCACAACGACCTGCCACAAAACAGCACCCAAATCAACTAATAATTTATAAAATAACCAACACTTACGTGCAGATGTGTGGCTGGGTGTCGTTTCTGCGAGTGAGCAAAGCTCGGGAACAGTATGGGATCTCGGATGAAGAAGATCGGGGTGTTGTTTCCAACAAGGTCCCAGTTGCCGTCATCGGTGTAGAACTTTATAGCGACTCCTCTGGGATCTCTGGATGATACAAAAATAACTTCCTCATTAATTACAGAGCAGCTGATTTACTCTGAACTTTAGATTTAGGTTTTAAATCTGACTACCACTAATAGCCAGAGCTTTTTCTCACAGTTTTTCGTACTTTCCAGAACGTTTCCCCAAACTTAAACCTCCATCCTTGACTCTGACTTGTAGTCATTGAAACTCGGTCACCCGGACTGATGAGGCAATGTCTTGAAAAAATCATTGTGGTCAGAAAATATTATGTATTATTTAGGGATACCGTACAATGTTTAAGATTATTAAATTTTAAAATAAATAATCGAGATAATGGAAATTGGATGAAGTTCACCAACCTGACAGTGTCACAAGATCCAGACTCTTGTCCCACAGTAGAAATCCTAACAAACACATTTGTCCTCTTGCCAACTGTTTCAAAAAGGGATGCCATACAGTAGTTGGAAAAGGCCGCACTGGTCACTTCGAAGTATCCAAAGGCTCCTGCAAAGATTAACATGTTAGTCACTAGTAAATATTAATTAAGATTAACACTCTTTACTACGGGACAAGTTTTTATGTCATGTTCATAAGCTTCTTTAAAATATTAATTTACTTTTCATCCATTGTGACACGTCATAAATTCACACTTTATGTATATTTTATATAGAGTTTTTGCAACATGTTTAATGTTATTTTTAATTGGAAAATTTATGAGTACAGTAGAACCTCGATAGTTCGACACTTTGTGGACTTAGAGAGTGTCAAACTTTCGAATTGTCGAACTATATATAGGGAGTATATTAGAAATTTTGATATATACAGTAGAAGCCGTCTAGTGCGGCCTCGGATGGTTTGGCCGCTGGATAATCCAGCCGAGGTCTTTGGAAATAAAATTTTCAACCACAGGTTATTCCCACAGATAAAAAAGACACCAGACAACTTTTTCCATGTTATCTCACTCAGAGGCGGATTTGGAAATTTGCCGCCCCTGGGCTATTCAAAAAAGTGCCGCCCCTCCCCCCGCCATAATTTCCTAATTTGTATCCACAATTTAATTGTTGCCCCGATTCCTATGCTATTTCGGCGGGAGAGGACATAAAAAGCTGAAAATAGTGATTATACGGAACTTAAAATTTAAAAACTTGAAATCAAAGATTTTGTGTTGCGATGCAAGAGCTACTAAAGTGTGGCTCAAAGCATGGCTATTAGTGTTTGACTGGTTCTTTGACCAATCCGATACACAATAACAAGTGCCGTTGCGAACAGTCGAAAACAGTCTTTGTGCGCGTGCGTATTTCACGGCCGGTGGAATAGGGTGGAATGCTGTGACCTTCGTTCCCAGTCCCAGTAGATTTTTTGAGGTTTGTTAGTTTAACACACGTCTGAGTGTAGCAATTGGCATAGTGATTTTAATTTTATTATAGATACAAAACCATATTATAGGCATACTACAGTATTTAAATGAAGTGCTAGATAAAGTGCGATAGCTAAATTACGGCTATTTATTTGTTCTCGTGTTAAAGTTTGAAGTAACAATAGTGTCAATAGCAGTATCAATTATCACTGCCACATAACCTGACATAACCTCAAATCACCCATCCCGAATGCACTGAGCTCGGTGGCGGATGTATGGGTTGGGGGAGAAAGAGGGGGCGACGAGGTGGCCGATGGTTCCTTTGCGCCGACGCGTGGATCGCTACCGTAACAAATCAACGTAGTGCTGAGTTCTCCCAGCTCCTCGTTAAAGCTCTTTAATGACCCCTTGCGCTAAGATATTATGATCTCGCTTAGAAAATAGTCACTCTCGGTTCTCAATTTTTTCTGTACAATGCTTCCAAAAAATTTCCGCCTCCAATATTGAGTTTTTTTTTTTTTTAATTTGAAGCCTAAAAAATGAGGTTATTCAAAATTTGCCGCCCCCGAATTCTGCCGCCCTGGGCTATAGCCCATTTAGCCCATATGTAAATACACCCCTGATCTCACTAAAATATATCAGTTAAATTGCCGGTTTCCGGACTTATTTGCTTTTCGGATGCCTTCTAAAACATTGTGTCCCCCTTCCCACTACTTAGGAACAGACACATACATTGTTTTTATTGCTACTTAAAGGAGCATATTTACCTAAAAATACGCCACAGATTAGGCTACATCTATGTCTCAAATATACCGAATATCTCCAAATATATCAAGTCCCAAATATTTTATGATCTGTGTATTCTCTAATTGAATATTTATTTAAACCAGGAATCTTAACACAAATGACCAAAAAGTAACTTCACAGGAGCAGCTAGAACAGCGGACAGGCAAATAAGCAGTGTAGACGCAACTGTCAGTCCAATAATAATGTTGGTTTTGTCACAAGCTAAAAAACATAGTTCCAACGACTTTAAATTGAAGTTAATTTTTGAATTAAAGAAAATTGAGTTCAATTTAAAAAATTAATAAATTTACGTAAGCCTGAACATTTCTGTGCAAGTAAACTTAAAACTTACCAAAAAATATGAAATATTACTCTAATCCTAGCAAATAATATGCATCACTTGACAAAGCTAAAGAATTGGTAACAGCGCGGCGCCGCCATGAGGGGGTATTTGTATTTAACCTTGCCTAAAGCCACCCCTACCCTCAAAAGTCCTGATAAATACTTTAAAAAAGATGGCTTTACATGAACAATGAAACTACCCCAGCTTGGCAACTGGAACTGAGCTGCTAACAATTATCAATAGTACAAATTTGATGAATAAAGTGGGTTTGAATTTAGTTGTAAGTGTAGAAGTGACATAAGTATATGCTTCTGTACAAAATAGATGTAATCTAAAGTATTCTCTGTGGGGTTTAGCATTCTCTTAAACTCATCCGTCACCTGCTCCCTTGGCATGCATCACCCTCTCTGGGATTCTCTCGCGGTTGAAGTGTGCAAGTTCATCCAGGAGAACAAAATCCTGAAGGACCAGAGGTCCCACGGTGCCGACCGACATGGACGTCAGCTTGTCATCCACTGGGGCTCCATTGCTGGTCGTCATCAGAGGAAACGTCTGCACAGAATCAGAATCGGAATCAGTACGGTAAATTATTTGTATAGCACTGCAGTGCACTCAATTACCCCCACTAATGTGCAGACGACCAGTTAAAATTTCGTAGGATCTGGATAAAGTGAAGTTGGGATTAAGAGATCATTACTGTTTTCCAGCTCTACACTTACATACATTCCATATATTTATTTTTTAATTAAACATTACCTTTCATTTGATAAAAGCATGGAAAATTAATTGTAGGTGTTCAAAACTGTGGGTTTCATACTTTCATACTTTTGGGCAGAGATTTCAATAGAAAACTATTCACACTACCCTCTGTATGGGGAGTAGCTTACAATCCATATTTTTGCCGGACTTACTTTGTAACACGCAGTAGTATTTCCTCTGTGACCATCAAGTGGACTCTGAAATTAAAAGACTTATGTAAGAAATCAAGTTCCATAATACATCACCTCAATTTTAATCTGATAATATAAACAGTTTTTCTGAACAAATATGTACACTTTGATATTCAGGATATTAAAAGGAGAAGCATTTGAAAATGTTTTGGAGAATCCTAGTTATCAAATTCCTTATAATATTAATCATTTGGTTAGGGTATAGAGCTTTAACTAAACATAAACACTAAGTACTTTTTATGTATGAGACATATTTGTTAAAACAACCTTTAATGTCTTCTCGACAGTAGAATAATAGTATAGCTAAAAAAAGCAATACAATGCATCGCTCTCCTCATCATTCATTCAAGTTCACCTTCCAGAAGTTCCTGTGTAGTGTACCTTGTGCCAAAATTTATAAATTGGCTAAGAGAGTTATTACCTATTTGAAAATTGTTCCAACTATTTTTAAGCAGATTTGTATAAAAGCCAAATTTTTAATGATAAAGTAGAGTTTTATAATTATTTAATTGATTTGATATAGTATACTCTTAGCTGGAAAATATTTCATGCTCTTAAAAGAGGAACGGAAAGTTTATTTTTTGTGCCACTTTTAGGAAAGTGTAAAATATAGAGGCTTAAAACTACTATTATTTTAATTTTAATCATTTACCAGAGATGCCAAAACACTAAGTGCTAGAAAAATATAGGCTGAGACTCCCATATTTAGAGTGGCTTTCCTTGAACTTAATGGGTTACACACACTGCAGTCAAATGTATATCTTCTTCCAGAAAACACACTTGGTGTTAAGACTATTGAACAGTTTTGATTACTCCTCTTGTTCTGTAACAATAAAAGGCTAATGAGTATTTTGAAGGTAACAATTGTCTGTAAAGTGGGGAGACTCCCAACCAATAGTATCGCGAGTGTATGAGAAGATAAGGTGCATAGAATTAACCAAGTGGATGCATTACAGTTGCACTGTTGTCATTGACGGTAACGTAACTTAAAACTAGACTGTGTGCTAAAAATCTCTAGATTTGTAAATCTTGATTGAATTATAATGTTCTCTAATCAAATCACAGCACATGTGAATTTTTATACAATAAATGCTAACGAATGTCAGTTTATTACATGGCATGTTGCATAAAGATTGTAAATATAAAAGAGATCATGGCAAATTCTTCAAAGCCAAATAGGATCCATTTAAGCTTTTTATGTTTGATTGAACTGCTTGAATACAAATGATAATAATCAATCAAAGAAATCCTTGTTTTCGCCATAGAGAGTACAACACAAATTAATATTTTCTTATAAACAGAAAATTAGTTATAATATTTCATTTAATTTTAAGGATTTTATAAGAGTTTATAAGAAAAATTATCTTATATCTTTGTTAGAAATTATTTCCCTTATTCTGACCCAAAAGGCTGTCTATGAAAGTAGATAAATTAGATAAATGCACTATAGAAACTAGCTAATTCGGCTAGCCTGACAGATAGCGACTTTTACTTTGGTTCAAGAGGTGACGGGTTCAAATTCCGGGATGGCCACAAAAATTTGACCGATTTCTGTAAGACGTTTAAGTGTATATATTTGAAATATCAAGTACAATTTTCAGTGGTGTTGATATGAAGCAAAATAATCCCAAATAATTGGGACTAGACTTGTCCCTGGTTCAAATTACCCAATGTTCAGATTAACCGAACAACTGTGTCAGAGCGAGGGAAATACATTACAATTAGGCTTGCCATACATCTCGGTTTGACTGGGACAGTCTAATTATTTAATTTTAATTTTGATTTATTATTTATTTTGATTCAAGATGAAGGTGTAGGACCCTATCTTTTTGATCATGTGCTAAAATAATAAGCTAACAAAAAATATAGAACTGGTTTTATCTTATTAGTCATTTTTATACACAATCCGAAACATTTTAACTTTTCCACACTAAAATAAAATATTGTGTAAAGTATAAGCTACAATTTTTATCTAAAACATTTTAAATTTATTCTTAAATTTTACATAATTGAGACCACGGAATCGTTTTCCATTTACACCTGTTTGGGGGTTGTGGCGAGGGGGGGGGGAGTGGGGGTTAAGTTTCATACTGGGTGTCCCGGTTTGCTCCTGTAAAATTATGGCAAGCCTAATTACAATACATGTTGTTTACTTGATATTTTACAGGACAATCCAACAAAATACATAAAGAACATCTCTCCACTTTTTAAAACATCATCAATAAAAATTATAAGCAAAAGACAATATTAAGAAATCAACTAGAATAAGTTCGAGTCACATTTAAATAATAGTGTTCTATTATCTTAAACGGAGTATAACACAGTTTTTGTTGAAGTCTTATTTTATTCATGAAAATTAGCCAAATATTTAGCCATTTTGTTTTTGTACCAACAAGCAGTATAAATTCTAGCCGTTTATTTGTAGTTTGATCATATGGTCTTGTCGCTGGAATAAATTACAGTGACCGCTACCGCTACTGGATGTCCCACCAGGTTTTCTGGCACCCTAGGCAAATTGTGGATAGGCGCCCTCCTTATTTATTACAGCTTGTTATAAAAAAAAAAAAATGATTTAGCAGGTCCGCTCAATTTTTGGAAGATGGCACCTCTCGGGCCTCGGTGCCCTTAGCGGTCACCTTAGTTCATCTATATGGTAGATCCGGCCCTAACAACAAGATAATTAGTAGTTTTGGGACAGGGTGAGCTCAATCCCAAGAGCTATGGTGCCATTGACAATTCACTGTGGTACTAACAGAGTAACTTCTATCACACCAAAAGACAACACTGATTGATACTGATTAAAACTAGTGAAATAAAACTGAAATTTTATACGGTATAAACATTATGATTTCTTTGGCAGTCTGACACTCCGAAGCCAAGTTTTTTCTTTAGAAACATGAATTGTTCATTTCCGTTTCTTTAAGTTACATTAACTTTTACTGAACAAACAAAATTTGTTATATCCAATTGGTGGTTCGGGTTATCCGGTAAATTGGAATAATGGAACATAAATTTCCAGGGTTCTATAGTGCAGTCTATCCATAATTATGTGCTTCGAATGCATGGACTATGGGCACCGTTACTGCGAGTGCATGGGAATAAATTTGCTGGTCCCCTCTTTGGTCTGTAAATGCGGAGAAGCAGGACACGATTATATATTAAGTGTCAAACTTGGTCACTGTTTCCTGTAATGTGATAAACGATTCCGGGAAAATATATAAACCCTGAAACAGGTGTGAATTAGGTGTAAATGTCTCAGGTGAGTCCCACACAACATCCGTAAAAAGGATTCCTACATCCTTCTGCAAAAACGTAAGACTATTTTTAAAAGTCTTATATGATAATTCATTATTCAAAATTCAAAAGCCATTATTCAAAAGCTGTATTATTATTATTATTTTTAAATCAAACGCAGGATTGCAGACAAAAAGGAATCAATAAAGGAAGGGCTGTTTCAATCCTTTGATGTTGCAAAATGCCGCCCTAGTGAAAATGTCAGTGAAGAGTTTTAATGATATCAATTGTCATCAGTTGACTTTTGGATGATATCACCTAATATCAGTTGACACCTCAGTAATATCAGCTGATGTCAGTTGACACCTCTTGACTAATGGTTGATGTCACCTGATATCAAGTGAATTGTTTAAATGATATCAGCTGACATTTCTGAAGGTTCACTGATATCATCTGATGGCAAGTGAACTGTTTAGGTGATCTCAGCTGATGTTACTAAAGTTCACTGGTACCACCTGGTGTCATCCAATTGTGTTTAATGATATCAGTTGCCATCATAATCAAAACTGTGGGAGGGGGTATTTTATGGGAACCAATAAATATCTCTGAACTTCTGTCGTACCCTAAAGTAACAATTTAGTTTAGAAAATAAATATAAGAATTTGGTAAAAATATTAATCGGATAACAATGTTTAAGTTCAGCATTGATACATAAAAATAAGTATTTTAAAAATAAATATACAAAATCCTGGTATAGTTTTTAATTTACTAAAAGTGGTAATTTTAAATCATTTTAATAGAAACAAATTATTTATTTTGGAAAAGAATAATTTGTTTAGCAAAAAAATTCCAAACAGCACTATAATTTCCCTTCCTTGTACCTACTTAAAGGGTTTTTAAACATGTATTCATACACGGCCAGTTTAAAAATCATCCAATAATTTTGTGCTATTTTCTTAGTTCAAAAATTCAAAAGTTTGGCACCAGCAGTCAACGGCTTTTTATTTCTTTGCTATGCTGTTTGATTGGTTCAGCCGATACAGGTGGCGCTAACGGCTAACAGTGGCACTGGAAGCAATTGGAAGCAGAAGCCAAACGTGATATATTTTTAGTGCGGACTCGGTATCTGATATGAATTGGACTAATTAAAAAAATAATTACGGAATAAGTGTAAATGTTATTTATGATATGTTTTAATTATTTTTTATTAAAAAATCTTTAAAAAAATAGTTTGTTAATTTCTAAGCTGACCAGTTTTTTTTATTTATTAAATTATTTGTAATTTGTTTTTATCATACATTTTTGTGGGATTGAAAAATAAACTCTGAAGTGTAAGATTGTGGGTAAAAATAATTTATTTAGGCTATCAATAATTACTAGTACATTGTTTAGTTTAAAGTGTTGTTTTTATAATATGTGGTCACTTTCGTCTGATGTTTTTTTTGTGTTATGAAAAGCCACCAAACGATTTTAATTTTGATTAATGTTTGATTTTTTTATCTCTATTGATCATTTACAGTAGTGGGGAGGGGGGCAAAATACCAACCCGCGCACTGCTGGCGCCAACATTTTGAATTTGAATAAGCAAATAGCACAAAATTATTGAATGATTTTTAAACTGGCCGTGTTTAAATACATGTTTCAAAACCTTTTAAGTACAAGGAAGGGAAATTATAGTGCTGATTGGAATATTTTTTTGCTAAACAAATTATACCAGTGAGAGTCAAGTGGTTTTGGGTGGGCGAAATACTATCCAATACCAGTTGATACCAGTGAGGGTCAAGTGGTTTTGGTTGGGCGAAATACTACCCAATACCAGTTGATATCAGTGAGGGTCAGGTGGTTTTGGGTGGGCGAAATACTACCCACTACCAGTTGATGTCAGTGAGGGTCAGGTTGTTTTGGGTGGGCAAAATACTACCCAACACCAGTTGATGTCAGCTGATATCAGTTGATGTGTAGACCAGTGAAGGTCAGCTGATGTTCGCTGAGATCAGGTGGGCGAAATACTACCTAATGTCAGCTGACCTTCACTGATATTTTCACTAGGGCGCTTTTAAATCAGGCCGTTGAAGTAATCAATCTAATGTTCATAAGAGAGTAACGAGAAACATGCTCCTTCTGCTTTTGTGTCATCAGCCTTGTGACGTATTGGATATAAAAATACCTCGTTTTACCCGCTAATGAGATAGCCCTTGTCTATTGCATTACAACAGTTTTAACCCGTCCTGGTCAATAGTCATATAACCAACTAGTATCTATAGTCAATTAAATCCAACTTGTCATATTTACTCTATAATTAATTAGTTCACTCAAAAAATAGATGACGGCAGCACTGCTTTTGGAGGGAAAGTTGAATAGCTTGTAAGCTTGAGCTTCTGCTTCTCGCACTTGTCAGTGTCAAGTCTCCAGTAAAGAGATTTAGATAACCTCGATTCTTATAAAAAAAAATCAACAATCGTACTTTTGTTTTGAAAATATTTAAATCTAAAATAGTTTTTGGATATTACCAACAATTTCTGAAGTGGTTGATTGGTTAGACCTCATTTAATCTTTTTATTTCGCTTGTACTTGAAGACTAATGTTGGTTTACAATCAAAATGGTAAGGTTTTAGTTTTATGAATAAACTTAATGGTCCATTATACATTATATCAATGCAATAGGTTTAAAGTAAAATAAAGAAATATAATTCAATTGCTATTAACAATTAGTTGCCTATCATCAAACCTCACTTAGGCCTTACTAATTGGCCATGCAGCCAAGGCTGTTGTAATCCTGCATTATTTTTATGATAAGTTTTTTTTTAAGAAGATTGAAACTACATGCATTGTGTTAAATTGTTAAGTTAATCCTATCCTACTAGTTTAGGCCATCCTACTGTTTTAGGAATACAGCACCATCCAGGGAAAGCCAATCAGACCTGAAATTCTTTTGACCTACACCGTTAAACATATTATGAGCAATTCACTGCCTAACAGTGACACATATGATGGTTTCTATTTTGGTTCTACTGGGATTATGATTGTTATGCTGATGCTGATGAATGTAGGCTACATTGCCAATTAGGCCTACATTTTAAGTTACACATGTTAGGTATGCCTTGCTAGCCCAACAGTTAAATTAGCATATTGGACTTATCTGTTCAAACATTCAAGGGATCACAAGATTCAATCCCTACAAAACATGATTTCTTATTTGGCGTAGGCCTACTAAAATTTGACAATCCGGAACAATAGTCGCGAATCCAAAGCCAGGTCCATTTTCAGGAAAAAAAAATTTTGTTCAATGTGTATTTTCAAAATGGCAGCCTTTTAAAATGTTTAAACTCAAATATCTCAAAAACGGTAAATTTCCCCACACAAGTTGAGGTGTTTGGATAATTTCCTGGGAAGCGTTTGATTCATGAGGCTTACAAAGTGCTGGACAAATTTTAATGCAAAGCTATAGTACGGTAGTCTGAAGCAAGTTTTGCACAATTTATGATTTACTCTCTGATTTTTCTATTGGTTGGACTATTAATGTAACAGAGTTCATGGTAGTCCTCAAAGTCAAAGTCAAATCATTTATTTGCCGTTGATCTTTCAAAAGAAATGAGCATTGTCATACAGAGAATACATCAATATTGAAATACTTAAATAGGGCCTACTTATACTAATATTGCACAGTTTAGAATTTATCTTAAAATACTGTATTCACATTACTGTTTATAAATTCAGAGATAGAATAAAATGGTTTGTGTAAAAGCCATGTTGTTACCTTATTTTTTAAATTGGTAAGTGTAGTGTCCCGGGCTGACTCACTGAGTTTATTGAAAAAATGTATGCAATCTACTTTGTGTGATGTTCTCCCACATAGCAAAAAAAGCTTGATTCGAACTTGATTCAAGCTTGATTTTTGAGGCTTCGAAGAGGCCAAGAGTGTCGAAGTATTTAAATGTCGAACTATAAGGAGTATATGGGATATGTTAACATAGAGAGAATAAAAATCATGAGTTGAATTTATGAAACACTAAATTTGATTGAAATCATAGCTTAACTGAACTAGAACATAACTAACATTCAAATCATTCGTCACTTTTGTTTACATTTTCACCTTTGTCACTCTCCAATATGGACACTATCGGTCGTTTCTGACATGTTAGGGTGTCACGAACTGTGTCGAACTATAAGGAGTGTTTTAACTATCGAGAGTCGAACTATCGAGGTTCTACTGTATTTCATGCAGATCGTCTAAATTTTTCCCACAAGTGAAAAGAGATGTGTCGTCAGCGTAAACTACAGTTCCAACACTGACATTTTTAGGCAAGTCATTTATAGCAATTATGAAGCAAAAAGGCCCCAACACCAAGCCTTGCAGGACGCCCAATACACCATTCTGAACTGAAGAAGATTCTCCTTTTATAAATACATACTGTTTTCTATTCGAAAGATACGAAGAGAGGAGCTTACAAGATTGTTCTGAAATCCCGTAAAACTTAAGTTTCTCCTGTACAATGTGAAATGGGACACAATCGAAAGCTTTACTCAAGTCAAGTAATGAGAGTGCAACAGATTCTTTTTTCTCGGTTGCATCCAAGGAACAGATTTACAATCTCCATTACTGCTGATGTTGTTGATTTCAATGGACGAAAACCAAATTGTGACTCAGAAAGAGAATTATAACTGCTAAAGTAACTGGAAAGTTGTTTATGAATCAGAGACTCAAAAACCTTGGAAAAATCTAAACGATTGAAATGGGGTGATAGTTTTCAGGAAGTGACTTGTTACCCTTCTTATGAACGGGAATAACCTTAGAAATATTTAGAAGGTCAGGAAAATAGCCATGTTGCATGCATCCACTAAAATAAAGGCCAGGAGTCTACTGATTATACTGTTTGAGATGTTATTACAGAGCCAGTAGCAATTCATGCTTCTGGAGAAGTTTGAAAATTTAGAAATAACATTTATTATCTCCTCTTGATAGATATTTTGCCAGTGAAAAGATTCTGGAGGTACAGTCATATTTCCAAGAAAATCAAGAAAGTGTGTGTTAGTGGTGTTTACGTTATTTGAAAGCGTTTTAACGGAACTGAGAAAAAAATTATTCACCTATGAAAAGGGTTTCATGCTTACAAATAGTATCCATCATGGGAAAGGTTGTTGTCTGAAAATTTTGACTCAAGTACAGTATATTTTTGTTATAACATATCTGGAGTCTACTGTAGATTTTTGTGGAGTCAATTATCTGGACTTCGTGGAAGACAGCTGGTCTGGCTTTTTGAAAGTCAGGATAGAGTTGGCAAAGAGTCATTGCCAACTCCAGTACACGACCCACAGGTCAGTGTTGTTGGTCCATTAAAACTCACCTAAACTGTAAAATGCACTATTCAGTAAAAACAATTTTAATTTAGATTTAAATATAAATAGTTCATATTGTTACATTGAACAATTATTACAGTATCAACTTACTTTCAGAGACCTACTAGGTAGGTTACAACGTTCTTCTGTTTAAAGTTAAAACTAGGCCTATAACTTACTGTAATTTATTATTTTACTCGGCCCCAATGCATTTCTCATAGTTTACCCCTATACAAATACGAAACAAAAGTCTCTCAGTTCACTTGACTATTGACCTTTCACTTAAAGCAGATGCAGTGAATTGACTGACAGTGAAGTGGAAATTTACATTTCCTATCTCCCTCCTAGCATCAAGCAAAACTCTCCTGGTTTCCATTGCCTCATGAATTTTAATGACACAAGTATATTTCGAAGTATTACCTGCTGATGCAAACTACTTAACATTTGCATACTATGAAGAAATAGTGAATAGATTAAAGGTTCTAAAACATATGGATGATATTATTGTAAAATAAAAAGAATAAGTCAAGATTGATGAACCCGCAGATTCTAAGAGTTGGTTCTAATCCTGATTCTCATAAAAATGAAAGTTTATTAAATTTTTTTGGGCAATACAGGCATCTTTTTAGTTTTTGGGCTCTTTATTGTAACTCATGATCTGAATATTATTCTTACAATTTTCTTTCTTACAAAAGTAATTTGTACATTTTAGTGTGTTAAAACTCCAATTCGTTATACATGCAATACAGTAATAATGTATCACATTTTGCATCACCTGTCACCTCAAGCTTTTCATAACCTGCATCCTTGATGTGATTGCCCAGGTCGTGTAAGTCTTTACAAGAAAATAGGAATCCGCTTCCTAAACTGTCAGTCTCGCGAGTGTGTTACGTGGAATGCCAGTAGACTGTTGAAATATAAGTAGAAAGCAGAAAAAAGTTTGTATGTCTATTAAGAATGAACTATTAAAAGAATCGATGCCAGTGAGTAGGCAAAAGATTTCTATGAAATATGGAGTGGGGGCAGTATGGTTTATTTCCTGTGTTGTTTTCTATTCCACTAAGTTTATTGCTACAATGCTTGAAGTTTCAGTTTCTTTTTTTTCAGAAAATCTCTTGTTTTATTTCACTAATAATAGTGAATATATAACCATAACTGGTCACCGTAACGGCGAAAAAGATGACTCACCACGGACTTTGCTTCATCGGAATTTTTCTTTATTGGAACTGGCCGTCCGCCACATCAGTTGAACCGATGAATGAGAGTACACTGTATATACAGACGTATGTATATATATATATATATATATATATATATATATATATATGAGATTAAGTTATGAGTTACCTTGTCCAATTTCATTCAGTCAAGCTGCCAAATATTGAGGTCCAAAATCTTCTGAGTAGGAAGCATTGGCCTGCTAGTGAATCTCAAGAGCACTCACAAAAATATGTTAGGCCTATATTAAATTGTAAAAAACTTGATTTAGTTTTATTTTTTATGAAAAATACTATTTTAGGATTACTTTTATCATATTTCAGTGTTGTAATAATATTTACATACTGAATATTACTTAAGTAAGTTAGTGGATGTTATTAGGATTAAACAAGCGACCTGATGGTTTCAGTGAATTATTAAATGGAATTCTAACAACAATTAAACAATGTCAGCTTTTGACGACATTCTAAAGTACACAAAACTGACTAGGCTACTAATGATTTTCAGCGCCGCAGTCTGGCTCCAAGTCAGATAAAAAGAAGCATTGAAGATGACGTTAAGCCTTCATCAAAGAGAAGTTTGAAAAGCAGAAAGCCATGCACGCCAGAACGCCGTCCTGTCTTAATTGCCCTGAACACACCAGAACAAGTTTCTGCTCACGTAAGTATAAATAACTTATTCATCTGTTTAATACATGACTTTTTATTTGTTCAAGGAACTCCTACATTTTTCAACCGATTTTAATGGTTTTGGGTCTTTTGATAGGGCTCTGTCAGAAGCTGTTTTTAAAGTAAATTAGTAAATATTACATCCTAACGGAAGGGCCCTACAACCCCCAAAGTCCGTTGTTTCCCCATTTAATTAACATTGGCCCAGGGCGGCAGATTTTGGGGATTAATAAAAATTATGGTTTTTGTTAATTATGAAATTATGGGTTTTGTCTCTAAACCCCTCACCAATAGCTGCAAATTTTCAATTTGGATTTTCTAACTCCACTCTAAAACAAAAAGCCAGTGATGTCCTAACATCATATTTTTTCATTCTGTTTGAAATTTGGTTTATAATGCAACTAACGTAGCTTACTAATTACTAAAATTGTATAATTTTTTCTCAGTACAGAATACTGGGCCTAAGTTACTTTTCAAGTACATTTTTTCATAGACAATTCAACATTATAGTCTCGTTCACCTGTACTCTAATTATAGAATCGGGATTATATCTTTTTTTGTTTGTTTGTTTTTCCTTTTTACTCTTAAATTAAAAGTTCCTTATAAATTAAAACTTTTTGAAAAAAACCTAGGTATGCTGGTTCAACATTTTCAATAAGCTCCCAATTGGTATTAGATCAGAGGTTTCACAGAGAAAATTTAAAACTGAACTCCAGAAATTTCTCATCAATAAAGCAATGTACTCTTTTGAGGAATTGTGACAGTTTCTTTCTTTTTTCTCTCTCCTTTTCTGTCCATCCAGCTTTCATATTTTAAGTAGGCCTGATTAGTATTTGTAATCATTTTCACTAAATTTGTGTATTTATTTTTATTATCTCTCCCTTATTAATTTTTCAATTTTTTATTTGTTCACTAGTTATTTTTACAAAATGTAATCTAGACACTATTCATGTATAAGTGCTTATACTTATGAATAAAGATGATTTGAATTGAATTGAATTAAATTTATGGCTGATAGCGGAGATTTCATTTTGCCGTCTGCTTATAAATCCACCGGGTTTTGAGGATTATTGTTCAACGTTTATAGATTAATTACTTTAGTTAAAATTTTTAAGTAGTTTTATTGATAACATTGTACGACCAAGAAAAAAATTCAAGATAGAGGAGTTTTGGTTTTTTAACTCTCGTTATCAATTATGTGACAGAGTTGTAACTTTAAACATTGACTATGTACACTACCGTGAATAGACCTCTCATCCAATGCATTTAGTTTGAGGCAAAAATTTGGAAGTTTCGTGTAGCCGGCACCAGAGTCGCTGCCATCGATGTTGTTATTATTTAGCTGAATTTACAGTGCTGCAAAAACATTTCATCACAACATAAACAAAAACCTCCATTATAAAATGATTAATCCTTGATTGAGAAGAGTGGTAGCACTGACTTGCCTATCATATGACTCTTGTACTTCCATGTACGCCCGCACGAGATCACACCACCGTCAATATGTTTCAAACACGCCTATGCTATGAGAAGTCTACTCACGGTAGTGTACATAGTCAATGCTTTAAATTTATGGTAATCGTTTATTTTCCTTCATTTTCATCATAATGGTTTTATTATGATTTGCCTGGACATTAAATTTACTTATAATAAAAACAAATCATGAAAAAGTATCAAAGGAAATTAATTATAGGCCTAAGTTCTTTTTATTTTCATTCTGCCTAGTGAAATTAGGTCGTGTATGATGCAATGACCTTGTTTAGGCCTATATCTATTTTTGAGGATATGGTTGCACAAAGAATATTATTCTGAGTTTGGCACATAGTCTAGTTAGTTATGGGAGGGGGGGGGGCAGCACAAATGCTTTGGGCCCATGGGCGGCAAATTTGTAAAGCCGGCCTTGTAAGGAAGTAAATGGATTTTAAAGTTAATAGCTAGAAAGCGTACATTCAGTAGGCTTACTCCAGCAAGAGCATGTATCCATTCAACCAAAGAGGTTACATTAATAAACCTTTGAGGAAACACTGCTAAACAATCTGCACTAAGAGAGTGTAAACAGTAAAAATATATGAATGGAAGTTTAATTTTTTATCAATATTAAAACTAGATTGCTAAATTTTTAGCAATGGGTTCACTAGTATTTTGTTAATGGTATGAAGTGCAGTACCTACATTAGTTAAGCTAATGCAGATTTGTGTGTTACTTGATAGTCAATCTAGTTTGAACGCTAATATATAAGATATGTTTTTGGCCTTCTTAAAAACGAACATTATACGTTAAGTATTGTACCATTTTTATACAGCCACTGCAATTATTACAAAGAATAAGCTACCTGTTATTTTAAGACTTGAATGTTTTAATTAAATGTTCTACCTGTTTAATTTACATTGGTCCCGTGCAACTACATTCACATGTCTTACCACACTGCACAGTGGTAAATGGGATAAAGAAGTGTTCTTTTGTTCATTGTCAAGCCCCATTCCTTTGAAACAATGCAATTTTTTTTATTCTGTAAAAAGTCTGTTATTGCTTTAACTATTCACTCAATTGGTAACCAAAGTTGCACACATCACCTGACACTTGTATTCACCCAACAACAAAATTCTAGAATGTTCCCAAGTTAATAATCTGAAATTGTTATCAAATTAGTGATAAGGACAAAATCCCCTAATCATAAAGTTAAAATACATAAACCAAAGTAGATTACCAGTACTTTTCTATGAAAGTTTCCAGAAGATTTAAGTTTTATTGTTATTATTTTAGCAATATCATTTGCATAGACCATTCGCTTCGAAAGCACTCTTTACAATCCTAAATTATTCATTTTGTCTGTTAACCCTATATCGATCCATGAAATATAAGTTTTAGAAAGAAATCATATTCCTTGATCTATGATGGCCGATTAATAACTTAGAAAAAGGCGATGTTGAGTAAAAATATGACGGATTCTCAGCACTCATTTCAGGGACACCTCCAGCAGTGTTCATCGTACACTTTTAGCGAATTTCCCTACAGGGTATATGCTGTTACGGTAGTAGTCACGGTAAGACCTAAGCCCGGTACCATGATACTTTTTTGTTTTAAGATCCCCAGAAGCCAAAAACACAGTTTGTTGAAATATCTATACCAAATATGTATATATCAAATTGGACGTTTTGATGAATTTTAGTAGGCCTACTGGGGTGTACAATAGCATTTACTTGAACGAGTTTGCGAACCAGAATGATCGGACCACAGGAACACGGTTTTATGTTGTTTCAAAATGTTCAAAAATGGGGTTTTGGCATTTTTACCTTAATTTATTTAATCCAACAATTGTAACATAGACCATTTGGATCTCAAAAAAGTAAAGAATTTAGTGTTTTGAATTTCAACCTATCTTAAATGGTTATGGAGAAAATCAAAAAATATGTTTCCCATGTTATTCTTATGGGAAATAAACAAAACCTTCTATCTTGCTAATTTATTAACATATCTTGATAAAATTTGGTATGTACATTAATTAGGAAAGGTTAAACTTATTTATTTATTTATTTTTAATATATGGTTTACGTACCTTGACGTCACAATTCCTTGATAGTGCAACTGGTGTTGACTATAGTTTCGACTTCCACGAAGTCATTGTCAAAACTATAAGAATATTAAAACATTTTCCTGAATGTCGTCAAATTTTAAAAACTTACACACAACAAACACATAACAGAAATTTTTGACATTTTTCTGTTATGTGTTTGTTGTGAGTAAGTTTTTAAAATTTGACGACATTCAGGAAAATGTTTTAATATTCTTATAGTTTTGACAATGACTTCGTGGAAGTCGAACCTATAGTCAACACCAGTTGCACTATCAAGGAATTGTAACGTCAAGGTACGTAAACCATATATTATTGATAACCAATTCCGGAAGGCTTCAACATGGATATTTATTTTTGTTTGTCTGATAAAATACTTTATCACTTGATTATCATACCTTGATGAAATTTTATATGTACCTTCACCAGACTTGCGCAGCAAAACTACATGCAGGTGTAAAGAGGGAAAATTTTCAAAAAATGTTAAATTTCATTGGAAATAGGTTTGATTGAAAGGTTTGGATGGGTGTACTTTGTTATGAGACAGATAGAAGAAGTCAAGAACCAAAATTGTACAAATTCATATGTATATATATATATATATATATATATTTAATATTTGTAAAACTATACACACACACATATATATATATATATATATATATATATATATATATATATATATATATATATATATATATATATATATATATATATATATATATATATATATATGATACCACAAATGTGGTACCCGAAGGAATTTTCTCCCTTAAAACATCAACATTTGAAAAATCTACTGATTATAATACTAGAAGAGTAATTAACAAAATTTTAAGACACAATCCACATGTCTCATTTAATAGACAGTTTTTAAGAAGTTTAAAAAAAAGTTCTTTTTCATCATACCATTGCGATAAACGTTGTTTTCGGAACGGTCAGCTGTGATCGAAACTAGTTGATTCCCAATGGGATGGATAAACGTGTTGGTAAACAAAGTTTTCGGGACTAGACCTCGAAACAGTGGTTTTCGGGACTAGGCCGGAAAAAAACTTCCAATGTTTGACACCACTAGCGCTGCTATTCTGCTTACAGTAACTTACACCTCGTTGACTCCAATATATAAATCTCAAACAGCTGATTGTTTAGTTGTAAATCCTAGTTCAAATACAAGATAAACAAATAACAACGTAAGAGGGGGTATATAGGTTAAAATTTATAATTTTTTATCCAAACTATATATTTATTAAAGGTGGTATGATGAAAAGTACTGTTCGTAACTCGTCCGAAAGTGGTATATCGGTGCTCGATCGAATTCAAGTACTCGGCTTTGCCTCGTACTTGAAACTTGATCTTGCACCGATAACGACCACTTTCCGGATTAGTGACGAAATATACTATTAACAAAAGCATGCTATTCATTATCGGAATTTTACGATGATGAAATTTTATTGCCCAGAAATGCTTGTTAAAAACATTATGTCACTTTACCAGCTAGATATACCATTTCAGTTGTCCAAGTGCAATTAAGGAGCATTTTGTTTCAATTTAAATAAATTATTACAATAAGTTTACAGACATGTTCTCAATGTATATTATTGTATTTTTTATGAGAATAAAATTCTTGATTGATTGATTGATTGATTGATTGATTCTGTTAGAACACACTGTTAACTATCAAATATAACCTCAAACTAAAAAAGAAGCAATTACTAAACAACAACAATGACCAACAGCTGTTACATGGTTTGTAACAACAGCTTACTTTAAATTGCTGTTTGATTTAGCATGCAGTAAAGAACATTGCCGCTCTATAGCGGAAAAGAAACGGAAACCGTAAATGAACAACTTTGCGTAGGGTTTACGTAGGGGTAAGTGTGGCATTGTGATTATTTCCATGCAGTGGTAGGAAAAAAATCTTTACAAAAATTTTATTATATAAATAGTGTGAAGTATAAGTGTGTTACTACGTAAAATCTAAGTTTAATTAATTTTGTTGTGCTCCTAGAAAAAGGGCACTTTTGCTACACACAGCTGTTTTGAAAAACAGATCATCAGAGTTCAGAGTGATAAAGAGTAACTATGCACCAATTCCTACATTTTTTATTACAGGAAGCTCTGATAAAGAAGCTGCTGTCAAAGCCGTTCAAGGTTCCGATAGCCGGCTATGCGGGGCCGTTAGGCAGCCGAGCACTGGGGGTACGGCGCGACGGGGTCCGTCGTCCGCTGCACGACCCGGAGGCCCCCGGGGCCCTCGTGCTGTACACGCCGCCGCAGCTCAGCGCGCACGACCAGCTCAAGATGGACAAGTAAGTAATGATTCCAAAAACTGCTACTGTGATCAGTGAGTCAAAACGGTGACTTTTGGCAATTCAGATGATTTCAGTTAATGCTGTGATCTGATCAGTTGCATCCTCTGTGGTTCAGTTTTGCATTTTGCTAATATTTTAGCTTATACTATCATGTTTTAATCCTGCTTGTATATTTTGACAATGAGTATTGTGCTTAATACTAGTAAACTTGTTGCTCGACATCGAGCAATTTATTTTGATACAATACGAAAGTTACATTTAGTTCCAACTCAATGAAATCCGACCAATCCAATTTTGTTAATATCAGTGATCACCAAAAACTACAGCTATACGTGTTAACAGATGTTTAAAATGCTCAAACTCAAACCAATGTCAATGCTATTCTAATGGGAAAATTTCAAATTTCATTTGTGGATAGCACCCTTATTGTAAGTCTGATTCTCATAAATTTTTGGTGGAAACAACTATAGACTAAGCCCCATCCAACGGCACCAAAAACTTGAAAATCGGTTGAGAATTGTAGGAGAAGTTTTCTACACAAAAAAACCCTTAGCGTATTAAATAAGTATAGATTAGAAAGATAGTGATCTTTTATAACTTTTATAGTTTCAAAAATATGTAGTCGGTATACTGTTAAAATTTCTAGTTCAGGAAAATAGGTACTTCTTTACTGATTCTACTGGTTTTAATTTGAGCATTATTCTTATTACTTTCTTCTGCAGTAGTAATATTTTATTAAGAGTTTGATTAGATGTTCAATCCAACTTCTAATCAGTCTAACTGAACTAAAAATTTTAATCAGTCTAAGATCTAAAGTATGAGAACTGTCCCGTTCAACTACCTTATGTAAAAATTTAATTGAGTAGCTTTGAAGATGGTTTCGATGATTAGGGATTAATAAAATAACCGTACTGTTGACTCTCTTTGCTGATAAAATAAGAATATCTCTTATTTAAGGTTATTGTTTATTTCTGTTGAGCTTAAAATTGTAGCTTCTTTTAATTCTTAATTTTTCTTCTTTTCAGAGAAAAGATCCTTGTTCACGTCGTGGTGGATCCAATCCTCTCAAATATTTTGAGGCCCCATCAACGTGAGGTAACTAAAATAAAATGAATTAATTTCATCCCAGTAACATCCTACTACTGGAATGTAACCATGAGTTGTTGTTAATTTTATATAAATAGAACAGAGAATTTTATGAGTTACATTCACATAAGGATGGCATTGCTTAGCTGTTATATAGCTTAGCACAATGTCCACAAGGTTAGACCAATTAAACGTGTCGGATATTCAATTCAGCCGATTGCTTAAAAATAGCTAACAAAAGACAATTTGCCAATTTAATACCTAGCAATTTAGAGAGGGGGTAAGGGCTCTTCCCAGAACATCATGTAGCCTAATCTGATTTAGTGCCTTTAAAGTCCAATAAAAATGAGAGATGTTTGGAATAAAAGATAAAGACCTGAGCTATTTCATTCGCTTTTGTATTTTTACATCTTGTTTTATATTTTTTATAGGACTTTAAATAAAGGCACTAAATGGGAGCAGGCGACTATGACGTATGATGAATTTTTGACCCTTGAAACCTCTGATATTGTTAGCATCTACCACCAGCCGTTGAAACCGCTGGGCCCGCAGACTTACAATGTAGTAAATAAATAGCATCTAGGCCTTCATTCCACTGCAAAATCTCCTCTCTCTCCTGAGTTTTGGTTCTCACACGTGCTGAAGTGCAGCAGAGTTTTATTTTAGCCATAGTGTTTTACATAGGGTGACCAAACATCCCGGGATACCGGGATTGTCCCGGTTTTTTATCATGTCATGCGATGTCCCGAAAAATTGTTTCAGGACGCCCCAAAGTCCCAGAATTCTGTTTTAAACGAATTAAATAAATATTGAGGCATAATAGGTTAATTCAAGTTTTATAAAACCCGATTTAATTTCTATCTCTTTTGCAATATACGGTAACACAGTCATAGTCCTGAATCATCCACAATCAACGCTGAGTAGGCCTAATATAAAATGTAACATTTAATCATTATGAACTCTTATTATTTATGTATTTTCTTTCACCATAAATACCTACAATATATATAGGTAGTCAAAAGTGTAATCATGATGTTAGTAATTATTATTACTAAGTTAAATTTTGAACAATGCTACATTTAATACTAAAGCCGCGTTTACACTGGGGTTGCAAATACGTGTTGGCAACAAAATGTTGCCGATTTTGGTTGTGTAAATGAAAACCGCTCTAATTTTGTCTGCAACAATACAAGTTGCAGAAAGATTTTATACCGATTTGTAGTATCTGCAACAAAATAAAATATTGCAGACTAATGTCTGAAACTCCAGTGTAAACTTGGCTTAAGGGTTTAGGTTTAGGAAATTCATGATACTTTGTTTTAGTGTGAATATGATTAATTAACTGTTGTTAAAAACATTCTGTGAATAAAGCAGTTCTTAATAAGCCTAATTCATATGGACCATTTGGTTGATGTGAGGCATGTTGTGTGGGGGGGGGGGGGGGTTACATGTTTGGAGCTGTCCCGTTTTTCTCTGTGAATGATTTAGACAACCTAGTTTTACACCAAATATTGGATATTGTTTCTTGCTCTCAGAATGATTGTGTAACAATGTGAAATGTATTCAGGTAGTTCTCGCAGCGGCTATTTTCCTACCCAGGCAAAATGATTGTTCTATCCTTTTAACCTCCCCTTAAAGTGATTCTGGACCCAGTTATATTTTTTCATGAGGCAGTTAATGATGCTATCAGTTAATGATGCTATCTAACATCAAGTCCGCAATATATAGTAAAACTAATAATATTCTTTAACTGATTTTGAGCATCCTTCAAGTCATGATTTATAATTATTCCTTCATTTTAGAGAACATGTATAGGAGACCCTCTCTTTACTGACACTCACAGGATGGGCCTAAGTCAGATAACCTAAATGGTTAGTTAAAGCGGGCAATTAAATAAACATGTTAAGTAGTATAATTGTATATGTCATTGCTTTATATATTGTGAAACAAAACTACTGTACCCTGTCATAAAGATAGGCTGTACACATATCTGACAAACAACTGATGACAAACTGATATAAAGTGACATTCCAAAAAGTTTCTGTAGGATTCATAATGAAGATTTACTTGATCGGGTAGGGTTCTGTTTTAGAAAGCGATAAGAATGGGAACGCAAGTATCAATTCCAATGCTGTTAAATTTTTGTTTTCCATCACTCTGGGTGGTTAAACTGTCCTGTACTTCATACCAGAGCAGAGGTGGTCAATCCGAGCGGCAGTTGAGCCGAGGTCAGTTACGTCAGGGTCTACTGTAATTTTTTCCCATTAACTATTACAGTAGTTTGAATCATAATATGTAATAGTGGTTCTAAAATTAATTTTACCTAAAGTAAAAATGTAACAACGTGGAAAAAATTTAATAACTAGCGTAAGAAATCCTTGGGAAGAAAATAGCCTCTTGTCTTGTAAACCTTATTTTATCCTTGGGACAACCATGTAATGTTGCATAGTTTGCCAACCTTGATACAGTTAAACCCCTCAAACTTAACGCATTGTAGACTAAAGCACTTTTTAGTTTCCTTGAGTCAATTTACTCTTTACTTTTGCTTGTTCAGACCGAGTAATGTTGGCTCAATTCTGATCAGACCGACAAAACAATTGTTAGCAGTTAACCATGTTAAATTTGAAAATACCGGTTGGAAATTGTATCAGCTGACAACAATTTTTTATAGGGTATGATGCTAACTTTAATGGGGTCAAAGAGTTGAGTTTATGGAATTTTATTGCACAGTAAACTCCCTCTTAACCGGCCACCTCAGGACCAGACAGTGGCCGGATAACGAATTTGACAACCTTTGACTTAACTTTGAATTAACAAAACCTTTGAAAATCTATATATATAATACGTGATGCCCTTTTTTGTTAACGCTACTCCTCCCTTATTTCTGGACCAATTTTAAAGTTTGAGGTGTCAAAAAAATGGTCTTAGTTCGCAGTTTTGCAATAAGGTTTTAGATTTTTGATATTTTAATTCTGAAGCTCACGGGAAGACCTCAAAGTTCATTTTTTGTCCATAAGATTTAACATGGGGAACAATTGTTATTGAATTTCAAACTAAAACAGCTGTTGATAGTAAAACAGACAAACACATGTTAAAATCTATCTGAATGCTGAATGGAAGCAATTGAACTGGTATGGTATTGAAATATCAACACAGTTCCATACTTTAAATCAAAGGACTGTCTATTAGGCTATGTGGGACAAATTGTACGTTTTACTTTTTTCTCAAAATGTAGCAGGTAGATTTTGCTTGAGTTTTTATTTATGTGTATTTGAGCACAAAATAAGTTTAGTAATTTAACCCCAAAAAATCATTCTCCTGATGCATATAAACAAGTTTGGAAATTGAATTTTTTTATGTGGGTCTTATGAGTTATCAGATTGCTATCGAAACAAAAAAGAAAGACAATAAAAATTAAAATAAAACACTAAATGTTTGCGCATGGGTTTTCAAGCTGCTGTGAACCAGGAAAAGGGATAGTTGGTATAATTACCGTGAACCGTAATGTGATGCTATAAAAAATTTAATGCAGAATGCTAGACACATATTTAAAAACCTGTTTCAAAGAGTCAACATTTCAAAGTTTTTTTTTAATCTCCAGTATTGATGATAAGCTTATTGCAAAAATGGTGTGTATAAGGACAAAATTTTAACAAAAATATAAATGCCGCATCAAACCAAAATGGACACACAAAAAATGTAGATTTTCTTAATTTTTGTGATTTCTTTATTTAAATTTTGTAATACCATGGAAAGAGAATTTAGTTTGTTATAAATAGTAATAGTGTGGGCTCTTTCACTATGTCGACGACTATCTTATACAGTTCTAGAGGAACAGCCACAGTGGGTGCTGCATAGCTCATACAGAACCGAGGAGTTGCAATGAAATATTTATTTTTCTTCTGTTGTCATTTACATTTTATGTGTGATGACCAATCGAGATCAAACATCTTTGAATGTTCTCTAAATTTCATAGGAGTTTTTAGGTAGAGGCTCTAATAAGACGAATCGGTATAAGAACAAGAACAATCATGTAATCCTAGCTAAATTTAAACCTAAAAGAACAATCACAAAATCTCAATACTATCACATTGGGAAGTTGGAGAATTAGTAATGAAGATCGATTGATAAAATACCAATATGGTGTAATCTAATTTTCTCTAAAATTTTATTTTCATTCAAAGTAACTTGGTAAATTTCCATGGAGCAATGTTTCATCACCAAGTACTCTGATAAATGCAGCGCATTGCGCTGCACGGGCCCCCTAGTTTTCAATTATAGTTCTCCATGGCCGGAATAAGATGAAAATTAATACCAAATATTGTATGGAATTTTAGCTATCTACAATAATGTACTAAAATTGTTTTTTCCCGGTGTACCGTAAAAATACCCCCGTCGCAGCAGACCTGCGTACTCAGCGAATTTCCAAATTAGTAATATTAATTTTAATCAGATAAACCTGTAAACAAAGTATCTTCACATGCCCATAAATAGGGAAATAAATGTCTATTCTCCTTATGATAAATAGGGAAAGAGTATGCAGGTATGCTGCCATGGGGAACACTAAAAGTAGGTTTTTAGCTTAAAAACATAATTATCTCGACCATATGAAGCCATATACTAAGTTTCATCAATATCTGTCCATTGCTAAAGGAGATTGCCTATTCTCCATATGATTAACATGGGAAAGGAGTATGCAGGTTTGCTGCTATGATAAGCACAAAAACCAAGATTTTTTTACAATAAATGGATTAATCTCAACCAAATGAAGCTGAATACCAAGTTTCAACCAAAAATATTGGTTAATAATTGAAATATTAGCACATCCTTATTCTCCATAAGATTAACATAGGAGCCCCAAATTACAATGTACTGTCTTTAGACTTTGTAATATCTCGGTAACCATTGGAGATAGAGCAAAGCTTCAAAATACTAAATTGTGTGTTTTTTTAAGCTGAATCCAATGGTCAAAATAAAAATTTAAAATTTTCAAAAATTACATATGAAAAATTCAAAAAACCCATTTTTGGGGTACAAAACCCCCAAAAACTACCCCTTCCGGTAGGTCGATATGTCTGGTTTACGAACTCATCCGAATAAACGTAGGATTACACATCTCTACCAAATTTGGTGTCGATCGGACCTTTTTTACGAGAGTTATCGTGTCTAGGGACACATACATACATATATATATATATATACATATATACATATATATATACATATATATATATATATATAAAAATTTTAATGACTATTATTTTTGGTCTCTGGGCACCTAAAAACGAAAAAGTAACATGGTCCCGGGCTTAGGTCTTACCATGAGACCTACGGTAATAGCTTATTCCCTATGGGAAATTCGCTAAAAACAAATCACATCTAAACATAGACTGATAAGACAAAAAAATTTGGTATTGTGATCTACTGGAATGAAGGTAAACCACCCATGAGGATAATAAACGTATTCTTTTCCGGTGCCGTTCAAAAAAGTTCATATGAATTGTTATCTGGAACTAACTGCAATATGAAGTAAAATTGTTTTGAAAAATAGATATAAAAACAAAATTTTCAGCAAAACAAGATTGGTTAAAGCGATGTTATTTTAAAAAAAGGACCAGTTAAAACGAAGACTTGTGACAAAATAGGCCGGTTAAGAGGGAGTCTATTCTATGACCTTTTTTTGCAGCAAGTCTTAACACCCTTGACTTGCCACAGGGGGTGAAGTTCATGTATGAGTGTGTGACGGGCCAGCGCATAGAGGGCGCATATGGCTGTATCATGGCAGATGAGATGGGACTGGGCAAGACGCTGCAGTGCATCACGCTTATGTGGACGCTGCTGAGGCAGGGACCGGAGGCCAAACCCACGGTGGACAAGGCCGTCATAGTCGCCCCCAGCTCTCTTGTCAAGGTGGGCTTTTAAGAATAGTTAAGAGCGGCTTAGAATAGTAAAATGCTTGTAAAAAGTGTTTTTCACGTACAAATATGAGTTATTACTTTTAAGATGTAGCCAAGACTTCCATAATGTTTTTTTAAAGGGTGTCCCTGAACTCTTTAACGACCTCTTAAGGTATTATTCCTGACCTAACCGCCATTTTGTATTTTTTTATAAATAATTTTGGTTTAAGAATGGCCTGTTGTAATAAGTTGGAACTTGGTATACAACTTTTTAAGGTTTAAATTGCATACAAATTACCCAAGGTAGCAAAGTTTATGTTGTAATTTATTTTTTAGGAAATGAAATTTTAAAATCCAACGATGTAGCATAAAAATGATGGAAATAAATTCATAAACAAGCAAGATAGAGTGATTTAACAGAGGCTATTCAGGGCCATACCGCTTCTCCAGGAGCAGTTTGGGTAAATAATTTTGATCAGATAATGGTATCAACTTACATAACTTTATTTGTATTTTTTAATATTGAGTCTTTTTTCTGGAATAACCTAGTTTAAACCAAGACTAGATGCTTCCAAAAAGTTTTTTATATGTTGTACACCGTCACAGAAAGATAAAAAATTTTCTGCTTCAGGGCCCATTTTAAAATTCAATTATTACCATAAATGTGTCACTCCAATGAAATTCCTCTATTAAAATGTTTACCTCTTTAACAGAACTGGTGCAACGAGATCACCAAGTGGCTGGGCGGGCGGGTGAGTGCACTCGCCATCGACGGAGGCTCCAAGGACCACATAGACCGGCAGCTGAGCGGCTTCATGCAGACATTCCGCGGCCGCGCTGCGCAGCCGATACTGGTCATCTCGTACGAGACATTCCGCAGCCACGCGTCCGTGCTGCACAAGGGGGAGGTGGGGCTGGTGCTGTGTGACGAGGTGGGTGGTGAGCGGATTTGGATTTTAAATATTTTACGGTTTTAAATTAATGGTATGCGGATGTCAGTATGATCATATTAACCCTATGTTTAATTTATTTTTTTAAATACAGTACACCTTTGCTTAACCAGCCCAGGATCAATGCTCAGTTTATCCGCCTCTGCCCTGGCACAAAATGGTCAGTTTAACCAAATGTTTCTAGGAATCGAGAGAATTCCATTAAAATGTTTATCTCTTTGTTTAAGTAGAACCATGTCCGATCAATTAAAAATGAAATATTGTTATAAATTACATAATAAACTCTCAACATTGTGGAATGTCACTCATTGTTTGGGATGGGTTTAATGAGTTTAACTAAATAATCTGTCTAAATTAAATCAAGTAAATAACTCGAAGGACCAGAACATTTTTATTAAAAAACGCCCAAAAAATTAATGTTTTTAGAGAGTTTAAGAGGGGTCTTGTAACATGAGATTTAGCGTGAAAAATAGTCACTGATATTAAATATCACACAAAATAAATGGTGAACAGTACCTTGTAAATAATCCACTTTGAGCGGCACACAGGCTAGTCCAGCGGGCCAAAGGACAGGTCGCCACTGAAGCGGGGGAGAATCGCCACCACGAGCAGTCCACTTGCAGAGAAACGCAACGAGAGTCTTTTCAGAGGATATCTTGAACCGTACACGATAGAGACGCAAACGAATGTTCATTCACAGCCACGGATGCCCGCACTATTGAAGTTCTCAAGACGATCTTGAAGGCACTGGCTTTAGTTTGGGGGAATTAATTAATGTACAAAACAATGACAAATTAATTGATTACAACTGAGAAATAATGAATTGAGGGAAAGCCAAAGGCAGAGAGCCTTTATTGGCGAGAGAGAAAGCGTCAGAGTAAAGACGCTGAGATATGCACGGCACACAGGTCCGTAATATACGAGAGACGTTACTAGACTGGTGGGAAAGAGACGTTGCTGATCATGGAGAATTTGGGGAGCCAATCAGGTTACGAAAAACTCATGGTTGTCATGGCAACGAAGACGTCACATGGTCCGATGTCTAGGATTTCCCTCTCTCTCACTCGCGTGGATTATTGATCCAAAATTATTTGCAACTATTTACAAGAAATATAGTTCTGAGATTGAGCTTATTACTTAATGCTAAAATTAATTATTGAGGCACACATATTTACTTATTATTTACAATAATGTGTATTAAATACTAAACATTCCGGCCCCCTTGAAGCATTGTAGGCTTCAACAAAAGAAAACACACAATAGAGATTCACACCACACAGTTTATAGAGATTGGGGCACGGAACAAAAAAAAGAGTTTATTCAATGGGCAAAGGGAACACCTTTACCACTGGTCTAGTGAGGTGTCCGTTGAGAGTGCGACAGTTGTGTATGAAGCGCAGAACGAGAGCGACAATTCGCTGAAGTTTATCCCACGACGAGAATTTAGTCAGAAGGTCCCATTCCTTCTGTGGTGTAGTAGTTAAGACGACTAACGGTGTCTTCTTGAGCTCATCAGACGAAGAGAGGTCCACTGGGACGAAACGCCAAGAAGGCCACTCTTGTTGAGGGAGGCTGAGCCAAGGTGGTCCAGTCCACCAGAGAGGGTGGTTCCTGAGCTGGGAAGCAGGGATGCCACGTGACGCGCAGTCGGCAGGGTTATCACTTCCGGCTATATGACGCCATGAGTCAAGTGATACGAGCTCTTGAGTCTGGGAAACTCTGTTTGAGACATAAGTCTTGAGCCTATAAGGCGGGGTTCGTAGCCATGTGAGGACTACTGTTGAGTCACACCATAAGAAAGTGCTGGGAGGAGAGAGTGTGTCCTTAAATATGGACTGACAGTGAGCTGTCAACTTTGCGAGCAGATGCGCTCCACAAAGTTCGAGTCGAGGGAGCGTCACTCGTTTCAAAGGGGCTACGCGAGTTTTTGCCATTATGGGGCGAATGATGACGTCACCAGTTGAGAGTTGGCAGCGAAAATACATAACTGCGCTATATCCGCTTTCTGACGCATCAGAGAAGCCATGGAGTTCTATGGCGCAAGAGTGCGAGAGAGGAAAAGCTCGAGGGATTGAGATTTGCGCTATGTGGTGCGCATCAGTGATGAATGATTGCCATCTACTGGCGAGATCGGGCGGCAAGGGTTCATCCCAAGATAGGCCTGTAGTCCAGAGGAGTTGCATAAAACATTTTGCTTGCATTATGCATGGAGAGAGGAACCCACAAGGGTCATATATTTTGGCAATTAAGCTCAAAACAGAACGTTTAGTAGGGCTCTCATCGGGCGGTATGTTGAGAGAGTATGTGAAACAATCTGTGGTAGGTGACCAATGTAGACCGAGAATGGAGAACTGTGGAGATTGAGATTCCTGCAGAAACACTGGAGATTCACGATGTTCTTTTGGCAGAGACTGAAGTAGGCGACTAGAGTTGGAGACCCATTTCCGGAGTTCGAATCCTCCTTGACGTAGCAGACGGATGAGTTGCTGTTGCAGTTCTAAGGCCGCTTCCTCTGTGTCCGCACCGGAGATGATGTCGTCGACGTAGGTCTGGGTCCTCAGCACGTACGCAGCGGAAGGGAAGTTTTCACCATCGTCATCCGCAAGTTGGTGAAGAGTTCTGATTGCCAGATAAGGGGAAGTGTTCATGCCATAAGTAACCGTGTTCAGTTGGTACGTTGAGAGGGGCTCATTCATCTGGTCACGCCACAAAATAAGTTGAAATTTCCGGTCATCTGGATGTACTCGGATATGGCGATACATCTGACGGATGTCACAGCAAAAAACAATATTGTGACTCCTGAAGTGAAGTAGTATGTCACAAATATTTATTTGGAGTTTGCGCCCGGTCATTAAGACATCATTGAGAGAGACGCCCGTACTGGTCTTGCAACTCGCATCGAACACAGTTCGGAGTTTTGTGGTGGAGCTATTTTCCTTCAGTACCCCATGATGCGGGAGGAAATAGTGTGGCTTAGTCAAATCGAGATTTTGAACTTGGGCCATGTGGTCAAGAGAGCGATATTCACTGATGAAATCGTGATAGAGTTGAGAAAAGTGGGGTTGAGCATTGAATTTGCGCTCGAGAGAGTGGAGTCGACGCTCAGCAATGGGCTGAGACGATCCTAGAGTAGAGGGGGGTTCCTTAAACGGAAGACGAACCGTGTAGCGTCCGGTTTCATCTCTAGAGTGAGTAGTAGCAAAGTGAGCATCACATTGTTCGTCTTCTTCCGTCTTTCTCGAGGACACAGGGACTTCCTCTTGAAGCCAGAACCGTTGAAGCGATGAGTGTAGGTCCGCGTCGGTTGCTGAGTGCAGTGAGACATTTAGACCTGTGGCAATATGATTAGACGCAATGGATGCGATGGGAGCACTACCCATTACCACATATCCAAAATGAGTGCCAACTACAAATGGCATATGTTGACCCAATGAGAACTGTTCGTTTGTGAGTAGTTTTGGAAATATACTTCCGCCTATGATAACGTCAATGCGTCCTGGCAAGTGAAAGGAGGGATCAGCGAGAACATAGCGTTTAGTCTTATGATAGACTTCTGGAGCCAGAGGGACTCTTGGTAAATCAACAGTCAATTTGTCCAATATTAACATTGGCTGTTGAGGAGCGATGATGAGACCAGATAGAGTGCTGATCGTGAGATGAGTTTGGCCTTTTGGTTTGGCAGTGCTTTGACTAAGACCAGAGATGTGAGTTTCAGATTTTGTACGGCGCGCTCCCAAGAGTTGAGCGGCGTGTTCGGATATTAAATCCGTCATACTCCCTGAATCAAGTAGAGCTCTGAATACGTGAGATTTGCCTTCAGGAGTTTTGAGTTGTACCAGCAGGGTACCCAATAGTACGGTATGACAACCTGCGAGAGAGGGTGATGAACTTTGAGAAGCGAGAGACACTTGAGAGTTGCTCTGATTATCATTAGATCCGTGTCGCTCATTGGATACATCAGCGGAGTTGTTACGGACAGGCTGATTAGCAGTGCTGCCCGGGAGAGGTTGGAAATGCAATAGAGAATGATGTCTCTTGTTGCATGTGAGACACGTTGCCTTAGATTGGCATTCCGTGAGATCATGAGAGCCTAAGCATGAGATGCAACGAGTAGATTTTTTAACGAGCCGAAATCGCTCTTGAGGAGTTTTGCTACGAAACACAGTGCATGAGTACACTTTGTGTCCGGCTTGATTGCAAGCAAAGCATGGAGGAGGGGTAGCCTTCGCTTGAGGAGAGTTAGAGTGAGTAGTGACCATGGCAACGTCACTAGGGTGAAAATGCACTCTTCTAGGCATATTAGCCTTGTTGTGCGATTGAGAGGGAGAATTTTTATGAGTTTGAGAGACATTGTGAATTTGAGCGTCTTCGGTCTGAGAGCATTCTGTGTTAAGGAATTTAAATATTTCTTTAACGTCCGGTAACGTGTGTGCGGTCTGCTCATCTGCAGAATTAGCCCGAAAACTTTCAAGTTTTTTACGGAGCTCGGAATCCATTTTGCGCAAGAGAACGGCCGAGAGGAGAGGATTGTTATCAGTGACGTTACAATCTAGGGCATTGAGCGCCTGCGAGTGTTCAGTGAATTGATTCACAAAATGACGCATTCCCTTGGGAGCGGAAGCGGTTATGTTGGGCAAGTCCAATAACTGATTAAGATGTAAAGCTTGCAAACGGCGTGAGTTGTGATAACGTTCACGCAAGAGGTTATAGGCGACCAAGTAATTCGCTGCAGTGAGGTTTAAACTTTTAATTAAGTTTAGTGGTTCGCCATTTAGTACACTCAGCAGATACTGGAATTTCATGACACTAGAGAGTGAAGCATTTCGGTGTATTGTGCTATCAAAGAGATTGATAAAAGAGGTCCATGTGAGAGGGTCACCAGAGAATTTTTGTAAATCTAGTTTTGGTAATCGTACATGAGATACAGTTGGTTGAGAGGCGCTACTCGCTTCGCTGGCAGCAGATGGGGTTGGAGGGGGTTCAATCGGAAGCAACATTTCAATAGTGGCAGAAATATGTGAGAACAATGCCTCAATATCATCCTGATCCTGGGACAAGGTCTCGTCTGAGATTTCTTCGTCATCTGTAAGTGCGAGTGCTCTTTGTAAGTTAAGATCAAATTCGGCCTTCTTTTTTCGAATCTCATTGGTGAGAGTGTTCAATTGTTTCAATTGAATGGGAGACAAGACGTCGGCTTTAGTAAAGTCAGCGAGAATCTCCTTTATTTTCGTGAAACGAGTTTTGGTTAATGCTGTGGACCGCGTGTAGATTGCAGCTTTAAAGTCACTAACTTTCGGTGCCATTGTGTTTAATTTGATTGACCCAGTACACTAAAGCCGATTTAAAATAGAAAAAACAATATACAAGAAAATTGTGAGGCAATATAAACAATCAGAGAAATTGAATTTACTAATAGGCACTTGAACGCCAATTGTTACAATTGTTAAGTTAGGCCTACTTAAATTAGTCTAAAAAATAGTTTTCAGCCTTAATTAAACAAGTACAGAGCGAAAATAAATTCAATATGAGAGTGTGAGACTAGGCCTATTTAAATGATAAAGTGTATTAAATAACAGTAACACACACCAAAAAGGCAGAGAAAAATATTCAACAATTGTCAAAGGACAGATTGTCAGAGTTTACTATTTAATGCCAAGTTTGCTAATGAGATAATATTTGGCATTAATGTGTATTGATATGCATTTATTGCACAAAAGAAAATAAAACAAGAGAACTTAGGCTTAATTACCTCAAAGAATTTTTTTATATTCAACAATTGAATGAAATTAGCTTAATTAGTTAGCTAATATTTATGCATAAACAAAGAAATAATCTAGAGGCAGGCTACTCGGTTCACCCACGAAATGAGTTAGAACTCCAAGAGTCAACAACAATTCAATTGACAATGTCAGATGTTTGTACACACCGGTCAGCTGAGCGGTATTTACGGCTATTTAATATTTGAGTGAGAGAGAGAGAAGAGAGAGACGGGGGCGGGAGGAACGGAAGTATTCCAGACGATGTCCGTCTGTCCGCGTACGAATATGTTCTGCGGGCGAGTCTATTTGCCAAGTTACAGGGGGTGCAGTGGACGATAGGGATGGGCTTGACTAATGTTTTCCCCGCATTAGCTGCAACTGCATTAGTTGCGGCCGCGCATTAGTTGAATTTAGTGAATGCGGTTGCATTAGTTAAGCTCTGGCGGCTGGCGGCATTCGTGCAACCGTTACCTGTTTTGCGATCGCGCTACTGTTGTTTCTTGTCCGGATAGAATTAGCTTGCGCTATGTTGCAGTTAAACAGATATTTACAATAATTCTCTTCGCCACACAAGTTACATTTTATTACTAATATGTTGATTTTTAAACATTCTGTAAAGTAATTTTTTCCCCTATAACTTATTATATTGTTTAACATTAATTTTTGGACGACTAAAAAATAGTCAACTTAAATATTATGCTTGATAATATAATTTTTCGTGGGGTCTCATAATAGCTACGCTCATAGCAACTACAATTTGAATGTTGACATAGGTACTAAAATGGCAGTGTGAATTAGCACCTACACTCGTAGGCGCTGGTAGAACATTTCAAATTTGTGTAGGCGTTAACGAGAACATGACCTATACTTTTTTTAAACATTGATTTTGACTGTTCGATTTGTAAAATATATTTAAATTGTAGCAACTAAAAGTGAAAAAAACTTTTAGGTCCTACAAATTTCTGTATATCTCGATTAGCAACTACTCTACATAGCCACTAAAATTGAATTTGTAACATAGCGCCTACAGAGTCGTTCGGAGTGAGCAGCTCTTTTACAGAGCAGTTCTTGTGAACGACTTCCCTGCCATGCTCATGCTGCAACCAACCACCAGGGTTGCCAAGAGATGGGTATTTTCCCTGCGTTTGGGGATTTTATGGGGCTTGAATAATGAAATTGGAATGGAATCCAATGGCGGGAATAATTATGATGTTTTATGGGATTTTCATGTAGGATAATGAAATTTCCAATTTGAGCTGATGCTCTCTAGAAGGAATGTAAAGATAATGAACGAACCATTAAAGATTCGTTCTTTTACCTACCGCTCATTATTGTAGGTGCTCAGGGCCGGATTTACCGCACGGGCAACATGGGCACATGCCCAGGGCGGCAAATTTCAAGGGCGGCAAAATTTTGATGAAATTAAAATTTGTCATCGTCATGGTCGCAGGCCACATAGCCTATCGTGATGAGGCGGCAAAGGGCAGACTGCAGTCTAGTCTGCGCGGATGCGTGGACGAGCGTCTATTTATTTGCGCGCGGCAGACAATGTGGTGTGGCGCCGTGAGGGAGGGGGGAGCCGTATTAGTATTCCTCGCCATCATTAGCCCATAGAGATGTGCCGTACTAGCCTATTTAGTGGAACAGTTCCGCATGGAAGTGTTCCGGGCAGACACTAGTCTCATATACCTGTTCCGGCGGAACAGTTTGGAACAACTAACCTGATCCGAAACATCCCATGATACTGTTCTGCGAGTCTGGCGACTACCATATGATCTGTTGCGTATCTATCCTGTTACGGAATAGTTTACAACAGCAATTGCAATACCCTACTAGTACCAAACAACTTTGCTGTTCCTGCTGAAATGTTCTCTCATGCACCTAATAATTTTTTCAATTAATTTCTCTTACGCCGCGTCGATGAACGTGAAACATTTTCTAAAATAACATATTAACTCATTTAATTAATGAGATGTTAAAGTTCATTTGGATAGTAGCCTAATGACAACCGCGAAATACATTTTATATTTGATTCAGTTTCAGTTATAATAAAATATCAACCTTTAAAAATAACTAAAATAGGGTTGAAAATAGGGTTAAAAATAACGATGGGCGAAGGAGGAAGGAGCAGCTCTAAAGGTAGTGGCGGAGGGAGAAATCCCGAAAACCAAAGTCCTCACGGCTTTCTTCCCAAACAGTAGCCAACATTCAACAGAAGAGATCCTGCAGTACCTGGAAAGGCAAAACAGCGGTTTGCCTGCCACAGGCTGGAGGGCTCTTAAGAGAATCGTTGTTGAAA
Source organism: Neoaliturus tenellus (assembly GCA_030545055.2). Taxonomy (NCBI): domain Eukaryota; kingdom Metazoa; phylum Arthropoda; class Insecta; order Hemiptera; family Cicadellidae; genus Neoaliturus; species Neoaliturus tenellus. The sequence goes on from CM061531.1 coordinate 265,248,682, forward strand.
AGACTGTCCAACTAGTCTTGGCAATCGATGCAGCAACAGCAGCCAAGCTTGAGAAGGAAGGGCCGACCAGGGCCTTCTACAAGTTTGGTTCAATCCAGCTCAAACTCAAGAGCAAAGGTGCGGAAGAAGAGGTTAGGCAACCCCCTACAAAACCAACAGGGGAGACCTCCAACGAAGGTAGCATGGGCGTGAGCCAAAGAGCAGAAACGACCTCTACCACAACAACTTGCACGTCTGCCTCACAGGACACCCCAGAGCAGGTAACACCTCAACAACAGGAGCCGGCTGGGGTAAATGTGACAGACAAACCAAAAGGAAAGGAAGGCGAAAGAGAAAGAAGTGAAAACTTAGGCTCTCGCCACTTTCCACTCTTTGAAAGGAAATCAAGGCCTGAAAAGAGAGAAGAGAGGCTGCGTGGTCCCTCAAACGCATCGGGAGGAAAGGGAAGGTACAGACCCCCAGGATCCTGGGATAAGGACCGACCCCGATCTCACGGAAGGAGGGGGGACAGTGACCCCTCCGATCGCCGGAGACAACATTGATGTTTCAGGTGATCCAGGCAAATCTCCATCACGCCAAAGGTGCAGCAGCAGTCCTGAGCAGGAGATTCGCCAATGAAGGGTTGGACTTAGCCCTTCTCCAGGAACCCTGGGTCGCAAGAGGAACAATTAGAGGACTCCCGACACAGGTGGGTAGGCTGATATACGATAGATCAAGTGTTAATCCAAGAGCATGTATCTTAATATCACCTAATACACGTTGTTTTCCTGTTCCAGAATTAACAAACAGGGACTTAGCCACGGTGTTGATTGACCTCAACACTGCGTCCGGTAGGCTAAAGGTACTAGTTGCCTCAGCCTACTTTCCAAACCCAGGGGATAAATGCCCTCCAACGGGGGTGGAACAACTTGTGCAGTATGCTAACAGGAAAGGGTTGCCCTTGATCCTTGGCTGCGATGCGAATGCACACCACACCATCTGGGGGAGCACCGATACCAACGAGAGAGGTAAGGATCTCCTAGAATACATATTTAAGGTTGACTTACAAATAGAGAATTTAGGGTCCGAACCTACTTTTGTAAACAGAGTAAGAGAAGAGGTCCTAGACCTCACTCTTACGCTCAATCTTAACAACCTCTTGACAAAGAGGTGGCATGTCTCTGGTGAGACCTCGCTGTCGGACCATAAACACATAAGGTTCGATGTGGAGGCTCAAACGGAGATGAGTCTAACTTACAGGGTCCCCAGTTCCACAGACTGGGAAGGCTACCTTGAAACCTTACAAAACGAGATATTCATAGAGGCCAAACAGGCCAAGACAACAGACAGTCTCGATTACATGGCGGAGGCAGCAGGCAGAGCAATCACCAAGGCCTACGAAGATAACTGTCCTCTCAGGACTAAAAGGACCACAAAAGATGTGCCTTGGTGGAACGAGAGGCTTAACAGCATGAGGAAAAAGCTGCGGAAGCTTTCCAACATAAGCAGAAGGACAGGCAATAGAGCCCCCTATGCCGCGGCTCTTACAGAGTACAATAAAGAAATCAGGAAATCCAAAAGGAATTCCTGGAGGCGGTTCTGTGAAAGGTTAGGAAACCTACCAGAAGCAGCCAGACTACAAAAAGCCCTACAGAAGGAATCTTCAAATCCGTTGGGGGCATTAACAACAGGAACAGGCCAAAACACATCAGACATGAAGGAGACTCTAGGGGTTTTAATGAGTACTCACTTCCCAGGGAGCACCCCGGTCGATGGCAACATGGACTGGCTCCCCTCGGAAAGAAAATCCCCACCAGAATGTGCAAGGTCAAGAAGAACTGCTGCCAGGATGTTCAAACCGGAGATAGTGAAATGGGCAGTAAACTCGTTCAGCCCTTTCAAGTCTCCAGGCGGGGATGGCATCTTTCCAGCACTACTTCAAGAAGGGATCGAAATCCTACTAGACTACATAGTGGCAATCTTTAAGGGCAGCTATGCCCTAGGACACATACCAAAGAATTGGAGGAAGGCAAGGGTGGTGTTCCTTTTGAAAAAAGGGAGGGATCCAGCCCAGCCCAAATCCTACCGGCCTATCTGCCTTTCATCCTTCATGCTAAAGGCGATGGAAAAGATAATAAATCGACACATTAGGGATGAGATCCTTTCAAGGTCTCCTCTAAGTGCGAACCAACATGCATTCATGATGGGAAAATCAACTACAACGGCGCTAAGTAGCCTAGTGGGAAAAATAGAAGACACACTGGCAAACAGAGAGATCCTTGCGGGGGTCTTTATGGACATTCAGGGTGCTTTTGATAATGTAGGGTACCGATCCATTGAGGAAGCCATAATGGTCAAAGGAATTCCAAAGGGCACTGCCTCCTGGATAATGGCTCTCCTACACTCCAGGGAAATCATAGCCTCAGAAGGTGACAGTTAGGGCTAGGAGGGGCTGCCCCCAAGGAGGAGTGCTCTCCCCCCTTCTGTGGGCACTGGTGGTCGACGATCTGCTGAAAAAGGCAGAACAGAAGGACATAGATCTGCAAGCCTTTGCCGATGATCTAGTCCTCACCGTCAGAGGGAAGCACAAAGGAACTATAGAGGACCTAACCCAAACTGCGGTGAACTTCATCGATGAATGGTGCAGCGGGGAAGGACTGACCATAAACCCGGAAAAAACCGAGCTGGTCACGTTCACAAGGAAGAGAAGAACTAGCGTCTCCCCCCCAACGATAAGAGGAATGAGTGTCAAGGACGTAAAGGAAACCAAATACCTAGGAGTAATCCTAGACCGAAAGTTAACCTGGTCCAAACACTTAGATTACGCACTTGCCAAGGGTACAGGAGCTATGGGTGCCTGCAGAAGGACCTTTGGTAAAAACTGGGGCCTAAGCCCCCGGCTAATATATTGGACTTACGAGGCCATAGTCAAACCAACAGTAACATACGCATCCTTCGTGTGGTGGCCTAAAGTTGAACAGACAGTTGTAACAAAAAGACTGCAACAGCTGCAAAGACTGGCCTGCACAGGGGTATGTGGAGCGACAAAATCCTGTCCAACTGTAGTGCTAGAAGCAGTTCTAGACATGCTTCCACTCGGAGCAGAGATTAAGAGAAGGGCAGCTATCTCAGCCCTCAAAATGGGCAGCAGAAACGAAATTAAGCCCCAAAGGGATACGGGCCACATGTCTATATTAAAGGAATTTCCCAACCTGGACATGGAACTGCGAATCCCAGATCTGATGGTCAAGAAATATGACTTTGAGAAACCTTACCAGGTCACTGTGGGTGAGAGAGCGGACTGGCAAAAGGACAACCTCAACATGGGCGGAGCACGCCTTGTATTTTATACAGATGGCAGCCGGAAGGACAACAAATCTGGGCTAGGAGTGTATGGCAATAGAACCAGCATCTCACAGGCCCTAGGCTGCACGGCAACGGTATTTCAATCAGAGGTCCTAGCGATTGAATGCTGTGCTTGGAACATTCTGGCAAGAGGGCTAAGGAGAGGCAAAATACTTATCCTCTCAGATAGTCAAGCTGCTTTAAAAGCACTAGACTCGTTCGTGATAGACTCACGGACAGTGCAAGGCTGCAAGAGCGCTCTAAAAGCGCTGGCGGAGCACAATCAGGTACAGCTAGGCTGGATACCGGGACACTCCGGGCATGAAGGCAATGAAAGGGCCGATGCTCTGGCAAGAAAGGGCTCAGACGAACAGCTAATAGGACCGGAGCCCTTCTGTGGTGTCCCCCTGTGCATAGGACTAAACAAAATCCTATCCTGGTAGAAAGGTCAAAAACAGGAAGCCTGGAACAACTTCCCAGGAGGGAGACAATCAAAAATACTGATTGACCCTTTTAACAAGAAGTGGAAGGAGCTGCTTAGCCTAAACAAAAGGGAAATCAGTCTTCTAATAGGGATGCTAACTGGTCATGGGCCACTGAAAAAACATCTCAAGACAATCAGACTTAGTCAATCCGATCGATGCAGATTCTGTACAATGGAGGTAGAATCCGCCGAACACCTATGGCTGGACTGTCCGGCCATCTCTCAGAGAAGGTTGAAATTCCTAGGAAAGGTTGCATTAAAGCCAGAGGAAATAAGGGAGATGGAGATAAACCGGCTGTTAGGCTTCGCGAAGAGCCTTCATCTGACATATTGATAAACATAAGGGGTGCTACAATAGGCCTTTCAGGCCGAGTTAGAAGAAGGTATTACTACCTGGCCCCACCAAATGAAAAAAAAAAAAAAAAAACGATGGGCGAAAAAGACTTAGTGGCGCGGAATACCAGAAATTAGCTGAATTGAAGAAGAAGAAGGAAAATGAAGTTCTTGCCCTTAGATTATCTAACTTTGCCCAAGTTAGATGCCTTCTTAAAAAAAAAGCAATGTTGCCGCAATGTGGCTCCTTGGAGGGTACAAAGGGAGCCAGTGGGGGGGGGGGGGGGGGGGTAAAGGGGCGGCAGATTATTATATGCCCATGGGCGAACAAAACGTAAATCCGGCCCTGTAGGCGCTATCGAGAAACTGAGATGTTCACCTCAGTTTGAGGTGCTCTCAGTTTGAGGTGCTCACGCTCTATTGAGAATTTAAGAAATCTAACAACAACTACGTAAAAACGAAATAGTCTACTAGCAACTACACTTTAGCGGCTGCGATATCGTAAACACTAACGAGAAATTTTAATAATTGTGTAGGCGCTAATCGAATATTTTAATTTTCATTTTTCCCGCCTTTTCGTAGTTGCTATGAGAACATTCTGTTTTAGCTGCTACGTTTATTTTCACTTTGTAGTTGCTACGTGCATAGCTACTATGATACCCCGTCATAATTTTTTATATTTCAAATTTGTCATTTAAGAAAAAAATAATTTAATCTAATGTGCGACTATTATTAATAATACACAGTTAGTTACAAAATGATAGAGGATTAAGAAAGAAAAACACTTTTTAAACAGGTAGAAACAAGAGTTTCATAAAGTTTAGTCGTCTGGTCAACTGATTTTACTAATTCAACAGCCACTTTCCCGCATTAGTTACATTGCGCATCAGTTGCAGCGCCGCAACTAATGCAAAGTAACTGATGCGGTTACATTTTGCCATCCCTAGTGGACGAGTCTATTGCAAGGGGAGAACTTCACCACGCTTTCCAAAATGGCGGAATCTTCAGCAATTAATTGAGCTTTACAAAAATTGCAAATTGTAGTTTCTGTATTTCCACAGAGCTATGTCCATTAATTCAATCCGATCCGTCTCGAAGGACCAAATGTTTGGGATGGGTTTAATGAGTTTAACTAAATAATCTGTCTAAATTAAATCAAGTAAATAACTCGAAGGACCAGAACATTTTTATTAAAAAACGCCCAAAAAATTAATGTTTTTAGAGAGTTTAAGAGGGGTCTTGTAACATGAGATTTAGCGTGAAAAATAGTCACTGATATTAAATATCACACAAAATAAATGGTGAACAGTACCTTGTAAATAATCCACTTTGAGGGGCACACAGGCTAGTCCAGCGGGCCAAAGGACAGGTCGCCACTGAAGCGGGGGAGAATCGCCACCACGAGCAGTCCACTTGCAGAGAAACGCAACGAGAGTCTTTTCAGAGGATACCTTGAACCGTACGCGATAGAGACGCAAACGAATGTTCATTCACAGCCACGGATGCCCGCACTATTGAAGTTCTCAAGACGATCTTGAAGGCACTGGCTTTAGTTTGGGGGAATTAATTAATGTACAAAACAATGACAAATTAATTGATTACAACCATTGACTATGTACACTAACGTGAATAGACCTCTCATCCAATTCATTTAGTTTGAGGCAAAAATTTGGAAATTCGGTGGACGCCACACCAGAGTTGCTGCCATCGATGTTGTTATAATTCAGCTGAATTTACAGTGCTGCCAAAACATTTTAACAAAACTTAAACATAACTTTCAGTTATAAAATGTTTCATCCTTGGTTTAGAAGAGTGGGAACACTGATTTATCTATCATATGTTACGTGTACTTCGATGGACGCCACACGAGATCGCACCACCGTCAATATGCTTCACACACGCCTATGCTATGAGAAGTCTACTCACGTAGTGTACAAAGTCAATGTTACAACTGAGAAATAATGAATTGAGGGAAAGCCAAAGGCAGAGAGCCTTTATTGGCGAGAGAGAAAGCGTCAGAGCAAAGACGCTGAGATATGCACGGCACACAGGTCCGTAATATACGAGAGACGTTACTAGACTGGTGGGAAAGAGACGTTGCTGATCATGGAGAATTTGGGGAGCCAATCAGGTTACGAAAAACTCATGGTTGTCATGGCAACGAAGACGTCACATGGTCCGATGTCTAGGATTTCCCTCTCTCTTACTCGCGTGGATTATTGATCCAAAATTATTTGCAACTATTTACAAGAAATATAGTTCTGAGATTGAGCTTATTACTTAATGCTAAAATTAATTATTGAGGCACACATATTTACTTATTTACAATAATGTGTATTAAATACTAAACACTCATCGTTGGCTTGTCCGCTTGTTTGTTGCATGTGTGTAGAGCCTATTTTTATAATTTATCCTATATTTATAATTTATTTTTATTAATTTAATATTTTATAAATAATTGGCAGGTTATTTTTGTTACACAATATATACTACAGTAATGTATTTATTTCCATGTACATTATATATATATATATATATATATATATATATATATATATATAGAACCAGAATACAAAAAATTTGCTTCCATAAGAATAACATGGTAACTTTGAAGACGTGTGGGGCAGAGCCCTATGGCGGAATATGGATAAAAAGTATCCCATATGTTCTTCCTGGTTCTAAGCTACATTCCCTCCAATTTTCAGCCAAATCATTCAGCCGTTTTCCAGATATAAGTGGTGTAACTAACACGACTTTCTTTTATCTATACCGTATATTAATATGCAAGCATGTTTCATTTCCTCCTTTTTTCTCAGCTCGCGTGCATCGTAAGAGAAATCCGCGCATACCGTTACAAAGGTATAGTCCTGTAGATGAGCAGAATCCCATTCTAATTCACATCGGACTCCAGGTCTACGCCCTACAGGCTTTCAAAGTTTCAATGTTAATCTTATGGGAGAAGGATAATTGATTAAATCATTACACAGCTGATAAATCAGAATAAAGAACAGATGTTACAGTTATGAACATTTTAAATTTAACAGGCTCAAGATGATGAGATTTTTTGGTCGAATTTCGACCAGTGGGCGATCTCTAGTATATAAAGATATACTAGAGATCTTTATATACTATCTTATATACTTTATATAAATATTATATAACGGGTGGCGCGAAAAGGATGGTCGGATTTGAACTGCGTAGTGCTGGTGACGGGGGAGGGGAGGGAACCACTGCCGGCCGTCTGCAAGTCGGCCATAGAAGCCAGTTTGCCGCGAAATGGCGCAATGGACGGTAGAGCACCGCGTTTATGCCGTGGAACAGTTTTTCAAAAACAATGAACCTTTCATTACAGTGCAGTGGCTGTTTCGACAACATTTTGGTGTTGCACGCGATGGACCGATTCCTGATCACAGATCAATATCACGCTGGGTGACTGCATTTTGGACAACAGGTTCTGTAATGAGTGGCAAATCTACTGGGCGTCCTCGTACGGCGGTTACTCCAGAAAATATTGATAATGTGAGAGCGTCAGTAGTTCAAAGTCCGCGTCGCTCCACCAGGCGTCGTGCTCAAACTTTGGGCCTCAGTCGTCGCTCGTTGCAGCGCATTCTACGCAATGAGTTGAAGTTTCACCCATACAAAATTATGATCACACAAAAGCTCTATGAACATGATTTTGTGAAACGCAGACGTTTTTGTGAAACAATGTTGGACATTTTGTACTCTGAAGATGACGTTGTGCTCTTGATGTCAGATGAGGCCCACTTCCATTTGGACGGCTACGTCAATAAACAAAACTGTAGGTATTGGGCAGCTCAAAATCCTAGAGAACCACACCAAAAGCCTCTCCACAGTGCTAAAGTAACAGTTTGGTGTGGAATTTCCAAATTGGGGATTATTGGGCCTTATTTTTTTGAGGAGAATGGAGCTACAGTGACTGTGAACTCTGAACGTTATGTTAACATGCTTCTTAACTTTTTGATGCCAAGACTGCGGGAATTACGTGTTAATCGAAAACGCATTTGGTTCCAACAGGACGGGGCTACAGCCCACACAGCCAACGACTCTATGATTGTTTTGAAGCGGATGTTCCCCCGCCACGTCGTCTCGCGATTCGGAGACGTCTACTGGCCCGCTAGGTCACGTGACCTCTCAGCATGCGACTTTTTTCTTTGGGGTTACTTAAAGTCAAAAGTCTACGTGCACAGACCTCAAAACTTAGTTGACTTAAAAGATGCAATCCGTTCAGAAATAACAGCAATCCAAGAAGAAACGGTGGCGAAAGTGTTTGAGAGTTTCGAAGAAAGACTTTTAGAGTGTATCCACGAGGAAGGACACCATCTGCCAGAAGTCATTTTTCATACATAATTTATCTCTTCAACTGACCGATTCTTTCTTGCAAGTATGCTACTAACAATGTAATTTTTTGTAATGGGCTATACTTTGGAGTATTCTGAAACAATATATTAAAAGTTATTTGTAAAACCATTGGTGTTCTTTTCATTTCAAAATGTGACCATTCTTTTTGCGCCACCCATTACTTTATTTATTATTTATACATAAATAAGGTTTTCAAATCTACACAACAATAAAATATTATAAATCTGAAAGACAACTGACATGGAAGAGACTTTATCAATGTGTTCGTTGAAAGAAAAACAATATATAAAATGAGCTATGGTAAATTATAAACTTAATAACTGATCTTTCTTTAAAAAAGTCCAATCCATTGTTGTTTATCACCCTAGAAACAACAACCTAAATTACCAGTATAAAATTATCGTTAACATTTGCTCAGATTTGAAATTGTTTACAGATTTGTCTTTGTAATCATAAATCTATAATATATACAGCCCTATGTGTAACTGACTGACTCACTGATGATCTTAAAGTCCTGAAGCGACCGTTTAAGCTAGAGACTTGAAATTTGGAACGAACATTCTTTGAGATGTTTCAATTTAGGGAAAATCATCAAACTACAAATTTTCAACTTTCAAATTATAAAAAATGCTAAAAAGACGAGGTGTCGGTAAGGAAGTACGTTAGTTCTTAAAGATGTCGCTTGGAGCGCTATTTAGTTCTCGCTTGTATTTAAATGATGTCTTTTAACTACACCTCTCACTGATGATGAGTCCGATTGTTCTCTCTAATATTTGAGTATTTTGCAAATCGTTTTCCTTTAATTGTTTGTTTTGTTTTCCTTCGTATTGTAATGGCAATGAAATTTTATTGCATTGAAAGTGGTTCCTTTCACCAAGGTGATGTCCGCTTTGATTCCTATAGCAACAACGCACAGTGTGTTGCCAATGCAGCTTGTGCGCTTGCTTGGAATTATTTACACGGGGAATTCTCTTCACCTATTATTGATGGAATTCTCATGGCGGGTGACAGTTTATACAGACAGTCTCGTCGTGTGAATTGCATCAGTAATAGGTATCTGTTTCCCGAAGACCTAGTTAGAGATGTTATTATCATGGGCGAAAAAATCCACATTGCTGACATATCGTACATATGCAATGGTCTTTATCCACTATCTGCGAATGAGTTGTCTAACTCGGCCCGTCATTTGTCAAATATTTTGGAAGACATTTTATCTACTGATTCGATTGGCGGTTTTCTGTTTACGGGACAGATGAATACAGTAGCCTTTTGGCGTGATGATGGAATGTTGTTTGTTTTTGACTCTCATGGAGTAGACGAGGAGCGTCGTCACAGCTCAATTGATGGTGAAAACCGTGCACGCCTCTTTGTCTGCGACAGTTATTTATCACTCGCTTCTCTTCTTCTTGCTAATTCTGCACTCGGTGGAATTGAAAGTCAGTATAATATTACTAAACTTACATTCCAAAGATCTATAGAGCGGACTGATTCAACAGCACATGCAGTTCTTCAATCGGAAGATATTCCAGTTGACCACCCAGTCGTTAAAAGGGGACCAGGGCGACCTAAGAAAACTAAGCGTGGGCGGCCTAAAGTTCTCTCGACCACCCGTGAAGAACAATTGCAGCAGGCAAAGAAAAGATATGTCGAGAAAAATCATGAGAAGCGTAGGGATGCGGTCAAGAAATACAGTCAACAACACCCTGAAGTTAACAGGGCTGCTGTTGAACGGTATTCCCAACGGAATCCCGATGTACACAGGGCTGCTGTTAGTCAATACACTCAACAGCATCCTGAAGTACATCGGAATTCTGTGAAGCGATATGACCAGCTTCATCCCGAAGCTTCACGTCAGAGAGTTCAGGTTTTTCGATTGAAAAATCCAATAGTCAAAGAGCTTAGACATTTGCCTGTTTCACTTAGTCATCTCATCAACAAACATGGTCCAATGGCCACCTGGAATGGAAATTTATGCGATCACATTATCGCTTATAAATTAAACAAAGTTAGTCTTTGGGCGGAAGATATCTACAAATGTCCTCTATGTGGAGCTAGGTTGTTTGATGAAGAACGTGATAGAAAAAAATGGTGCTGTGGAGATGGAGCTTACAATGTCCTTCGATTGCCTCCCCTTCAAGCAGCATTCTATTCTAACCGTCGATTTCTTGAACGGGCAAGGGCTTACAACGACCTTTTCGCTTTCTGTGCTCTTGAGGTGCCCGGTGGATACCGGCATCCAAGTGGTCTCGCTTTCTTCAAAATTGAAGGTCGTATGTACCATCATGTATACAATTTGTCCGCTCCGGGTCAGAAGTTCGTTACTAAGTCTCGGCATATCCAGTTAGTTAATCGTTCTCGACTGTACATAGATGACGGTGAGGAACGTAGAAATATTGCTATGGGCAGGTCTCTCGATGGCGAAGTGATCGATGAGATTACCAGTTTCCTAGATTCTTCTAATCCATTCGTCCAAGATTTTCGTCGATTAGCCAATGAGCCGTCTGTCGCTGCTCATTTGGATTTCGAACTGACCACCCGAGCGACTCATCGCCCAGTTCTTGGTGACCGACAAACGGGCGTTGAGGTCCACGCTGTCCTCAGCACAGAAGAAACAGTTAATGAACCCAGGAAATTAACCATCTGGAAAATAGGTGACGATAGGCCAACGTCCATAGACCTGTTAAGTCCGTTGATGGAACCCTTCCAATATCCTTTGCTCTATCCGCAAGGTACATTGGGTTGGCATATTGGTCTTCTTGACAATAATGGGAAAAAGCTCACTCAATACAACTACACACGTTGTCTTCTCCTTTCCGAACCTCGCTTTTCTCATATCGGCCGTCTTTCTCAAGCTTGGCAGGTTGAGATGTATGCGAGGTATGAGGAAGAAAAACTTCGTTTCATAAAATTTTCCCAGACCAAACCAACTTCCAATGCCATGCGGATAGGGCCATTGGATGAACTCCTTGATGTTCAACGTGGTAGTCGTACAGGTAGACAAGTCTTGGAAGACATAGCCAATGACGAAACTGTCCAGGGCGAGGGTGGGGCACAAGCTGGAAAAGTTTACCTCCCAAGTACATTTACAGGGGGTCCCAGATACATGAAAGTTCATTATGAGCACGCCATGGCTCTTGTTTGTCGTCTGGGCTCCCCCACTTTCTTTCTAACATTTACATACAGCGCGACTTGGGAGGAAAACAAGAAAGCTTGTCCCCGCGGGGGTGGGCGCAGTGACCCTAGCACTGCTTGCAGAGTCTTCCGGATTAAACTTCTGGAACTTCTCCGAGATCTGCGAAGTGGGGCAATGTTCGGTCGTGCGGTCTATTTCGTCTACGTTATCGAGATGCAGATGAGGGGCCTTCCTCATGCCCACATCGTATTCAAGATTAACGGAGACGGACCAGTCCAAGCATCCGACATTGACTCACTAATCCGCGCAGATATTCCCTCGGAGGAAGAAGCCGGAGGCCGGCTAAGAGAGTTGGTTCTGAAACACATGGTTCATGGCCCATGTGGTACTGATCATCGAACTGACTTTCCTTGCTGGGACTCTGCGAAGGGTTACTGCACAAAGTTCTTCCCTAAGCCCTCGTGTGAAACTACACACGTTGATGAAAGAGGGTTCGTCCAATATAAACGGGATTATAGTAATAAGGGCTTCATAACGTCACGTAAAAGACAAGTTGGCGTACATGACGGATGGGTTGTACCATATAACCCGGCCCTGTTGCTTAAATACGAAGCACACATTAACTTAGAGCTAGCTTCTACTCGCCGCGTGATAAAATACCTCTTCAAATATCTTATGAAGGGAGGTTCCCTGCAGAACGTCACTGTGACTCCCTTCAGTAAGCAAGATGATGAGGTAGATCATTACGTGACGAAGAGAATGGTTGGTGCTAGTGACGCATGTTGGAGACTTCTGGGGTTTCCTATTTCAGTGTCTGAACCAACGGTTGAGTGTCTCCCAGTTCACCTGGAAGGGAAACAGGCTGTCTGTTTTCGACCAGACCAGCTGGAAGATGCTACTTCCAGAGCTAGCTCTAAGTTAATTGTTTACTTCGATCGTCCTCAGAACCCCGAATTTGACAATCTTACTTATCAGTCTTTTTATGAAAAGTACATTGTGCACACGAAACGTCCTGCCAACGGCGAAATATTCGACCATCCCGACGGTAAACACTTTATCACAGCGCGCCAGCGTGGAGAAAAAGTGTGTCGTCTATTTTGGGTCTCTCCCACCAGAAGTGAGCAGTACTACCTTCGTTTACTTCTTATGCTAATTCCTTGCCGTGGGTATGCTGATCTTCTTTCTCGTGGTGTAAATTGTCATACTTTCCAGGAAGTAGCTCGAAATCTCGGCCTGGTTGAGGATGAGGAAGAGTATCAGTATGCCTTGCGTGAAGCAGCCCAATTTATGATTGGCCCCAGATTGCGTTCGTTCTTTGTGATCCTTTGCAATATGGGAGCTCCCGCTGCTCTTTTGTGGGATGTTTTCCGAGATTCACTTTGCGAAGACCACTTAGAACGGAACCCGCACGATTCGGACCTGGCAGTCAAACTGGCTCTTATCGAAATTGACCGTAAGCTTAGGCGTCAGGGCTCTTGTTTAGTAGATCACGGCCTCCCAGATGTTCGTGACGACACGACGGAGTTGGGGAGAGAACTCCTTATGTACGGGGACAATATTCAGCGGTCAATTGTCGAAGAGTGGCTCCCCAAACTGTCAGAGGACCAAAGGCGCGTATTTGACTATGTGAGTTCCCTCCTCCAAAATCGTCAGGAAAACAGACAGTCCAAACTCATTTTCCTCGATGGTCCTGGTGGGTATGGGAAGACGTCGCTTATCCGCGTCATTCTCGCTTATGTTCGAGGTTGCCGTCAAGTGGCTCTTGCTGTGGCCAGCTCCGGGATCGCTGCTGGAAACATGTCGGGGGGTACAACTGCCCATAGCATGTTCAAGATTCCACTCGATCTTGGGGATGGCACCGGCTATTGGAGTGTCACCAACGGGTCTCAACGAGCAGAGCTCATCAGAGCCGCACAGCTCATAGTTTTTGATGAGGCTCCAATGGCACATAGGTTTATCTTTGAGATCATTGACCGTTCTCTGAGGGATTTAATGAACTCAAATGTGCCATTTGGAGGTAAGATCGTACTCTGCTCGGGAGACTTCCGCCAGATCGCGCCCGTCGTGGTGAAGGCTCGTACACCATCTGACGTTGCCTGTGAGTAGTGGGAAAAAGCCACTTCTAAACCGGAAGTGACGTCAGCTGCCAGGGCAGCTGCAGGGGTCAGATGGTGTCAGCTGCCAGGGCAGCTGCAGGGTGTAAATGGCGAGAGCATATGCCCTGAATTTGAAGTAGAATTGGGCATGAATTAAGAGTTAGTTCAAAATTGAAATTCAACAGTTATAACTGGAGCCTGGAAAGTATGTCAAGGTCATTCAGAGTAAGTTTTAAAAAAGCCTACCCAACTACTACCAGAAATAGTTCAAAGTTGAACTAGTTGGTGATAGTGGGATAGGCTGAAGTAAATTTTGAATTTTATTTGTGAACATATAATTAATGTGCAACAGCAGAGTTTAAACAAGTTGAACTTTTGTGATGAACTACAGAGTTGTAAATGCAAACACCAACGACGATGAGAAGGTAAACGCAGAGTCCCCAGATGATGTATTTAAAAAGCTTGAACAAACGTAACATTTCGAGTTGGTTTTCCCGTTCCATTTCCAATCGTTTAATTTCCAATTTCAATTTATCCTCTTCCATTCTAGTTATGAAGGGAACTTCATCCATCATATCCATCATGATTTTGTAGTGTTTGAAATTTTAAAACAAGTGATGTTGATAGTTCAAAAGTTGAAGACGGAATGAGAAGTGAAAGCGAGAAATGTTAGTTAAATAAAGAAGTGGTGGGGGGAACGAAGAATTACAAAGAAGTGGTGGGGGAAATATTTTGCTGTTCATTATTACCATCAGTAGTGTCAGATGGTGCAGGAGTTAGATTTAGTAAACTGTCTTCGTCCGAACTTTCAATCTTATCACAAATAGGACAATCGTATGTTATTTCCAAATTCATTTTGATGGTTGTAAAATTATCTACAAGTTCTTGTAAAATATTAAAAATGTCTTGTAACTCTTCTTTAGAGTTTATTTCAAAACTAGAATTCATTCGGGCCAATGGAGAGTTGTTCATTATTGGAGAGTCGGTGATGGAATGAGGATCGGCGCATAGGGAGGGGGCTTATATAATGGTGACCTTGAGCAGGCGTCTAGGGAGGGGGGCTGTCTAGGGAGGGGGCTTTTATATAGGGAACCTTGAGCTTATGATTGAATAAAACGTTTAGTTCTTCTTCTCCATCTTTTAATTCAATTATTTGAACAGAAGTAGTTGTTTCATCTTCTTCACTTGATGAAGAAAACAATTCACCAGGATTTAAATATTGAACTACAATTCTGAACCATCTTATAGGATATTCGTCAATGACAGAAAGTAAGTTTTGAAACAATTCTTCCATCTCCTCCCTGTCAGTTATTATATGTTCAAATTTGATAAATTTGTTTTCCATGTTGTTAGTTAGAGTGTTGGAAGTGGAATGATTTAATATTATATAAAAATTAGAACTAGTGGTGGGGGAAATCTCAAGGTCATCCAAATGAAGTTTTAAAAAAGAGTGTAAAACTGAAATTACACATTTGATGGTTCTACAGGATCGGAATACCAATCTGACCTGTATTTACATCTTTTTATCATATGTGTACAAAAATCATCTTGATGAGAATTGGTGCGTTGACAATGAGCAAGATCTAGAGGGTGAAATTTGAAACATCTTTGAGGACAACATGTATGAAAATATCTTGATTTGTAAAATTTGAAAGTTCGCAATTCCGGTGGTGGTAGTTGTTTTGTTTTGCATTTGCAATAACAAGATCCGAAGAATTCACATTTAGTACAAGCTAACCCATCCACCATCATTGGTCCTAAATCTGTACACTGTTGTTCACAACAGTAACGAGGTTTGTACTTGTATTTTTGCTCTTCCATGTTGACGCTGCGGAGTCCAGTGAAAGAATAAGAGTGTATAGTGTTGAATAGTGAGTTTTATGTACTGTGAAAAGTGGTGGGGGTAATTTCAAGGTCATCCAAATGGAGTTTTAAAAAATTATACCTTACAAGTGTAAGGATTATTAAAATTTAGGAAGTTTGTTTCTCTTTGTTTTCTTCAGACTTTTTATCTCTCTCAGCTTTAGCCATAGCAACTAGTTCTTCTATTGATAGTGGATGTACTTCAGGGAATTTTAAAATTAATTTAGCTTGGTATCCTTCTTTAGCTAATACATCTATATCTTTAGTCATTTGTTCAACAGTGTTGTAATCTTTTCCATAGATTTTTCCATCAAGTTGAATCATCATTCTGTACAACATTTTCTTAAATAGGTCTTGTCGTGGTGAGAGCTAAGAAGCGAATGATTATTTATACAAGTATTACATCCTTTTTATTAACTCACATTGATCACGTGATTCTTTAGTTGTAGTTTTGTCTGTCAAAAGTTATTCAACATTGGTAATACTTTTGGAACTTGATGTTATGTTGACCAGTTGGCGATGAAGAAGTTGTAGGTTGTGTAGAAATAAATATTTCATCATCGCAATATTTTGTTTTAGTGAACATTCTTGTATTAGTAGCACTAACATCAACAGTTAAGTGATAACCACCGGTAAGTAAAACTCGCATTTCGTTGGTTAAATCTTCGAGTTGTTCAAAAGTTGTTATGGTGTTAGTATCGTAAGATGCACACTTGACCTTTAGGGACATGTTGCAGTTTTATATTCAGGGATTAAGAGCGAGATGTGTACGGTATGAAAGGTAGCAGTAGACTGATGAATTTTGCAAGTACATTTCCCCTTTTATAATTATACAAAATTGGGTCAAGGTCATCCTGTGGAATTTTTAAAAAAAGCAACATATTGTAATGTACAAAGACATTACAATATGTTGCTTTTTTTATTTTTATTTTTTTTGTTTTATATCATATTTATTGAAAAAACAAATACAAAGAAATATTTATAATGTTATGTACAAATTAATCAGTAGTAGGTGTTACATGAATTGTAAGTTCAGTAGAGTTGTTTCCACTGGGTCCATGTGATACCAAATAGAGTGCGCCGGGTTGAATTATACGAAGATCTTCATTTTGAAGTAGTTGTACGAAGCGCTTTGGTAAGAAGATCTGAAATTTTGCTTCATCACCAATTGTATAAGGTGCCTCGCTCAAAGTGCAATTTATAGCATCACCTACTGAAGTTTCCATTTTCTTAATAGTATGAATGATGTAGTGTTTTTCTTCTTTTAGTTCAGAACATTTCTTTGTAGGTAGAATTGATGATTTAGAATGAGCGTTGAACTGATCAACTAAACTTTGAAGTAAGTTCTGTGATGCCATATTGATGTTGTTGTTAATCTTCTTATTAATAATAATGTCCGTCGGAGATGTTGTCTCTTCGGAGGTTTGAGTAATACTCATGCTGTGTCATGGTAGCGCTCTCACTTTTATAATCGACACTACCCCCACCACTGACACTACCCCCACCAGTTTGTTGAAGGAAATTATTCAAGCGGTAGGCATTCTTTAAAGCGCACTGCGACCTTCGATGTTTAAAACTTTTTGATGAAATACAAAGTTCGTTGAAGTAGCATTGGAAATCTTTATCAATTATTGCATTAATCACTTCGTTGCTTGTAAATGATTGTATCCAATTTGCTTTTTCCAATCCCCTTGTGTAGATAATTTTAAACTCTTTGCAATAATGATTCATAATGTGCGGCATCATGTTATAATTAATGAAACCTTCATCCCATCTTAAGTTGTGAAAATGTTTGTTCAACCATTTGTTTGTAACTTTCGCTTTAGTTGTTAGTCTATTAAATGGTACTGGAGGTTTGAACAAATAATGATAAACTACTGATGTGTTCATGTCCAAGATTACTAATTCTTTAATAATAAAATTACCATCATTTCCTCGGAAAGCTTGAAATTCAATTATACCTCTTTTAACTTCCATTATATGTGGCGCATTAGAAAACGAAACCCGTTTATTCATGATGAAGTCTTACTAACAACTGACTTAAAAATTGAATGAGCCGATGTTTATAACAGACAGGATTGTTCTTCTTCTTTCACTTCTTGTGCCACTTCATCAATATTAAAATTGGTGTGATAGTTGTTTAATTGTCTCCACATTTCAACTTCTTGAGGTATTCTATTAAAGATTGAAGTATCCACGGGACCGTATAAAATTGGAACAAATGGTTTTTTGTCCAATGTATCAATTAGATAGTCTTTAATTATTGCACTTGAAAATATTAGTTGTTTCAAATATCTGGTGACGGGACCGGTAGTACAACTTAAAGTGTAAAATTCTTCTTTAGTGAAATATAATTTAACATTATGTGTAATTAAATCTCTGAAGCGAACAATTTGTCCTCCACGATGTTTTACTATATCAACTTCAATATTTGATTCCAATAAACTTAATCTTGTTCTTCTTCCAAATGTGTTGTTACTTAAATAGCACTCCAAAAGATGTAAATGTTTCATGAGAGATTCCCAAGTAGTTTCACTGAAAGTAACCATTTTGTTTCCATGATTTAAAATAACAATTGGTGAATAATCCATTGATTTTAAAATTCCAACTGATATACTTTTTGTCATGCATGAAGAAATTGGGTAGATAATCCGAAGAAATACTTCTGTTAAAATATTGGTTGTAATGTTAACTTCAACCTTTTTCCTTTTTACTTCTTTTTCAGCTTTTTCTTCTTCTCTCTTCTTATGTTTGTTGAATTTTAGGAATTCGTCCATTTCTCGTTCAACTTGTTTTTCTATATCTGAACTATTATCATCCATTAGAGGTGTATTTTCTTCTCCGTTAGTAGAATTCATCTTGCGAATGATGTTTCCCATACGACGGTTGAAGATAGAATGAAGTTTCTACTAATTATTTTCTCGCTTTTATATTTTTCGTAAATCCTTGAAATTTATACAATTACATAATTGTTTGTTTTCAACTTGTCTTTCACAAATGAAATTCTAACCTCAAAAATTAAAGCAGATAATTCTAACCTCAAAAATTTGCAGTTGTTGTACAATTCTTCTTAAAGTACATTCTTCACAATTCCGGTCAGCGGTGTGTAAGTAACTATTTTATCATGTAGAATTAGACAGTATGCCGAAGTTCCATCCGCTACTGGTTCTTCAAATTCCATTTCAATTTTTATATCCACACTTGATGATTTTACCGATTCATTTTGTTTTGAACAATCGATTACAATTATTGGAGCCTTGGAATAATACTGGTCAGGTGATAATAGTGGTGTATTAGTCTTTCCATAATATGATGATTGAAATCTTGCATACATATCGTATAAAATGGAAAAACGTTTATTGCTGAACATGACATTCAAATTGTCATAGGGAAAGAATTGAGAGTTTAGGAAAACTTTACAATTCTTTATTTTACAGTGATCAAATTGACCAGCATTTGCAGTGATAACATCTTTTCGCTTAGTTTGAAAACCGAGTATTATGTACCTTGCTCGTTCCAAGTAAGTTGATGTCTTGACGGTCCATGTTTGTCTTTTTGTCTGAGGTAGTGTAGGGTATTCATGAAATTCCCAACTTCGGAATGGCATCACAATATCACGGTCAGATTTTAACTTTCTCAATAATAGGATTCTATGTTCATCGGCCAATCTTACATGAGGTACTCTCCAAACAACTTTATCCAACTGTAGTTGCCATTCCAGTTTATCTTCCGTAGTTGCAGGGTCTGCAAGTATTAAGTCCTTATTAGTTGAAGATCTGAGTAATACTAATTCTTGTTTAACATTTATTATTACCCGTTTGTAATCTTCAGCGAATCCCAAAAGCAATCGTAAAGGTACATGAAAATCAAAGTGACCATTGGAAGCTGGTGTTATAGTGTCTTTATCGGGGGCAACCCATCCGGCAGTGACTATTGAATTCTTCTCATGCGGTGTTAATGATGTTAATCCTTTCAATGTCGTTGTTAAACCAACCTTTTTTGTTGAATCAACCGTCACCCCTGATATTTCATATCTTATTTCATCAAAAAGATATGCCATCGGGTTATTTATAAAAGGAACTGTTGAAGCAGTTTTTCCATCCAATTTTAATACCCGTCCTTCGATGTACAAGTAACTTTCACACGGTAAAGTGTAAATATCTTGTTGTTGAATGGGGATCCTTATTTCATCGTTATTGTTTAATTTTGATGAAGTGTAAGGGTTGTGCGTGTGATATTCCTTCTCCCATAGTGTTTCGTCGAACGTTGGTCCTTGAGATATATCCAGGATATCCATCGCTGTTAAGTTTCAATCCAATCTTCTGTAGAAAACGAATGTTTTCCGATGTTAACTCTTCCAATGTCGAGGAGCTACTGAGCTCCCGACTCTTCCGTTGCGGTTTAAATGATAATCCCATGTTGACTTTTATGTTGCTGCTCTGATGTGTATCCGTATAGTAATTGTTTCTCCTCTAAAGTCAACACTATGACCGTCTTGATCCAATATGTTCAGTACGATGTCTGAAATGAAACTGGTGTTTAACGGTAGGTATATCAAGTTTTGTGGCTTCTCAACAATTTTAAAACCGGGAGCCACTGTTGGATAAAATATATGTAAAATATGTTGATTAACTCCATCTCTATACGATCCGTGTATAATGTTGCACGTGACATCAATACTATTTACTTTCAATATTGTTACAGTTGAATCACCTGAATGAGTAGTTCCAGGAGTTAAGATTTTCTTTTTTGTATCTGTAAATCCAAGTAAACTGCCAATCGACTGTTCCAAGCTGACATCAATATAATATTTTGAAGTTATTTCTGCTTTTAAAGTATTATTGTTTCCTTTAACGGTGATATTGTCTTCTCCGAGTTGTTTCTGTAATAATTGGTTTATATCATCAATTTCATAAGCTCCAGTAGGAAATGTAATTATTTTCAATTCTGAGTATTTTCCTGCAGCATCCTTAGTTTCATAATAATGTAGTAAATTGTTTTTTCCTTCTGTAACATTAGGAATTGAATTGTAGGTAGTCAAATCAAGTAATGCCGCTTCCCATAATCTTTCCTTGGATAGACGCAATGCTGGGAACAGCGTACTTTTCAATGTGGATGAATTTCCACTCAGTGACACTGTATACGATGACATCTTAAAGCTGACTGACACTCTTCGCTAGAAACTCCAAACATAAATGCCCACATATTTCAGTATTGTTAGGTTGTTCTCTTTTGTAATTGTAAAAAATGTTTTTGGAGTTTCGAAAATAATGTTGCAGTTCTTTTGGCGGTGGTAGATTGCCAAAACTGTCAAAGTAGTAAATGGTTTGTCCGAGTTTTTTATAGCATACCCAATGAGTGCCTGGACCATAGGTGGAATCCAAATTTACTATTCCAGTTTCATTTTTCCATATTTTAGTTGGTAATGCATCTTTCATAAAAACTCCTCGAAAGAATGGTATTTTCAAACATTTTACATAATCATTTAACTGATGATTTGTTAAGGCTTTATTTGAAATTATCAATTGATTCTTCTTATTTAGTACACACGGTATGGTCTTAGGTATAAACCTGCTCCGTTTTTTACCATTTGCCAAACAGAAGTCTTCTTTGCACTTGCCTTATGAGTTCTACGACGTCCTTTTTTAATGTTTCCACCTCTTTTGGGAGCGCCTCTCTTTGCAGGTCTTCCTCTGCGACGTCTTCCACCACCTAACTTTGCTTTTGTCTTCATGGCTGTAGTTACTGCCCAAGCTGCTGCTTTTTCTGCAATATTTGCGTCACTTGATTTTACTCTTTGCCAAGCTTTTTCCGCTAGAATTTTATCTGCTATTGATCTATTTGTTGAATCTTTATACTTTGAATATGCTATATCGTGTTCTTTGCAAGCTTGATCTAATTTATTAATTCCAGGATCTCCTCTTGCTAAACGTTTTGCCAACTTAGTTCCAGGTCCACAATATTGATAACCTCCGGGCAGATGTAATTCGTATGGTAAAGCGTCTATCGTTCGATTTACAACAGCACCAACTGGAATCCGTCTGAGCAGGGATAATGCAGCTGATGTTATACCACGTCCTCTCTTGCCGCTGTCTTGACGATGACTGAGCGATACGGTCTTCATTATGTTGTCTTATATAACAGGTGTGTTTACTCCACGAGATACTTTACATGAATGAATAACTTGTGCAAAATCTTTTATATTTAAAGACTTAGTTATTCAAATTAATTATATACTGATTTATGATTCTATTTTTAATCCAAGCTTCTCGTTCATCGGGTTGAATCACCACATGATTCGTTGTACTAGCTATATGATTGTGGGTATCAATAAGTAAATTACCCACTATTCTTATTAAACAATCTAAAGTTACAGCATCTTTCGGATGTTGAGGATCTTGTAACTGCATAATACGTTTATCATTACATGTGTAAGCGGTTAAATCACTTTTTGATGTTGTTATGACTTGTCCAATAGTAGCAGCATCATTTGAATCTTCACCTGGTAAAATATTAATTATTTTCTTCATCTTTGCATCATATTTGGTCCCAAAGTGTTTATCCCAAGTTATTGTTTGTCTCAATGTAACACAATCATCATCTCCATAACCAGGATAAACATTTTTTATTCTTCTATGACGACCATCGTATGTATCTAATCTACCACCACTTGCAATTAATGTTTGCACCATAAGAGGTACATCTGAATCTTTTATACCAAATCTTCCATTTGTTATTGTTTTATGTCCTGCATCCCATTCATCATTATTTCCTTGCATTAAATCAAACTTTTTATTTCCATGTATAAATTTATCTCCCCGCTTTAACACGGCATCTTCATGTTTTACAAAATTTGATGTTTCTTTTTTTAATTCTTTGGATAATTGCTCCATAGTAACAGCATCTTTTGGTTGAGAACCAAACTTTACATTTGTCAATGTTTTTTCATGACAATCGATTCCATCAGCATCTTGTAAAATACAGTTGTCCTTGATGTATTTTAGGTTTACAGCATCACCGTCTTCTTTTGGGTATCCAATGTCATTTATAATAAATTTATAAAAAGAAAATCCATGTTCAGTTTTTTCAGGTATTATAGAATGTAAATATTCTTTATTAACTGAATCTTTATCATTTTTGGGATTTCCCACATTGGTTATTCTATAATTTCCAGCATTATACGTTTGTCCATCTTTTAAGTTATTACCCCATTGCAATTTTAAAGTATTTAAAAGTTCAGATGATAAGTACTCTTTAGTAATTGCATCAGAACCTTCAGTTGGTTTACCAACATTAATTAATCTATGTGATTTAACATCGTAAGTATTCTTATGTAATTTTAATGATGTTGAAGTAGCTTCTTTTACTGTCTTCAAATTTGCTCCATCAGTATCTTCTTCTGGATCTTTAACTAGTTTTAAACGTTTATTACTTATGCTATAGTCACCTTCAGGTGTTTGCGGTAATCCACTTCTTTTTCTGTCTTCTCCAACTTGCACTCCTAAAGCGGAGTACCGTCCGAACTTGTCGACGCTCATGTTAGAACTGATACGTCTTATGCTTGCACCTCTTTTATATCCACGGACAATTATACGACTATACCGCGATTCCTAAGTTCATCAACTAGAGCCACCCATTCATTATTCAAACCTGTATGACCGGCTTCCATGGCTTCATGCAATAGTCTCATTCTATCAACCAATTTATTGATATCATTGTAGTAAATCACATTCGTATTGTATAGATTTTTCATCAATCCTTTACCAGATGTTGAAGTATCTCCTTTACTCTTTTTACCATGTTGTTCAAGAAGTGATAAATCCATAAGTGATAAAGATTTTCTTTTCAGTGGTTGTCTCACCGCTGGTGCAGTACGTAATGTTGGCAATTTTCGTGGAGGAAACAACTTTTTTATAACGATGTTATATTTTGTTGCACGTGAACGATTAATCATTGCATCCTTTGAGTAGTTTCTTTTATGAGCGTTAGTATTTTGTAGAATCTCCTTAAAAACACTTAAATCTTTGGATGAATATCTTAGTGGTATGTTTTTAAAAATTAATTCATATAATCCTTTTGTTCCTTTATATCTATGCTCACCAATAATGATGTAATCGTCTTGTGTTATTTCAAGCTTTGAATCGCCAATCTTCAATTCATTCCCATCAATTCTTGCTCCGTATACGTGTGATCTACTCAAATTCGGGTTTGATTTCATGTCATGTAGCATTTTCATTATATATTTTCTTCCAAGAGGTCCATGTTGTAATATATCGCTACTCAATTGAGTTAAATTTGGAATAGATTGTTCTGCTTCTGGTATTGGCTGTTCTTCTTCCTTTTCAACAATTGGTTCTTCTTCTTCTTTTGTTTCTTCTTGCTCACTAGCACTTGTATATGAATCATCATCTTCTTCTTTTTTTAATGCTTGTACTTCTTGTTTAGAAACTGGTAGTAAAACATCTCCTTCATAATGAGGTTTACCAATAGTTTCTGATATCTGTTTTAAAGGTTCCGTAATAGGTTTAAATGTAGTCTCTAGAAATTCTTCTCTTTCACTTAAACCCATCCTCAATGCACGATTCTTCATCCTAATAGAATCACTGAGTGATTTTATTTCTTTCAATAGTTTTTCTTGATTCACCATGTTTACACTGTGAAGTTCAACGTGTAACTAGATGTAGCATCGGTAGTTCAACGCATAAATACAAATTTATCCAACCCTATACGATATCTACCATTTTTAATATCTTCTTCCTTCATAATAACGAGAAAGCTATATTTCTCATTCCATGCTTTGCCACACATCTCTTTAAATTTTTCAAATGGCATATCCGCATTTACATGATCATTATATATATGCTTTAAATTTGTTTCATCTTGCTTGAAGATGATCAACATATTTGCATTGTCTCTTATAAGTTGTTTTGGAATTTTACTGTATGTTTGACCAATATAAATGCTATCAATATTATGATGTCTTCCCATAGCAAAATAATTCCTTATTGTGTCATGATTTTCACAAGAAACATCGTCAAATATAAAAATAGAAAATGGTTTTGCTTCATTCGGTTGCATAATTGTTTCACTGACATTAAACTTGTAAAAATTCACTTCAGGTACACTTGCAAGTACTTTATCCAATAATTGAAATTTTGGTTGTTGCAATGATTTTGAAAAAATGTATATATTATTAAAACTCAATCCTTTAGGATTAGTTATAAGGTTAAAAACAACATTAGTTTTTCCACAATTTGAAGGACCAGTTATTAGACATCTTATCGTATTTGGTAGTAATTCACCATGTTTTCCATGATTTAACTTATCATTGTCAACTGTCAATTCATCAATGTTATTGATATTAAATCGATCTTTTTGTTGTACAATCTCCATCTTGTATAAAGGTTAAACACACAATGAGCTATTAAACAACTATACTAAGTCTTTTGAAGGAATCCAAGAGTCTTCACTTTTATCAAACCCTAACCACCGGACTTTAACCATATCCTTTTTCCTTTGTAAAATCTTCTCGACAAGATATACATCACCAACTGTTGATTTCAACAATTCGTGTCCGTAGAATCCACCTTGAAGTAATTCACCCTTGTTATCCTTTAATAAATAGGTTTCAGGTATAGTTGGTTGCACTTTATAAATTGTAAATACTTCATTAGTCCAATTTGGTAGATATCTTTTACTAAATACACCTTTGTATTTGCTTATACGAACTTTATCGTTGACCTTGAACTTCTTTGGTTGCAATTTTTCTAATTTCGGTGTTGTATTATTTTTAATGCGTTGTAATACAATTTTCGCATTAGCACTGTTTACCTGGATAGGTTTCATTCCAATGGTACGATGATATTTGTTGTTATACTGTTTTATAAGTTGTGGTAATATGTCATACCACACATATGATCCTCGTTTTGAAAATTGTTTATACATCGCACCTTTCAATGTTCTATTGAATCTTTCAATTATTGAAGCTTTAACTTCAGAATTTGTAGAATAATGATTTATTTGATATTTCTTCATCAAAGCTCTAAAGTCTTTATTAAAATATTCTTTTCCATCATCGGTCTGTAGATGTTTAATTTTAAATTTATTTCTTTGTATTGTGGTTTCCATAGCTTTTGTAACACTTTTACCAGTCTTATCCTTCAATGGTAAAGCGTCAGCTATTTTAGTAAAACAGTCTATAATTGTTAAAATATATTTAAATCCTTTGTTTAATTTACTGTGCGGTATCATTTCAATGAGATCAGCTTGATAAAGATCATTCATCCCTTTAATGATTGTACTTCTTCTTGGAAATCTTCTTCTTGCTGGTTTATGTAGTTCATTTACAATCTTGTCCTTCACACTTTCCATCTTCAGATGTTGCTTGTACACCGCATGTAAAAATACTGATCCATAGAATAGTTTATTCTCATTTATATAGTTTGAATATAGGTCAAGGCCAATTCATATTAGTGTAAAAAAGAGGGAACATGGCATTGGGCTTGCCATGTCCCCTCTTCTTTACGGAAAGGAAAAAGGAAGAAGGTAGAGGACGAAGAATAGGTTTACTGGTCGATAGGGTTTAGAGAGTAGTGGCCGAATGGTAAAGTATTAATTTTATCTTCTAAAATATGGCGCTTGTCATCTTTGTAGCTTAATGCCCACTTTGTTTGTTTGACACTAAATAGTTGATGATTATAACTTCTAATAGTGTTGAACGTTGCAGTTGTTTCAACATTTTCAAACAAACATCTTTTATAATGTTCAAACTGTACGTTCTTCTTCAGGAAAGAAGTTTTTATTCCTTTAGCCTTCTTCGTGACTTGATGTTCGTTCCTCTCGTTTATGTACAGTTGAAATGAATACAGTTTGGACATTAATGCTACAATTTCCATCATCGGCACACCATTTGTTTCATCTTTAAATTTTCCCAATACTTTCTTATTTCTGTCATAGTCGTAATTTGGATGATCCTTAGGATAATCGGAAAAGTCGAAATCATCTTTATATATAAAGGTGCGTAGATCTTCATACATGTCATTTGTTTTAATCCAGTAAATTAGTGCATCCGTGTCCATATATGCAATACCAATGTTCTCTCTTCCATAATAGTTAACCATCTTCTTATAATGAAACTCGTACATATGTGTTTATGAAATATCCAAGATTGACATTCCAAGATACAAAGGACGATCCATTGTAACTGACTTCTTGTTCATGGAAATAACAACTAGATTTTCATTAATAATTATAGATGAACCAAAGTTTGGTTGTTGCACCAATTTCTGTAATTTTACTGGATCAGTTACCAATTTGATATCCTTATGTTTCCTTTTGTTTTCCAAAGTCTTGCCAAATATTGCGTTATTCATTAATTTGAAAAAATCTTTTTGAAAACTTGATGTAGCGGTGGCTCTTCTTCTTGTGTTGTTGTCGATGTAAGGTTTTAACCAACAAGATTGAGAAAATTGTAGTACTCGATTAATTTTTGTAATTCTCAATCCTAAGTCTAAAGCTTGTTGTATCATCCAGTAGTGTCCAACATATCGAGACTTGTCGGTTAAAGTCATCATTAATTTTGGCCATCTTCCAGTAGGGGAAATTTCAGTCTTAGGAAGAAGTGGTAAATCATAATGTTGATCATGAAGATGTTCAGGATATTCAAAATTAACATCAAAAATGTAACCAGTTTCACCATGCTTCGGTATATCCATTATGTTTCCAATCGATTCTGGATCTATCCATTTAAAATTATCATATGGAAGGGGATTCGACATTGCCCATCCGTATAAGTTATTTGCATCAAAATAACCCAGGAATGTTGTTGGTTTTGATGCATCATAATCGGGCAGATACTTGTTGTTCGCCTTGAAATGTCGTGTAACGCTTTGCGTCAATCCCCCTCGAACTCCTGACTCTAACATCATAACCATATCTATATCAGTAAGAAGTTGTATTTTACAATTTGTTTCTTTCAACATAGCTTGCCATGCTAATCCAGGTGAAGTGTACGAATGAAGAGGGTCCAATCCATATGCTGCAAAACATGTATTTCTAAATTCTTCCATTATATCACATAGTAAAGTTACATCCAATTTAACATAAAAATCTGAATATTCTCCCAATGTTCTAAATCCTAAATCGTTCCATACTTTACATGCATGATCATAGTCCTCTTGAGATATGTCCATGTCATAAAGTTTACTTTTGAATTCTTCTTTAGCCGGAAGTGATGTTTCATTCAATCTTTCTAAACTGTCTATGTAATCATATGGAAACACACCTTTCCGAAGTACCAAATCCAGTTTGTCGTTATTTACAATCTTCTTTGTTTCGATGAAATCTTGTTTCCTTAAATTTTCTGAAAGTTTGGACAAACTCGACGGCATAAATCTGTAGGAGTCCAAGAATCTTAGTTTCATGTTTCCAACTTCTTTGGAAAAACTTATGAACTTCTCTGAAGTTTCAGCTAACACATCGATTTTACCGTCGTCTCTTCCTAGTTCAGGTATTATAAAATGAGCATCGTACCCACTGAGGTTATGCAGAACCACAGGAATAAATAGTGGTAAACGATAGCTTAAGTTGCATTTATTACAAGCAGCACCCCTGTAATAACCTGTGAGGTGATCGTGATCTTTAACTTTATAATTCTCAATAGTAAAATCATTTTTGCATAAGAAACATCGAGTTGCATTTTCATGTTGAATTTCTTCTTCTTCCTCCATCGGTTTCATTGGTACAATATTTGTATATAATCTTTGTGCATTTCCAGCTATTGAATATAAGTGATCAAGAAATATTTTTTCTACATTTTCACCACGATATATTAGAGGTTCTGAAGTTAATCCATATCTGTTTAAATGTTCTTCTGATAATGTTGATTTAACCATTAAACAAAAACTGTTTGGTTTGTGCATTTGATACTTGACACTTTTTCTAGCTTCACAATTTTCATCTTCAACAGGAACAAGTGTTGATTCAAAGTCCGCATACACAACTAGAGGAATACGGTACTGATGATGAACCTTTTCAAATGTAACAAATGCTCTGCTTTCCGAAGGTAAAATAATCTTTGCTTCATAATTATTGTTACATAATCTTTTGTGCTCTTGTAACCATTCTCTTGAGTGTAGCCCATCTCGTTTAAAATTGAAACATCTCTTGCAAATTAACTTTCTGTGTCGATCTTTAGAAAGCTGCTTATTAACAAGACGATCAAATTGCTTTATGTACACATAGTGAGACACATCTCCTCGCGTTAGTAGTAGTAAATCCGTATGATCTGGTAGCTCTTCTTTTGCAATACGTAAAGGATACACTTTGTTTGAACTATCTAATGCAAAAACATTGATAGACGTACCAGGATTTTTCTTCTCAAATTTTGATATATCTTTCAGTGATACAGGATAAGTGATTCCTTGAAAATTGTATCTAAATCTTTGATTTTCATATTCTTGGTTAGGTCTATTCACATGAAGTGGTGGTACAAATTTAGCTGTCATTGCATAACGAAAACATTCATTGTCTTCATTTTTAACATTAACACAAGATTTTGTATTTTCAATTCTTTTTGGTAAAGGAATGTAACTAGATCCCATTAGTCCATATCCATGTTTGTGAACTCTTATATCTAATACTTCAATACTTGTAAGACTCCATCCGGATCCTCTTCCTTCGTGTTCCTGAATTTTTGTTAATATTTCTTCTATACAATTTTCTATTATTGAATCAATGTTTGAACTTTCCATAATGGTTCGGTTTTTTGTTATGAATCCTCTTGGTGATAATTCTTCTTGTACATTTATAAACATAGCTTCTAGTAGTAAACCAAATTTAAGAAAGTTTAATCTTTTCAATTCTTCTTTTAAAATTTTACTTACGATTGGTTTTGCTTCTCTAATAAATTCTTCTAGCTTCAAGTTTTCATTTTGAATCTTATGATGCATTACTACTTTACCGGGTAATGCAAATACTTGTAGATTCGGTAAAGTAGTTGAAGATGTTGCTGTTATTTCATCTTGTTCTTCTTGTTGTTCTTGTTCTTGTTCTTGTTCTTGTTCTTGTTCTTCTTGTTGTTCTTGTTCTTGTTGTTCTTGTTTTTCTTCTGGGTTGTTGTGAATTAGTTCTTTATGACAGTCTAATAGAATTTCATCGTGAAACGATTCCGAACATTTATCGCAACGATACATGTTGAGATGTTTACTCTTCGAAATTTTGCCAAGAAATGAAATGGGCTCTCGCGTTCCTCCTTTTATAACGGTCCCCCCACCACTATTTCATCTTCTTCACTATACAAGGAAATCAAACTTTTTAAATAAAAATATTAACCTTCTACAAACTAATTGTTCATTCATGTTCTTTATTCCCATTGGAGTTTTAGTATATACTTCTTTATATTCAAGCTTTAACTAACTTTCCCCCACCCAACTAATTTTAGTTACTTTTAAAACCAAACACCTGCCCTCCAAACATCTATTAGGACAGATGTTATGGGACAGATGTTGAAAAAACAAATGTTAGGGTGGAAATGGCTAGAGCACAGGCACTTGGTTGAACTAAATTTGCACATAAATTAACTAGAGTTGAACTAAAAATTCGCATAAATTAAAAGTTAGTTCAAAACTGAAATTCAACAGTGTTAACCAAATTCTAACAGTCGAACAAATAGGTCAAGGTAATCCAATTTTAACGCGAGAACGAGGAATAGAGCACTAAGTGGCATGTTAGTCCATTACCACAAAGTGATCTATTCCTCGCTCTCTATTCTACATCTACTTTTTTCAGTTTACTTATTTATATTAAAATGTTCAAATTTTACTATGTAGAATGTCCATTCTTTCTCTTCAACTCTTCGATTGTTTTTAGCAATTGTAATAAATATTCGTTAGTTTTCACCAAAGTCTTTAGTTTGCTACATCCAATTTCAATGGAAGGTATTATAAGTTGTAATTTTATAAGTTCAATCTTTTCTTTCTTGCGAATTTCTTTCTTTATTATATTATTCCTTATTTTTGCTGCAGATTTAAACTCCATGTTGTTTCTGCTAAAGCCACAATAATAATAAAAGTCTCTTCAAACAACCTGCATTTATACACATTCCCCCACCACTTTATAATCCCCACTCCTTTCCCCCTCTTCTTTATATGTGGAAGGAAGTATTATAATTAGATTCCTAATATTTCTTTTCCTTTTTCACTACATGGGGGGAAGGGTAATTTGTTATTACACTAGTTGTGCAAGAAAATAGCCGCCAGTGTCCACACCTTGTTCATAGCACTCCCCCTAGATTCCCCCCCTAGATTGTGCCCACTGCAACATGCGGTCTCTGTCATTTGGTGTGACAAGGAAAGAATGACTATCACCATACAATATAAAAGAGTCAATTCGTACATAACATCCTAAATTTAACCATTTATTAGCTTCAACTATAAACTTTTCTATTGTATCAAATGGAAATTGTGGATCAATTGCTATAACCTTACGTTCTTCACTAAGTTCAACAGTATAATCATCATCATCCTCACTCTCACTATCATTATTTAAAATGTCTTCAGGTTGTAGAAAAACATCGGAAATTTTGGAAGAATTAATATGGTCATTCACATGAGGAGGCATTTTGAAGTAGGTAATATTGTAAACAGCAGAGACGAAACAACAAGAGCGGCATGTAGAAGCAAAATGAAGGAGTGACCAACGCTCGCTCCGCTTTTATAACAGTATGCAAATGAGGGGTAAGAGCTGACCTTAACCGGTCATCGACCCAAAGGAGTGGGGGAAGTACTTTTCTTACTACTCAAATGGAAGTAGGTTAGTAGGTCACGGGACTTAGAGTGTTAAAAAATAATGGGGGAGAAACACAACGCTATAACGCATTGTGTTTCTCCCCCATTATTTTTTTAGCAACAATTTGGAAAAAACTAAGTGAATTTACTGTTTACGCCCCCACCTTGTAATACGATCCTTTTTATCCCTGAGGAGAAAGTCTTGAGAATCTAAAGTATTAAATCTCTTCTCTTTACACAAATTCTCACAAACTCTAATTTTATATTTTAAGCCGTTACATTTTGCCAAAATGTGTTGGTGGTCAACAACACTTAGAAAAAAATATTTCAAACCTTTCTTAAGCCTCTCTCCTCTGACGGATATTATTTTAGGATCGTCTTCAACGGTGGGGATTTCTGTCAGTTGTGGTTCAGAAATATGTTTCACGATATGTACACGGCAAAAACTTTCATTTTTAACACATTTCCTCCCACAAGCTGATCCTTTCTTAATTCCCCTAGTGAGCACTTCAGGGCAAGTAGTGGGACGGCTAAATGCCCTACGACGCTCTTCTTGTAATAATTGAAATTGCTCTGAAGGAGCAGGCTTAGGAGCAGGTTTGGGAGTAGGCTTAGTGGATTTAGTTTTATGATAGGTGTGGTCTTCAGGCATAGTAAATGGTGGGGTAGGAGGCAATGGTGACAGTGGAATGATAGGTGTACTAAGACTATGAAGCAAAGTTTCAAATGAAGGGGTATTAAGACGGGGAGCTGGCTTCTGTGGAGGCGGCATGATGGTTGATGGCGGTGTGGAGTCGTTTGAAAGCGAAGTAGAAGGCGAAGGCGGTGAAAAAATGCTTCGAAGTTTAGAAGTCTTGATAGGCGGAAGAATAGTGCCAGAAGTTGAAGGTTGGGATCCAAGTTGCTTCTTGTACCAGTCAGGAGGATTTTTCAGACGAAGAGTTTTCTTTGGTGCAGTAACAGCCGTAGTAGAAGTTGAAGTAGAAGTTAAAGTAGAAGTTGTAGTTGGCAGAGATGACATGGTTGTGGCTCCAAGTTCGCAGCGTAACGTCTGGAATCAGAATGAAATGTTAGCCGCAGTCGGTGCGTCTTTTATAACAATATGCAAATGAGAGGGGTAGCAGCTGGCCAAGACTGATTATTGACCTGGGAGGTGGGGGAAAAGGGAAAAGAGAAGGTATTTATTTAAAATAATTCGCATAACTTTTGACTAAAATAAGATAACCAAATTCTTCTTTTACCAAAATGTTTGTCTTACATAGACCTTTTCAATGATGTATCGCTTGTCCAAATCCGTCAATCCGTTATCAAGCTATAGCCATTTTAATTTTTCAGGTCATGACCGGTCGTTCACCCGGAGTAGTGGGGGAAGGAGTGGGGGAAGGAGTGGGGGTAGGAGTGGGGGAAGGGGGGTGGGGGGGGGGAATCGACTCCATTTTTTCGGGGGGGGGGGAGGGGGGGGGAGGGGAGGGGGGGGGAGAATCGACTCCATTTTTTCGGGGGGGGGAGGGGGGGGGGAGGGGGGGGTCATTGACCCTTCCAAAAGTGGGTCAAGGTCATTCAAGATTTATAATGATCCAAGGTGATGGGAACAGTAATACTGTTCCCACCACCCTGTTTGCCTAACGGTTCCCACTCCCAACCCACTAGTTACGTTCTGCAAGGGACATCGACGCAATTTTGTTTGGACCGTCCGGGTCTACCGTAACGGTCCGGTCCGGGTCTACCGTAACCATGAATTCCAAGGGAAACTGGAACACCTAATGCAGAAACGCAACTCTAACCCCACCCAAACTAATCCCACCCATCATATTCCTAAACAAAATGCAAAAAACCTAGTCCGCAATTTGCGGATGTCCCACCCCTTCTAAGTGAAGTTCAACTGAACTTCTGAATTTACAGTTAATCTACCCCCTAACATCTAGCTGAAAGGCAAAACAACGACATAAATTATTAATATCAACACTTAAAACTAACAACACATCATTATTAAAAACCAAATAATTCAACACAACCAAATACCTTCATTATTCTTAAAATTAATACACCTTAATGCTAAACACCTCTTAAAATTAATACACCTTAATGCTAAACCCAACTTATAACTAACATCGCAATGCGCAAATTATTTCTTAAATTAAATACAACTTAAAACTAAACACACACACACACACATACCACATTGCATTAAAAAACGCAACGTAGTAGAAGAAGTTCAAATATATATAGGCCTACTATATATTTGAAACCTCTTGCTGAGTCGCCAACAACCTTTCGCTATGAAAGTTTGTTGACGACTGACGCTAAGATCAGGCTCGTATTGCTCCTCGGATTCTCGAGTAGTGGGGGAAGTTGTTTCACTCCAGTACAGTGTTCAATCCAGTCCAGTTCGCACCAGTGTAAAAGGAAGGCAAAGGAGTGGGGAGCGGCGCATGCGCAACAACACAAATCCAAGGTTTGAGGTTAGAATTATCCATGTGCAGTAGCGCTAAAGTGAGTAATACAGGACTAGGCGCATGCGCATAGCATAGACTCATTCCGATCCGGAGAACTTGTTGCATGCGCAGCAGGTTTGAGGTTAGAATTATCCATGGCAGCTGCCATATTTAGTCTGGTTTCACCACATAAAGTCAACAACCGGTGGTGACCGGCCATTGACCTGGAGGAGTGGGGGAAGGAGTGAGGGAAGGAGTGGGGGAAGGGGGGGGGCTCCATTTTTTCGGGGGGGGGAGGGGGGGGCTCCATTTTTTCGGGGGGGGAGGGGGGGGGAGGGGGGGGGTCATTGACCTTTCCGGTCGGTCATTGACCCCAAGGAGTAGGGATAGACACAGAACCCTACTTCTCTTACTACTCAGGTGAAAGTCGGTCAACCAGTCATTTGCTTGCCATCTGCCGCCATCTGGCTGGAGTTATTGCCTCTATAAAGGTGGGTAGTTTATCGCGCTACAAACATTCATTGCCTCGCATCCGCTCGGTCATCATCTCTCGTTAGTTTTATGTTATGACTACTTCACTTACTAGGTTTGAGGTTAGAATTATCCATGGAATAGCCTTCGTAAATTCTAACCTATAAAATTACTACTCTGGCTTTCTGTTTCAATTTCTTTTACACTTCATTTTATATCTCAGTCTTATTTTAACTTCTAAACTTAACACATCGGTTATGATGAGTGCACAATGTTTAAAATTAAAGCTTTTGCGAACACAACACATATTACGAAGTACTTCTAAACCTTCAATTTCAAAGTGTAAAACTAATTTAAATAGAGTTAGAAAGAAGTACAGTTTTAACCCATTATACTCAAAGACTTCGCAGGTTAATGTTGATGATAATGTTATTTACAACATTTTGCATTCTATTTTACAATTCAACAACTTTGAACTTGTTACACCTATCGACTGTGTTCAACAAGTTTTTTTATTTTACCCCTACTATTCCTCATATAAGCGCTGTCACCACAATTCCTACTTCATGCTCCTCTATTCTCTTCAGCTAAGCTAAGGTTTGAGGTTAGACTTATCCATGGCGGCCGCCATGTCTAGTTCAGTTTCACCACATAGAGTCGGCGACCGGTTATTGGTCTAAAGGAGTGGGGGAAGGGGTGGTGGGGAGAAGGTTGCCATTTTATAAGCCCTCTCCCTAGGCGGCGCTTCTCATTCAATCGCCAACTTTCAAACAATAAACACCTCTCCCATGGCACGAATGAATTAATTATCCCACTATCACCAACTAGTTCAACTTTAAACTATTTCTAGTGGTAGTTGGGTAGGCTTTTTTAAAACTTACTCTGGATGACCTTGACATACTTTCCAGGCCCCCAGTTATAACTGTTGAATTTCAGTTTTGATCTTACTCTTAATTTTTGTTCAACTTTTAGAGTTTAGTTAACACAGTTGAATTTTACTTTTCAACTAACTCTTAATTCATGCCCAATTCTACTTCAAATTCAGGGCATATGCTCTCGCCATCTGCACCCTGCAGCTGCCCTGGCAGCTGACACCATCTGACCCCTGCAGCTGACCTGGCAGCTGACGTCACTTCCGGTTTAGAAGTGGCTTTTTCCCACTACTCCTGTGTATCACTCCGGGCGTCGCATCTTTGGCGACACTTTCAAATTTTCTCTTTGACGACACCTCATAGGACTTGTCAATCCTCTGCCTACTCAGAGTTTCTCCTTGAGGTGGGCAACGGAACTATTCGTTCCAGCTCTTTTGGTGAGGGTAGGGATTGTCAAATGCTTATCCCTTTGACTGGCATTCGACATTTTGTTACCCTGCCCGATTTGATCAATTTTGTTTTTCCTCCAAACTGCCTATTATATCCTGATCTTTGTGCACAGAGAGCGATTCTCTCGACTGTAATTGTGAATGTCAAGGAGATTAACAATATCGTCTTAAACTCCTTAGACGGCCACATTTACGAGCTGAGAAGCGCTGACTCTGCTGACAAAGAAGGCGATGATGGACTGGATGTCGATATTCAACTTCTGAACCAGGCTACTGGGAAAGGCGTCCCTGACCATGTCCTCCGTCTGAAGATTGGTTCCGTGTGCCTCGTTATGCGGAACCTAAACATCGCTGAAGGACTTGTTAACGGCACAAAAGTCATTGTGACTGCGATCAGCAACCGCTTGGTCACAGTCCGACTTCCTGGACAAAGGGAACCGATTTGTGTCCCCCGAATACAATTCACTTTTCCCTTTGTCGAGGGATCGCCGTTACAAGTTCGTCGACGTCAATTTCCGTTGATGTTGGCCTATTGTATGACAGGGCACAAGAGCCAAGGTCAAACAATAGAGTCAGTTGGTGTTGATCTTCGGACGGACTGTTTCACGCATGGTCAGTTGTACGTCTTACTCAGTAGAGTTCGACATCCAGACAACATTGCTGTTCTGGTAAATCCCGATAGGATCCGCGAAGGAGTCGCATATGCAAAGAACATTGTATATGACGAACTCCTTCGATAAATCCTTATTTGACTCAGCAGTAAGCCAGGGGGCCTGCATTATCAAAATTCCCCGTTGGATTTAGACATTTTATGGCAGTACGATAGGGGGCCTGCCCATCAAAAGTCCCTGTTTAGTTTTTTGTACAGTAGTTTTAAGGTTTGTGAGCAGATCACTCCCCGGTGTGATTTTAGTTTTAAGATTTGTAAATATATCGCAGAGGCTAGGGTTGCTGCGTATCAAACTGCCCGGTGTTTATATTTAATATTGATTTGTAAATATGTACATATATGGTTCCTACGTTTCTCGGCCTCCCCGTGGCGGAACTGGATACGCCAGATTGCAACATTAAGCGCTGGCTAACTAACAGAGAAACATTGTCACTTGAAGTACTACAATGAACTCATAACACCTGAGTTCGAATTATCTTGACTTAAACTATACTTTGAAACAAATTTCAACTATTTTGCAACTCATAAAATAAACTTTGATTCCACTCCTGTTCTTTCCACAACTCCTTAATTAAAATATCATATCACCTAAATTTTCATAAAAGCCACATCAATAACTAGAATATTTATTTAATAACTTTATTTAATAACTATTATTTTACAACTCTCAATTTCATATTTTAACAAATTGTAGTTTTCTAATAGTAGGGGTCTTTATAGGACTATTCTTTTTTTCATGATACACCAACTAATTCAGTCATATTCGCATCAAAAACTTTTCAACAGTACCAATATTGAGCATAATACTTAGATTATTTACATAGTTATTTATTATTTCACGACTATCAATTATATTTGTT
This sequence comes from Neoaliturus tenellus, assembly GCA_030545055.2. NCBI lineage: Eukaryota > Metazoa > Arthropoda > Insecta > Hemiptera > Cicadellidae > Neoaliturus > Neoaliturus tenellus. Next base: position 265,285,837 of record CM061531.1, read on the forward strand.
TACAAATTAAGATGAATTAGGAAGGGGGTTTAAAAAAAAAACCGTAGACGATTTTCAAAGCGTGTTTTTATTATTATTGATTGTGAGTAGTGTGTATAAGACACTTAAGTTACTGTCTTGGCTGACCCGTTCTTCGGTTGGAACTAACCTGTTTAACGACTTGACTTCTTATTAATTTACGAATTTAGGGCAACCCCTAAGGGGGCATGGGGCGGAGCCCCATCGAGCCGTAGGCGAGTCTATAATATATACAGCCCCATGTGTAACTGACTCACTCACTGATGATAGTAATGTCCTGAAGCGACCGTTAAAGCTAGAGACTTGAAATTTGGCATGGACATTCTTTGAGATGTTTCAATTTAGGGAAAATCACAAAACTACAACTTTTTTACTTTTAAACTATAAAAAATGTAAACAATATAGATTTGTCGGTAACGTAGTTCAGCCGTGTGAGCGTATATCACCGTTTGGGTAACGTAGATCACTTTGCAGGTTTAGTTCTCGCTCGTGTTTAAATGATTTCTTTCAACTACACCCGTGTTTGATACAAACATTGTATTCTATATAAACATGAACTTCTTGTGTAAACGACAGTGTATCGATGGATTGAGAGCGGGTTATTTCACCAACTCGCTTTGATTTATACAGTATTAATGCCCCAAAACTTCAAATTTTCAACTTTCAAAGTATAAAAAATCTATTTCGAGGTGTCAGTTAGGAAGTACGTTGGTTCTTAAAGATGTCACTTTTAGTTCTCGCTTGAATTTAAATGATATCTTTTAACTACACCTCTTCCCGATAATTATTCTCAATCGGGCGCACAGTTGTTTGCGTATGGTTTCTCTCTGATTGCTGTGTTATTTTTGAAAATGAAGTGATAATTGGATGTTTTGCGATGGAATATTATTTAAACTAAGGTTCTTAGACATTTTCATGCTTGACCAGTTCAGCAGACAGGGTAATTTTATTAAAACCAATATCAATAACTAAACCCAGACCCAAAAGTATGACTTCTATTTGCACATAATACGTTTAAAAAATATCTCTGGTACTTTAATAATAGTTGTATATGATATTACTGTTACTTTAATAATAGTTGTAAATGATATAATTCTTCTTATGAGTATTATTTCGCTATTATTGGTATTCTGATATTATTTGCATTTTCCTTTTAGTTCATATAGTATTTTTAATTTATCTCATTTATTTATTGTAGTTGCTTGATTAATTTTATCATTTGTATGGTTTATTCATCCTTTTTATTGATTTTTTCTATTCACCAAGTACCTACAATAAATAAATGAGTTATTTATTGTAGTTATTATTGAAAATGAAGTTTACTGAATCGAAAGCGTACCTTTACATTCAGGTGATGTCTGCTTTGATTTCTATATTAATTGCTAAAAATATTTTAGGTCTTATTACATTTCTAGACTTTAGTTTTCTCATGCTGGAAATTTTCTTGTAGGTTTTCGCACTAAAAATTACCTAATACAGTAATTATAACTTAATTTTCTACTATTTGTATGCTGTCACTCTATATGAATCCCCAGATTGAATATAGCGCTTCAGTTGATAGTTCTGGTGCCGGAAGTCACTGATGTCAAATACAAACTCTCACTTTAAATAATTTTTTTTTAGTTTTACACGGTTTTTAAGAAAACTTTACAATTTGATCTTGTACGCGTAATTTTAGCAGTTTATTGAATATTTTAGGTTGAAATTTAGATTTTAAGCAAAAATGTCTTGGCACAAAAATGTCTTAGACTCTTTTAAATGCGTTTCCAACAAAATTGTCAGTTTGGTCCAAAATGTTTTTTTTAATTAAATTTACAACATCACGGAGATTAATGAACATGTATTTAAATGTTTAGTAAAACTAATCACGTGATAATTGATGTTTTATGATGGCATATTATTTTAAATGAGGTTCTTAGACATTTACATGTTTGGTAAGTTCTTTTATAGCCTATGTAAAATGTTCAGACATTATATATGTTAAATTTCCCCCAGTTAAAAAAAATAATGTCATGCTATTTATTATTCTAAATCAGTATGATTAGGGTTTTTAAATATTAAATTTTAAAGTTGCTTCAAAATAACGTCTGGTCCCCTCTGTATTGAAATCAGTGTCAATAAACAGAGCAAAATATGTTTACCTACAACGGCACTATTTGTTTTTTTTTTTTTGTACAATTTTAAAAGAGGTGCAAGGTTGGTATGGGACACCCGGTAAGACAGTATCATATTTGCACGATAATCCTCCCAAAAATTGGTTCTTTATTTGGGATGGCACTTAATTTCTAACGAACTCATTAGGAAGTACATCATTGACATCACTTGATAGCATGCTAATTTAAATTTTACAATTCAACAAAAATTTTTACTAAAATAGCAGATTACACAATTGATTTATCTTTTAGTGCGTACTAAGTTAATGTTTAATTTAAAAAGGTGGCAGTACAGTATTTTCATTTAAAATAAAAAAAGCTTTTTTATTTCCTGCCCCAGAAAACTATCTGATTTCAAAATTTAGCGACCAAACATTTTTACCCAAAATAAATATGACATTATTTTTTTCTACTCTAGCGGCCAAATTATAACATCTGAGGCAATCTTCGCGAACATCTTTCAAGTTACTACAAGTTTGGTTCTATGAATTTTTGCCTCCCAGTCCACACAATTAAACATAGTTAAATGTTTATTTATTTTTGCGGGGAATTTCACATCATGTAGATGTAATTTTACAACTACTATAATATTTTACTCAGAACCTTCACTTTGCACATAGACATATCTTGCACAGTACCAATATCAATTAAATTATCAAACTTAAAAATTATCATGATGATTTTCAATATCACGTATTCTTCTTTTGACTGTGAGTCGGAACGAATTGCTATATCAAGCAACTGATTGTTTTACTTTGATTGTTATTTACTGACCTGGTCCTACGGCTAAAACATACGTCCTTTGATGTGTATGGTAATTTTAATATTTTAACCATTATATAACATACTTTTGTTAGTAACTACTGTATTATTGTATTTAGAAGCTTGAAGTTTTTTTTATTTGCCTTGACAGTAATATTTTAGGAAATTAGGTAAATTTTAAAGTTTTACACCATTAAAAACTGAAATGAAGGAATTGTAATGAATGCCAATCTATTTATTAAACTACAAATATCGTTCTTTTGCCTTCCGGTTTTGTTGTACAACCTACTTCCATCAAAACAGATATTTTCCCCACTTCCATTCCTTCTGAAATACACTCCAGTCATAAGTTATCATAATAGTATCTCCAATTTTTTTTACACATACAATTCTGATCGTAATACCTAGAATAATACATAGTTAAGTATTATTTCACAACTCTCAATTTTTTTATTTTTATTTTTTATATTGAAATGAGGGGAACTAAGAAGGGGATTTAAACGAAGAGCCGTAGGTTATTCAGCGAACACAATGAGTGGTATTGGAGTGGAGCCCTCAACTAGCCTCATTGTATGAGAGTTTTATAGTAATTTTTATAGTAATTACGGAATTGGGGTAACCAATTAGGGGGTGGACCCTACATCCAGCATAACCTAGAAATATTTACCTAGAATATTTACATATATTACGTAAATTATTATCATTTCGCAGTTAAAATCTTGTTAGCGAATTTTAATTACGAAGGGGTACTAAAACCGATTCATAGGAGTTTTTCAAAGCTTTTTTTACTATTTATTGTAAATTTTGTGTATTAAACCGTTTTGTTACTGTCTTCAACGTATAGCTCTTCCGTGGAACTAACTTATTACATACTTGACTTTTAATTATTCTACAAATTTAGGGCAACCCCTAAGGGGGCATGGAGGCGGAGCCCCCATCGAGCCGTAGGCGAGTCAATAATATATACAGCCCCATGTGGAACTGACTCACTCACTCACTCATCTATACAAATTCTAGACTACTTCCGGGTGAGCTGGAAACTTGATTTTTGGTATGCGGGTGGCTATTGAACTGATACCCCCGGGAAAAGTCTGAAAACCGACAATTTTTCATTTCAACCCCCCCAAAAAAATAACGAAGGGTGGAAACCGGTATCCCCGAAGTGTAAGGTTTTACTATTTTCGCTGTAACTTTTGAACGAGAGGTCCTACCTCGAATCTGAGGAAAAATCGTTAGTTGGGAATTAAACGCTCTACAAGCTAGGTCCTATAACATTTTACCGTATCTCATCCCCTTCACCCTTAAAAAGGGGCGTACTTCCAAAATTTCTAAATTCGTCAACAAAAATTGCACTATTTAAATATTTTTCATTTACTATTATGGCACATCGATGAGTGCCTTTTTGTACATTTTATGCCTTAATATAGATCTAACTATAGTAGCATTCATTGAACAATTTAAACCTAAGTTTAGTCCAGAAAAAACGTAAACAAACGAAATCCTTAACATTTTTTCATGTATAGTGTTTTTAATTTACTTTTACCCGGTAGATATACTGCTATATCGATACATGTTTTATAATATTGTATTCTATTTTAGATGCTCTACAAGTTTGGTCCTATGAAATTTTGACGTATCTCACCCCCTTCACCCTTAAAAAGGGGCAGACTTTCAAAATTTCTAAATTTTTTCTCGAAAATTGCGCTATTTTGATATTTTTATTCACTATTATGGCACATGGATGCCTAAAATTCTGTTTATATACTGACCTACACCATTCCTTTCTATAGTAGTCGATATTTGCAAATTTTAATCAAAGTTTAGTCCAAGAAAATTGTAAAAACACTAAATTCTTAACATTTTTTCATGTAAAATGTTTTTAATTCACTTTATTGTTTTGTCTTAATTATATTCTGTTATTGACGCTCTACAAGTTTGGTCCTGTGAAATTTTGCAGTATCTCACTCTCTTCATCCTTAAAAAGTGGCGTACTTACAAAATTTCTAAAGGTTTTAGAAAAAACTGCGCCAATTTCATATTTTTATTTAATATTATGTAACATATATGCATGAATTTCTGTCTATATTATGAGCTCAACAGGTTCTTTCTATAGTAGTAGCTTTTTTTCCAATTGAAATCGGAATTTAGTCTAAAACAATTGAAAAACATTTAATTCTTAACATTTTTTGTGTAAAATTGTTTGTAAATTAATTTATTCTGGCAAATGCACTGCACAATTTATATATATTTTACAGTATTATTTTATTATATTACAGTAAATTTATTTTAGACGTTCTAAAAGTACGGCCATGTGCGATTTTACAGTATCTCACCCCCTTCGCCCGTAAAGAGCTGCGTACTTTCAAAATATTGAAATTCTTTCGCAAAAATGCGCTATTTAAAGAAATTTAATGTACTCTAACGGCACGTAGATGCCAGAAATTTAGTACATATTTTAACCTCAACTAGGTCTTACTGTGGTAGCAGCCATAGATCAATTTCAATATAAATTTTGTTCAAAAAATCGTAGAAACACGGCTCTACAAGCCCGGAGCTTTGAGATTTTGTACCTTCTCACCCCCTTCACCCTTAAAAAGGGGATAGTACTTTAAAAATTTCAATTTCAATTTTTACCTTCGGATTAATTGCATCTTATTATAAAATGACGGTTTTCTACTTTAAGTTTGAACAATCAAACTTTTAGTAATAGGGAATAAACTTGGTTTTTTATAAAACGTATCTTGAAATGAACTACATTTTTGGACTTAACATTTTGACAAATCTGAAGCCAATTCTCAAGGTCGATCTTAACGATTTAAATTGTGATTGGTAACCCTTGAAACTTTATAACTTATGAACTAATTAGGAGATTTTATAAAATATTTTTAAACCCCCCAACACAGATGATTTTTCTAGAGTTTTAACTTCCAAACTGATGGTAACATGTAAGAAGCGGGTCTTTTAAGAGACATATTTTGACACCAGCAAAAAATTTAAGCATGAAACATGTTGGCGAATCTCTAGCTGCTTAGACCATCTTAGCGTGCTTAGCATACGCTTATGATATGTGTTTGATATTAAGTTTAAAACTTTAATTAATTAGATAGAACTATAAAGGGGGGATGGGGGCGGAGCCCCCATCGGGCCGTAGGCGAGTCTATATAATATACAGCCCCATGTGTAACTGACTGACTCACTCACTCACTTATATGGGATACGAATTTCTGACGTAACCATTAAAGCTAGAGACTTGAAATTTGGCATACGTCTAGCCTGAATAGTCAATGCTAAGGATAAAATCTTAAACTTGCAAATTTGTAGTTTTGACCTACTAAAAAAATTCAAAATGGCGGACTTCCGAAATTGTAATTTTAGTTTTTTGGCTCTAGCGGCCAAACGCTTCGTCCTATCTAAAATCTGAGAATAATACTACGATAGGGAATTTAATTTTCTACAATATCGGTCCTTTGTATTTTTATCGTATCTCGCACCGTTAAGCCTCCAGAGCGTTTTTAATGAAATGCCGTTTTCGGTTTTCGGGCTCTAGTGACTAAACCGATGGTCGTACAATTTTTTTAAGATTTATTTCGATAGATCTTTTTAATATCTACAATTTTTTCTCTTATATATTTTGCCGTATCTCTACTCGTTTACTCAGAAAATTCATTTTTCACTTTTTCCGGATTTTGTGAACATAAGTAGTGGGAAAACACCGGTTCTGGGACACTAGAGAAATCGTAATTTTAGTATTTCAGCTTTGGCTGCCAAATGTATCTCTTCTCGTTTACTTAAAAAATACATTTTTCACTTTTTCCGGATTTTGTGAAAGTAAGTAGTGGGAAAATACCGGTTCTGGTCCACTAGAGAAATCGTAATTTTAGTATTTTTGAAATTTTGTACATATTATGCCCAATTATAGGTCTAATTATAGTAGCATTCATTGGAGGATTTCAATTTAAGTTTAGTCCAGTACAATCGTAAAAACATAAAATTCTTTAAAAAATTTCATGTATAGTGTTTGTAATTTGATTTATTCTGGTAAATATATTGCAATATTGATATGTTTTCCATTATTGTATTATATTTTAGACGGTGTACAAGTTTGGTCATGTCAAATTTTATCGTATCTCACCTCCTTCACCGTTAAAAAGGAGCGTACTCTCAAAATTTATAAATTTTTTCACAAAAATTGTGCTATTTTGATATTTTTATTTACTATTATGGCACATGGATGCATGTAATTCTGTACATATTATGATCTCAAACAGTTATTTCTATATTAGTAGTTATTTGCCAAAAAGCGGCAGCCATTGACCAATTTCAATTATAATTAAGTCTAAAAAAAAACTTTTTAACACAAAATTCTTAGAATTTTTTCGTGTAAATTGTTGTAAATTACTTTTTTCTGCCAAATATACTTCAATATTGATATTTGTTTTGTTGGTATTATATTCTATTTTTGACACTCTACAAGTTGGGTCTTATGCAATTTTGCTGTATCTCAACCCTTTCACCCGTAAAGAAGGGCGAACTTTCACAATATCGAAATTCTTTCACCAAAATTGCTCTATTTCAATATTTATCGTTTACTGTTATGACGCATGCATGCCTCAAATTTTTTATATACTATGAATATATCTAGTATTTACTATGGAAGCAGCCAAAGGCCGATTTCAATCCAAGATTAGTAAAAAAAAACTGTGAAAATACTAAATTATTAACCTCTTTTATGTATAGTTTTTGGTGATTTTGTTAAACCCCGTAAAGGACTGCCATACCGATATAAATTTTTTGTCAGAATTATATTCTTTTTAGATGCTCTATAAGCTCGGCCCTTAAGATTTTGTAACATTTCACTCTCTTCATCCCAAAAGGGGCATATTTTCAAATTCTTCCACAAACATTTGAGTTATTTTAATATTTTTTATTTACTGTTATGACAATTAGATGCCTGAAATTTAGCTACATACACATAACAAGAGCATTTTATACAAAACAAAAGTATCAATTTAAACCTTAAATATCAAGAGAATATCTTAGGCCTAAATGCTTTGGACTTCCTGAACTACTAAACTAAGTCAGCGAAGATAAGTATAGAGTTGGGTTGGAGGTCTCAATTAGCCTGTTCAGTTCTTAAGACTTAGAACAATTAACGAATTCCGGGCAACCCCCAAAAGGGGGCATGGGGGCGGAGCCCCCATCGAGCCGTAGGCGAGTCTAATAACTATACAACCCGATGTGAAACTGACTGACTGATCATGTATACAAAGTATTTTGGACTTCCAGATAGGCTAGAAACTTGAAAATTGGTACACACGTAGTTTGTATGGTCAACGCAAAGGGAAAATCCCAAACATTGAATTTTCAAATTTTAACCCCCTCAAAAAAATAGAAAGGGATGACATCGGTAAACTGCATATGTAAGAGTTTTCTATTTTCGCTATAACTTTTGAACGAGAGGTCCTAGCTCAAATCTGACGGAAATTGGTTAGTTGGGAATTAAATGTTCTACAAGTTAAGTCCTATGACATTTTACTGTATCTCATCCCCTTCACCCTTAAAAAGGAGCGTACTTTCAAAATTTCTGAATTCCTTTACAAAAATGTCGCTATTTTAATATTTTTTATTTACTAATATGACACTCAGATGCCTGAAATTTTGTACATATTTTAGCCTTGACTATATATTACCATAGTGGCAGCCATTGGTCAATTTTAATCAAAATTAAGTAAAAAAAATTGAAAATACAATGAATTCTTAACATATTTTTGTGTCAAGTGTTTGTAAATTACTCTATTCTGGCAAATGCACTGCAAAATTTATATTATTATTTTTTATTATATATATTATTTTGCCAGTATTATATTTTATTTTAGACGTTCTATAAGTTCGGTCCTATAAAATTTTGCTGTATCTCACCTCCTTCACTCTTAAAAAGGGGTGTACTTTCAGAATTTAAAAAAAAAATTCTAAAAAATTGCGCTATTTTGTTATTTTTAGTTACTATTATGTAATATATATGTATGAATTTCTATTTATATTATAACCTCAACAGTTTCTTTCTATAGTAGTAGCTTTTTGCCGATTTCAATCGAATTTTAGTCCAAAAAAATTTGTAAAATCACAAAAATCTTTACATTTGTTCATGTAAAGTGTTTGTAATTCACTTTAACTTGGTAAATATACTGCTATATTGATATATGTTTTGCCATTAATATATTCTATTATAGACACTCCACAAGTTTGGGTCCATGACATTTTGTCGTATCTCACCCCCTTCACCCTTAAAAAGGGGCGTAATTTCAAACGTTGTACATTCATCCACAAACAATTCGCTATTTTTTAAATTTTTTATTTACTATTATGGCGCACAGATGCCTCAAACTTAGTAAATATTATATATCCAACTAGTTCTTACTATTTTAGCAGCCATTGATCTATTTCAATTTAAGTTAAGACCAAAACAATTAAAAAAACACGAAATGATTGACATTTTGTCATGTAAAGTGTTGGTAAATTACTTTACACTGAAAAATTTACTGCCATATTGATTTATATTTCGCCAGTAATTTGTTCTATTTTAGACGCTCTACAAGTTCGGTCCTTTGCGATTTGGCATTATCTCACCCCCTTCACCGTTGAAAAGGAGCGTACTTTCACGATATCGAAATTTTTTCACAACAATTGCTCTATTTCAACGTTTTTTGTTTACTGTTATGGCACATAGAAGCCACAAATTTAGATTAAACTATGACCATATCTAGGTCTTACTATAGGTGCAGCCATTGGCCAATTTCAGTATAGTAGTTGTTAAAAAAAAAAAACTGTGAAAATACTAAATTATATACATTTTTTATTTATAATTTTTTTGTGATTTTGTTTGATCCGGTAAAAGTACTGCCATACCGATATATGTTTTGTCAGGATTATATTACTTTAGATGCTCTACAAGTTCGGCCCTATGGGTTTTTGTAGCATCTCATCCCCTTCACCCTTAAAAGGGGCGTAATTTCAAAATTTCAATATCAGTTTTGACGAGGGGGTATTAAAACGGATTCATAGGAGATTTTCAAAGGAGATTTTTACTATTGATTATGAATTTTGGGTATTAAACCGTTTTGTTGCTGGCTTTAATGTCTAGCTCTTCAGTGGAACTAACCTATTATGACGCATGCATGCCTCAAATTTTTTATATACTATGAATATATCTAGTATTTACTATGGAAGCAGCCAAAGGCCGATTTCAATCCAAGATTAGTAAAAAAAAACTGTGAAAATACTAAATTATTAACCTCTTTTATGTATAGTTTTTGGTGATTTTGTTAAACCCCGTAAAGGACTGCCATACCGATATAAATTTTTTGTCAGAATTATATTCTTTTTAGATGCTCTATAAGCTCGGCCCTTAAGATTTTGTAACATTTCACTCTCTTCATCCCAAAAGGGGCATATTTTCAAATTCTTCCACAAACATTTGAGTTATTTTAATATTTTTTATTTACTGTTATGACAATTAGATGCCTGAAATTTAGCTACATACACATAACAAGAGCATTTTATACAAAACAAAAGTATCAATTTAAACCTTAAATATCAAGAGAATATCTTAGGCCTAAATGCTTTGGACTTCCTGAACTACTAAACTAAGTCAGCGAAGATAAGTATAGAGTTGGGTTGGAGGTCTCAATTAGCCTGTTCAGTTCTTAAGACTTAGAACAATTAACGAATTCCGGGCAACCCCCAAAAGGGGGCATGGGGGCGGAGCCCCCATCGAGCCGTAGGCGAGTCTAAATTATATACTCCCGAATGTGTAACTGACTCATCGGGGTATCAGAAAATCGTCAAATGTTGGTAAAGTAGATCTCCTACATATAACTTACTACAGAGTGATTCCCAAGCGAGAACTAAACTTACCGACCTGTATTACTGAGAAATTTGCCAACATACTGGGAGTCGCGGATTACCGAAACACCCTTTTTAAGAAATTTTATAACATTAACCAATTGTGCCTTTATAGGTAAAGCGGTCTATTCACCGAGAGTAATTTCAATGTACAGGGTGTATCTGAAATTACCTCTCCAGACTGGAAGTCACTGATGTCAAACACAAACTCTCACTTTAAATAATTTTTTTTTAAACTAATCACGTGATAATCGATGTTTTATGATGGTATATTATTTTAAATGAGGTTCTTAGACATTTACATGTTTGGTAAGTTCTGTTATATGTAAAATGTTCAGACATAATATATGTTGAATTTTCCCCAGTTAAAAAAATAATTTCATTATATTTATTATTCTAAATCAGTATGATTAGGATTTAAAATATTAAATTTTAAAGTTGCTTCAAAATTACGTATGGTCCCCTCTGTATTGAAATCAGTGTCAATCAACAGAGCAAAATATGTTTTTTTTGTACAATTTTAAAAGAGGTGCAAGGTTGGTATGGGACACCCGGTAAGACAGTATCATATTTGCACGATAGTCCTCCCAAAATTTGGTTCTTTATTTGGGATGGCACTTAATTTCTAACGAACTCATTAGGAAGTACATCATTGACTTTACCTGATAGCATGCTAATTTTAATTTTACAATTCAACAAAAATTTTAAATAAAATAGCAGATAACACAATTGATTTATCTTTTAGTGCGTACTAAGTTTATGTTTAATTAAAAAAGGTGGCAGTACAGTATTTTCATTTCAACTAAAAAAGCTTTTTTATTTCCTGCCCCAAAAAAACTATCTGATTTAAAAATTTAGCAACCAAACATTTTTACCCAAAATAAATATGACATTATTTTTTTCTACTCTAGCGACCAAATTATAACATCTGAGACAATCCTCGTGAACATCTTTCAAGTTACTACAAGTTTGGTTCTATGAATTTTTGCCCCCCAGTTCACACAATTAAACTTAATTAAATGTTTATTTATTTTTGTGGGGAATTTTACCCCATGTAATTTTACAACTACTATAATATTTTACTCAGAACCTTCACTTTGCACATAGACATATCTTGCACAGTACCAATATAAATTAAATTATCAAACTTAAAAATTATCATGATCATTTTCAATATCACGCATTCTTTTGACTGTGAGTCGGAAGGAATTGCTATATCAAGCAACTGATTGTTTTACTTTGATTGTTATTTACTGACCTGGTCCTACGGCTAAAACATACGTCCATTGATGTGTATGGTAATTTTAATATTTTAACCATTATTTAACATATTTTTGTAAGTAACTACTGTATTACTGTAAAAAACTTTAGAAGCTTGAAGTTTTTTATTTGCCTTGACGGTAATTTTTTAGGAAATTAGGTAAATTTAAAAGTTTTACACCATTAAAAACTGAAACGAAGGACTTGTAATGAATGCCAATATTACATTATGTATTTATCATTGTATGTTCAATATTACTGGATCGTTATGATATTCCCTGGAATTTCAACACAACTAATTAAAGGATAGTAACTGAATAGTATTTTTGTAAATAAAAGGGGTTTTTGGCAAGTTTTATCCACTTTGTTAAGAATTCCAATTATTTTGTTTTAATTGAATTTTTCATTGTTTTCGATGATCTACTGCACATTTTTTATGCAGTTTATCCATTTAATTTTTTCATATATTTATTTATACGTATTTTATAATTTTAAGTAAATACTTATACAATACCTACACAATAAATTTATTCACAACTCCATTAACCTTTATAGAATTCGGGGGAATTAATTAGGAAGGGAGTTTGGGGAAAGGGTCTCTGAAAACGAGCCGTAGGCGAATATATTTTCATACCTTAGATTGAGTTAGTTGCATAAGTTCAAATTTAGGTTATTTCTGCAGTCATGGAAGTTAATTTATGTTATAAATAAATGACAAACTCATTTATTTTGCTATTTTGCTCATTTACAAACTCTTATATTTATATGTATTCTGTTAATTATTTCCAACTTAAGCAAAAATTAACGAATATCTGCGCAACCCCTGAGGGGGCATGGGGGCGGAGCCCCCATCGAGCCGTAGGCGAGTCTAATAACTATCCAACCCGATGTGAAACTGACTGACTGATCATGTATACAAAGTATTTTGGACTTCCAGATAGGCTAGAAACTTGAAAATTGGTACACACGTAGTTTGTATGGTCAACGCAAAGGGAAAATCCCAAACATTGAATTTTCAAATTTTAACCCCCTCAAAAAAATAGAAAGGGATGACATCGGTAAACTGCATATGTAAGAGTTTTCTATTTTTGCTATAACTTTTGAACGAGAGGTCCTAGCTCAAATCTGACGGAAAATGGTTAGTTGGGAATTAAATGTTCTACAAGTTAAGTCCTATGACATTTTACTGTATCTCATCCCCTTCACCCTTAAAAAGGAGCGTACTTTAAAAATTTCTGAATTCCTTTACAAAAATGTTGCTATTTTAATATTTTTTATTTACTAATATGACACTCAGATGCCTGAAATTTTGTACATATTTTAGCCTTGACTATATATTACCATAGTGGCAGCCATTGGTCAATTTTAATCAAAATTAAGTAAAAAAAATTGAAAATACAATGAATTCTTAACATATTTTTGTGTCAAGTGTTTGTAAATTACTCTATTCTGGCAAATGCACTGCAAAATTTATATTATTATTTTTTATATATATATATTATTTTTTATTATATATATTATTTTGCCAGTATTATATTTTATTTTAGACGCTCTATAAGTTCGGTCCTATAAAATTTTGCTGTATCTCACCTCCTTCACTCTTAAAAAGGGGTGTACTTTCAGAATTTAAAAAAAAATTCTAAAAAATTGCGCTATTTTGTTATTTTTAGTTACTATTATGTAATATATATGTATGAATTTCTATTTATATTATAACCTCAACAGTTTCTTTCTATAGTAGTAGCTTTTTGCCGATTTCAATCGAATTTTAGTCCAAAAAAATTTGTAAAATCACAAAAATCTTTACATTTGTTCATGTAAAGTGTTTGTAATTCACTTTAACTTGGTAAATATACTGCTATATTGATATATGTTTTGCCATTAATATATTCTATTATAGACACTCCACAAGTTTGGGTCCATGACATTTTGTCGTATCTCACCCCCTTCACCCTTAAAAAGGGGCGTAATTTCAAACGTTGTACATTCATCCACAAACAATTCGCTATTTTTTAAATTTTTTATTTACTATTATGGCGCACAGATGCCTCAAACTTAGTAAATATTATATATCCAACTAGTTCTTACTATTTTAGCAGCCATTGATCTATTTCAATTTAAGTTAAGACCAAAACAATTAAAAAAACACGAAATGATTGACATTTTGTCATGTAAAATGTTGGTAAATTACTTTACACTGAAAAATTTACTGCCATATTGATTTATATTTCGCCAGTAATTTGTTCTATTTTAGACGCTCTACAAGTTCGGTCCTTTGCGATTTGGCATTATCTCACCCCCTTCACCGTTGAAAAGGAGCGTACTTTCACGATATCGAAATTTTTTCACAACAATTGCTCTATTTCAACGTTTTTTGTTTACTGTTATGGCACATAGAAGCCACAAATTTAGATTAAACTATGACCATATCTAGGTCTTACTATAGGTGCAGCCATTGGCCAATTTCAGTATAGTAGTTGTTAAAAAAAAAAACTGTGAAAATACTAAATTATATACATTTTTTATTTATAATTTTTTTGTGATTTTGTTTGATCCGGTAAAAGTACTGCCATACCGATATATGTTTTGTCAGGATTATATTACTTTAGATGCTCTACAAGTTCGGCCCTATGGGTTTTTGTAGCATCTCATCCCCTTCACCCTTAAAAGGGGCGTAATTTCAAAATTTCAATATCAGTTTTGACGAGGGGGTATTAAAACGGATTCATAGGAGATTTTCAAAGGAGATTTTTACTATTGATTATGAATTTTGGGTATTAAACCGTTTTGTTGCTGGCTTTAATGTCTAGCTCTTCAGTGGAACTAACCTATTATGACGCATGCATGCCTCAAATTTTTTATATACTATGAATATATCTAGTATTTACTATGGAAGCAGCCAAAGGCCGATTTCAATCCAAGATTAGTAAAAAAAAACTGTGAAAATACTAAATTATTAACCTCTTTTATGTATAGTTTTTGGTGATTTTGTTAAACCCCGTAAAGGACTGCCATACCGATATAAATTTTTTGTCAGAATTATATTCTTTTTAGATGCTCTATAAGCTCGGCCCTTAAGATTTTGTAACATTTCACTCTCTTCATCCCAAAAGGGGCATATTTTCAAATTCTTCCACAAACATTTGAGTTATTTTAATATTTTTTATTTACTGTTATGACAATTAGATGCCTGAAATTTAGCTACATACACATAACAAGAGCATTTTATACAAAACAAAAGTATCAATTTAAACCTTAAATATCAAGAGAATATCTTAGGCCTAAATGCTTTGGACTTCCTGAACTACTAAACTAAGTCAGCGAAGATAAGTATAGAGTTGGGTTGGAGGTCTCAATTAGCCTGTTCAGTTCTTAAGACTTAGAACAATTAACGAATTCCGGGCAACCCCCAAAAGGGGGCATGGGGGCGGAGCCCCCATCGAGCCGTAGGCGAGTCTAAATTATATACTCCCGAATGTGTAACTGACTCATCGGGGTATCAGAAAATCGTCAAATGTTGGTAAAGTAGATCTCCTACATATAACTTACTACAGAGTGATTCCCAAGCGAGAACTAAACTTACCGACCTGTATTACTGAGAAATTTGCCAACATACTGGGAGTCGCGGATTACCGAAACACCCTTTTTAAGAAATTTTATAACATTAACCAATTGTGCCTTTATAGGTAAAGCGGTCTATTCACCGAGAGTAATTTCAATGTACAGGGTGTATCTGAAATTACCTCTCCAGACTGGAAGTCACTGATGTCAAACACAAACTCTCACTTTAAATAATTTTTTTTTAAACTAATCACGTGATAATCGATGTTTTATGATGGTATATTATTTTAAATGAGGTTCTTAGACATTTACATGTTTGGTAAGTTCTGTTATATGTAAAATGTTCAGACATAATATATGTTGAATTTTCCCCAGTTAAAAAAATAATTTCATTATATTTATTATTCTAAATCAGTATGATTAGGATTTAAAATATTAAATTTTAAAGTTGCTTCAAAATTACGTATGGTCCCCTCTGTATTGAAATCAGTGTCAATCAACAGAGCAAAATATGTTTTTTTTTGTACAATTTTAAAAGAGGTGCAAGGTTGGTATGGGACACCCGGTAAGACAGTATCATATTTGCACGATAGTCCTCCCAAAATTTGGTTCTTTATTTGGGATGGCACTTAATTTCTAACGAACTCATTAGGAAGTACATCATTGACTTTACCTGATAGCATGCTAATTTTAATTTTACAATTCAACAAAAATTTTAAATAAAATAGCAGATAACACAATTGATTTATCTTTTAGTGCGTACTAAGTTTATGTTTAATTAAAAAAGGTGGCAGTACAGTATTTTCATTTCAACTAAAAAAGCTTTTTTATTTCCTGCCCCAAAAAAACTATCTGATTTAAAAATTTAGCAACCAAACATTTTTACCCAAAATAAATATGACATTATTTTTTTCTACTCTAGCGACCAAATTATAACATCTGAGGCAATCCTCGTGAACATCTTTCAAGTTACTACAAGTTTGGTTCTATGAATTTTTGCCCCCCAGTTCACACAATTAAACTTAATTAAATGTTTATTTATTTTTGTGGGGAATTTTACCCCATGTAATTTTACAACTACTATAATATTTTACTCAGAACCTTCACTTTGCACATAGACATATCTTGCACAGTACCAATATAAATTAAATTATCAAACTTAAAAATTATCATGATCATTTTCAATATCACGCATTCTTTTGACTGTGAGTCGGAAGGAATTGCTATATCAAGCAACTGATTGTTTTACTTTGATTGTTATTTACTGACCTGGTCCTACGGCTAAAACATACGTCCATTGATGTGTATGGTAATTTTAATATTTTAACCATTATTTAACATATTTTTGTAAGTAACTACTGTATTACTGTAAAAAACTTTAGAAGCTTGAAGTTTTTTTATTTGCCTTGACGGTAATTTTTTAGGAAATTAGGTAAATTTAAAAGTTTTACACCATTAAAAACTGAAACGAAGGACTTGTAATGAATGCCAATATTACATTATGTATTTATCATTGTATGTTCAATATTACTGGATCGTTATGATATTCCCTGGAATTTCAACACAACTAATTAAAGGATAGTAACTGAATAGTATTTTTGTAAATAAAAGGGGTTTTTGGCAAGTTTTATCCACTTTGTTAAGAATTCCAATTATTTTGTTTTAATTGAATTTTTCATTGTTTTCGATGATCTACTGCACATTTTTTATGCAGTTTATCCATTTAATTTTTTCATATATTTATTTATACGTATTTTATAATTTTAAGTAAATACTTATACAATACCTACACAATAAATTTATTCACAACTCCATTAACCTTTATAGAATTCGGGGGAATTAATTAGGAAGGGAGTTTGGGGAAAGGGTCTCTGAAAACGAGCCGTAGGCGAATATATTTTCATACCTTAGATTGAGTTAGTTGCATAAGTTCAAATTTAGGTTATTTCTGCAGTCATGGAAGTTAATTTATGTTATAAATAAATGACAAACTCATTTATTTTGCTATTTTGCTCATTTACAAACTCTTATATTTATATGTATTCTGTTAATTATTTCCAACTTAAGCAAAAATTAACGAATATCTGCGCAACCCCTGAGGGGGCATGGGGGCGGAGCCCCCATCGAGCCGTAGGCGAGTCTAATAACTATCCAACCCGATGTGAAACTGACTGACTGATCATGTATACAAAGTATTTTGGACTTCCAGATAGGCTAGAAACTTGAAAATTGGTACACACGTAGTTTGTATGGTCAACGCAAAGGGAAAATCCCAAACATTGAATTTTCAAATTTTAACCCCCTCAAAAAAATAGAAAGGGATGACATCGGTAAACTGCATATGTAAGAGTTTTCTATTTTTGCTATAACTTTTGAACGAGAGGTCCTAGCTCAAATCTGACGGAAAATGGTTAGTTGGGAATTAAATGTTCTACAAGTTAAGTCCTATGACATTTTACTGTATCTCATCCCCTTCACCCTTAAAAAGGAGCGTACTTTAAAAATTTCTGAATTCCTTTACAAAAATGTTGCTATTTTAATATTTTTTATTTACTAATATGACACTCAGATGCCTGAAATTTTGTACATATTTTAGCCTTGACTATATATTACCATAGTGGCAGCCATTGGTCAATTTTAATCAAAATTAAGTAAAAAAAATTGAAAATACAATGAATTCTTAACATATTTTTGTGTCAAGTGTTTGTAAATTACTCTATTCTGGCAAATGCACTGCAAAATTTATATTATTATTTTTTATATATATATATTATTTTTTATTATATATATTATTTTGCCAGTATTATATTTTATTTTAGACGCTCTATAAGTTCGGTCCTATAAAATTTTGCTGTATCTCACCTCCTTCACTCTTAAAAAGGGGTGTACTTTCAGAATTTAAAAAAAAATTCTAAAAAATTGCGCTATTTTGTTATTTTTAGTTACTATTATGTAATATATATGTATGAATTTCTATTTATATTATAACCTCAACAGTTTCTTTCTATAGTAGTAGCTTTTTGCCGATTTCAATCGAATTTTAGTCCAAAAAATTTGTAAAATCACAAAAATCTTTACATTTGTTCATGTAAAGTGTTTGTAATTCACTTTAACTTGGTAAATATACTGCTATATTGATATATGTTTTGCCATTAATATATTCTATTATAGACACTCCACAAGTTTGGGTCCATGACATTTTGTCGTATCTCACCCCCTTCACCCTTAAAAAGGGGCGTAATTTCAAACGTTGTACATTCATCCACAAACAATTCGCTATTTTTTAAATTTTTTATTTACTATTATGGCGCACAGATGCCTCAAACTTAGTAAATATTATATATCCAACTAGTTCTTACTATTTTAGCAGCCATTGATCTATTTCAATTTAAGTTAAGACCAAAACAATTAAAAAAACACGAAATGATTGACATTTTGTCATGTAAAATGTTGGTAAATTACTTTACACTGAAAAATTTACTGCCATATTGATTTATATTTCGCCAGTAATTTGTTCTATTTTAGACGCTCTACAAGTTCGGTCCTTTGCGATTTGGCATTATCTCACCCCCTTCACCGTTGAAAAGGAGCGTACTTTCACGATATCGAAATTTTTTCACAACAATTGCTCTATTTCAACATTTTTTGTTTACTGTTATGGCACATAGAAGCCACAAATTTAGATTAAACTATGACCATATCTAGGTCTTACTATAGGTGCAGCCATTGGCCAATTTCAGTATAGTAGTTGTTAAAAAAAAAACTGTGAAAATACTAAATTATATACATTTTTTATTTACAATTTTTTTTGTGATTTTGTTTGATCCGGTAAAAGTACTGCCATACCGATATATGTTTTGTCAGGATTATATTACTTTAGATGCTCTACAAGTTCGGCCCTATGGGTTTTTGTAGCATCTCATCCCCTTCACCCTTAAAAGGGGCGTAATTTCAAAATTTCAATATCAGTTTTGACGAGGGGGTATTAAAACGGATTCATAGGAGATTTTCAAAGGAGATTTTTACTATTGATTATGAATTTTGGGTATTAAACCGTTTTGTTGCTGGCTTTAATGTCTAGCTCTTCAGTGGAACTAACCTATTACATACTTGACTTTTAATTTTTCACCAAATTCAGGGCAACCTTCAAAGGGGGCATGGGGGCGGAGCCCCCATCGAGCCGTAGGCGAGTCTATAATATATACAGCCCCATGTGTAACTGACTCACTCACTCACTTATGATATTAAAGTCCTGAAGCCACCGTTTAAGCTAGAGACTTGAAATTTAGCATGGACATTCTTTGAGATGTTTCAACTTAGGGAAAATCATAAAACTACAACTTTTTTACTTTTAAACTATAAAAAATTAAAAAAATTTAGATTTGTCGGTAACGTAGTTCATCCGTATCAGCGTATATCACCGCGTGGTATCGTAGATCACTTTGCAGGTTTAGTTCTCGCTCGTGTTTAAATGATCTCTTTCAACTACACCCATGTTTGATTTAAATATTGTATTCTATACAAACATGAATGTCTTGTTTAGGCGACGGTATTTCGATGTATTGAGAGCGAATTATCTCACCAGGGTAAACCTCGCTTTGATTTATACAGTATTAATGTCCAAAAACTACAAATTTTTCAACTTTCAATCATAAAAAAATTCTAAAAAGACGAGGTGTCAGTAAGGAAGTACATTGGTTTTTAAGATGTCGCTTGGAGCGCTGTTATAGTCGCTTAGTTCTCGCCTGTATTTAAATGATGTCTTTTAACTACACTTCTTCTCGATCAATCTTCTCAAAAGGGCGCAAAGTTGTTTGCGTATGGTTTTCCTTCTGATTGCTGTGTTATTATTGAAAATGAAGTTTACTGAATCGAAAGCGTATCTTTACATTCGGGTGATGTCCGCTTTGATTTCTATAGTAACTTAAAGTTAATGTCGCTTATTTCTCGGTTGTATTTAAATTATGTCATTTAACCACACCTGTTCCTGATTTAAACACATCGTTTTCCTACTTCTGACGTTTTCTTTAAAACCATCTACATATCTGATGACCCATCAGGCTGAGAAATATTATAATAACCAATTGAATTAAACTCAATAGTAATTTTTCTCGCTGCCACTTTGTCCGTCAAACTTCCTCAATGCAGTGCTCTCACCTAAAGTCTCGATTAACCCTATTATTGTTATAATTTAAAACTATTCTATGCTTATCAATTATTGTAACTCTTTCAGTATATTTTAATTTAACCAATAGCCTAACTCTTTTTTGGCTATTATTTCACAATTGGTTTTTTTTTACTACCATTGGTTGAAAATGCATAATGCACGCCGATTTTAAAGTTCTTAAGTAACAACTTTCTTCATTTTAAGACTATATAAAGACTTTAAGACTTCATGATTACAGTACCTAATGCCCTGTGATCTATTACATACAACTAGGGCTCTATTTTTATTAATTTTCTGAACTAATATATATATATAACATTAAATTGTTATTGCTGATTTTGAATGATAAAATTGTTATCGTTTCTCTATATGGTACATATATGATTCCTGCGTTTCTTGGCCACCCCGTGGCGGAACTGAAGCATCTTAGCCTATACAGTTTTTTTTATTTTTTTTTTTATTTCAAATATCTTGATTTTGTCCCTTCTTGATTCTGACTCACTCACTCACTCACTTATGATATTAAAGTCCTGAAGCCACCGTTTAAGCTAGAGACTTGAAATTTAGCATGGACATTCTTTGGGATGTTTCAACTTAGGGAAAATCATAAAACTACAACTTTTTTACTTTTAAACTATAAAAAATTTAAAAAATATAGATTTGTCGGTAACGTAGTTCATCCGTATCAGCGTATATCACCGCGTGGTATCGTAGATCACTTTGCAGGTTTAGTTCTCGCTCGTGTTTAAATGATCTCTTTCAACTACACCCATGTTTGATTTAAATATTGTATTCTATACAAACATGAATGTCTTGTTTAGGCGACGGTATTTTGATGTATTGAGAGCGAATTATCTCACCAGGGTAAACCTCGCTTTGATTTATACAGTATTAATGTCCAAAAACTACAAATTTTTCAACTTTTAATCATAAAAAAATTCTAAAAAGATGAGGTGTCAGTAAGGAAGTACATTGGTTTTTAAGATGTCGCTTGGAGCGCTGTTATAGTCGCTTTTTTTTTTTTTTTTTTTTTTTTTTTTTTTTTTTTTTTTTTTTGAGGGAGAGGCGGAAAAATGCATTACGCACACAGGTGGCCAGCCTGTAGTGTGGGGCTCCCCTAAAAACGAGTTTACCCACTAAAAAACCTCCTCTACTCTTTAGGAATCTAACCTGGAATTGTTTGTCACATTACGTCAGGCTAGGCCTAAATTTGGCTTACGCCCTTGGGGCTCGCTCCTTATCCAGCCGCTCGATCAAGGGATCTGGGCCACTTCACGGTCCAGATCGGTTTTCTTTTCCAGGAGGATGCCCCGGACGAACTGTGACAAACAATCCCAGTTGCCCTCATCCTCCAAAATCGTTTGGCAGACCGAGTCCACCGAAAATGCACCAAAGATTTGTGTGGCCTCCAGGCGGGGCCCTTCCCAACGGGGACAGCGGAAGAATGTGTGTTCCGCATCGTCGGGAACACCCGGGCAATAAATGCAGTCCGGTGAACCGGTCTTTCCCATACGGTTCAGGTACGACCGAAAATAGCCGTGACCTGTCAAAAATTGGGTCAGGTAGTAGTCCACCTCCCCATGCCGCCGTTCCACCCATGGTTGGACCTGCTTGATAAGTCGCGCAGTCCATCGTCCTCGGGTGTCGTGCTCCCAGCTGTGTTGCCACTGCTGGTAGGTTCGGGAGCGCTCTTCTGTTCTTGCCGTGTCCTTGCCGATCTCGCCTTGTCTCTGATAAATCGCTTTCCTCTCCCCTGCCAAGAGCTTGACAGGGATGACTCCGGCGACCACCAGGACGGCAGGCTCGGACACTGTCCGGTAGGCGGAACACACCCGGAGCGCAGCTTGACGCTGAACCCGGGCGAGTCGCAACCTGTAGCACTCCTTATCTAGAGCGCCTGCCCACACCTCTGCCCCGTAAAGAAGCACGGACTGGACCGCGGACATCAACAGACGTCTTCTGCTGGATCGGGGACCCCCGACATTGGCCATCAGCCTACTAAGGTAAGTCACTACCTTAGCGGCCTTGTCCGCCGTACGGAAGATCTGATCCCTCCAGCTTAACTTGGTGTCCACCATAACCCCGAGGTATTTGGCGGCACGAGTTGATGTGACCACCTCCCTTCCCACTCGAAACGGGACGACGGTGTCGATCCTCTTCTTCGTAAGAATCACGATCTCCGTCTTACTGAGAGCAAGTGAGAGACCGTGATCGGACATCCAGTTGTTGACCACCCGCATAACTCGGTTCAACTTCAGTTGGGCCAGCTCAACGTTGCGTGCAGCAATGAGAGCTGCGACGTCATCGGCGTACCCAACCAAAGTGGTTTCCTCAGGCATCTCGGACCTCAGGAGGCTGTCATAG
Source organism: Neoaliturus tenellus (assembly GCA_030545055.2). Classification (NCBI taxonomy): domain Eukaryota; kingdom Metazoa; phylum Arthropoda; class Insecta; order Hemiptera; family Cicadellidae; genus Neoaliturus; species Neoaliturus tenellus. Next base: position 265,309,024 of record CM061531.1, read on the forward strand.
GCAACGTTCCAGAGATCCGGGCCGAGTATTGAACCTTGTGCGGCACCAGAAGTGACTTCCATCGTCCGCGTTCCGTCCCTCGTGTCATAAATCAGGCTTCGAGAGCGTAGATAATCCTCGACGAGCCGCAACAGATATGCAGGAATACGAAAGGTGTTGCGAAGCGCATCCAACATATCGACCCACCTCGCCGAGTTGAAGGCATTCTTGACATCAAGCGTAACAAGAAGCACTACTCGGCGGGAGAAATGGTTGTGGCTCTCGGCTCTCTCCACAGCTCTCTGAACTTCGGTGACAGCGTCGATCGTTGACCGTCCCTTTCTGAAGCCGTACTGACGGGGGCATAAGTCCCCGGCAGCTTCCACGGCAGAAGTCAGGCGGGAACGGATCAGCTTCTCGAACAGCTTCCCAGCCGTGTCCAACATGCAGAGAGGCCTGTGGGACGACGGCAGCTCGGGATCACCTTTGCCCTTGCTGATCAGTACAAGCCTGGCTGTTTTCCAGGGAGCCGGAAACACCCCTTCTACCAAACAGGCATTGTACATTCTCAACAACAAGTCAGCGTTGATTAAAAATACTTTCTTTAAAGCCTCACTGGGAATCCCATCCGGGCCAGGAGCCTTGTTGCTCTTCAGGGAGAGAACGGAGGTTTCCAGCTCCTCGAAAGTGAAAAGTGGAACGTCCTCTACCCGTCCGAAGTCAACCGGCGGTCGCTGTGGATGTTCAGGAAACAACGCAGCGACGATCCTCCCCATGGTGGCGCCCTCCATGATGGAAGGTGGAGAGCGGGCGCCGAGTTTCTGTGTTACAAGTTTGTAACCCAGGCCCCACGGGTCGGAATCAACGTCGTCACGAAGTCTCCTCCAGCTATTCGCCTTGCTCCTGTTGATCGCCTGGCGGAGAGATTTTCTCGCAGCTTTATAGGCCTCCGACTTACGAACTCTGTCTGCGGGAATTCTCGCTCTAGTGGCGGCTCGTCTAGTTCTTAAACATGTTCTTCTGAGTTCCGCAATCTCTTCAGTCCACCAGTAAACGGGTTGTTTGTCGCGTCGGGGTTTCCTTCGCGGCATAGACTGGTCGCAGGCCGAGACGATAAGTTCCATCGTGGATGTTACTAGTGCCTCGGCTCCAGCCTCACCAGGATTCCCCTGCGCTCCCCGAGAGATGACTTCGGTGAACTTGACCACGTCCAGTTTGTTGGTGTTCCACCGGCGTGGCCCTTCCCGAGATGCGGAAACTCGACGATTTGCCTGATCATGCAGGTCAAACACGATGTATTGGTGGTCGCTACCCGTGTAGTCCTCGACAACCCTCCAGCCAGAGATCCTCGGAAGGAGCGACTCAGACGCAAAGGTGACGTCAGGGATCGTGCCTCTCTGCCCGGGGCGCCGAAAAGTAGGTGTGTCGCCCTGGTTGAGGACGACAAGACCGGCCCTGGCGATGAAATCCAGGATGTATTTCCCCCGGGAGCTGGTAGAGGGCATTCCCCACTCGACGGCCCTGGCGTTGAAATCGCCACCAACGACGACATGCCCGGTGGTGCCGAGAACGCACTCCTCTAGGCTATCTATCTTGTCGCGAAAGTCCTGGACGGCCTCGTTGGGTGTGAGGTAGCAACTGAAGATAGTCACGTCCCTACACCGAACCCAGACGAATCCTCGGCCGCGCCCGTGACTCCGCACCAAGACATCCTGTGTATTACGCGCCCAAAATGCAGCAGTACCGAGGCTGTCGGAGATCCAAATGTTTGGGTCTCTGTCCCGATACTGTTCGCTGATAAGGAGCGCGTCAGCACCAAGTTCTCGGGCGAGCTGATCTAGAAGGTTATCAGCTCCCCAGGATCTATGAAGATTGGCCTGGAGGATGCGAATTACCGGCCGCTGCCTTTTGCCTGTTCAAGTGCGGCTCTGAAGGCACCGCACTGACCAGACCCGGGTAAGTGACCGAGGGCACTGGAGCCTGAATCCTTGCAGAGGAAGCAGGATGGGCTCGAGGAACATTCCTTGCGTTTGTGGCCCTGGCCTCCACACTGGAAGCAGTTGGCACTCCTGTCGGGCCCGTTACAGTTTCGGGAGGAGTGGCCGAAACCGAGACAGCGGAAGCATCTCGAAACTACCACCCTCCGTTTGAGCCTGCAACTGACCCAACCGACTCTGAGGTGCTGAAGGCTAAGCAGCTTATTGGCGTGCTTTTCGCCCATCTCAGCAACAGCCATCCTGAGTTGACTTCGGTTAGGCTTTGTCAGCCATACCCTCACTCCATCAGCCGGTATCTCCGGGAGTGCCACCTGGATCGCACGGGTCACCTCATCTTCGGTGGAGAGGGCATCAAGGTCCCGAATCTCGACCGAACATTTCGGTTCTAGGGCCTTGATGGAGCCTTTGTCCCCAAGTGCAGTCTTGAGGGAAGCGGCAAAACCGATCTTGTCACTCGACTTCCCCAGTTCGAGGAGGACATCCCCGTTCTGGGTTCGCCGAATAGACTTGATAACGGTGTCGGTCTCTTCCGGTTTGGCCTGCGATCTAATCTGACCCAGAACATCAGCAAAAGATCGCCCCCCTAAGGGCTTGATCAAGATTGCCTCCGTCCTGGGCTTCTTAGGCCTGGGTTGTTTAGGCTTTCTGACAGACTTGCCAGAGGCCTCCCCCACCGGGTTTGAGACTTGCGTCCGCTCCACCCTCGACGCACTTTTCGAAGCTGCCTCCACTTGCTTCTGCCTCCTCCTTTCTTTCTTAGACAGGCGCGTCTTCCAGCCCCCCAAAGGTGTTGAGGCAGAGTTTGCTGCCAAGGCAGGATTAGCCGCCGGAGCAGGAACCTCTGCAGGAGTAGCCGCTGGAATCGCGACAGCGCCCGGGGTGGATTGAGTAGCCTGGACAGGAGATGTCTGCGATGCCGCAGTGACAAAAACCGGTCTCGGCACTGAGTCCACCTCAACAAGCTCAGGGCTTTCCGGCGAAGAACCGCTCTGCCTCTTCTTTCGCTTTCTGGCTTGAGTCTGGGACTCAGCCAGATGAGCTTGAGGCGAAGCAGACATAACTCGGTTCATAACGTCGCGCTCCTGCTTCACTGCCTTCAGCCTGATCTTCCGGCATTCCTCGATTTCGCCAAGGAAATCCTCGAGTTTTGGAATTCCGTCCTTAATCGCCTTGTTGACGTTCTTCTGAATAAGGAGAGCCTTGGCCATCTCCTTCAAAAGATCGTTCATTTTCTTCAGACATGAGTCTTCCTCCTCGTTGGCATCGTCCTGCTGCTGCCGAAGCATTTGCATCTCGAATGCCGGACGAAGAGGACTCTTCCTGGGAGGAATTCCTTGCATCCCGGCTAGAGGTGTTACCGGCTCAGTCACCCCCATACCCAGCTTAACCTCATCCTTCTCCTTTCCGGTTACGGCCGACGATCCGGCGACACCAGCAGCCTTGAACGGGATCGGCGGAGGGGAGGCTTTAATTCCCCCCGTCGGCGTCCCAGTCTTCGAGGTCGGAGACCTCTGCAGTTTTGAGCTGCGCTTAAAGGCGGCCTGCTCATTCTCCTTTAATTTCGTGTTTTGGTTTTGAAGATCCATACTTTTGTTTCACCAGCGCATCGTGCGGCAAGAGGCGGCCCTTCATTGGCCGGGAGCGGGTACACCCTCGGAGGTCTACCCCCCGTAGGAGATAAGACACCCCTACCCCAGGACTCTGGGGCCCGAAACCTCCGTTTGCCCAGCACCGATACACAAAATGTGCCGGACGTGCTGGGGGTCGCACCGTGGCAATGCAGAGTCCGATCTCTGCATCCATGCCGCACTTCCTGACTAAGGTCCGAAGCGGCTGGCTTCTGACGACACACTGGAGGAGACCATCGGCAGTGCGAGGCACACATCAGTCCCTGCAACACAACAGGGACACTCCCAGGACCCCCCAGCGTGCGCCGGTCGAAAGAAGGTGGAAAGACACCCTTGATTCGGGGTCGAAAACAAGAAGGTGAGCAAGGTTAGCTCAGGAAAGAATAAAGACGGTGAGCTAAGACCTGAAAGATGAGAAGAAAGGCCCTAGCTCGGGAAGAACTGTGAGAAGGGTCTCACAGCTTGGCTCAGGTACCCCGGGGTCGCCAAGAAACACCCGTACAGTGGAAAGCCCACTGCCCCTGAGGGAGTTATAGTCGCTTAGTTCTCGCTTGTATTTAAATGATGTCTTTTAACTACACTTCTTCCCGATCAATCTTCTCAAAAGGGCGCAAAGTTGTTTGCGTATGGTTTTCCTTCTGATTGCTGTGTTATTATTGAAAATGAAGTTTACTGAATCGAAAGCGTATCTTTACATTCGGGTGATGTCCGCTTTGATTTCTATAGTAACTTAAAGTTAATGTCGCTTATTTCTTTGTTGTATTTAAATTATGTCATTTAACCACACCTGTTCCTGATTTAAACACATCGTTTTCCTACTTCTGACGTTTTCTTTAAAACCATCTACATATCTGATGACCCATCAGGCTGAGAAATATTATAATAACCAATTGAATTAAACTCAATAGTAATTTTTCTCGCTGCCACTTTGTCCGTCAAACTTCCTCAATGCAGTGCTCTCACCTAAAGTCTCGATTAACCCTATTATTGTTATAATTTAAAACTATTCTATGCTTATCAATTATTGTAACTCTTTCAGTATATTTTAATTTAACCAATAGCCTAACTCTTTTTTGGCTATTATTTCACAATTGGTTTTTTTTTACTACCATTGGTTGAAAATGCATAATGCACGCCGATTTTAAAGTTCTTAAGTAACAACTTTCTTCATTTTAAGACTATATAAAGACTTTAAGACTTCATGATTACAGTACCTAATGCCCTGTGATCTATTACATACAACTAGGGCTCTATTTTTATTAATTTTCTGAACTAATATATATATATAACATTAAATTGTTATTGCTGATTTTGAATGATAAAATTGTTATCGTTTCTCTATATGGTACATATATGATTCCTGCGTTTCTTGGCCACCCCGTGGCGGAACTGAAGCATCTTAGCCTATACAGTTTTTTTTATTTTTTTTTTTTTATTTCAAATATCTTGATTTTGTCCCTTCTTGATTCTGACTCACTCACTCACTCACTTATGATATTAAAGTCCTGAAGCCACCGTTTAAGCTAGAGACTTGAAATTTAGCATGGACATTCTTTGGGATGTTTCAACTTAGGGAAAATCATAAAACTACAACTTTTTTACTTTTAAACTATAAAAAATTTAAAAAATATAGATTTGTCGGTAACGTAGTTCATCCGTATCAGCGTATATCACCGCGTGGTATCGTAGATCACTTTGCAGGTTTAGTTCTCGCTCGTGTTTAAATGATCTCTTTCAACTACACCCATGTTTGATTTAAATATTGTATTCTATACAAACATGAATGTCTTGTTTAGGCGACGGTATTTTGATGTATTGAGAGCGAATTATCTCACCAGGGTAAACCTCGCTTTGATTTATACAGTATTAATGTCCAAAAACTACAAATTTTTCAACTTTTAATCATAAAAAAATTCTAAAAAGATGAGGTGTCAGTAAGGAAGTACATTGGTTTTTAAGATGTCGCTTGGAGCGCTGTTATAGTCGCTTTTTTTTTTTTTTTTTTTTTTTTTTTTTTTTTTTTTTTTTTTTTGAGGGAGAGGCGGAAAAATGCATTACGCACACAGGTGGCCAGCCTGTAGTGTGGGGCTCCCCTAAAAACGAGTTTACCCACTAAAAAACCTCCTCTACTCTTTAGGAATCTAACCTGGAATTGTTTGTCACATTACGTCAGGCTAGGCCTAAATTTGGCTTACGCCCGTGGGGCTCGCTCCTTATCCAGCCGCTCGATCAAGGGATCTGGGCCACTTCACGGTCCAGATCGGTTTTCTTTTCCAGGAGGATGCCCCGGACGAACTGTGACAAACAATCCCAGTTGCCCTCATCCTCCAAAATCGTTTGGCAGACCGAGTCCACCGAAAATGCACCAAAGATTTGTGTGGCCTCCAGGCGGGGCCCTTCCCAACGGGGACAGCGGAAGAATGTGTGTTCCGCATCGTCGGGAACACCCGGGCAATAAATGCAGTCCGGTGAACCGGTCTTTCCCATACGGTTCAGGTACGACCGAAAATAGCCGTGACCTGTCAAAAATTGGGTCAGGTAGTAGTCCACCTCCCCATGCCGCCGTTCCACCCATGGTTGGACCTGCTTGATAAGTCGCGCAGTCCATCGTCCTCGGGTGTCGTGCTCCCAGCTGTGTTGCCACTGCTGGTAGGTTCGGGAGCGCTCTTCTGTTCTTGCCGTGTCCTTGCCGATCTCGCCTTGTCTCTGATAAATCGCTTTCCTCTCCCCTGCCAAGAGCTTGACAGGGATGACTCCGGCGACCACCAGGACGGCAGGCTCGGACACTGTCCGGTAGGCGGAACACACCCGGAGCGCAGCTTGACGCTGAACCCGGGCGAGTCGCAACCTGTAGCACTCCTTATCTAGAGCGCCTGCCCACACCTCTGCCCCGTAAAGAAGCACGGACTGGACCGCGGACATCAACAGACGTCTTCTGCTGGATCGGGGACCCCCGACATTGGCCATCAGCCTACTAAGGTAAGTCACTACCTTAGCGGCCTTGTCCGCCGTACGGAAGATCTGATCCCTCCAGCTTAACTTGGTGTCCACCATAACCCCGAGGTATTTGGCGGCACGAGTTGATGTGACCACCTCCCTTCCCACTCGAAACGGGACGACGGTGTCGATCCTCTTCTTCGTAAGAATCACGATCTCCGTCTTACTGAGAGCAAGTGAGAGACCGTGATCGGACATCCAGTTGTTGACCACCCGCATAACTCGGTTCAACTTCAGTTGGGCCAGCTCAACGTTGCGTGCAGCAATGAGAGCTGCGACGTCATCGGCGTACCCAACCAAAGTGGTTTCCTCAGGCATCTCGGACCTCAGGAGGCTGTCATAGGCAACGTTCCAGAGATCCGGGCCGAGTATTGAACCTTGTGCGGCACCAGAAGTGACTTCCATCGTCCGCGTTCCGTCCCTCGTGTCATAAATCAGGCTTCGAGAGCGTAGATAATCCTCGACGAGCCGCAACAGATATGCAGGAATACGAAAGGTGTTGCGAAGCGCATCCAACATATCGACCCACCTCGCCGAGTTGAAGGCATTCTTGACATCAAGCGTAACAAGAAGCACTACTCGGCGGGAGAAATGGTTGTGGCTCTCGGCTCTCTCCACAGCTCTCTGAACTTCGGTGACAGCGTCGATCGTTGACCGTCCCTTTCTGAAGCCGTACTGACGGGGGCATAAGTCCCCGGCAGCTTCCACGGCAGAAGTCAGGCGGGAACGGATCAGCTTCTCGAACAGCTTCCCAGCCGTGTCCAACATGCAGAGAGGCCTGTGGGACGACGGCAGCTCGGGATCACCTTTGCCCTTGCTGATCAGTACAAGCCTGGCTGTTTTCCAGGGAGCCGGAAACACCCCTTCTACCAAACAGGCATTGTACATTCTCAACAACAAGTCAGCGTTGATTAAAAATACTTTCTTTAAAGCCTCACTGGGAATCCCATCCGGGCCAGGAGCCTTGTTGCTCTTCAGGGAGAGAACGGAGGTTTCCAGCTCCTCGAAAGTGAAAAGTGGAACGTCCTCTACCCGTCCGAAGTCAACCGGCGGTCGCTGTGGATGTTCAGGAAACAACGCAGCGACGATCCTCCCCATGGTGGCGCCCTCCATGATGGAAGGTGGAGAGCGGGCGCCGAGTTTCTGTGTTACAAGTTTGTAACCCAGGCCCCACGGGTCGGAATCAACGTCGTCACGAAGTCTCCTCCAGCTATTCGCCTTGCTCCTGTTGATCGCCTGGCGGAGAGATTTTCTCGCAGCTTTATAGGCCTCCGACTTACGAACTCTGTCTGCGGGAATTCTCGCTCTAGTGGCGGCTCGTCTAGTTCTTAAACATGTTCTTCTGAGTTCCGCAATCTCTTCAGTCCACCAGTAAACGGGTTGTTTGTCGCGTCGGGGTTTCCTTCGCGGCATAGACTGGTCGCAGGCCGAGACGATAAGTTCCATCGTGGATGTTACTAGTGCCTCGGCTCCAGCCTCACCAGGATTCCCCTGCGCTCCCCGAGAGATGACTTCGGTGAACTTGACCACGTCCAGTTTGTTGGTGTTCCACCGGCGTGGCCCTTCCCGAGATGCGGAAACTCGACGATTTGCCTGATCATGCAGGTCAAACACGATGTATTGGTGGTCGCTACCCGTGTAGTCCTCGACAACCCTCCAGCCAGAGATCCTCGGAAGGAGCGACTCAGACGCAAAGGTGACGTCAGGGATCGTGCCTCTCTGCCCGGGGCGCCGAAAAGTAGGTGTGTCGCCCTGGTTGAGGACGACAAGACCGGCCCTGGCGATGAAATCCAGGATGTATTTCCCCCGGGAGCTGGTAGAGGGCATTCCCCACTCGACGGCCCTGGCGTTGAAATCGCCACCAACGACGACATGCCCGGTGGTGCCGAGAACGCACTCCTCTAGGCTATCTATCTTGTCGCGAAAGTCCTGGACGGCCTCGTTGGGTGTGAGGTAGCAACTGAAGATAGTCACGTCCCTACACCGAACCCAGACGAATCCTCGGCCGCGCCCGTGACTCCGCACCAAGACATCCTGTGTATTACGCGCCCAAAATGCAGCAGTACCGAGGCTGTCGGAGATCCAAATGTTTGGGTCTCTGTCCCGATACTGTTCGCTGATAAGGAGCGCGTCAGCACCAAGTTCTCGGGCGAGCTGATCTAGAAGGTTATCAGCTCCCCAGGATCTATGAAGATTGGCCTGGAGGATGCGAATTACCGGCCGCTGCCTTTTGCCTGTTCAAGTGCGGCTCTGAAGGCACCGCACTGACCAGACCCGGGTAAGTGACCGAGGGCACTGGAGCCTGAATCCTTGCAGAGGAAGCAGGATGGGCTCGAGGAACATTCCTTGCGTTTGTGGCCCTGGCCTCCACACTGGAAGCAGTTGGCACTCCTGTCGGGCCCGTTACAGTTTCGGGAGGAGTGGCCGAAACCGAGACAGCGGAAGCATCTCGAAACTACCACCCTCCGTTTGAGCCTGCAACTGACCCAACCGACTCTGAGGTGCTGAAGGCTAAGCAGCTTATTGGCGTGCTTTTCGCCCATCTCAGCAACAGCCATCCTGAGTTGACTTCGGTTAGGCTTTGTCAGCCATACCCTCACTCCATCAGCCGGTATCTCCGGGAGTGCCACCTGGATCGCACGGGTCACCTCATCTTCGGTGGAGAGGGCATCAAGGTCCCGAATCTCGACCGAACATTTCGGTTCTAGGGCCTTGATGGAGCCTTTGTCCCCAAGTGCAGTCTTGAGGGAAGCGGCAAAACCGATCTTGTCACTCGACTTCCCCAGTTCGAGGAGGACATCCCCGTTCTGGGTTCGCCGAATAGACTTGATAACGGTGTCGGTCTCTTCCGGTTTGGCCTGCGATCTAATCTGACCCAGAACATCAGCAAAAGATCGCCCCCCTAAGGGCTTGATCAAGATTGCCTCCGTCCTGGGCTTCTTAGGCCTGGGTTGTTTAGGCTTTCTGACAGACTTGCCAGAGGCCTCCCCCACCGGGTTTGAGACTTGCGTCCGCTCCACCCTCGACGCACTTTTCGAAGCTGCCTCCACTTGCTTCTGCCTCCTCCTTTCTTTCTTAGACAGGCGCGTCTTCCAGCCCCCCAAAGGTGTTGAGGCAGAGTTTGCTGCCAAGGCAGGATTAGCCGCCGGAGCAGGAACCTCTGCAGGAGTAGCCGCTGGAATCGCGACAGCGCCCGGGGTGGATTGAGTAGCCTGGACAGGAGATGTCTGCGATGCCGCAGTGACAAAAACCGGTCTCGGCACTGAGTCCACCTCAACAAGCTCAGGGCTTTCCGGCGAAGAACCGCTCTGCCTCTTCTTTCGCTTTCTGGCTTGAGTCTGGGACTCAGCCAGATGAGCTTGAGGCGAAGCAGACATAACTCGGTTCATAACGTCGCGCTCCTGCTTCACTGCCTTCAGCCTGATCTTCCGGCATTCCTCGATTTCGCCAAGGAAATCCTCGAGTTTTGGAATTCCGTCCTTAATCGCCTTGTTGACGTTCTTCTGAATAAGGAGAGCCTTGGCCATCTCCTTCAAAAGATCGTTCATTTTCTTCAGACATGAGTCTTCCTCCTCGTTGGCATCGTCCTGCTGCTGCCGAAGCATTTGCATCTCGAATGCCGGACGAAGAGGACTCTTCCTGGGAGGAATTCCTTGCATCCCGGCTAGAGGTGTTACCGGCTCAGTCACCCCCATACCCAGCTTAACCTCATCCTTCTCCTTTCCGGTTACGGCCGACGATCCGGCGACACCAGCAGCCTTGAACGGGATCGGCGGAGGGGAGGCTTTAATTCCCCCCGTCGGCGTCCCAGTCTTCGAGGTCGGAGACCTCTGCAGTTTTGAGCTGCGCTTAAAGGCGGCCTGCTCATTCTCCTTTAATTTCGTGTTTTGGTTTTGAAGATCCATACTTTTGTTTCACCAGCGCATCGTGCGGCAAGAGGCGGCCCTTCATTGGCCGGGAGCGGGTACACCCTCGGAGGTCTACCCCCCGTAGGAGATAAGACACCCCTACCCCAGGACTCTGGGGCCCGAAACCTCCGTTTGCCCAGCACCGATACACAAAATGTGCCGGACGTGCTGGGGGTCGCACCGTGGCAATGCAGAGTCCGATCTCTGCATCCATGCCGCACTTCCTGACTAAGGTCCGAAGCGGCTGGCTTCTGACGACACACTGGAGGAGACCATCGGCAGTGCGAGGCACACATCAGTCCCTGCAACACAACAGGGACACTCCCAGGACCCCCCAGCGTGCGCCGGTCGAAAGAAGGTGGAAAGACACCCTTGATTCGGGGTCGAAAACAAGAAGGTGAGCAAGGTTAGCTCAGGAAAGAATAAAGACGGTGAGCTAAGACCTGAAAGATGAGAAGAAAGGCCCTAGCTCGGGAAGAACTGTGAGAAGGGTCTCACAGCTTGGCTCAGGTACCCCGGGGTCGCCAAGAAACACCCGTACAGTGGAAAGCCCACTGCCCCTGAGGGAGTTATAGTCGCTTAGTTCTCGCTTGTATTTAAATGATGTCTTTTAACTACACTTCTTCCCGATCAATCTTCTCAAAAGGGCGCAAAGTTGTTTGCGTATGGTTTTCCTTCTGATTGCTGTGTTATTATTGAAAATGAAGTTTACTGAATCGAAAGCGTATCTTTACATTCGGGTGATGTCCGCTTTGATTTCTATAGTAACTTAAAGTTAATGTCGCTTATTTCTTTGTTGTATTTAAATTATGTCATTTAACCACACCTGTTCCTGATTTAAACACATCGTTTTCCTACTTCTGACGTTTTCTTTAAAACCATCTACATATCTGATGACCCATCAGGCTGAGAAATATTATAATAACCAATTGAATTAAACTCAATAGTAATTTTTCTCGCTGCCACTTTGTCCGTCAAACTTCCTCAATGCAGTGCTCTCACCTAAAGTCTCGATTAACCCTATTATTGTTATAATTTAAAACTATTCTATGCTTATCAATTATTGTAACTCTTTCAGTATATTTTAATTTAACCAATAGCCTAACTCTTTTTTGGCTATTATTTCACAATTGGTTTTTTTTTACTACCATTGGTTGAAAATGCATAATGCACGCCGATTTTAAAGTTCTTAAGTAACAACTTTCTTCATTTTAAGACTATATAAAGACTTTAAGACTTCATGATTACAGTACCTAATGCCCTGTGATCTATTACATACAACTAGGGCTCTATTTTTATTAATTTTCTGAACTAATATATATATATAACATTAAATTGTTATTGCTGATTTTGAATGATAAAATTGTTATCGTTTCTCTATATGGTACATATATGATTCCTGCGTTTCTTGGCCACCCCGTGGCGGAACTGAAGCATCTTAGCCTATACAGTTTTTTTTATTTTTTTTTTTTATTTCAAATATCTTGATTTTGTCCCTTCTTGATTCTGACTCACTCACTCACTCACTTATGATATTAAAGTCCTGAAGCCACCGTTTAAGCTAGAGACTTGAAATTTAGCATGGACATTCTTTGGGATGTTTCAACTTAGGGAAAATCATAAAACTACAACTTTTTTACTTTTAAACTATAAAAAATTTAAAAAATATAGATTTGTCGGTAACGTAGTTCATCCGTATCAGCGTATATCACCGCGTGGTATCGTAGATCACTTTGCAGGTTTAGTTCTCGCTCGTGTTTAAATGATCTCTTTCAACTACACCCATGTTTGATTTAAATATTGTATTCTATACAAACATGAATGTCTTGTTTAGGCGACGGTATTTTGATGTATTGAGAGCGAATTATCTCACCAGGGTAAACCTCGCTTTGATTTATACAGTATTAATGTCCAAAAACTACAAATTTTTCAACTTTTAATCATAAAAAAATTCTAAAAAGATGAGGTGTCAGTAAGGAAGTACATTGGTTTTTAAGATGTCGCTTGGAGCGCTGTTATAGTCGCTTAGTTCTCGCTTGTATTTAAATGATGTCTTTTAACTACACTTCTTCCCGATCAATCTTCTCAAAAGGGCGCAAAGTTGTTTGCGTATGGTTTTCCTTCTGATTGCTGTGTTATTATTGAAAATGAAGTTTACTGAATCGAAAGCGTATCTTTACATTCGGGTGATGTCCGCTTTGATTTCTATAGTAACTTAAAGTTAATGTCGCTTATTTCTTTGTTGTATTTAAATTATGTCATTTAACCACACCTGTTCCTGATTTAAACACATCGTTTTCCTACTTCTGACGTTTTCTTTAAAACCATCTACATATCTGATGACCCATCAGGCTGAGAAATATTATAATAACCAATTGAATTAAACTCAATAGTAATTTTTCTCGCTGCCACTTTGTCCGTCAAACTTCCTCAATGCAGTGCTCTCACCTAAAGTCTCGATTAACCCTATTATTGTTATAATTTAAAACTATTCTATGCTTATCAATTATTGTAACTCTTTCAGTATATTTTAATTTAACCAATAACTCTTTTTTGGCTATTATTTCACAATTGGTTTTTTTTACTACCATTGGTTGAAAATGCATAATGCACGCCGATTTTAAAGTTCTTAAGTTGCAACTTTCTTCATTTTAAGACTATATAAAGACTTTAAGACTTCATGATTACAGTACCTAATGCCCTGTGATCTATTACATACAACTAGGGCTCTATTTTTATAAATTTTCTGAACTAATATATATATAACATTAAATTGTTATTGCTGATTTTGAATGATAAAATTGTTATCGTTTCTCTATATGGTACATATATGATTCCTGCGTTTCTTGGCCACCCCGTGGCGGAACTGAAGCATCTTAGCCTATACAGTTTTTTTTTTTTTTTTTTTTTTTTTTTTTTTTTTTTTTTTTTTTTTTTTTTTTTTTTTTTTCAAATATCTTGATTTTGTCCCTTTTTTCTTCTTTTACATACAACGATCCTCTATATAAACTTATAATTTTATTTCACTTTTATCTTTTCAGAATACAGCTATTACCTCAATCATGTGCAATCATAATCGTATCTCCTAATTTTTACACAACAACTTTTGAGCATGACTATTTACATAGTTCATTAATATTTCATAACTCCATTATAATTTTTAACGAATTAAGGGAAGCTAGGGAGTGGGATTAAACCATGAGCCGTGGGCAAATTCAAAAGCTTATTACTGTATTATTTATTGTGAGTAGTGTGTATTGGCGGCTTCTGTTACTGACGTTGGAGTTGAGCCCTCAACTAGCCTGTTCATTGTATGAGGTTTTGACAGTAATTGACGGAATTGGGGCAACCAGTTATTGGGTTGGACCCTCCATCAAGCATAACACCTAGAATATTTACATAAAAAATATTTATTTCACAGCTCAATTTTTTTAACTATTTACTAAGGAGAGGTATTAAAACCTACTAATAGGAGATTATTAAAGCTTTTTTTACTATTGATTGTGAATTTAGAGTATTAGATGGTTTTGTTACTGTCTTGGCTGTCCAGATGTTATGTGGAACTAAACTATTTCAAACTTGACTTTTTATTAATTCAAACTTTGGCCGACTAATTTTTTTACTATTGTTTTTTTACTTTTAATCTCCAAGGATATTTTCTTATTAGTACTATTTATCCCCCCTGATTAACACTAAGGTGTTATGAAATCTTTAACTTTGAGCTCTGGCATTCAAATTATAACGTCATTAGATATATCTATGACTAAACGACAACTCTAATTTGGGCTTTAACTACTCAGGGGATTAGTTCTATGTATCCCCCCAAATTAACACTAAGGTGTTATGAAATCGTGAAAGTAGTGTAAAATTGCGGCCGCTGGCCCAGTTCAAGGTCACCTGAGGGATGACGTCATCGAGGTCAATGACCTCACCGATGACGTCATCGATGACGTCATCGATGACGCAATCGATGACGTCATCACTAATGACGTCATTTCGATGACGTCACACCCATGACGTCACAGAAATGACGTGCTGATGACGTCATCACCCCTTACGTCATCAAAATGACGTCACCGACGCCACTGAGGTCAAGGTCATGCCGAAACTTAAAATTTTTTGACACTTTTGCTGTTTCTCGCACTACGCTCCGAGTTTCAGTCAGAGTCCCCGTGACCTTGACCACTTGGAGCGAATTTTCGACGAGAAACGGCAAAAGTGCCAAGTTAAACTCGAGTTCCTGACATGACTCTGCCTAAATGGGCAATCGGTTATCCCTCAGGTGACCTTGAACCAGTACAACGCCCGCAATTTCATGTTACTGCGACCTTGAAAACTTAACAACGGAGCGCCGACACCGATGCGCACCCCACGACAGCCACCGAGTGACTGACTGTCAGGCTCTGTGTATGCTAGGTATATCGGCTTGAGAGACTAAGACTCTAAACTGTCAGGAATGGGAGTAACTAACTGAATTTTGCAAGGAAAAGTCATTTCATCCAATATTTTAAACAAATCCTCATCAGTAAAACTGACATTAGTCTGTTTTGTATAAAACTTAGGGTGTCCGCGCAACAGTTTGCGCCACTTAGCTAAAGTTGAAACTCTCTTAACTTTGAGTGGTGGACAGTGAGCAACTAATAAAGTCTTAACACGGCTAAGTTTCTTACCTAAAGTGTCCTGCGACATGGCTTCACCTCACAAAAGTCCGCACAATACTGAGAGACTGCTTGTAGCGCATGAGTCAAGGGAAAAGAGGTGGGGGAAACAGCAGGAGTGGGGGAAGGTCACAGTGGCGGGGGAAGGTGAGGTGGTACGCTGGAGTATCGCATCACTTCACCATGAGCTGTCCTACAGTCAACACACTGTTCTCTTGGCCCGAGTTGGCACTAGAAGAAACATTTCTGTACAGCTTAGGCTGTGAGAGCCGAGGAAGCAAAGTCAAAGTGGAAATTGTGTTAAACTCCAAGATGAAGAGTCTCCTAAATAAACTAATCGTATCCTTGCAAACTCCTATAACTTTAGAGAAATACCACTTTATTAAGCGACACCTTATACTTTGGCAAAACGAAGCGGAAATGGAAAAGATTACAGTAAAATTAATTTAACTTAAAACCTGGACTGGACACTCATGGCGATACCACGTGGCGTGCAAACGCCACCCTAAACATTACAAGTTAGGTTATTGAGCACCTCTGGTACGATAACCGATGTGCTAGAGTTAAAGTGTGATGACCTTGAGTCAAAACACTGAAATACTACAAGTCGATATCGTCCCAGAGTTAAAGTGTAGTGACCTACATTCAGAACTTGTAAAATTACTTACATATAGAGAGCTAGAGAACAGCGAGACGCACCGCATGGAAGCCGGAGACATACTGGCGAAGCGGTGTTGTGCAGCCTAGGGACCCAGTTGTGGTGGGGGTATAGCCAACACTTAGAGTACAAGTGTTGTGGGTGACCTTGACCCACTTAACTTACCTGACCCCCCCCCCCGACAAAAAGTGCGAACCCCCCCCCTCCCTCCCCCCCCCGACAAAAAGTGCGAACCCCCCCCCCCCCGACAAAAAGTGCGAACCCCCCCCCCACCCCCACCCCCACCCCCACCCCCACCCCCACCCCCTCCCCCACCCCTGATATCCTGGGCGTGGCAGCCCCGGCGGGGATATAAGGGGGTCCAGCCAGAGCCGGCTCGCAGTCCGCTCCCGCGCGTTGAACGTGAACGACCGGGACGGACCGCCATAGGCATCACTAAACATTGAATGGCGCCTTCAGTGTTTAGCGAAGTCTACTCTAACTTTAAGACTTGTATTAGTTGTAAGATATTGCGCTTGCGTTTGGGTATTGGGAATTGTTTTATATGAGAGTGTTTTACTTGTACCCTATGTCTCCTGTGTCTTTTATCCTTTGTGTCTTGTTTGTTATATGTGTTTAATGTGTATGTGCTTGTTCCAGCATTGACTACGTTGAGCTCAATTGTGTGTTGTAAGTGTGTTATATGTTTCTAAAGTGTATACGCTTGTTTTAGCAATCCCCCCTTGAGCTTTTTCAATGCTCAAAGTAAATTGTAAAGTCAGGGAACGGGAGTAGGCCCCCGTGTAAAAGCATTTTATACCAACGTTAGCATGAGTCCTCTCAGGCATGCAATATTGCGGCTGGGTTTGGGACTCGGTCCGTTTGTATGCTGACATGCAGACCACAGCTGTGGCCAATTTGCGGTGGCCTCTGCACTCGGACCGAGGGCGTAAGCCACTAGGGCTGTCCTCAACCTCTTGTTTCCCTTCTGGAAACTCAAAATTATGTAAATGAATCTTTGTTAGCTATTTGTGTTTTTAGTCCCCAAGGCCCCCGAACATTCGTGGTTCGCCATGGATGTACGGGGGCCGAAATTTTTTTAATGTCCGTGTGGCCTTGACCCACAAAGATTTATAAAAATTTACTGCATTGATAAAGTTAAATAGTAAAGGTAGGGTACGGGAGTAGACCCCCGTGTAAAACAATTTTAAACCAATTTTAGCATGGGTCCTCTCAGGCATGCAATATTGCGGCTGGCTTTGGGACTCGGTCCGTTTGTATGCTGACATGCAGACCACAGCTGTGGCCAATTTGCGGTGGCCTCTGCACTCGGACCGAGGGCGTAAGCCACTAGGGCTGTCCTCAACCTCTCTCAAAATTAAGTAAATGTTTTGTTAGCTATTGAAAAGACAATGCAATAAATGTTTACAAGTCTTGCGTGGCGAAGGGAACACGACATTGGATGTTGCCTTGTTGTCATAGTTGGGTCTCTTTGGAGGCTACAGCGATGACAACCCAAGTGCCCCACACCCCCATCGGGGGTGTGGGGCTTAATTTTTTAAAGTTTTTCCGTGACCTTGACCTAAATATATAAAAGTCTTCAAAATTCTTTAACAGTCAGGTCTTATTAACAAGGTAAATATATTAAGCTCTTTTAAAAAATGTACAAGTCAAGTAACACACAAGGTTTGACTCGTCTATAAGTGTGTCTTTTTTGGAGGCTTCAGCGATGTTAACATAAACGCCTTAAGTGAGGCTTATTGTTTTAAATTGACCCCCCCCCCCGACAAAAAGTGCGAACCCCCCCCCCCCCCCCCGACAAAAAGTGCGAACCCCCCCCCCCCGACAAAAAGTGCGAACCACCCCCCCCCCCCCGACAAAAAGTGCGAACCCCCCCCCCACCCCCACCCCCACCCCCACCCCCACCCCCACCCCCACCCCCACCCCCTCCCCCACCCCTGATATCCTGGGCGTGGCAGCCCCGGCGGGGATATAAGGCGGCCGGGTGGCATGCACTTCTCATTCCTGTCCAGGTTCCCGTACCGGACGGTCCTCTCTTGCTCCTGAGATTTTATTTACTTATTTCAATCTTCTTTTCATATTTACTCTTTTCATATTTACTCTTCATTTATTCGCTTCATCAAGATGGGTCTTAAGCTCAAGAATTACCCACCAGCTTCTTCAACCTCGGCCAACACGCCTCAGCCCTCATCGTCCTCCGCTCCGATCCTAGAATACCTCATGACAGCGCAGATTCTGAGCTGCCTGACGATGCCGCCACCGCCGCCGCCACCGCAGCCTGCCTCGATGCCCAGCCTTTCACCATTGCCACCAACATTGGAAGAGGTTGGCGCACCTTCGGCTTCGGAAGAGGCTGGCGCACCCGCGGCATCTTCAAAGAACCCCAGCGGACGAGTCCTGATAGCCTCTCCAGCACTCTCTCTGCTATCGGACTCGGGATCGGAGTCTGCGGTGTTCGAAGAGGCGCCAAGGTCGAGGATAACCCCCTACAGTCGAACTAAGAAAATCCTATCCTACACCAAATCCCAATGTCCCTCACCCATATCCCCCATGCCACCTACACCAACCAAACCACCCCGTAAATCAATCTTCTCCCCCGAACTTCCCTCAATCGACCTAACCCGTTCACCTACCCCACCTAAAATTGTCTGCAGCCTACCTTTTGACCTTCTTAAATCTTCACCTCCCACCTCCATCCCTTCTAGCCAGCCTAAACCGGAAGAGCTCCAAAACACTCCAGTAAAGCGTCCAACACAAAAACGTAAGCGTGTTAAACTCCCTGCTGGCAAGGGTAATAAATGCGATTACGTGTGGATGTCAAAAGACTTTGGGGTTCTTTGCTGTCAGAAGTTTGCTGTTTTAGATAAAGACCGTTGCCAAACGCACTTGAACAAAAATATCAATCTTCCGAGAGTAAGACCCTACAGTCTTAACAACATTAGGTCTAAAACATCCCAACCCAGACATCCCCACAGTCCGCAACCGCTTGATATTAGAAGACTTAAAGTGGATGAAAAATATTATTTTATTGCTCAAACTTATGGAGCTTTTGATGCCAAAGTAGAAATCATTGTAAAAGGTGATGGCAGCCTTCATACAATGAAAGTACCCGTTCGGATGGTACAAAGACAATTTTTCATCCATAAAAAAGGCTATCTAATACGAAGGGAAGGATGCCAATCTGTGTGGGAAATGGATTAGGATGTAGGCCTACCAAAATAAATTCTAAATTGTTAGGTTGTGTTGGACAATATTTAAAAGTCTTTTTCCAAATTATTTTTCCAAATTTAGTCTTAACCCTCTTAAAGTAAGGGAGAGGGGTATTATACAAGTCAACTAATAAAAAAAAATACTTGACTTGTATAATACTTTAACCTGGCGGTGATGTAAAGTCACTGGGACAATCTCAAACCGTGTCCTTGAGGGTGAAGACTAAGTTACAAATAAATCATTAACAAATAAAAACTTACCTCCAAACACTTGTAGCTTGCTACAAGTGTTTGGAGGTAAAAATTTTTCAAAGTTTGAATGACCTTGACCCATATAAATTAATGTTTAAAGTAAAGTGCTAACCTTACAACTAATGTTGTGTATCACGTGATACCCCCACTCTAACGCTCTTACTAAGCTTGTATGAGCCGTTCATTTGCTTCAGTCTGTTTCTGTGCTCCGTGGTAAACATGTCACGGTACAATTACAAAGGTGGTGACTTCTTGATAGATCAACACAATGCTTGGGAAGTGCTAAACCAGCATAGAATGGAAGTTGAGTATTGTATAGACAGGGGTCCACACTCAACCTTCCACTTCCAGCCAGCCTGAACCTCAGCTACAGCCGAAGAACTTTACACATCTTTACACTCCAATACGGCCGGAGGATGTGGTTATCAGCGAGGCAGACTCTACTACAAGTTATATTAAACCAACGAATTGGAAGCTTGTTGTTGACACCTTACACAAGGTCGACTTAGTATGTGACAAATTAAAGGAATTGATGATGCAAGATCCTGGTCTTCGTTTTAAAATTGATTTGTTTTTCATCTGGGGAGCACCTGCACGGGGCTCTTCGTCTGACAGCTCTCTAAGTACAACGGATGAGGAGGAGGAGGACGACTAGTTATCTTTTTTAAAACTCCGTTTGGATGGCCTTGACCTTTCCCCCTCCACTGAGTTTATTTAAGGTGCACTCTCAATGACTGCAGCATCATTTCATCGCGCACCTTCACCACAGCAACATGGAGAGTCAACTCAACTACTGTTGCGAACGGAAATGTTTTTCATGGCCGAATGACATTGATGTTGCGGATGGCCTGGCGTGTAGAAAATGTGAAGCTTTTGGTCAATGCATGTGTAAGTGCAAGTCTTGGAAGAAGCTGAAACCGGAGTTGAAGACATTCCATGTGTACCAGATGAGAGGGCATAAGTACACTTGTTGCCCTGAACGTTGCATTGAATTCACATTAAAACAGCTAACTGGCTGCAAATTGTGCAACAATCATTTTGCAGGTTTTTGCAAACATTATTTAGGAGCCTGTCAGTACAGATCAACTTGGCATACAGAAGCACTCACTATCAATGAAATCGCTATAGATACACAAGAGTAGTCTTTCTACTCTTTTCTTTTTTAAAACTCCATTTGGATGACCTTGACCTTTCCCCCTCCACCCACCTTAGTTTATATAAACCCCATTCCCACTGACCACAGCATCACTTCATCGTGCTCCCTCGTCAAAGCAACATCAACTATGGAAAGTAAGCGCATCTCATGTTGCGAGCATAGGTGTTTGGAGATACAAGGCGTCACATATTGTGCAAAGAAGCGTTGGGAGGAAGAGACGGGGACAACCTATTGCTGTGAGGATAAGTGTTTCCTCTTACCAAAGTGGCAAGTGGATGGGCTGGCCTGCCGGCAATGTGAATGCTTCGGATGTTGCAGGTGTAGATGCAAGAACCAACAGCTGCCACCACCGGTACTACAAACTTTCAAAATCTACAAATCCAAATACTTTTATACTTGTTGTCCGCAGCGGTGTATTAAATTTCACTTCTCCAATCTTACCAATTGTCGGAAGTGCTAC
Organism: Neoaliturus tenellus; assembly: GCA_030545055.2. Classification (NCBI taxonomy): domain Eukaryota; kingdom Metazoa; phylum Arthropoda; class Insecta; order Hemiptera; family Cicadellidae; genus Neoaliturus; species Neoaliturus tenellus. Next base: position 265,329,926 of record CM061531.1, read on the forward strand.
GGACAACCTGATGGGTGGTGCACCTGTTTTCTGGACTCCTGCCGCTACAGATCGGATTGGTTTACAGATCCGTTGGAAATTGATGAGGTCGCCCAGGAAGCACAAGAGTAGTCTTTCTACTCTTCAACTTTTTTAAAACTCCATTTGGATGACCTTGACATTTCCCCCTCCACTTCCCCATATACCTAGAGTACACGGAGCCTGACAGTCAGTCACTCGGTGGCTGTCGTGGGGTGCGCATCGGTGTCGGCGCTCCGTTGTTAAGTGTTCAAGGTCACAGTAACATGAAATTGCGGGCGTTGTACTGGTTCAAGGTCACCTGAGAAATAACCGATTGCCCATTTAGGCAGAGTCATGTCAGAAACTCGAGTTTAACTTGGCACTTTTGCCGTTTCTCGTCGAAAATTCGCTCCAAGTGGTCAAGGTCACGGGGACTCTGACTGAAACTCGGAGCGTAGTGCGAGAAACAGCAAAAGTGCCAAAAAATTTTAAGTTTCGGCATGACCTTGACCTCAGTGGCGTCGGTGACGTTGTTTTGATGACGTAAGGGGTGATGACGTCATCAGCACGTCATTTCTGTGACGTCATGGGTGTGACGTCATCGAAATAACGTCATTAGTGATGACGTCATCGATTGCGTCATCGATGACGTCATCGATGACGTCATCGGTGAGGTCATTGACCTCGATGACGTCATCCCTCAGGTGACCTTGAACTGGGCCAGCGGCCGCAATTTTACACTACTCGTGAACTTTGAGCTCTGGCATTCAAATTATAACGTCATTAGATATCAATGACTAAACGACAACTCTAATTTGGGCTTTAACTTCTCAGGGGCAACCCCTAAGGGGGCATGGGGGCGGAGCCCCCATCGAGCCGTAGGCGAGTCAATAATATATACAGCCCCATGTGGAACTGACTCACTCACTCATCCATACAAATTCTAGACCACTTCCGGGTGAGCTGGAAACGTGATTTTTTGCATGCGGGTGGCTTAAGATCTGTTACCCCCGGGAAAAGTCTGAAATCCAACAATATTCCATTTCAACCCCCCCAAAAAAATAACGAAGGGTGTAAACCGGTAACCTCGAAATGTAAGGTTTTACTATTTTCGCTGTAACTTTTGAACGAGAGGTCCTACCTCAAATCTGAGGGAAAATCGTTAGTTGGGAATTAGACGCTCTACAAGATTGGTCCTATGAAATTTTGCCGTATCTCACCCCCTTCACCCTTAAAAAGTAGCTTACTTTCAAAATTTCTAAAACTTTTCGAAAAAATTACGCTATTTTGATATCTTTATTTTCTATTATGTAACATGTATGCATGAATTTCTGTTTATATTATGACCTCAACAGGTTTTTTCTATATAAGTAGCTATTTGCCTATTTTTATCGAAGATTAGTCTAAAAAAGTGGTAAAATCACAAAATTATTTAAATTTTTTCATGTAATGTGTTAGTAATTCACTTTAAACTGGCAAATATATTGTTATTTCGATATATAATTTGCCATTACTATATACTATAATAGACGCTCTACAAGTTTGGTCATTCGACATTTTGGCGTATCTCACCCCCGTCACCCTTAAAAAGGGGCGTACTTTCAATATTTCTAAAATTTTTCGAAAAAATTGCGCTATTTTGAAATTTTTTATCTACTATTATGTAACATATATGCATGATTTTTTATTTATATTGTGACCTCAACAGGTTCTTCCTATAGTAGTAGCTATTTGCCAATTTCAATTTAAGTTTAGTGAAAAAAAATTGTAAAAACTCAATGTTGTTAACATTTTTTTCACGTAATGTGTTAGTAATTCACTTTAACCTGGTAAATATATTGCTATTTCGATAAATGTATATAATTTGCCATTACTATATACTATTATAGACGCTCTACAAGTTTTGTCCTGCGACATTTTGTCGTATCTCACTCCCTTCACCCTTAAAAGGGGGCGTACTTTCAAAGTTAAGAATAATCTTTACGCAAAAATTGCGCTATTTTGTTATTTTTATTTACTATTATGTAACATATATGCATGAATTTCTATTTCTATTATGAACTCAACAGGTTCTTTCTATAGTAGTAGATTTTTGCCAATGTCAGTCGAATATTATCCCAAAAAAGTTGTAAAAACACAAAATTCTTAACAGTTTTTCATAAAAGTGTTTGTAATTCACTTTAACCTAGTGAATGTACTGAAATAATGATATATGTTTTGCCATTAACATATTTTATCATAGACGTTCGACAAGTTTGGTCATTTAATATTTTGGTGTATCTCACCCCCTTCCCCCTAAAAAGGCGCGTACTTTCACAATTTCTAAATTTATTCATAAAAATGTGGCTATAAAAAATGTTGTATTCACCATTATGAAACACAGATGCCTGAAACTTTGTACATATTATAGATCCAACTAGTTTTACTATGATAGCAGCAGTTGGTCAATTTAAATTATAAAATGAAAAATCACGTTATTAATAACATTTTTTCATTTTAAGTTTTTGTAAATTAATGCATTCTCCCAAATATACTGAAAAAATTCTGTATGTTTTGCCAGTATTATATTCTACTTTAGACGCTCTACAAGTTCGCTCCTTCGCGATTTTTCAGTATATCCCCCCCCTTCACCCTTAACAAAAGGCGTACTTTCACAATATCGAAATTCTTTCACAACAATTGCTCTATTTCAATATTTTTCATTTACTATTATGGCACATACATGCCACAAATTTAGTATACATTATGACCATATCTAGGTCTTACTATAGAAGCAGTTATTGGCCAATTTCAGTCTAAGATTGTAAAACAATTTGAAAATACGTAATTATTAACATTTTTTCATTTATAGTTTTTTTGTGTGATTTTGTTTGACCCGGTAAAAGTACTGCCAAACTTATATATGTTTTGTCAGGATTAATTAATTTTTAGATGTTCTACAAGCCCGAAGCTTTGAGATTTTGTAGCTTCTCACACCCTTCACCCTTAAAAAGGGGGAGTACTTTAAAAATTTCAATTTCAATTTTTACCTTCGGATTAATTCCATCTTACTATGATATTACGGTTTTTTCTACTTTAAGTTTGAACAATCAAACTTTTAGTAATAGGAAATAAACTTGATGTTTTATCAAACGTATCTTGAAATTAACTACATTTTTGGACTTAACATTTTGACGAATCTGAAGCCAATTCTCAAGGTCGATCTTAACAATTTAAATTGTGGTTGGTAACCCGTGAGACTTTATAAATTATGAACGAATTAGGAGATTTTATAAAATATTTTTAAAACCCCCCCCCCCCGCAGATGATTCCTCTTGAGTTTTAACTTCCATACTAATACAAATATGTAAGAAGCGGGTGTTTTAAGAGACATACTTTGACACCAGCAAAACATTAAGCATGAAACACATTGGAGTATCTTTAGCTGCTTAGACTATCTTAGCGTGCTTAGCTTTGCTATGTGTTTGATATTAACTTCAAAACTTGAATTAATCTGAGAGAACTATAAAGGGGGCATGGGGGCGGAGCCCCCATCGAGCCGTAGGCGAGTCCTATAAATATACAGCCCCATGTGGAACTCACTCACTGACTCACTCATCTATACAAATTCTAGACTACTTCCGGGTGAGCTGGAAACTTGATTTTTGGCATGCGGGTGGCTTAAGATCTGATGCCCCCGGGAAAAGTCTGAAACCCGACAATTTTCCATTTCAACCCCTCCAAAAAAATAACGAAGAGTGGAAACCGATAACCCGAAAATGTAAGGTTTTACCATTTTCGCTATAACTTTTGAACGAGAGGTCCTACCTCGAATCTGAGGAAAAATCGTTAGTTGGGAATTAAACGCTCTACAAGTTAGGTCCTATAACATTTTACCGTATCTCATCCCCTTCACCCTTAAAAAGGGGCGTACTTCCAAAATTTCAAAATTTCTTCACAAAAATTGCACTATTTTATTTTTTTTATTTACCATTATGGCAAATAGATATCTGAACTTTAGTACAGATAATGCCCCAATAGTAACCTTTCTATTTTAGCATTCATTGGCCAATTTCAATCTAAGTTTAGCTAAAAGAAAATCGTAAAAACACGAATTCTTTAACATTTTGCCATGTAAAGTGTTTGTAATTTACTTCAATCTGGTTAATATGGTGCTACATTGATAAATATTTTTCAATTATTGTACTGTATTTTTAATGGTCTACAAGTTTGGTGCCTTGACATTTTCCCGTATCTCATCCCCTTTACCCTTAAAAGTGGACGTAATTTCAAAATATTAAAATTCGTCCACGAAAATTGCGCTATTTTAATATTTTTTATTTACTGTTAAGGCAAATGGATGTCTGAAATTTAGTAAATATTATGACCTCATATAGGTTTAACTATAATAGCATTCATAGGCCGATTTCAACCTAATTTTAGACCAAAAAACTCGTAAAAACACGAAATCCTTAACATTTTTAACGTATAGTGTGTTTGTAATTGACTTAAATCTGGTAAATATAGTACTATATCGATGTACGTTTTCAATTATTGTATTATATTTTAGACGGTCTACACATTTGGTCCTCACACATTTTTCCATATTACACCCCCTTCACCCTTACAAGGGGTGTACTGTCAAATTTCACAATTCTTTCACAATAATTAAGTTATTTCAATATTTTTATTCACTATTGTGGCTCATGGACGTCTAAAATTTAGTACATATTATGACCTTGACTAGGTCATACTATAGTAGCAGCCATTGGCCAGTTTTAATCTAATTTCAGTCCAAAATAATTGTAAATCCACGACATTGCAGGTCGTAACTTTTGAACGAGAAGTCCTACCTAAAATCTGAGAGGAAATTCATGGCGTCAGAGCGGACAAATCAGACGCTCTATATAAGTTATTCCGGTGTAATTTTGCCATATCTCACTCCCTTCACCTTTAAAAGGGGTGTCTTTTCAAAATTTCTAAATTCATTTCCAAAAAATATGCTTTTTTAATATTGTTTATTTACTGTTATGGCAGATATGTGCCTGAACTTTAGTACATATGACCTTAACTAAATCTAACTATAGTAAAAGCCAGTGGGCAATTTCCATCAAAGTTGAGGCCTAAAAAGGTTTTAAAAAACACGAAATCCTTAACATTTTTTCATGTATAGTGTTTGTAATTTATTTTAATCTGCCAAATATACTGCAATATCAATTTGAGTTTTGACATAATTACCTTCTATTCTATTCGCTCTACAAGTTTGGTCCAATGAAACTTTGCCGTATCTCACCCCCTTCACCCTTTAAAATGGGCGTACTTTCAAAATTTTGAAATCTTTTCACAAAAGTCTTGTTGATTTAATAAGTTTTTTACAATACTGGCACATAGATGCTTGAAGTTCAGTACATATTATGACCTCAACCGTTCTTTCAATAGTATCAGCTATTTTCCGATTTCATTCAAAGTTAAGTCCAAAAACATCGTAAAAACTTGAAGTTTTTTTCATGTAAAGTGTTAGTAATTTACGTCAATCTGCTAAATATACTGTAATATCGATACATGTTTTGCCAGTGTTACGTTTTATTTTAGACACTCTGAAAATTTAGTCTTATGAAATTTAGCTGTACATCACCCCTTCACCCGTTTATAGGGGCGTACTTTCTAAATTGTAAAGTTCTTTCACCGAAAATGGTCCTATCCTAAAACTTTAAATTTACTATTATGGTACTTAGATGTTTGAAATTTAGTACATATTATAACTTCAAATAGGTCATACTATAGTAAAAGCCATAAGTCAATTTTAATACAAGTTTAGTCATTGTCATAATTTAGTAATTATCGTATTTGTTACACCTATAGCTAGGAATCCTGCCAATAATTCTCCCTAGATTAACCTTAGGGATTTTGTTAACCTTAGGACCAAACCCTACGTTAAGACAAAATTTGAGCTTTGATCTGTATTTTTTTATCTGTATTTTTTTGCCGTAAATTATTAGACGTTAATGAATTAAGGGGAACGAACTATTGGGCATGGGGGCGGAGCCCCCATCGAGCCGTAGGCGAGTCCTATAAATATACAGCCCCATGTGGAACTCACTCACTCACTCACTCACTGACTCATCCATACAAATTCTAGACAACTTGCGGGTGAGCTAGAAACTTGATTTTTGGCATGCGGGTGGCTCGAGGTCTGATACCCCCGGGAAAAGCTTGAAAACCGACAATTTTTCATTTCAACCCCCACAAAATAATAACGAAGGGTGGAAACAGGTAACCCGAAAATGTAAGGTTTTACTATTTTTGCTGTAACTTTTGAACGAGAGGTCCTGTCTCGAAACTGAGGGAAAATTGTTAGTGGGGAATCAAACGCTCTACAAGTTAGGTCCTATAACATTTTACCGTATCTCATCCCCTTCACCCTTAAAAAGGGGCGTACTTTCAAAATTTCAAAATTCGTCAACAAAAATTGGAATATTTTAATATTTTTCGTTTAGTATTATGGCACATCGATGAGTGAAATTTTTTACATATTATGCACTAATATAGGTCTAACTATAGTAGCATTCATTGATCAATTTTAACCTAAGTTTAGTCCAAAAAAATCGTAAACAAACGAAAACCTTAACATTTTTTCATGTATAGTGTTTATAATTTACTTTTACCTGGTAAATATACTGCTATATCGATACATGTTTTAGCAATATTGTATTCTATTTTAGATGCTCTACAAGATTTGTCCTATGACATTTTACCGTATTTCATCCCCTTCACCCTTAAAAAGCGGCGTATTTCCAAAATTTCAAAACTCGTCAAAATATTGCACTATTTTAATATTTTTAATTTACTATTATATGGCACATCGATGCGTGAAATTTTTTACATATTATGCCCTAATATAGGTCTAACTATAGTAGCGTTCATTAGCCAATTTCAACCTAAGTTTAGTCCAAAAATCGTAAAACTCGAAATCCTTAACATTTTTCATTTATACTGTTTGTAATTAATTTACTTTTCCTGTTAAATATACTCCTATATCGATTTATGTTTTTCCAGTATTGTATTCTATTTTAGATGCTCTACAAGTTTGGTCCTATGACATTTTACCGTGTCTCATCCCCTTCACCTTTAAAAAGCGGCGTATTTCCAAAATTTCAAAACTCGTAAACAAATTTGCACTATTTTAATATTTTTCATTTACTATTATGGCACATTGATGAGTGAAATTTTGCACATGTTATGCCCTAATATAGGTCTAACTATAGTAGTATTCATTGGCCGATTTCAATCTAAGTTTAGTACTAAATGGTCGTACAACACAAAATTCTTAAAAAAATGTCAAGTATACTGTTCGTAAATTGATATAATCTGGCAAATGTACTGCAAAATTGATATTTTTGCCAGTATTATATTTTATTTTAGACGCTCTACAAGTTCGATGGTATGCGATTATGCCGTACCTCACCCCCTTCACCCTTAAAAAGGAGTGTACTTTCAGAATTTCTAAAAATTTTTTCAAAAATCGTGCTATTTTGATATTTTTATTTACTATTATGTAATATGTATGCATGACTTTCTATTTAAATTATGACCTCAACAGGTTCTATCTGTAAAAAAAGCTTTTTGCCAATTTCAATCGAATTTTAGCCCCAAAAAATAAATTATAAAAATACAAAATTCTCAACATTTTTTCATGTAAAGTGTTCGTAATTCAGTTAAACTTGGTAAATATACTGCTATATTGATATATGTTTCGCCATTACTATATTCTATTATAGACGCTCTACAAGTTTGGTTCTATGACATTTTGGAGTATCTCGCCCCCTTCACCCTTAAAAAGGGGTGTAATTTCAATCTTACACATTCTTCCACAAACAATTCGCTATTTTAATGGTTTTATTTACTATTATGGCGCACAGATGCCTCAAACTTAGTAAATATTATCGACCCAACTAGTTCTTACTAAATTTTAGAAGCCATTGATCAATTTCAATCAAATTTAAGACCAAAACAATTGAAAAAACACGAAATTATCGACATTTTTTTCATGAAAAGTGTTTGTAAATTACTTTATACTGAAAATTTTACTGATATATTGATTTGTATTTCGCCAATAATTTGTTCTATTTCGGAAGCTCTACAAGTTCGGTCCTTTTGATTTGGCAGTATCTCACCCCCTTCACCCTTGAAAAGGAGCGTACTTTCACGATATTGAAATTCATTCACAACAATTGCCCTATTTCAACATTTGTTACTTGACTATTCGTTGTTTCCACGTATTTTTTTTAACTTCCTCTAAACTACTAACGGCAATTTCCTTTCGGCATCGATTCGTTATCGTCTACTAACACTTCGGGGGAACCATTGTAGGGGGCATGGGGGCGGAGCCCCCATCGAGCCGTAGGCGAGTCTATAATATATACAGCCCCATGTGTAACTGACTGACTCACTGATGATCTTAAATCCCTGAAGCGACCGTTGAAGCTAGAGACTTGAAATTTGGCATGGACATTCTTTGAGATGTTTCAATTTAGGGAAAATCATAAAACTACATCTTTTTTACTTTTAAACTATAAAAAAGGTAAAAAATATAGATTTGTCGGTAACGTAGTTCAGCCGTATCAGCGTATATCACCGCGTGGTATCGTAGATCACTCTTCAGGTTTAGTTCTCGCTCTTGTTTAAATGATCTCTTTTAACTACATCCGTGTTTGATATGAGCATTGTATCCTTTGATGGATAGACTCTAAATTCATATGAACTACGGTGTTTGCTGCATTGAGAGAGGGTCATTTCACCAGGGATTCAGGGTTATATACGTTTTATGATATATACAGTGATAATGCCTAATTTGTAGCTAATGCAGTATGTGCGCTATCTTGAATGTTTACCAAAGGCGACTTTTCTTTTCCCACTATGGATTAAATTCCCATGGCGGGTGAATAGTCGCTTAGTTCTCGCTTGTATTTAAATCATGTCTTTTAACTACACCTGCTTTCTTGCTGTTGGCAACGTTAGTATCCCACATATTTTACAAACCGTTATCCATTTGACATCAAAATAGCAATGAGATTGTGCCGCATTGAAAGCTCGTTCTTTTATATTTTTACCCACATCATAAATATGTCTTAGGGAATTTTTAAATAACTGTTATGCACAACCAACAGATTTAAATGTTAGGTTCTCGTTTTGTTTCGATTTATTTTCGATTACTTATTCAAATTCACACGGGATTATTCTTCAGACCGAATTTCGCATTGAATGGATTTTCTGTGAAACTTGAGCCGTGATCTTAACGTAATATACTTCGATTACTTTGTACAATACTTAATAGACAGTTAATTATTATCTTTCTGTTAAATGTTAGGTTCTCGTTTCATTTCAATTTATTTTAGATTACTTATTCAAATTCACCCCATGTGAACCTCTCAGCCGAATTTCTCATTCAATGAATTTTCTGTGTAGCTCGTGCCTTGATCTTAACGTTATATACTTCTATTACTTAGTACGATACTTAATATACAGTTAATTATTATCTTTCTGCATTATTTATATTCATTGTTTTATATTTTATTTTAATACACACTTAAAATATGTTTTTTTAAGAATTTGTAAACGGCTATTGAACAAAACTAACAGGTTTTTATGAATAAATTATTATTTCACAGGTCTAGATTTTATATTCTTATAATTAGTAGTTTGTAATAGTAGGGGTTTTTTTTGTGGATATACCCCGTTTTTATTATTTCCTATGATTTTGTTTTCATGTTATTTAATTCTTGTTTTCGCTTATTGATTTGAATGTTATTTGCTATTTCAGTAATTTAAACGTTTTTCTTCTATATCCTGAAATTTTCAATTTTTTATTTTTAATTAGTTTGTATCAGCCGATTCTTTTAATATCGTGGTTGGCAATACTATATTTAGTTCAAATTGTATTTTTAATTTCTTAAGTTTATTAACTAGCATAGCTTGATTTTTTATTATTTTAATAGTAATTTTTACAATTATTATTGGTTATTTTCTATTTTTTAGCATTATTGTTTTACTGTAATGGGCATATTACATTATTTTTAAAATGTACGGAAATCTCATTTAAAAATACTTAATTTGGAATAATTTTGACCCATTTCAATTTTAATGTGACTCATGTTAACTCGTTGACGTTTCAGACTAAGTAGTTGGTAACGTGGAATAGTTAGCATGACACATTTTAGTAGAGTTACAAGTAAATTAATAACTTAGCTTTTCAAAACTTCGATTTTTATTAGTTTTTATTTTCCGATTCTTTTAATATCGTGGTCGGCGATGCTAGATTTGGTTTAAGTGTTACTTTCAATTTCTTTAGTTTATGCATTATTATAGCTTGATTATTTTATTATTTTAATAGTTATTTTCACATAATCAATTATTTTCTATTTTTTAGCATTATTGTTTTGCTATAGTGGGCACATTACATTTTTTTTTATCTATGAAAATTTAATTTAAAGATACTTAATTTGGATTAATTTTGCCCCATTGCAATTTTTCTGTGCCGCATCTAAAATCGTTGACGTTCTAGACCAAGTGGTTGGTAACGTGGAGGAGTTAGTATCACACATTTTTGTAGTAGAGTTACACGTAATTTAAAACTTAGCTTTTCAAAACTTCGATGGATCTAGCCTGTTCAGTACTTTGGTGGAACTAGACAGTTCATTATTTGAGACTTTGTGAATTATTAACGAAATTAGTAAAATCAACTAGGGGGCATGGGGGCTGAGCCCCGTGAAATATTTTCAAAGGATATTATTGTTATTATTATTATTATTGATTGTGAGTAGTATTAGCCCGTTTTGTTACTGTCTTCGCTGTCCAGTTAGTTGGTGAAACTAGCCTGTTCAATACTTGACTTTAAATTATTCTACAAATTTAGGGCAACCCCTAAGGGGGCATGGGGGCGGAGCCCCCATCGAGCCGTAGGCGAGTCTATAATATATACAGCCCCATGTGTAACTGACTGACTCACTCACTCACTTATATGGGATACGAATTTCTGACGTAACGATTTAAGCTAGAGACTTGAAATTTGGCATACGTCTAGTCTGAATGGTCAATGCTAAGTGTAAAATCTTAAACCTGCAAATTTGTAGTTTTAACCTACTAAAAAAAATTAAAAATGGCGGACTTCCGAAATTGTAATTTTAGTTTTTTGGCTCTAGCGGCCAAACGCTTCGTCCTATCTAAAATCTGAGAACAATACTACGATAGGGAATTTAATTTTCTACAATTTCGGTCCTTTAACTTTTAATCGTATCTCGCACCGTTAAGCCTCCAGAGCGTTTTTAATTAAATGCCGTTTTCGGTTTTCGGGCTCTAGTGACTTAACGGATGGTCGTAAAAGTTTTCTTAAGGTTTATTTCGATAGATCTCTTAAATATCTAAAATTTTTACCTTTACATATTTCACCGTATCTCCTCTCGTTTACTCACAAAATACATTTTTCACTTTTTCCGGATTTTTGAATATAAGTAGTGGGAAATCACCGGTTCTGGAACAATAGAGAAATCGTAATTTTAGTCCGGATGAGCTAGAAACTTGAAATTTGGTACACACGTAGTTTGTATGGTCAATACATAGGGAAAATCCCCAAACATAGAATTTTCAAATTTTAACCCCCTCAAAAAAAAAATATTTATTTTAATGGTAAAATCTACACTATGTAAGGCTTTTCTAAATACGCTGTAACTTTTAAAAGAGAGGTCCTACCTCGAATCTAAAAGAATATGCATGGTCAGGAATTAGACGCTCTAAAAGTTTAGTCCTGTGAAATTTTGCCGTATCTCACTCCCTTCACCCTTAAAAAGGGGCTTAATTTCAAAATTTCCAATTCTTTTCACAAAAATCTCGCTATTTTAAAATTTTTTATTTACTTATATGGCACACGGATGCTTGAACTTTAGTACATATTATGGTATCAACTAGATCTTACCTTTGTGGCAGCCATTAACCAATTTAAATTATAATTAAGTCTACAAAACTTGAAAAAAACACAAAATTCTTAACATTTTTTCGTGTAAAGTGTTTGTAAATTACTTTATTCTGCCAAATATACTGCCAAATTGATATTTATTTTTATAGTATTACATTCTATTGTAAACGTTCTATAAGTCCAGTCCAATGCAGTTTTGCCGTATCTCACCCCCTTCACCCGTAAAGATTGGCGTTCTTTCACAATATAGAAATTCTTTCACCAAAATTGCTCGATTTCAATATTTATCGTTTACTTTTATGACACATACATGCCTCAAATTTGGTATAAGCTATGAATATATCTAGTTCTTACTATAGAAGCAGCCATTGGCCGATTTCAATCCAAGATTAGTAAAAAAAACTGTGAAAATACTAAATTATTAACCTTTTTTATGTACAGTTTTTGATCATTTTGTTAAACCCGGTAAAGATACGGCTATACCGATATATGTTTTGGCAGCATTATATTTTTTTAGATGCTTTATAAGCTCGGCCCTTAAGATTTTGTAGCATTTCACTCTCTTCACCCCAAAAAAGGGCGTATTTTCAAAATTCTTTCACAAAATTTGAGTTATTTTAATATTTTTTATTTACTGTTATGACACTTGGATGACTGAAATTTACTCCACAAACATACCCTGAGCATTTTATATAAAATATAAAACAAAAGTATAAATTTAAACTTTAAATATCAAGAGAATATCTTAAATGCTTAAGATTTCCTGAACTATTAAAAAAAGTCAGAGAAGATAAGTATAGAGTTGGGGTGGAGGCCTCAACTATTGGTCCTATGACATTTTACCGTATTTCATCCCCTTCACCCTTAAAAAGCGGCGTATTTCCAAAATGTCAAAACTCGTCAAAATATTGCACTATTTTAATATTTTTAATTTACTATTATATGGCACATCGATGCGTGAAATTTTGTACATATTATGCCCTAATATAGGTGTAACTATAGTAGCATTCATTAGCCAATTTCAACCTAAGTTTAGTCCAAAAATCGTAAAACTCTAAATCCTTAACATTTTTCATTTATACTGTTTGTAATTAATTTACTTTTACCTGTTAAATATACTCCTACATCGATTTATGTTTTTTCCAGTATTGTATTCTATTTTAGATGCTCTACAAGTTTGGTCCTATGACATTTTACCGTATCTCATCCCCTTCACCTTTTAAAAGCGGCGTATTTCCAAAATTTCCAAACTCGTTAAACAAATTTGCACTATTTTAATATTTTTCATTTACCATTATGGCACATTGATGAGTGAAATTTTTCACATGTTATGCCCTAATATCCGTCTAACTATAGTAGTATTCATTGGCCGATTTCAATCTAAGTTTAGTCCTAAAGGTCGTACAACACAAAATTCTTAAAAAAATGTCAAGTATACTGTTCGTAAATTGATATAATCTGGCAAATGTACTGCAAAATTGATATTTTTTCCAGTATTATATTCTATTTTAGACGTTCTACAAGTTCAATCGTATGCGATTTTGCCGTATCTCACCCCCTTCACCCTTAAAAAGGAGTGTATTTTCAGAATTTTTAAAATTTTTCTCAAAAATTGTGCTATTTTGATATTTTTATTTACTATTATGTAATATGTATGCATGACTTTCTATTTAAATTATGACCTCAACAGGTTCTATCTGTAAAAAAAGCTTTTTGCCAATTTCAATCGAATTTTAGCCCCAAAAAATAAATTATAAAAATACAAAATTCTCAACATTTTTTCATGTAAAGTGTTCGTAATTCAGTTAAACTTGGTAAATATACTGCTATATTGATATATGTTTCGCCATTACTATATTCTACTATAGACGCTCTACAAGTTTGGTATTGTGACATTTTGGAGTATCTCGCCCACTTCACCCTTAAAAAGGGGTTTAATTTCAAACTTATACATTCTTCCACAAACAATTCGCTATTTTAATGTTTTTATTTACTATTATGGCGCGCAGATGCCTCGAACTTAGTTAATATTATTGACCAAACTAGTTCTTACTATTTTAGAATCCATTGATCAATTTCAATCAAATTTAAGACCAAAACAATTGAAAAAACACGAAATTATTGACATGTTTTCATGTAAAGTGTTTGTAAATTACATTATACTGAAAATTTTACTGCCATATTGATTTATATTTCGCCAATAATTTGTTCTATTTTAGACACTCTACAAGTTCGGTCCTTTGCGATTTGGCAGTATCTCACCCCCTTGAAAAGGAGCATACTTTCACGATATTCTTTCACAACAATTGCTCTAATTCAACATTTGTTACTTGACTATTCGTTGTTTCCACGTATTTTTTTACTTCCTCTAAATTACTAACGGCAATTTTCTTTCGTCATCGATTCGTTATCGTCTACTAACACTTCGGGGGAACCACTATAGGGGGCATGGGGGCGGAGCCCCAATCGAGCCGTAGGCGAGTCTAATAAACTATACAGCCCTATGTGTAACTGACTGACTGACTGACTTATATGGGATACGAATTTCTGACGTAACTATTTAAGCTAGAGACTTGAAATTTTGCATACGTCTAGCCTGAACGGTCAATGCTAAGTGTAAAATCTTAAACTTGCAAATTTTTAGTTTTAACCTAAAAAAAAATTCAAAATGGCGGATTTTCAAAATTGTAATTTTACTTTTTTGGCTCTAGCGGCCAAACGCTTTGTCCTATCTAAAATCTGAGAACAATACTACGATAGGGAATTTAATTTTCTACAATTTCGGTCCTGTGACTTTTTATCGTATCTCGCACCGTTAAGCCTCCAGAGCGTTTTTAATGAAATGCCGTTTTCGTTTTTCGGGCTCTAGTGCCTAAACCGATGGTTGTAAAAATTTTTTTAAGGTTCATTTCGATAGATCTTTATAATATCTACAATTTCTTTTCCCGTATATTTTGCCGTATCTCTACTCGTTTACTCACAAAATTCATTTTTCACTTTTTCCGGATTTTGTGAACGTAAGTAGTGGGAAAACACCGGTTCTGGTCCACTAGATAAATCGTAATTTTAGTATTTCAGCTCTAGTGACCTAACGGTTAGTCTTATCTGAAATATGAGAGCATATTATGATAGGAAATTGGATGATCTACAATTTTGGTCCTTTTACTTTTTGTCGTATATCGCACCGTTAACCCTCCAAACTGATTTTTGTGAAATTTATATTTAGATTTAGGGCCCTAGCGACTAAATGGTTTGTCCTACGAAAATGTTTAAATGACAACTTTTATAGGTCTTTTTAATATCTACAATTTTGATTCTAACATACTTTGCCGTAGCCTATCTCTTTCCGTTCACTCTCAAAAAACATTTTTCACTTTTTCCCAGTTTTGTGATAAATAAGTAGTGGCTTTTGGACAACTATAAAGAAATCATAATTTTAGTATATTTTAGCTCTAGAGGCTAAATGGTTAGGCCTTTCATAGATTTGAGACTACCACGGTACTGAATTGGATGAACTACGATTTTTTTCCTGTGACTTTTTGTCGTACATCGCACCAATTGCGTATATATCCAGTCTAATTTTTTGCAATCGCGTTTTCAGTTTTTCCACTCTACTGACAAAACGATTGGTCCTATCGAAAAATGTTGCTGAATATGACTGGCTTACAGTTTTCAGAACATTTTGCCGTATCTCTACACATTAGCTCTCAAAACATATTTATTACAGGACCAGAATAGTTACCGAAAACTTGAAATTGGGGACCTTACCTTCTTTTAAGAGACAATTAAAAAAATGAATTCAGCTATTGTCGGGGCTGGTGTTACTAATTTACGTACTTTTAGTAAGTTCCTCCTCGGAATTTAGGGAATCATTTTAAAACTTTCTAGTCTTTTGTGATTTCTATCTCGTTTATCAGATTTTATATTATTTCATTTTAATGTTATGTTATTGTTTTCACTGATTTATTGCAACAATGTTTGATGAATTTAAAAGCTTTAATTATTATTGATTGTGAGAAGTGTGCATTAGCCTTTTGTTACTGTTTTGGTTGTGCACTTCATTGGTAAAGCTAACCTGTTTAACACTCGACTTTTTTATTTACAAACTAATTCAGCGAACACATTGGAGTTAATAACCCTCAACAAGCCCGTTCACTGCATCAAGTTTTTTCAGAAATTACGGAATTGGGGCAACAAATTAGGGAGTGGACCCTCCATTCAGCATAACACAAAGAATAAATAATTATTGTATCACACTCGAAATATTTTAACAAATTTTAACTACGAAGAGTTATTAAAACCGATTCATAGGAGATTTTAAAAGCTTTTCTAGCTATCGATTGTGAATTGTGTGTATTAAACGGTTTTGTTACTGTCTTGGCTGTTCAGTTCTTCCGCAAAACTAACCAATTTCATACTTGACATTTTTTATTAATTTACGAATTTAGGGATACCCCTAAGGGGGCATGGGGGCGGAGCCCCCATCGAGCCGTAGGCGAGTCAATAATATATACAGCCCCATGTGGAACTGACTCACTCACTCACTCATCTATACAAATTCTAGACTACTTCCGGGTGAGCTGGAAACTTGATTTTTGGTATGCGGGTGGCTATTGAACTGATACCCCTGGGAAAAGTCTGAAAACCGACAATTTTTCATTTCAGCCCCCCAAAAAAATAACGAAGGGTGGAAACCGGTATCCCCGAAGTGTAAGGTTTTACTATTTTCGCTGTAACTTTTGAACGAGAGGTCCTACCTCGAATCTGAGGAAAAATCGTTAGTTGGGAATTAAACGCTCTACAAGTTAGGTCCTATAACATTTTACCGTATCTCATCCCCTTCACCCTTAAAAAGGGGCGTACTTCCAAAATTTCTAAATTCGTCAACAAAAATTGCACTATTTAAATATTTTTCATTTACTATTATGACACATCGATGAGTGCCTTTTTGTACATTTTATGCCTTAATATAGATCTAACTATAGTAGCATTCATTGAACAATTTAAACCTAAGTTTAGTCCAGAAAAAACGTAAACAAACGAAATCCTTAACATTTTTTCATGTATAGTGTTTTTAATTTACTTTTACCCGGTAGATATACTGCTATATCGATACATGTTTTATAATATTGTATTCTATTTTAGATGCTCTACAAGTTTGGTCCTATGAAATTTTGACGTATCTCACCCCCTTCACCCTTAAAAAGGGGCAGACTTTCAAAATTTCTAAATTTTTTCTCGAAAATTGCGCTATTTTGATATTTTTATTCACTATTATGGCACATGGATGCCTAAAATTCTGTTTATATAATGACCTACACCATTCCTTTCTATAGTAGTCGATATTTGCAAATTTTAATCAAAGTTTAGTCCAAGAAAATTGTAAAAACACTAAATTCTTAACATTTTTTCATGTAAAATGTTTTTAATTCACTTTATTGTTTTGTCTTGATTATATTCTGTTATTGACGCTCTACAAGTTTGGTCCTGTGAAATTTTGCAGTATCTCACTCTCTTCATCCTTAAAAAGTGGCGTACTTACAAAATTTCTAAAGGATTTAGAAAAAACTGCGCCAATTTCATATTTTTATTTAATATTATGTAACATATATGCATGAATTTCTGTCTATATTATGAGCTCAACAGGTTCTTTCTATAGTAGTAGCTTTTTTTCCAATTGAAATCGGAATTTAGTCTAAAACAATTGAAAAACATTTAATTCTTAACATTTTTTGTGTAAAATTGTTTGTAAATTAATTTATTCTGGCAAATGCACTGCACAATTTATATATATTTTACAGTATTATTTTATTATTTTACAGTAAATTTATTTTAGACGTTCTAAAAGTACGGCCATGTGCGATTTTACAGTATCTCACCCCCTTCGCCCGTAAAGAGCTGCGTACTTTCAAAATATTGAAATTCTTTCGCAAAAATGCGCTATTTAAAGAAATTTAATGTACTCTAACGGCACGTAGATGCCAGAAATTTAGTGCATATTTTAACCTCAACTAGGTCTTACTGTGGTAGCAGCCATAGATCAATTTCAATATAAATTTTGTTCAAAAAATCGTAGAAACACGGCTCTACAAGCCCGGAGCTTTGAGATTTTGTAGCTTCTCACCCCCTTCACCCTTAAAAAGGGGATAGTACTTTAAAAATTTCAATTTCAATTTTTACCTTCGGATTAATTGCATCTTATTATAAAATGACGGTTTTCTACTTTAAGTTTGAACAATCAAACTTTTAGTAATAGGGAATGAACTTGGTTTTTTATAAAACGTATCTTGAAATGAACTACATTTTTGGACTTAACATTTTGACAAATCTGAAGCCAATTCTCAAGGTCGATCTTAACGATTTAAATTGTGATTGGTAACCCTTGAAACTTTATAACTTATGAACTAATTAGGAGATTTTATAAAATATTTTTAAACCCCCCAACACAGATGACTTTTCTTGAGTTTTAACTTCCAAACTGATGGTAACATGTAAGAAGCGGGTCTTTTAAGAGACATATTTTGACACCAGCAAAAAATTTAAGCATGAAACATGTTGGCGAATCTCTAGCTGCTTAGACCATCTTAGCGTGCTTAGCATACGCTTATGATATGTGTTTGATATTAAGTTTAAAACTTTAATTAATTAGATATAACTATAAAGGGGGGATGGGGGCGGAGCCCCCATCGAGCCGTAGGCGAGTCCTATAAATATACAGCCCCATGTGGAACTCACTCACTCACTCACTCACTGACTCACTCATCTATACAAATTCTAGACTACTTCCGGGTGAGCTGGAAACGATTTTACTATATTCTACTATAGACGCTCTACAAGTTTGGTATTGTGACATTTTGGAGTATCTCGCCCACTTCACCCTTAAAAAGGGGTTTAATTTCAAACTTATACATTCTTCCACAAACAATTCGCTATTTTAATGTTTTTATTTACTATTATGGCGCGCAGATGCCTCGAACTTAGTTAATATTATTGACCAAACTAGTTCTTACTATTTTAGAATCCATTGATCAATTTCAATCAAATTTAAGACCAAAACAATTGAAAAAACACGAAATTATTGACATGTTTTCATGTAAAGTGTTTGTAAATTACATTATACTGAAAATTTTACTGCCATATTGATTTATATTTCGCCAATAATTTGTTCTATTTTAGACACTCTACAAGTTCGGTCCTTTGCGATTTGGCAGTATCTCACCCCCTTGAAAAGGAGCGTACTTTCACGATATTCTTTCACAACAATTGCTCTAATTCAACATTTGTTACTTGACTATTCGTTGTTTCCACGTATTTTTTTACTTCCTCTAAACTACTAACGGCAATTTTCTTTCGTCATCGATTCGTTATCGTCTACTAACACTTCGGGGGAACCACTATAGGGGGCATGGGGGCGGAGCCCCAATCGAGCCGTAGGCGAGTCTAATAAACTATACAGCCCTATGTGTAACTGACTGACTGACTGACTTATATGGGATACGAATTTCTGACGTAACTATTTAAGCTAGAGACTTGAAATTTTGCATACGTCTAGCCTGAACGGTCAATGCTAAGTGTAAAATCTTAAACTTGCAAATTTTTAGTTTTAACCTAAAAAAAAAATTCAAAATGGCGGATTTTCAAAATTGTAATTTTACTTTTTTGGCTCTAGCGGCCAAACGCTTTGTCCTATCTAAAATCTGAGAACAATACTACGATAGGGAATTTAATTTTCTACAATTTCGGTCCTGTGACTTTTTATCGTATCTCGCACCGTTAAGCCTCCAGAGCGTTTTTAATGAAATGCCGTTTTCGTTTTTCGGGCTCTAGTGCCTAAACCGATGGTTGTAAAAATTTTTTTAAGGTTCATTTCGATAGATCTTTATAATATCTACAATTTCTTTTCCCGTATATTTTGCCGTATCTCTACTCGTTTACTCACAAAATTCATTTTTCACTTTTTCCGGATTTTGTGAACGTAAGTAGTGGGAAAACACCGGTTCTGGTCCACTAGATAAATCGTAATTTTAGTATTTCAGCTCTAGTGACCTAACGGTTAGTCTTATCTGAAATATGAGAGCATATTACGATAGGAAATTGGATGATCTACAATTTTGGTCCTTTTACTTTTTGTCGTATATCGCACCGTTAACCCTCCAAACTGATTTTTGTGAAATTTATATTTAGATTTAGGGCCCTAGCGACTAAATGGTTTGTCCTACGAAAATGTTTAAATGACAACTTTTATAGGTCTTTTTAATATCTACAATTTTGATTCTAACATACTTTGCCGTAGCCTATCTCTTTCCGTTCACTCTCAAAAAACATTTTTCACTTTTTCCCAGTTTTGTGATAAATAAGTAGTGGCTTTTGGACAACTATAAAGAAATCATAATTTTAGTATATTTTAGCTCTAGAGGCTAAATGGTTAGGCCTTTCATAGATTTGAGACTACCACGGTACTGAATTGGATGAACTACGATTTTTTTCCTGTGACTTTTTGTCGTACATCGCACCAATTGCGTATATATCCAGTCTAATTTTTTGCAATCGCGTTTTCAGTTTTTCCACTCTACTGACAAAACGATTGGTCCTATCGAAAAATGTTGCTGAATATGACTGGCTTACAGTTTTCAGAACATTTTGCCGTATCTCTACACATTAGCTCTCAAAACATATTTATTACAGGACCAGAATAGTTACCGAAAACTTGAAATTGGGGACCTTACCTTCTTTTAAGAGACAATTAAAAAAATGAATTCAGCTATTGTCGGGGCTGGTGTTACTAATTTACGTACTTTTAGTAAGTTCCTCCTCGGAATTTAGGGCATCATTTTAAAACTTTCTAGTCTTTTGTGATTTCTATCTCGTTTATCAGATTTTATATTATTTCATTTTAATGTTATGTTATTGTTTTCACTGATTTATTGCAACAATTTTTGATGAATTTAAAAGCTTTAATTATTATTGATTGTGAGAAGTGTGCATTAGCCTTTTGTTACTGTTTTGGTTGTGCACTTCATTGGTAAAGCTAACCTGTTTAACACTCGACTTTTTTATTTACAAACTAATTCAGCGAACACATTGGAGTTAATAACCCTCAACAAGCCCGTTCACTGCATCAAGTTTTTTTTTTTCAGAAATTACGGAATTGGGGCAACAAATTAGGGAGTGGACCCTCCATTCAGCATAACACAAAGAATAAATAATTATTGTATCACACTCGAAATATTTTAACAAATTTTAACTACGAAGAGTTATTAAAACCGATTCATAGGAGATTTTAAAAGCTTTTCTAGCTATCGATTGTAAATTGTGTGTATTAAACGGTTTTGTTACTGTCTTGGCTGTTCAGTTCTTCCGCAAAACTAACCAATTTCATACTTGACATTTTTTATTAATTTACGAATTTAGGGATACCCCTAAGGGGGCATGGGGGCGGAGCCCCCATCGAGCCGTAGGCGAGTCAATAATATATACAGCCCCATGTGGAACTGACTCACTCACTCACTCATCTATACAAATTCTAGACTACTTCCGGGTGAGCTGGAAACTTGATTTTTGGTATGCGGGTGGCTATTGAACTGATACCCCCGGGAAAAGTCTGAAAACCGACAATTTTTCATTTCAGCCCCCCAAAAAAATAACGAAGGGTGGAAACCGGTATCCCCGAAGTGTAAGGTTTTACTATTTTCGCTGTAACTTTTGAACGAGAGGTCCTACCTCGAATCTGAGGAAAAATCGTTAGTTGGGAATTAAACGCTCTACAAGTTAGGTCCTATAACATTTTACCGTATCTCATCCCCTTCACCCTTAAAAAGGGGCGTACTTCCAAAATTTCTAAATTCGTCAACAAAAATTGCACTATTTAAATATTTTTCATTTACTATTATGACACATCGATGAGTGCCTTTTTGTACATTTTATGCCTTAATATAGATCTAACTATAGTAGCATTCATTGAACAATTTAAACCTAAGTTTAGTCCAGAAAAAACGTAAACAAACGAAATCCTTAACATTTTTTCATGTATAGTGTTTTTAATTTACTTTTACCCGGTAGATATACTGCTATATCGATACATGTTTTATAATATTGTATTCTATTTTAGATGCTCTACAAGTTTGGTCCTATGAAATTTTGACGTATCTCACCCCCTTCACCCTTAAAAAGGGGCAGACTTTCAAAATTTCTAAATTTTTTCTCGAAAATTGCGCTATTTTGATATTTTTATTCACTATTATGGCACATGGATGCCTAAAATTCTGTTTATATACTGACCTACACCATTCCTTTCTATAGTAGTCGATATTTGCAAATTTTAATCAAAGTTTAGTCCAAGAAAATTGTAAAAACACTAAATTCTTAACATTTTTTCATGTAAAATGTTTTTAATTCACTTTATTGTTTTGTCTTATCATTTTGAAGTTCATCGGAAATGTTTAGTCTCTGTTGTTTAATTTATTTCTTCTTTTAAATTACAAATAATGTCAATATATGAATTTGCCTTCATAAATAAAATGTTATCAAACTTATCCATCTCTTGTGTTTTGTCTTTAATAATCAATGCTAAAAAGACGGATGACATTTAAACTTCAATGCATTAGCCTTTTCTTTGTTTCTGTGGTCTTCATTATATCAAAGTACTATGAATAAAAATACAGTTGATTTCAAGTAAACAGTTTTTTTCAGCAAGTCTAGTGAAACCTAAATATGTTGAAATTAAATGGTTATAAATTCTTGGTTTTTTATTAATTTCTTATGTTACTGTTACCTCTGATAATGCTGTACTGGTTTTAGGTATGATTTTACAAGTTCAAAATCGGCAGTCATAAATTAAAACTATTTTTATATGCCTTTAAATACATAATAAAGTTCTTAACAATAAATTTAACAATTTTGTTTTTTAATTGTTAATTTTTACTTTTTGTTTATGCATTTTGTTGAAAAGTTTAAAATAAACTCGCATAGGTGGATCTAAAGTGGACTTAAACCTAGTCAAGTTAGTGGAATGCCCAGTTATCTGCCATCCGGTATCAGTGGAGGTGAAAAAAAGTATAACAAATTCAGCTCTAACAATTCAGATTGAGGTTTATGATGTGTAATTTGAAAAAATAATATGTATAGTTTTTTGTTGTGAAAACATTCAAATAATCATATTTATAAAAAAAATTAAATGGCACAAATGGAAAATGGAATAAAAATTAACCAAATTTTTGGCGCTGGTAATTTTTTTATTTTTTAAACAATTAAAACTGCAACAATAAATGAAAGAAACAATGAAAGTATATTAAGAAGTATTACAATCATACTTAAACATAAATCTGTTGTCTTCACACGTCATCACATTGAATCAACTCTAGGAAATGATGTTTACTCAAAATTATAAATATCTGTGTGTGAATGTTTTTGAAACTTATGACATGACAAACTATCTATCCACCTGGCCCCGACTCGAGCGATTCAATGAGGGCGTAATGCTTCGGAACAAAAATACTTGTTGGGCTTTGATCTGACACCTGGACAATGGCAGCTGAAGCATCTCGCGAGTGATAAGCCAAAGCGATGGCGTGCGACCAAAGACACCTTTTGTGTCTTACATGATGGCATCGGTATGTAATCCTACCTTTATTCGGATAAATTCGTAAACGAGATATATCCACCTACCACAAGGGGTAGTTTTGGGGCTTTTGTACCCCGAAGATATTTTTTTTTGCGTTTTTCACTCATAAATTTAAAACATTTCAAAATTAGATTTTTACCAATGAAATTAGCTAAAGAAACACGACACACATTTTAGTATGCTAGGGATCGCCCTCTGGTCGAAATCCGACCAACAACTCGGTTCATCTTGAGCCAATTAGATTTAAAAGGTTTTACAAACTGAAACATCTGTTCTTCTTGATATATCTGTTCTTTGATGTAGATTTGTTATTACAACAGCTGTCTAATGATTCAATGGCGGATCTTACACGCTCAATACAGATCACGATATGGATTGAGTGTGTTAAGTCAAATATTGATGTATGAGTCATGGATCACTCATCAATATTTTACTTTACACACTCAATCCGTATTGTGATCCAGGATCACGATTCAAAAATCGCGATTTGTTTTGAGCGTGTAAGGTCCGCCATTCAATTATCCTTCTCCCATAAGGTTAACATTGAAACTTTGAAAGCCTGTATTGATGTTCACAATATTTAATTTCTGATGTTTGTAGGGCCACAGACTGAAGAACTGTGAGAGCCAGACGTACGTCGCGCTGATGGGCCTGAACTGCAAGCGCCGAGTGCTGCTCTCGGGAACTCCTATACAGAACGATCTCCTTGAGTACTTCAGTCTTGTCCACTTTGTCAACCAAGGCATTCTCGGCACCGCTCAGGTAAACTAATTTTTGAAGACCTCATATTATCAAAAAGAAGACTCTGATTCATTAGTTCTGAGTCAAATTCTAAGTGATTATTTTTTGGTAGTTTTTCCTCAGAGTGTAATTTTTCTTTTTAGAAGTTGCCGGTTTTTTTTTTTTTTTTTTCTTACCCCATCCACATAGACTGCAGATCAGTGAGTGAGGTGTATTAAACCAAGTATTATTTTGGGTCATACTCAAAATGTTGAGTACTGCTCAAAATGTAGAGGTGGTTAGTACAAGGATTAGAATCCATCCTGGTTACTTTGCTGCCATACAATACATAACGTCTATGCCATTCTGAAAATAGAAAATCCTTGAGCCTGGTTTTTTTTTTTTTTTTTTTTTAATATACTCTTTATAAGTCAAGTGTTACTGTTGATTGTTTCAGTTTTAATTTCTTTGCAAAAAGTTTTGATTTAATGTTAAAATTTGTTGGAAACATAATATAGACAAAATTTTACCCTTTTAAATATAGCGCTTGCTATAATGTTTTCTATAATAGAACCAGTTTACCTTAATCACAGATGAAACATCTTTCATATTTCATGGCCAGGAGTTCCGCAAGCATTACGAGACTCCAATCTTGCGAGGGCAGGACTCGATGGCATCGGATGCGGAGAGAGCCAAGGCTGCGGAGAGGCTGCAACAGCTGATCGGACTGGTCAACCGCTGCCTCATCAGGTAAAAAATTACCACCTATTACTAAAATGGTTGATAACGGTACCTTAGGAAACTACATTTGTGAATGATTCTATATTTCATTGAACTTATTTAAAGAAACCCCAGAGGAATAAAAAGTTTTTTGTTTCATAAATTAGCCTTTAAAACCATGATTTTATTATGTTTAAAAGATGATTACCTGACAGTTTATTGCTGCTAGCATTCCAGTTAAGCATGAAAGAACATAATTGTTTAACTTATATACAAGTTTACTGTATGAATTTATATAAGTTTTTCAGCTAGACCATTGTAAGATAATAAATTTTAAAATGTGTTATGAGATATCAGTTTTATTAGAAGTGGGAAAGAAAAATAGAGTATATGATGGTGAAGCTGAAGAGCAGATGCAGAACACAACGTAACAAACAAAGTACAAAATTTAACATCCACTGCATTCTTCATCAGATTGTTGTAGAATACTCCCTAGAAAGGAAAGTACCGTATGTGCTTCTACAATGCTATGATGATGTATTCATTGATTTTTTGCCTTTGTTTATTACATTGTGTCTGTACTCTCTTAAGCTTCATTACTGCAGGTATTCTGCTTACCTTTCCTATTCCTAAAATAACAATAGTCCAATGGTTCTAAAACTCTCCTGAACGGATAGTAAGGTTAATCAATCGGACAATTAATCACTTATTTCTTTGGAATAAATATTCTTTACCTCTCAGTTTTCTGGCATTCTTCTCACTAAATGTTTACTATTTCAGACGCACGTCTGCGCTGCTTTCCCAATACCTGCCGCTGAAAACTGAGCAAGTGGTCTGTATCAAGTTGTCTTCTCTGCAAACCGAGCTCTACAAGAAACTCATCAACTCCGATTCCTTCAAACGAAACATCAAAGGTCCATTTTTCAACAGTATATTACCGTACACGGTAATATACTGACTCTATCTAGTTAAAAATCCACAGAATCACAAATTTTCTTTGAGTTATGTGTGGTTCAACTTGGGAATAGTTCAAGGTTAAGAAATTTTGTTGACAATGTCATATGTTCTGTGCTGGCTTTGCTAGTCATAAGAGAATGTAAATATGACAAGAAAGTGATTTTTAGTCTTATGCTTCACGATGCTGCCTCAACTTTGCAGGCGCGGGAGGGGAGGGTAAAGTGTCGCTGTCTGCACTGTCTTCCATCACTTCACTCAAGAAACTGTGCAATCACCCGGACCTGGTCATGGACAAGATACTGGCCGGTACGGACGGTTTTGAGGAGGCTGCGACACTCCTGCCTGCGGGATACCAGCAGACATACGCCAGGTGGGGTCCCGGGACAACTTGCAAACTAGCTTATCCCTAGTTGCGAAGTTGACATACGGTGTGAAACTGAAACTGCTCACTAAATGCCATTATTAACTTTGTCCCAATCTGTTTGTTATTTTAATTTTGTCAATTTCTCAACTTAAATAATTTAAGATGCAGAATATTTCTATAGAAGGATATTTTTAAGAAGATTTTTTTATAGAATATATTTATAAGAATCACTCTCCACCTCGCACAAGCCTTTTTAGCTCATGTGGGAGTATTTTGGTTTTAAGTGCTTTGTAATGTTTTGTAGATTATTGTAGAATATATTTTATTGCTTTTGATTTGACATTGGGTACAGCAAACAAAGTTATCTTAACAAGTGATAAAACAGGAGAAAGGATTCAGCTAGCTTACCTGAGAAGATTGTGTTCAGGCAGCATATAGATACACATAAAAAATACACAATTTTCACTAATATTTCGTCCCTACGGAGGACTTCTTCAGAGTAGAGGAGAAAGAGGAGACTGAGTTTTCAGTTAGAGATTTAAACTGTCCCTGCTCAGTGTTGCCAACTGTCTGCACTAAATACTATCACTGTAATATTTGTAACACTATAAGAAAAAAGTTTGGCACTATGAAAGTTCATTTACACTATTGTTAAGCTAGCTGAGGGAAGGGTTTTGTGGAGTTTAGGTTATCTGATGTTTAGGTTTGGGGGATTTCTGGAATCTGTGACATATTGATATGCCAATTCCCATCTTCAGAGCATGGAGCTTTTACATTGTTCTTTTGGAAGGGATTTTATGGCTTTGTTCAAAGCCCCCAAACCTAAACATCAGATAACCTAACCTTCACAAAACCCTTCCCTCAGCTAGCTTAACAATAGTGTAAATGAACTTTCATAGTGCCAAACTTTTTTCTTATAGTGTTACAAATATTACAGTGATAGTATTTAGTGCAGACAGTTGGCAACACTGAGCAGGGACAGTTTAAATCTCCAACTGAAAACTCAGTCTCCTCTTTCTCCTCTACTCTGAAGAAGTCCTCCATAGGGACTAAATATTAGTGAAAAATGTGTATTTTTTATGTGTATCTATATGCTGCCTGAACACAATCTTCTCAGGTAAGCTAGCTGAATCCTTTCTTCTGTTTTGTTTACCCAATCAGCCAAAAGGCTCTTCCTTACAAATTAACATGTGATAAGTCTTTTGGCTGTCTACTACGACGGACTTCCCTTCCCTCATGATCCGTTCTGGTTCAGGAATCCAGGAAAGGCCAACCTCGAGCATGGAAACCCCTAGCTGAGTGAAGTGAATGTACAGTCAGGTGTTTTCCAGTTAGAGGACAGTGTGGACCGCTTGTTTGAGCCTAAAAATCAGTTGCCACACCGTTGGTCCTCTGAGTGGTCAATTGGCCGTGTGTTGCTGTCCCATTTCTCACCATTTTCTTTCCTTCAATTGCTTGTCCTTCCGGGGATTTGTGCAAAATGCTCATTAGATGCAGACGTGCTTAGCTGTGTGGTCAGTCCCCTTATCCACCAGTAATAACAACAACCTTGTTAAGGTGCAGACAGTCTAACTAGACATTTATTGTATGTTATTGTAAGCCAGTTGGTGCTTCCCTTCACATGCAAGCCTAGCTACTGAAAACTTTGACAATATTATAGTATAGTTTTTGCCACTTAGAAAACTAGGGATGGACGGGTCCCGAAATTTCGGGAAAATTTTCGGGAAATTTTCGTCCCGATCATCGGGCGGGATTTTTTTATATTCGGGAATTTATCGGGACGGGAACTGCCGAACGGCGGCCGGCGATCGCGGCCGACGATCTCGCTGACGAGGACGGCGATTGCGGCCGACGATCTCGCAAACGAGGACGGCGATTGCGGCCGACGATCTCGCTAACGAGGACGGCGATTGCGGCCGACAATCTCGCTAACGAGGACGGCGATCACGGCCGACCATCTCGCTAACGAGGACGGCGATCGCGGCCGACGATCTCTCTAACGAGGACGGCGATCGCGGCCGACAATCTCGCTAACGAGAAAAACACGGCTTAGCTATGGCTTATATTAATTAGATTTTAGATATAATTTTTTTTCATCATACACTCCTTAATTTTTTTTTTTCTGATGTAGCAAAAAATAGTTAAATGTATTCATTTAAATAACTATAAAAGTATAATGTCTAACAGTTTATTATTTCTTAGTTCAATTTTCTTATTTATATTCTTCAAGGAAGAAACTGTCTCAGTAAAATCAATGAATATAAAAAAAATGGCAAAATATTTCTTAGGTTTACAAATGGCATTGGCTTGATGAACAACTTCTTTTCTGAGTGTTAATATTCATTCTAATTTAAATTTGTGTTTTTTTGTTCTTTTTTATCTGAGCAGGCCTTATTTATTGTAATATAGTATTGTTTTTTTACAATTTTTCCAATTTTTTAAATCTATTTTTTTTTGTACCGGTACCGTACATAATTTTTTATTTTCATTCTTCGTACCTAACGTTAATTATTTCATTAAACAAAACTTGTATTAAATAAGACATGGGCAACATTTCTTTATGTGTGTTTAGTGATTCGACTTAAATTTATTTGGTTACAATAAAATTTATACTTTCCCATGATTCTTATTGCATCCTTAAAATATCAAAACTATATATTTGAATTTTTTTTTAACAAAAGGACATTCATTGTAACTTAAACAAAAACAAGTGGAACAAGTTGGAAGGAGAACTAGTTGATATTTAACATTAATTTGTCTGTATACTACACTCAGATAAAAATCAAAACGAATATTTCCCGATAGCGTCGAGAAGAGCAATCCCGTCTCGATCCCGTCCCGAAATTGGATGGGAAATAAAAATTCCCGTCCCGAACTAAAAATCCATTCCCGTCCATCCCTATAGAAAACACACCATTCTTAGACCTCATTGACTCGTCAAAGAGGCTCGTAGTCATGTAAACCATGTCGGCTAAATCAAAGACACATCGATTGGGTTGTATTGTGAGTTCCACAGGTTTGATTGCTGCCTACAATCAGAACCGACAAGCTTGGAAGTTGATTAGATTGGTTGGTCCTTCGATAGTAGCACATTTGTCAACACTGTTTTTGCTACTTTTACTAACTTGTGGTTATTGCGCGTATGCCTCTAGGTATTTATAAACTGAAATTTGACCATATTTTTTAATTAAATTGTCAGTTTAATTGACTTTAAATATTGAATGTTACATCAACATGCTAATTTTGAGGTATCATTTAAAGTAAATACCATAGTAAACTTCAAGATGATGTATCACTGATCTACTCTGCTCTCGCAGGAAGGCCCTGATGGTGGAGCTCTCGGCCAAACTCATGGTGCTAGACTGCATGTTGGCCATTGTCAAGACGACGACGACGGACAAAGTTGTTTTAGTGTCCAACTACACGCAGACACTGGATCTGTTTGAACGACTGTGTCGGCTGCGCAACTACCAGTATGTGCGGCTGGACGGTAGCATGACCATCAAGAAGCGAGCCAAGGTGAGTGGGGGGAAGACAGAGGAATGAGGGTGCTTTTGTGAAATTCAAAACGGGGAATTGGTTTGGTTTGTGCTTGGTCAGAGATACATGATTGCAAGGTGTTCCGGTTTTCAAATGGTCGGATTTGAAAAAAAATTTCAATTTCGAAATGTTCCATTTTTTATGTCTATTTAAATTAAATTATTTGAAACAATCCATGCATTTTTATGCATGCTAGGGAAGTAAGTAATATAACCTATTTATCAGCTTACAACACGATAGAGACATATTTTTATTGGTTCCTCCAATCAGGTGATGTCAATGTACTGCATTGGACAGTCTATGTAGTGTTGTCTCAGGTTATTTTCTTTATGTTCCAACAATGAATTTTCGTATGAAAATATTTTTCTTTTATAATTTTAAAGTAAAATAATTTAAAAATTTTGCCACCCACAAAAAAGTTTGATTGAGTGTAGACTAAGCACTGAGTAATTTTTTGATTGGATAAAACAATTGAATTGTTTCAAATGGTGCATCTCGCAATTTATTAATGCCTGTGTGTCCGGATTATGTGGTCCGGTCCCGGTATGAATGGGTTCAGGTTACTGTTAATCTATTTTATAAACAGGTAAATTCCCCTTCTCTGTGTAAACATATGTGGAAGTTTATTAAATTTTTAATCTTACATTTACTTTTTGTTTATTTTATAAATAAAATGAATAGTTAAGGTATAATGTTTAGTTTCAATTTATGTTTATTTTCCTCTTATTCAGTTTTTTTTTTTTTGTTTTTTTTTTTCAACTGTTATGGACTCACCCAACTCACCCACAGGCGAATGAATGTCCATGTGAGGGACATTTCATGTTTTATAAGTAAACATTTTTGCAAATTGTATGATAAACCTATTTTTATTTTCATTTTTTTTATCACATCCTGGTAATTTTTTCCAACCGCAGGTGGTGGAGAACTTTAACAACCCGGCCGGCGGAGATTTCATCTTCATGTTGAGCTCCAAGGCGGGCGGGTGCGGACTGAACCTCATCGGAGCTAACCGTCTGGTTATGTTTGACCCCGACTGGAACCCGGCCAACGACGACCAGGCGATGGCTCGTGTCTGGCGTGACGGACAGAAGAAACCCTGCTTTGTCTACAGGTTCCTATGTGTACGTTTTCACACGTTTATAGTAACTGAAATAGATATCTCCTGGACTAATCTTTCACATTTTGATATGAGGTTTTTTTTATCTGTGTTCCAATTAATCTTGTAGGTTTTGAGGAGTCAATTCCTCGTTTTTTAAGATTCTCAAATAAATTATTCAGTTGGAGTGAACCATCAGCTGGTGAGTGACTTTAAAAGTCATTGAATTGATTTAATAAATAATTCATAATTTGACTCGACTCCAAACCAGAAACTCACATCAAGATTAATTCGTTCACTGGTGCATTCAAGGTATAATGATTTTAAGGTATAATAAATCCACTGCCAACTAACTAAAAAATACATATCCTCCAATTCCAAAAAAATATATTGGTCATGTTCAGACAGTACATCTAGTAAAACAGTTGCTAATTAATTGACTAATCCTTCCTATATTAGACTTTGCAACTGTTACATAGGTCGATAATGGAAATACATTACTTAATAAGAAAAATACTCTTGCATTGTATCACGGTGTATTCAACCAAAATTATTAATTTTTTTTATTTTCTCAATGAAACTGCTTTTTCTCACCAATGTATTGTTTCCCTTGGAAAATAAGCTTATAATATCAAGTCTAGTCTTAATATTTTTTCTTAACACTGACTAGGTAAAACAATAAAAAAATAAAACAATGTAAATTATCAATCAGCTTTTATTATAATAGATATTCATAGATATGACACCATATTTGTCCATTATAAACCGATGCTTATCAAATCGTAATCATTGCTTGACAAATCATATAATCAATACTTGACAAATCATAGCTGGTGCTTTACAAGTCGTTAAAGCAAGTCATATAATCAACGCTTGTTAAATCTTAACCGATTCTTATTGAATGAATACCAATGTTTGTAAAATCTTAATCGATGCTTGTTAAATCATAACGGGTGCTCCCTGAATTTTAATTGCTGCTTGTGAAATTGTAACCGATGTCACTATCGTCCAGACGGGCAGCATCGAGGAGAAGATGATGCAGCGGCAGGCGCACAAGAAGGCACTGAGCTCGTCCGTGGTGGACTGTGAGGAGGACGTCGCACGACACTTCTCACTTTCTGAGCTACGCAGCCTCTTCCAGCTGGAGGAGAACACGCCGAGCGACACACACGACAAGTCAGTCTAACTCACTAGGGAGTACAACATACAAAACCACATACATATGCAGGGTACTAAACTCACCATCACCAACAATGAACTTTAAACAAAGAATAAACAGTTTGTTTGGAAACTCTCTTTTATAAAACTCTGTGTGGTTTCTTGGATCAAAACAAAAAGTGCATGTGAACATAAATCCTAAATTCCTATTCGTCCTATTCGATGTGTAGTTTTTTAAAACGGCAGCCATTTAAAATTTTTCTTGAATATCTCAAAACCACTACATTTTATCAAAATTTTGACAAATTTTATTTTCTAACCAATGATATTGAGCGTGTAAGTATCGGACAAACAATAACAGAGTTATTGTAATTTTTTTGCAGAAAAGCATTAATTTTGCATTATAATTGATTCAAATTAAGGTTATTTTAATGAAAAATCGCAAAAACTCCGTTATTTATCGTCAGATTATAGTTATCGTCTCAATATCACAAAACAAGTGACAACCAAAGGCAATTCATCGTCTAACAATGTTTAACACTCTGAAAATTTGCTTTTTCCAATTATTGTGCTACATGCAGAACTTATTGCAGATTTATAGATTTATATTTTTTCATCCCTCCAATGACTGGCTAAAGGCCTTTTCACACCGGCGTCTGCGACGTCCGCGGAAGCCGCAGAAGTTTTGGAAGAAATAAATCGCTTCCCGTGCTATCAAATGAGACCGTGTACACCGCGCTTCTGCGGCGTCTGCGGCTTCCGCGACGTCCGCGGAAGTTTTTGTGAGAATCGGTCGGAGAGCGATTTTTCACAAACGTCTGCGGCTTCTGCGGCCCAACGCATGCGCGAGCAAGTGGACGTTTTGGAACGTCGCTGGGCGGTTTGAAAGGGGCGCGTCTGCGACGTCTGCGGCGGTGTGAAAGGGGCGCGTTTGCGGCGTCCGCGGACGCCGCAGACGCCGCATAAGCCGGTGTGAAAAGGCCTTAAGAAAGCCATTTAATGTTTCTTGTTCAACCATGATTTATTGATTCTAATTGTGCTTCAAGTATTTTACTGTAATGAGGACTATTTTATAAATGGAGTTTAATTTTCGTTCATCACATAGGATCAAGTGTGGCCGGTGCGTGAATGGTATTCAGGCCAAGCCACCACCAGCGGACGCTGACTGCACAGATGATCTGTCATGTTGGCACCACTGCCGGGAGAAACGGTGGCTCGTGGACCCAGTGTTGCGGCAGTGCTGGGACGCCGGGATATCCTTCGTCTTCTACCAGCACTCGCAGAAGGCGGTATATACCAAGGTATATAGTATATATATATATATATATTAAACTAACTACGGAATTGTTATTTCAAGAAACTAAACTTTTTCCAATTCAAAAACTGTTTGTTAAAGATCTTTTTATTCATATTTATAAGAATTTTAATACAATTTTTTTGTTGACCGCACACCCACACAATACTAGATAACTAGATACGCCAATAAAGTTGGTATTAATGCCATTCAACTACATAAGTCATTTGCAAAAACGAATTGTTTTTATATTATTGCAAACATTTTGTTCAGGAATTATTCCATTCGTTTTAATTCTGTTAATCTATTTGATTCTAACTCTCTTAATATATTTAAAAGAAATCTTAAAGATTGGCTTTTCCTTATCAGTGATGAGGATGCCGAGACGCTTATCTCGGCAGATTACAGGCGTCCTGACATAAACTGACTCGAACAGACAATTCCCCCCCCCCCCCCTTCCGGTACTCCTCACTATTGGTCTAAATTATCATCACAATAACTTACATTCATTACATTAATCTTCGTGGGTTTGTTGTTACAATAATATATTGTACGTTTTCTGCCTTTTTTACTAGTACAGATTTGTTACGGTTCATTAATTTTAAGTTTATATTCACATAAAATTGTTTTTTTTTCACACATCTACAATTTCTATTACTTTTAAAATTTCTAAAACATCGCATTACTCCTAAAACAAAACACAAATCTGATATCAACTCGGGCCTACGCACAGACCACTGAGGTCCATGTAGGCCCATTTCCTACATGTAATAATAGTAGAGTAAGTTTTAAGGATGTTTTATTGTTATTTTAATTTTTATATAATAAATTGTAAAAATATTGTGGAAATAAATCGATTCTGATTCTGAACTAGTCTAGTTAAACTAAACTAAAAGTAAAGGTGTAAAGGTATATCGTCATGTCATGAGTGATCAAAACTATAAATAACTCATCAACATTTTTTTCAGTGACATCTTGCCGAAAAAGACAAACCTATTGCAGGCCTATTGACTTTACTTGGTAACCAACAATTCATCTGAATTTAACAAGGTCCCGTAATCCAAGCTATGTGTATAAAATTCCCAAAAGTTTTACTTGAGGTTTAATACCCTTCTTAATTTTCTTTATATCACAACACAATCACAATAATTTAATTAGGAGAACAAAAATTTTTTAATATTACCACCGATTATTAGGGATGGACGGGATTGCTTTTTTGTTTCGGGACAGGACGAGACGGGAATTTTTATTTCCCGTTTATATTCAGGACAGAATCGCTCTTCTCGCAGCTCTCAGGAAATATTTGTTTAAACTTTTATATGAGTGTTGTATGAAGACAAATTTATGTTAAATATCAACTGGTTCTCCTGCCGACTTGTTCTACTTATTTTGGTAAAAGTTATAATAAATGTCTTTTTGTTAAAGATTTCAAATATCTAATTTTGATATTTGCGGTATACAATGATATCAGGGAAACGTATTAAATTTTCTTGTGACCAAAGAAATTTTAATCAAATCCCTAAACAATATACATATAAAGATAAAACGGTGTCCATGTCGCAACAATGCCAAACGTATTCTGGTAGTTACGCAATAGCTACTTACTTGACTGTGCAGGCTCTATCCCTTTTAATTATACCTCAAGTTGTGTCCTTTGATGCAATAAAAATATTATATTTACAATTATTTCATTCCATGTAAAACATTGAGCACTATATTTGAACTCCAACTTACTTGAGAGTTCCAAACTGTGGAACTGACAGCAAAATTAAATCTTTTCTAGTCTATTATGAATTCTTACTCTCTTTATGAATATACACGTTACTTTCCCATAATTTTTTTCAACTTGAAATACTATCAGAATTTTATCCTCCCGTTGCCATTGTGAATAACACATTGTCTAATGAAGTACAACAGCTCTTCTGTAGTGCATAACACTTTATTGATGACCTATGTGACTGGTCGAAATCGATCCCCATTGTAACATTTTGCTTAAGTATTTACTGTTTTGTAAGTAATTTCAGTATAAGTGTAAATATATCGAATAGTGATGAAGGACGTTTAATTATTTCAACCCGGGCTTAGTATTTTAAAAGCAATATAACAACTGTAACTCTGGGGAAAAATAAGAACCTTTCTAAACTTTTGCAACAAGCAAAATTATGAGTTTCAAATGAATATTCTGTAACTGTTATAAAAAAAATATATAATGTATTGTGTAAAACATGTATGGTCATTCAGGCTATTTATAAATCAAATATATCAACTGCAATATGCTTGTGTAAGCCTTAAAAATAGAACAACTGCATCATATATGTTTCCTTTTCAGAAATCAGTTGTTGAAGAAGAGACAAAAGAAGAAAATGTTGAAGAAGATGAGTCAAAAGAAGAGGATAGTGAAGAGGAATATAAAAGTGAAACAGTCGGAAGTGATGGGAACGAGAGTAGTTGACAGTATTATATAATGTATTGTATAATCTAATCAATTTATCGTGCTGTGAATTTGACGTTCAGTAAAATAGCATATAATTTTTGTATATACAAATGTGATTTTGCTTTAAATATGTTTTACATAAGAGATATTAAACCTGTATATATAGAAATAAATATACTATGTTAGTTTAAATATTTTCAAATTACCATATTATTATTTTAATTATTTAATAGCATTGGCATGACCTCTTCAACTTGTAATAATCTAATATTCTAATTGTTTATCCACTCACTTTTTTTCAATCTAAAATGTGATATATTTTACAAAATTGTGGGGATTATTTTTAATATCTTCATCTTCACTAAATTCCCAAGGTTCAATATTTTTTTTAGTTATTATTTTATATGTACAATACATGTATAATACACTACAGTACCAAGTTGTTTATGGAGTCCAGTTTTTAAAATGTTGCTAATTATGCAAGTGGCGTTTTTAACACGTTTTATAGGTCATGACACTAACCGATGTCAACTTGTTAGACAGCATTATTATTAATTGCCCCTTATGTCAATTGGGTCCAGAATCAAGTTTGTTGTGAACGGGAATCAAACTGGTAACCTGAGTACTGTGAGGCCACCACTCGGCCATCCAATCAGTTGGCCCTTCAGTCAGAATATTCTACCGTAACAACTTTTGAAGTATATGTATGATTATTTTTCCAAAGCATGAAGTTTTTTATGTGTGGTTTTACATAAATCCACTTGGAATGCTACATGTGTTACATTACACAATGTGCACACTTGAACAGGTGTGGTTTGCAGTTATTACATCAGCCTAGCCAGAGTTATTGTTCTAATAATAATTTTAGATCAAACCGGTGGGACCGAATATTTGCTTGATAAACTTGTAAAACTTGTAAGACGATTTCATTCAATTTGCTCACTTGGCGGGCCAAAGAGTGCGGCACTCTGGTTTAAATTTAATGAAACACAGATTGAAAATACCTATAACAAATACGTAAAGAACACGTTCATACAGTTATCTGCTGATTTTTGTTCAATTTAGTAGCAACAAAAAATGTCCATAAGGATAACATCGAAACATTTAAGAGCCGTAGGACAGAAACTGGATTTCTTCCAGTCATGGGACGAGCTCCAATTGATTCCTTGTAGCCGAAAACCCTAGTAAATGAATATTGTACTCTAAAACAAGCTTTGTTTGCAGGACAAATTTTGTTGCCCCTGCAAACAATGCTTGTTTCAGAGTACAATATTCGTTAATTTGAGTTTCAAGTTATTATAACTTAAAGTTAATTGTTGTTTTTTGTTTTTTTAAATGTATTAATAAAACATAAATATTAAGTTGTAATTTTAACCTGCTGAGAATGAGTTCATAATCTCAAATTTGGCTATATACCAAATTTTCTTGTTTCTTCCTTGTCTTTCCTTGTTTTTAGCGACAATATGTTATCAATATGGCTGCAAACCTACCTACTCACCCCCAAGACCCCTATGGGGTTTATGGGGGAAAATGAAAAATATCAGAATTTGATGCAATTTAGTATTTACGTGCACTGGGAATGGATTTTCCTATTTCTACTTGCAATACTCCCTAGGGAGCAAACCTACATCCTCGTTCCCATGGGGTTTATGGGGGAAGTTAAAAAAAAATTGAATTGTTGGAAATTTGCTGAGTTTGCAGGTCTGCTGCGACCTCAGCATTTTATTTCTCTCTATAGCCTCTCGTGGTATTGTTGACATCAACTTATTGGATGCTGTAGTAGGATTCACGAAAATAGTCCTATGGGAGTCGACACTTTGTTACCAAATTTATTCGTGTTTATACCGAAACACGTGTTTATACTGTATTACACATGGTAAACATAATCACAAATAACAACATTGTAGGGCGAGAGGGGTTGAGGGGGACACAGCTGTTAAAATTTACATCAGACTATTTTCGTGCATCTTACGACTAATACGTGCAGGAGTCATTCGGGGTCATCACAATTTGGTATTTAATGGCACTTATTTCAACAGCAATGAATTTGGCCACTATACCGGGTGTTCGGAAAAGGTTTTAGGAATTCAGGAAACTATTGCCCACATAAACATATGTCCTAAAATGCTTTGTTAACCCGCTAGCCGCCATTTTGTTTTTGACTCCAAATAATTTTTATTTCCATAACGAATCATTTTATCGAGTTCATAATTGGAATGAACCTCAATCATACCAAGTGCCATTTTCAGGAAAAAATTATTTTCTTCCAAAATGTACTTTGAAAATGGCGGCCACTTTAAATTTTCAAACTTAAGTACCTCAAAACCAGTAAATTATATCAACATTTTTAAAGACACAAAAAAATTGAAAAATTAAATTATCTAACAATTTATGCCAAGTTTTTAAGAATCAACAAATAATGGAGTTATTGGGATATTTATGTGGAAAAACATTGATTTTGCATTAGAACTCATGGAAATTTATGTTATTTTAATAGAAAAATCGCAATAACTTCATTATTTGTTGTTAGATCCTTATAAACTTGGTATCATTGGTTAGATAATTTAATTTGTAAATTTTTTTGTCTCTAATAAAATGTTTATATAATTTACCAGTTTTGAGCTATTTAAGTTTGAAATTTTAAAAAGGCCACCATTTTTTAAAATGAACATTGGTGAAAAAAAATAGTTTTTCTTGAAAATGAACATTAATTGTTATAAAGTTTCATGCCAAATATTAACTGAATACAATGGTTCATTATGGAAATCTATCTCTATCTATATATTAATACGCAAGCATGTTTCATTTCCTCCTTTTTTCTCAGCTCGTGTGCATCGTAGGATAAATCTGCGCATACCGTTAGAAAGGTATAGTCCTGTAGATGAGCAGAATCACATTCTAATTCACATCAGACTCCAGGGCTACGCCCCACAGGCTTTCAAAGTTCCAATGTTAATCTTATGGAGAAAGAAGAATTGAATGAATCATAAGACAGCTGTTGTAAAAACAACTGCTAAAAAATTAGGAAGAACAGGTGTTTTAGTTCTAAAGTGTTTTTAAGCTTCTTGGGGCCAGATCAACTGAAATTGTGATCAAATTTTGATCAGGAGGCGATCTCTAGTAATAATTATTAGGTATAAAAACAAAATGGCGGCTAGCAGGTTAATGAAGCATTTTACAGGGTGTCTATTTTCTACTGTTACTGGAAATACTGGAATTTTATTTTCATACTGGAATTATACTGGAATTTCAAAATAGATATTGGAATAATTGAAAATCTGGAAATTGTTGTTTTTAAAATGCATAAAATATAGATTTTGTCATTTGATCCATACATTCCGATGTAAAAATGTTTCACATGTTATTATTGTTTTTCAAGTATGTTTGCAAACCAAAATCAGAAAACTTGTAGTTCTGTTCAAATAATTAATCAAGCAATTAAGAAATCTAAACATTTGTGTAGAGATTAAGCTTAGAAAAAGTTGGATTTTGTACTAAAAAATTTTGTTTTCTTTCTTAAATTTCAATCATGTGAGTATACTTTTAGTGTTATACTATTCCATTAATTTTTTGCAGTTAACTGTACTTTTTTTATTTTACTTTTTGTACGGTATTATACAAAATAAATTGGGCGGTATGGAGCTATAAGGGGAGTTTAAATGGCCGGATAAAAAAATTTAATATTATAAAAAGGGAAGTATCTATATATTTATAGGCAAGCATGTTTATTTTCCTCATTTTTTCTTAGCTTGTGTGTATCGTAAGAGAAATCCATGCATACTGTTAGAAAGGTTCATCCTGTAGATGAACATAATGCCATTATAATTCACATCAGCCTCCAGGGGTACGCTCTACAGGCTTTCAAAGTTTCAATGTTAATCTTATGGAAGAAGGGCAATTTATTAAATAAATTAAGAGTCCAAATCAAGTGTTGTTTTGGTAGAATTTTGATCAGGGTGATCTATTAATACAAAGATCCTTGTTAAATTTGTTTATATGTATAAAATTTTGTTGCTCCATATTCAGATTAATAGATAGCGAGTGATACTTGAATTTTTTTAAAAAAAAGGTACTGGAATTCCAAAATGAGATATCAGTTGACACCCTGATTTTAGGATATATGTTAACAAGAACCTTTTTGCTCATTTTTATGTGGGCAATAACCTCCTGAATTCCTGAAACTTTTTTCCGAACACCCTGTAGAATATCCACAAAGTTTTGGGATTACCCGAGGTGATCAAATATCCACAGACATAGTGAGGATTATAAGGGTCAATTCGAGGTGCGGAGAACAGCCAAATATCCACAGAGGCCACCTCCAGCGACATTTCACTTTCTGTACAGGGGAAGAAGCAGTTGTATACTCACAGCAGCCGCTGTTATGTAGAGACTACCAAACCGACTAGGAGCCGGGAAAGTGGGAATTTTATTTCCTTGTCTTTCCTGCCCTGTTCAATGGACCTCAGCCGTTCTCTGCTAAAATCAATGCCTCATTTTACCTGCCTCTAGCCAGTCTGGCAATCTCTACCTGGCCATTTCTGCTGTGGACTGTTTCTCCACACCCCCATCGCAGCAGACCTGCGTACTCAGCGAATTTCCAAATTAGTAATATTAATTTTGGCCACATAAAACTGTAAACAAAATAAAATCACGTGCTCATAAATAGGGAAATGTCTATTCTCCTTATGATAAATATAGGGAGAGTATGCAGGTATGCTGCCATGGGGAACACAAAAAGTAGGTTTTTATCATAAAAAAAAAATTTATTTCGACCATATGAAGCCATTTACTAAGTTTCTTCAATATCTGTCCATTGCTAAAGAATTTTGCCTATTCTCCATATGATTAACATAAGAAAAGAGTATGCAGGTTTGCTGCCATGATAAGCACAAAAACCAAGATTTTTTACTATAAATGGATGAATCTCAACCAAATGAAGCTGAATTCCAAGTTTCATCGAAAAATATTGGTTAATAAGTGAAATATTAACACATTCTAATTCTCCATAAGATTAACATTGGAGCCTCAAAATACAACGTACTCGTACTGTCTTTAGACTTTTTAATATCTCGGTAACCAATGGAGATAAAGCAAAGCTTCAAAATACTAGTAAATTGTGTGTTTTTTTTTTTTTTTTTTTTTTTTTTAGCTAAATCCAATGGTCAAAATAAAAATTTAAAATATTTGTAATTTACATATGAAAAACGCAAAAAACCCATTTTTGGGGTACAAAACCCCCCAAAACTACCCCTTCCGGTAGGTCGATATGTCTAGTTTACGAACTCATCCGAATAAACGTAGGATTACACATCTCCACAAAATTTGGTCTTGATCGGACCATTTTTTACGAGAGTTATCGTGTCTAGGGACACATACATACATATATATATTTTTAATGACTGTTATTTTTGGTCTCTGGGCACCCAAAAATGAAAAAGTAACATGGGGCCGGGCTTAGGTCTTACCATGAGGGTAATAGCTTATTCCCTATGGGAAATTCGCTAAAAATAAATAAATAAATTAAATAGAATTAAAAATGTGCACTAGGAATTAAAATACAGACTATATAATTGTTTTCAAGGCTGCCATTTTAAAACAGTTGAAAATCTACTAAGTTTTAGCGAATTTCCCTATAGGGAATACGCTATTACGGTAGTAGCCATGGTAAGACCTAAGCACGGGACCATTTTACTTTTTCATTTTGAGGTCCCCAGAAGCCAAAAACACCATTCGTTCATTTTCATATACAGGGTGTTCGGAAAAAACGTTTCAGGAATTCAGGAGGTTATTGCCCACATCAAAATAAGCAAAAAAGTACCTGTAAACATATGTCCTAAAATGCTTCGTTAACCCGCTAGCCGCCATTTTGTTTTTTACACTAAATAATTTTTATTTCCGTTATGGATCATTGTATTAAGTTAATATTTGGCATGCACCCTTATCATAGCAATACCCATTTTCAAGAAAAAAGTTATTTTTTTCTAATGTGTATTTTCAAAATGGCGGCCATTTTAAAATTTTAAACTAAAATTTCTCAAAACCGGTAAATTTTATAAAAATTTTACTAAAGACAAAAAAGTTGACAAATTTAATTATCTAGCCAATGGTACCAAGTTTGTAAGGATCTGACAACAAATAACGGAGTTATTGAGATTTTTATGCATAAAAACATTGATTTTGCATTGTAAATAATGCAAATTAAGGTAATTTTAATTGAAAAATCTCAATAACTCTGTTATTTATTGTCAGATCCTTACAAACTTGGTACCATTGGTTAGATAATTAAATTTGTCAACTTTTTTGTCTCTAGTAAAATTTTTATAAAATTTACCGGTTTTGAGATATTTTAGTTTGAAATTTTAAAATGGCCGCCATTTTGAAAATACACATTAGAAAAAAATAACTTTTTTCTTGAAAATGGGTATTGCTATGATGAAGGTTCAT
Organism: Neoaliturus tenellus; assembly: GCA_030545055.2. NCBI lineage: Eukaryota > Metazoa > Arthropoda > Insecta > Hemiptera > Cicadellidae > Neoaliturus > Neoaliturus tenellus. Next base: position 265,372,220 of record CM061531.1, read on the forward strand.
GCCAAATATTAACTTAATACAATGATCCATTACGGAAATAAAAATTATTTAGTGTAAAAAACAAAATGGCGGCTAGCGGGTTAACGAAGCATTTTAGGACATATGTTTACAGGAGTTTTTTTGCTTATTTTAATGTGGGCAATAACCTCCTGAATTCCTGAAACAGTTTTTCCGAACACCCTGTATATGTATATATATATATATATATATATATATATATATATATATATATATATATATATATATATATATATGTGTGTGTGTGTGTAAGGTACCGATAACTTTTGAAGGGAACCTCCGATTTTGATTAAATTTGGTATGAAGGTGTAAGACCAGGTCTATTTTCATGAGTTCGCGAACCAGCATTGTCGGGTTATGGGAATGGGGTTTCAAAGGGGTCAAAAATGGGTTTTTGGCATTTTTTGACCTCAATTTTCAAAATTCATCAATTTTAACTGAAACCGTTCAAAAGAGCTTAAAAAAACAAACAATTTAGTATTTTGAATTTTTAACTTAGCTTAAATGGTTATGGAGAAAATCCAAAAATGTGTTTTCCATGTTATTCTTATGGGAAATCAAGAAAACCCTATATCTTGCTTATTTATTGACATAACTTGATCAAATTTGGTATGTACATTATCTAGATAGGGCTTAACTTATAATTGCTTACAAAACCCATATGGCGGCAAACCTACATACTCACCCCCATGGGGTTTATGGGGAAAATAAAACATTTGCCAGAGCTTGATACAATGTTGTGTTTACATTCACCAATTATTGATTAACTTAGATTTTCTAACAACACCCCATGGTAGCAAACCTACATATTCGATCATATGGTGTTTTTATGGGGAAAGTAAATAATCTGAAATTCCATTGGAAATTCACTGAGCACGCAGGTCTGCTGTGACAGGGGTATTATTTACATCTACTAAGTGTTCCCAAAAATAATCAAAAGTCAAATTTTGTTGGACTTAGTGCATGCTCAACCTGTTCAGAGCCTGGACTAATTATAGATAAAGTAATGAGACTTGGTATATCAATAATGGCCATAAATGTCTACTCTTTTAACCTATTTTCACCTTTTTACCCCTTAAGGGGGACGGCCCACGAGGAGTCAGACAAAATTCTGAAATAGCAGCATAGATCAAGATTTGTATCAAATTAAAGGTCCCACTTAACAGAGCACAATGCTGCAAACTAGACTTCAAATGGATGATTGAGACGGAAATGGCAGGCAAACAGAGTTTCCATTATAATCATATATGGGTAAAACTTAAAAGTGCATAACTTTCTTTAAACTCAACCTTTTAACGCCGGGTTTGTGGCTTATTACTCCAAATGCAAAGATGTTCAAGATGATGTATGACTTGACAAAGGCCACAGCAGATTTCTGTAAGACTTCCAAAAAAGACATCCCTTAGAGGGTTTTAAAATTAAAACTTCTTCGGCTTATGTCACATCATACATAGTTTTAAACGTCTTTGCATTTGGAGTAAAAAGCCACAAACCCGACGTCAAAAGGTTGAGTATTAACACGTTGGCTACCGACGGTAGGAAATTCAGGTCGCCGGGACTTCCCAGCAGACCGATCCTAGTACTCGACCTCTCACCACAGACCGAGTCATTGTGACCAACACTAACCCAGAGACCAAAAATTTTGTTTCGCTATTTTAATATAATTTGATGTGTAACATATATATTTGCTCATAAAAGTTGGGAAAAAAATTTATTTCAGTACTCTTTTAGCATTTTTATTGCGTCACATATGTGTGACGTTGGTCTATAGTAATATTTTGTATTATGTTTGTTTGCTATAGACCGACCGTCTCACTTGTGTGTTATGAGTTGGATGACTGGGAAATAAATGAAAAATAGTTTTACTACACTAAAAAATACTAAAATATACAGGACGTGTCACACAATAAAAAACGCCATTTGGAATGTTTAGTAAACAAACACTAATGGCAGCATGTGAGCAGACAAGATGGCCAACTTTGAAAATCTGTAAAAAATCAAATTGAGGTCCTACCCAGAGACCAAGCAACACACATGTGTGTCACACATTCCTATAGACCGATAAACAGGTTTTAGGTCGATTCAGTGGACCAAATGGGCGAGTCATTTAACTGAACCGTGACTGCGTCCCATATATGTGTCGTCGGTACACTGGATTTGACCTGAGCGTCCCATATATGTGTCGTCGGTACACTGGAAACACCTTGAGCGACACATATATGTGACGCTGGTCTATATTTAAGGTTTTCTTTTAACATTACGTCACATATGTGTGACGTTCGGTAGCCAACGTGTTAAGAAAGTTATTGCACTTTTAAGTTTTACCCATATGATTTTAATGGAAACTTCGTTTGCCTGCTATTTCCGGCTTGGTCATCCATTTGAAGTCTAGTTTGCGGCATTGTACTCTGCTAAGCAAGGCCTTTAATTTGATACCAAATTCGAGCTATGCTGCTATTTAAAAATTTTATCTGACTCCTCATGGGCTGTCCTCCTTAAGGGATAAAAAAGTGATAATAGCTTAAGAGAGTAGAAATTTATGGCCATTAGTGATATACCAAGTCTTATTTCTTTATCTAAAATGGTAAAAAATATATTCCACCGTTCTGGGACTTTGCATTCACACTGTATATGTATCTATCTATTCTATCTATCTATCTATCTATGTGTCTGTGGTACACATTTTTTTATATAAATTTTTATAAATGATGAATGTTTTTATAGGTATTTTTATAAATGATATAACTTGGCTATTTTAAAACTTAAAATGTCGCTCTATATTTTTCATGAGTTCGCAAACCAGCATCACCGTTTTATGGGAACAGGGTTTTATGGGGTTTCATAGGGGTCAAAAATGGGTTTTTGTCATTTTTCGACCTCAATTTTTAAAAAGCATCAATTTGAACTAAAACCATTTAAAATAGCTTGAAAAAAAAACAATTTGGTATTTTGAAATTTTATCTTAGCGTAACTGATTACGGAAAAAATCGAAAAAAAGTATTTCCCATGTTAATTTTATGGGAATCAATAAAACCCTGTATCTTGCTTATTTATTGACATAACTTAATCAAATTAGGTATGTACATTATGTAGATATGGTTTTACTTATACTTGCTTACAAAACCCATATGGCGGCAAACCTACATACTCACCCCCATGGGTTTATGGGTAAAATAAAAAATTTCCAGATCTTTATACAATTTTGTGTTTATATTCATAAATTATTGATTGACTTAGATTTTCTAACAAAATCCATAGCAGCAAACCTACATACTTGTTAGTATGGTGTTTTTATGGGGAAAATTTTGAAATCCTATGGGAAATTCGCTGAGTATGCAGATCTGCTGGGGGTATTTTTATTTTTACGTTGTTCCTTAGGATCACTTTAGAAGAAAATAATTAGGTTTAAAGGTAATTGGACCAAGTGTTTGCGATCCATTTTAGACGCTTTACTATATTCTCCCTATACTTATAATCTTATACGTATATTCTTATAACTTTATTCTTTTATACTTTATAAAAAATTACATCAAACAAAACATAAAGGAATTTAGAATGATATTATTCATTGAACAAATTTTATTTCCCTTTTAAAAACCCTTTAAAATATTACAATATTTTTATCAATACCTTTATCATACCTATAACAATACATTTTTCCTGTAATTTTGATTAAAAAAAACAATTATACTTAATTAAAATAACTAAAAAAACCGTTGAGTTTAGAAAGGAAATGTTAATAACCAAATGAAAAATTTTTAAATTGGCTAAGTTAGATTTTTTATTTAGTTTTTTCTGTATCTAATAAAGCAACTATAGGCAAAAATACAATAATATGCCGCCGTTTTCCAAGATGAAGGCCCTACCACAGCTCCTACTTTTGTGGACTTTTAATATGTTTTAAAGGAAGAGACATCCAACATCTGTACCTAATTCCTTGTACTATTATTTGTCAGAACACATTTTTTATGTAATATATTAGATGAAGAATGCTTAAAGTAGGATTATTCACGAAAATAGTCCGATGAGAGGCAATACATTGTTGCCAAATTTATTCTGAAACACATTTTTATACTGTATTACACATGGTAAAAATAATCACAAATGACAACATTGCAGGGCAAGAGGGGGTGAGGGGGGGGGACATAATTTCCATCGGACTATTTTCTTGCATCTTACTATAGTTTTATAGTTAATATTAATAATTGATACTTTTGTTGATCTTATTTTCACACACCTCCTAGGTTGCAAGGCATTATGTAAAACAATCTAGCACATTGGTATGAACCAGTATGTTGAATGAAGAGTTGTGCAGCTCTTTTATCACAAATCTTATCTTCATGTTTGTTGAGTGGCTGATTAAGAGTAACTACAATGAATACAAAAACGTAAAGAAGGTCACATCCCATGTTAAAAATTGGCCAACATTTTATTCCGCTAGGAGCGCTGTAAACTGAACTTGAGCACTCCAAATAGAGATAGCGCCAGAGGAAACGGCCTAAACATAGTACGAGAGAGAGGGAAATATTAAATTTCTTATTTAGTATTGTGTCGTTAAAACACCATTTTAAACATTAGTTACCTAACTTATTTGGTATCATTGGAAAGTTTTTTTCAAGAAGAATCGTTATGTTAAGTCATTAAATCCTTTTAATGTTAAGACTTTGTCGTATGGGCTTTCAACTTTAATGTTATTCTAATGAAGATATTTTATTGAATCATATGTTTACCAAAATAAACTAAGTTATAAACGTTGTCATGTTATCCTGCTATTTTCAAATTTGTTTACTTGGGTTTCAAAATGAGCACTAACTAAAATATAGGCGGACGGAAAAAGTGTTCCTACATTAATTAAAAGAATTGGTCCAGTAATGGAATACTGTCATAGGTTATGTATGATATGTGAGTGCAGCGTGAGGACGAGAGAGATTCTTTGCTGGTGACAATCTGCAACAAAGTCAGAATGTAATCTGATTCATAGGTTATTGTCTCGTGCGCGCTCTCATGGTGGAGTGCGCTACTACGTCAACAGAAACTTTCTTAACCATTTCTTCCATAAGACGTGACCTTCTTAACATTTTTGTATTCATTGGTAACTACTACTAAACCCAAGAGAAACTTTGTTTTTCATAACATTCTTTGAGGATGATACAGTATTTACAAATCATATGTACAACATAAAATAACATTCTTAAAGAAATATTTTGATATTTTTCCCGTCATTTTTGTCCAAGTACAGAATTTTATTATACTTTTGTGATTTTTTTATCAGAATTTTTATACTGAAACTTTTATCATACATTTTTCAGTGTGTAAGAATAAAATTAATATTGATGAATTTTTTATACCTTAAATTTTTAATACAATGCACAATAACAAATTTCATGTCTAGTTTAATAAATAACACTTATTATTATTATTATTATTAATGGTTATTTAGGTATAAAAGGTTTAGTTTATTAGTTATTACTCTCCCATTACCCCTTCCATCATCCATAGCTCACCTAGCTACTCTATTGAATCCATATGGATAAATATTTTTTATTCACTTTTTGTCAACTTTTGACAGTAAAATGTTTCAGTTTCTTATGTACCTTCAAAAACATTAAATTGTATAAAACAGGGTTGCCACAGACATTAAAAGTCAGGAATAGTCAGGATTTTTGGGTTTTGGTCAGGAAAAGTCAGGAAAAAGTTTGAAAAAATGCCGAAAGTCAGGAAAAAATAGGGGAAAAGTGCCAAAAGTCAGGAAAATTTACAGTGGCATAATCCGACCGTCTCGATTTTCAACCCCTCTCATTAACCAGAATCACTAATCAGAATTTAGTATTTTGAATCATTTACTTAGCTTCACTGGTTACGGAGTAAATTAAAAAACAAGTTTTCCATTTTATTTTTATGGGAAACCAATAAAACCTGGTATATTGCTTATTTTTGAACATTTCCCAATAAATATCTCAAAAGGCTTAGTTAATGCTATATGTAAATCATTTTTTTTTTTTAGTTACCGATAATGAACTAAATTCACTGAAAGCCATTGGAAATTCACTGAGTATTTCGCTGTGACGGGGGTATTTCAATAAAAATTTTAGCGATGGGCAACTTAGGGAATGGAGGTGGTTGCATTAAAAAAATATTCCAATGAAAATTCACTAAAAACAAAAATCGAGTCTTTATTTGTAAAACACTGCGGTTCCAAAAAGTCAGGAAAAATCTCTCAGATTGGTCAGTAAAAGTCAGGAAAAATTGCCTCAAAAGTTCTGTGGCAACCCTGTAAAAGAATAGAAATTTTAAATGTGCTTCCAAAATTACACGATCAAAAAAAATTCTCCATAATTGACTCGTTGATGCTTTAGCTTTGTTGTCATTGCATACAGATGTACATCACTCCAAATGTTTTTTTTTTTGTTTTTTTTTTAGATTCAAACAAATACTTTCTTTGTATATTATACTTACAGGAGAAAGTAATAAGTGTAAGAATACTTAATTTTTAAAACTTGAATGAGAACTCAGTACCTGTAGCATAAGGGAATTTTAAATTTTATATTAGTTCAGTTAATTAATTGTAAGATAAGTTTTATAATAATAAGGTTCATAAAAATTGCCCGGTGTAAATATTAACAGGCGTGTCCCACCCACCCCCTCTCACCCTGCAATGTTGCCATTTGTGGTTATGTTTACCATGTGTAATATCGTATAAAAATATGATTCTGGATAGATCTGGCAACAGTGCCTCAACAGTCATCGACTATATTTTCTTGTGAACCTTACGAAATAATATACCGATGAAGTAGTAGTACCAAATTTATATAGTTAACAAGCATATTTAATAATATAAAGAAATTGTAAAAGAAAAAACTGTTTTAAACCATCAAACTAGTCACCAGAAACCCCTAATTAATAGGCTAAACAATCTTAGTCTGAAAAAATTGTTTTCAAAAATATTTGTCCAATGATCTATCAGACTCCTAAACGAAGGGGAAGTATTGTGTTGATCAAATAATGTTTGTGAAACATTTATTCAAATATGTTTGTCAAACATTCTATCAGAAACAAAGAGATGAGTGAAGAATGGCCACTGTAACTACAGTGTTTCAACACTGTAGTTGACTTCCGGTAGATTCCGGAATATAGCTTCCGTGTGCGCCCTGTGATGTAACCAGTTCCCCGGAAGCCTAATTCCGTGTGCGCCCTTTCATGTGACCATATTTTTCGATGTTATAAAATGGATGAAGCAGAACGAATTGCGCGATTGTTGGCTAGTGTTGAAAGGGAGGAAAGGGAAAACCCTCTAGTTGAAAGACCTACCGGTGCGTTTGTTCGGGAACTTTTTTGCGACGGTGCAGAGGAGGATTCCGGCTTACGTGATGATGACGATGATGATAAAAGTAAAGGAAAAGAAGAAGTGGCTGTTGAAGAAATTAATGAAAATGAAGAAGAATTAGTGCCTGCACTCGATGCCCGAAATCCAAGAGGCTTATCCTGAATTAGATTTTGATTATATAGAAGCCTTACCCACGAATGTTCGACTAAACGAAAATACTGTTAGCAGAATAAGTGGTAAACTTGCTTACGTTAGTAAAAAAGAGACATGTTATGGGACTTAGAACCTGTTAAAACTCAGATACGAAAATCAACTTACTCAATATCTATACTACAATCAGAGGAAGAAAGCTGTAAGAAAAGTACTAAACGAAAGAAATCAACGTCAGTGTAAACGTGATATCAAAGACATTCAAGAGTACTTTAGCAATAAGATAAGTGTTAAAAATTAATGCACTAGAGAATATTATGAGAGTAAGCTAACTCCTTTAGAAAAAATTGAGCTGGATAGTGAATATAACCGCACTATCACAAAACATGACATATTGTTTGCTATGAAAAAAATGTCAAGTGACACGGCATCAGGCCCTGACAGAGTGATAATGAGAACACTTAAATACCCCCCGTCGCAGCAGACCTGCGTACTCAGTGAATTTCCAAATTAGTAATATTAATTTTGACCAGCTAAACTTGTAAACAAAATTTCATTAGTGCAAAATAAATAGGGAAATAAATGTCTATTCTCCTTAAGATATAGAGAAAGAGTATGCAGGTATGCTGCCATGGGGGACACTAAAAGTAGGTTTTTAGCATAGAAAAAAATTATTTCGACCATATAAAGCCATATAGTAAGTTTCATCAATATCTGTCCATAAATAAAAGAGTTTGCCTATTCTCCATATGATTAACATGGGAACAGAGTATGCAGGTTTGCTGCCATGATAAGTAAAAAAAACCAAGATTTTTACCTTAAATGGATGAATCTCAACCAAATGAAGCTAAATACTAAGTTTCATCCAAAAATATTGGTTAATAAGTGAAATATTAACACATCCTTATTCTCCATAAGATTAACATTGGAGCCCCAAAAGACAATGTACTGTCTTTAGACTTTGTAATATCTCGGTAACCAATGGAGATAGAGCAAAGCTTCAAAATACTAAATTGTGTGTTTTTTTGAGCTAAATCCAATGGTCAAAATAAAAATTTAAAATTTTTTAAATCCTATACTCTTATACGAGCAATGTTTGCTTGTTTGCTTGTTTGCTTGCTTGCACAATTATCTCAAAAACGGCTCCGACGATTTCCTTCAAATTTTGGAATAAACTTAGTTTTACCTTAAAAATACGATTGAGATGGGTCTCGCCCCCAGGGAAAATCTAATTTTGCTAAAAATTAAAGTTTAAAATTACAAAATTTTAACATTGGGCTTATGGGTTGCCATGTTGGCAACGAATTAACAACATATAAACAAGAAGTACATTCAGAACTTCAAAAAGAAATGTAACAGCTGTTTATGTGCTGCATATTAAATGTCAATAAAGTTTATTCTGATATTTAAATTTACTAATATTTCACCGAGCAACGCTCGGTCCTCCTGGTACTTATACTCTAAAACAAGCTCCGTTTGTCCGGGCAAAGTTTTTTTTCGCTCCAAGGATTTTTAATTTTTTGATTGAATCTAGGGGTTTTGGCCACCAGAAATCGATTGGAGCAGGTCCCATGTCTGGGAAAAATCCGGTTTTCGTTCTAGAGCCCTTCAAAGTTTCCATGTTATCCTTATGGCGATTTTATTAATTGAACAGAAATCAGCTGATAACTGTAGATATAAACCAATGTGTTACATCTTTAACCTGTAGTTTAAGAAAACTATACTAAAGTGGATCACCCGTCGGCTTGGCGAGTGAGCGGAGCGAACGAGCTTTGTGTGAGAACGAAAGTAATAATTTTACCGAGCTTAAGCTCGGTCCCCCTGGTACTTTACATATGAAAAATGCAAAAAACCCATTTTTGGGGTACAAAACCCCCCAAAACTACCCTTCCGGTAGGTCGATATGTCTGGCTTTCGAACTCATCCGAATAAACGTAGGATTACACATCTCTACCAAATTTGGTGTCGATCGGACCATTTTTACGAGAGTTATCGTGTCTAGGGACAGATACATATATATACATATATATATATATATATACATATATATATATACATATATATATATATATATATATATATATATATATATATATATAATTTTTAATGACTATTAATTTTGGTCTCTGGGCACCTCAAAACGAAAAAGTAACATGGTCCCGGGCTTAGGTCTTTCCATGAGACCTACGGTAATAGCTTATTCCCTATGGGAAATTCGCTAAAATGAAAATGTAGCAACGATCCTCGCAACTATGGCAAATAGAATGCTTAACACAGGATACGTTCCAAAATCTCTAAGAAAGGCCAGAACAGTTCTAATATTTAAAAAGGGAGATGTATCTGACTTAAATAATTGGAGGCCAATATCTATTACATCAGTGATTAGACGCACTATTGAAAGGGTTTTTGGGAAGGAAATGAGAAAGTTCGTAGTCTTAAATGAAAACCAGAGAGGATTTGCTAAATCACCTGGTTGCCAAGTTAACATTAAGATTTTGGAGAGAGTATTAGAAAAGACGAAACTGGATAAAACGGATGCCACATTAGTGTTTTTGGACGTAGAAAAGGCGTTTGATAGTGTCGGTCACAATCATTTAAGTAACACAATTGAAGCCTCTTCCATCCCAAGCAAACTAAAAACATTAATTATAAATCTAATGTCTAATAATGAAACACAAATACAAGTGGGATTAAAAAAGACTAAATATATAAATATTGAAAAAGGAGTTTTCCAAGGATCCCCAATATCTCCACTTTTATACAACATGAGCACGAATCATATCCTGGATGAACTTTCGGAACCTGATGTTTGTAATGAATATGGGATTAAATTGGAGGAGGATGCTAATTCCGTTTCAGTATTGGGTTTTGCGGACGACACAGTTTTGGTAGCTAATAACCATAAGTCTGCAGAAATATTAACACGAATGGCGATTAATAGATTTAATGAAATAGGATTGAATATAAATATTAAAAAGTCACAAGCAATTTGTATAAAAAGTGGACGAATACAGAAATGCAATTCAACAATTGAAGAGGTGGCCATAACAACATTGTAACTTCCAAATTGCAAATTTTTCAGGAAAGGGGAAAATGTATTTCAACACAGTAAATCACTATAAAAAGGGTTTTGTGAATTGTTATTGATACTCAAGTGTTGTATATGAGTAAATAGAAACATATTATTGTAAAATATTTCCATAGTTCAACAAAAAGTTTATTTTTCACGGTTTAAAAAAAATAAACGTGTCAACAACGTTGTAACATCATACCAGTTACAACGTTGTTGTGGTTACTGGTAAGTTACAACGTTGATTTATTTCTATAATGTACCATACCATTAGGATTAGTAAGGTAGTACCCATTAGAGATTCTTCTGTAAAATGTAAAATATGTTTATTTCCTACACCTTATTACACGTTTATTGTATAAAATAGTGTAAGACCATAACCTATTTCAGCAAAAAATGCTATAAAACCCTAAAAGTCATTATAAAGCTTCAAAACTAAAAGTCATATAAAAGATTAATCCATAAAAAGTGTTAATAAAGGTCCCAAATGAAATATTTATAACTTATTATAGAATAATTTTAAATTAATACGCGATAACCAATATTTTTAATAGCCAATATCATATTTAATATTTAGAAAATATTTTAAAATAATTAATTGTTATTGTGTATTAATTTAAAACTATTATAATTTACCAATATTGAAGCTCTTCATGAAAAATAAATAATAGTTATGCCTTGCAAAACAATACTATAAGACCATAAATAAACAGATAATCGTTGCAATATAATCTTAGGCCTAGTAATTGGTAGGTAAAAGGTTTAGTTTTGAAACAAAAAAAGCATCAACTCGATCAGTGAATATGAATACTTGATTATAAATAAGTTAAAGTAACATAATGTTAAAATTATTAGCAATACATCTGGATCATAATGTGGTTTGATCATAGCCTAGGAAGTTACAACGTTGTTAACACGCGCAACCCCACTTGGTGGAAGTAATGCACATAAACGTCAATTTCTAGATGTTTGTATGCTTCTCCTTTATCCCTCTTCCTTTTTACTACATAAACTTTTAATTTAGATAAGTTAACTTGGGTTTTTTAGCTCTATTAAGATGTTTTAATGTCATTAGGTGATGACCTAACCATGTTGCCGTCAGCCATCTTTCCATTGTTTTCAAGATACAACGTTGTTGACCGGAGCGTCGTCAAAAAATCAGCAGAATGACCAACTTTCAACAGATAAAATTCCCTACTAAATATTCGTTTTGGAGGTCTTTTTCCTATCAGAAACCTGTATCAAGACATTTACAACGTTGTTTCACCTATAACTCAATTTCGCCAAAAATGGAAGTTACAACGTTGTTATGGCCACCTCTTCAATTGGAAACGAAGAAATACAATCTATAGAGCATGGTGAATCAATAAAGTATCTTGGAGTAAACATATATCCGAAAATTTAATTTTCAATTCAAACGAAATCTTGGTGAAATTATCAGAAAAACTTAATAACCTTAGTCAAAGTACCCTTCTTACTGGAGATCAAAAGCTAAATATTTTGAACCTATACATTTCTCCCACCCTAATCTATCCATTGCAAAATGCTAAAGTCAGTGTAATTCCAAGAAAATTCCTTGAGGAGGTGATAAATTAATAAGGGCGCACCGAAACTGCGATCCAAAACCCAGGTAGACGCCGAAACTGCGATCCCTTACCCCAAGGGCGACCCCAGTCAGACAACGAAACTGCGATCCTGGCACGGAGGCCGCCCCCGGGACGATACTGACGATACTGTACGTAAGACGATACTGCTGCTCTTGCTCTTAAACTGAGAATGACTGATATATTTGTGGGGGAAGATAAAGAAGGAAGGTACACCCTGAAAGTCTTCGTTTATTGGTCCAGGTTAAGAGTCATCTTCACCCCTGGGCCGGTAGCCCATTGTTGCGCAGTCGGCAATTTTAACTATACGGCTTTTAATGCAAAACATGGCAGGCATTTGATTCCCCTGTTTCGGACGCCGTTTTTCAACCGATTTTCTTTGAACTTGGTAAGTGTTTAGTTGAATAGTTATATTAGGTCCCTCATACCTCGAAATTTTGAAAATTTAACAAACATTACTCTCTGTGATGTCGCAAAGTAATTCCATTTTCCTTGGTAATATTTATTAAATTTTCAAAATTTCGAGGTATGAGAGACCTAATATAACTATTCAACTAAACACTTACCAAGTTTAAAGAAAATCGGTTGAAAACGGCCTCCGAAACAGGGGAATCAAATACCATGTTTTGCATTAAAAGCCGTATAGTTAACATTGCCGACTGCGCAACAATGGGCTACTGGCCCAGGGGTGAAGATGAAGATGACTCTTAAGAGGGTGGTATTCGCGAGTTTAGTACAACTTGGAAGTTCCAGTTCATTGGCATTAGTTGAAAAGTGACTTGAGCGACACGTCGGACGGCGAAACATTCTAGAGCCATTAGCCTACACCGGACGCTGGAATCCCCGCTGGACCCTACGCTACCTGCTGATGGGCCGCTGTGCCAGGATCGCAGTTTCGGTTGTGGGATTAGCGAACCCTTTTGAGGATTAAAACTAGGATCGCATTTTCGGTGCGCCGATTAATAAGGAGCAGTGTAAAGGAAATATTACAGTTACCAAGTGACACACCAAATAGCTTTCTATATTCAGACACGAAATATAAAGGGTTAGGCATTATGCGACTCACTTGGGAAGCATATATTCAACAATTTAATGTTTGTGTAATTTTGGAAAATTCTAAAGTAAATTTATTACCACGCTCATATGAAACAGTAAACGAAACCATTTTAAAATGTGTGGATTTAACATTTTTTGATTTCAAACCTATACAAATAGAAAAGGTTAAAGGACTCCATGTAAGAGCAAAACTTAAAGAAAAAGAATTTAATATCTGGTCTGCTCTCCCACAAAAAGGCAAAGGGGTCTGCTTATTCAAGGAGGTTCCAGGTGCCAAGTCGTGGATTTATAATAAAAGAGGACTATCAGCTTCAGAGTGGAGGGACTGTCTGAAGATGACATGCAATGTTGTATCCGTGAGATCCGTGCCTGGAAGGTGTCCCAACACAAACCGTTGCAGACACTGTAACGAGTTTGAAACACTTGCACATGTGTTGGGCTCTTTGCAGGCACGGTGAACTTCTGATCAACAAACGGCATAATGACGTCAAAAAAATTATAGCTGAAGAATTACGAAAACAATATGAAGTCCACGAAGAAGTAACCTGTACCTCCAAAAGCGGAAGCACACGCCGGATTGATATTATTGCCATTGATCGTAGAAATAAATGGGCGTGGATTATTGACCCCACAGTAAGGTTTGAGACGGGCATCAACCAACCTGACGAAGTCGACCAGGAAAAGAAAAATATTTATTTGCCAACAAAATCTTACTTTGAAGAGAAATATGGAGTCAAAGTAATTAATGTAATTGGTCTTCTGTTTGGTTCCAGGGGAACATTAAATAAAAATTACGTAAAATTTAGGCAAGATTTCAAAATTCAGAAGAAAATTGACAGTTTATTAGTGATTAGTATTTTGAAAAATTCTGTTTTAATTTAAAAAAAACCATTTATATAAACAAAATGTCCTGTAAATTTGAAATAAATCAATGGAACAGATGCCATGCATTTATGGCACATATAAAAATGTCCAACTATTAAAATATCCATATCATGTGTATTTACAAAATATGTTCTTACAAGCACTTTGTCAAAGATGGCAAGCCATAAATGCGTGGCAAGTTAACAGTTCCTGTTGCACACACAAAAATACCTCAAAGGAACGTAATAAGGATGAGAATGGGTTGTGTTTCACAATCTGCCCGTGATGCTAAGACTGCAAGCGATGTGTGGAAGTTATATTTTACTGATGAAATGATAAATGAAATTGCTGAATGTACAAATGTTTATATAAATGAAAATAAACACAAATTTAGCAGGGAAAGAGACGCAAATCCAACGACCCCGGAGGAAGTAAGAGCTTTCATTTGCCTTTTATACATGGCTGGGGTATTGAAAATCAATACAGTATTGGACTAGGAACTTTGGAAAAATTAATAATCCTAGTAACGAATGGTTTTTTAATAAGATTAAAGTTTTTTATGTCATTTGTATACAAATGAACTTTATTCCAGTTTATTATGCTTTTTTATATCCATAAAATAAGTCTTTTATATTGACAATACTTACGTACTTTTTTTCATTTGTAATAATATTTAAGATTTGTAATTTTTGTAACAAATCATGCGTATTTCATAGTGTAATAACTCACAAAAAAAGTTTTTAAACAATTTTGTTGCTGTTAAAATGTGTTTTATTCATTTTTGTTTTTATTCTCCCGGAGGTAACTTCCGTGAGCGCCCGATGGTGTTTGAAAATCAATTCGCCCGACGGATGGTTAAAAAGGAAACTTATTATTAAATTATTCACTAGAAATATATATTTCAACAAACCAAATAAGATTCAAGTTTTAAAAAAACATTTTACTCTCTTAAATTTGAATTTCTTTTTGTAATTATTAAACTTTTAATTGTTGTTTTATGTGTTTTTACAATATTTAACAATAAAAATATGTCAGCAAGACATGTTTTCCAACAAACTTTCAAATCAATTAATTTATTTATTGAACTTTTTAGCACTAAAATTTGTTTATCAAAATGAAGGCCATAAACAATCGATGTTGGTAGCAGTATCTGATAAGAACTCCAAAACATGTCATCTGACATCTGACGTTCCGTGTTATCGCAGAGAAGAGAAGCTGTTTAGCTGTTACTCGCTTCTCTGTGATGTTATCTAAACAAGCAGCCGTTCAGTGTCGCACCCTGGCGACGGGCGGTGTAAACACTCCCCCTCCCCTCGACACCACAGCCACCGTTGGTCACGTGACGTGCCGTGCCGCCGCGCCGCGCTGTGACGTGGCGCCATCTACAACTACAAGTGTAGTCGTGGACTGTCGACCTGGCGTTGCGTCTACAGTTCAGCGGAGAATGCTCTTCAAACTTGCCTAAAGCACATTAGCCGCACTGAAATTCGAAGTGTAAATCAGTGTTTTGCTTAAAAGCAAATAGGATAATTCTCCAGATTGGTCCTTTTTGTGAACACAAAATGGCCCTAACGAGTGACACCAACCCTTCGCCCAATGGAGTCAATTGTATTGAGCATGAAAGGTGCAGTAAAAGATTATTTTTCGGTTCGAGGGCCATACAGCTTAAATCCTTACCTAGATTTAGTTTCCTTTAGGAATTAATTTCGTCTAATCCAAAGTCCCCTGCGATACAAAAATTATATGCAAACGGGGGATTATTAATGCATGACAAGAATATAAATATTGTAAAAGAATTTTTATTGTTATTTTAGGAACAGCCTTTGCTATTTTAAAACTTAAAATGCCACTCTATATTTTTAAATATTTATTTCGTTCCACTACGCCCTGCATTCTTGTTAGGGGGGACGTTATGTAATCCTTTGTCATTGGCAGCAGTGCGCAGTTCAGTAAGTACAGTACAAATTGATAAATCCAATATGGCGGCAGTGTCGAGGTAAAGCTCTAGTTGGTCCTGTAAAAAAGCCAATATATTATACCAAACATTTCCCGTGTTCAGCCTATTTATTCGAGAATTTATTTAACTTAATCACTATCGTGCTAATAACTATAAATTTCTTCTTTCATGTTTATCCAAAGATGAAAACATAAAATCCATTCCCTATTAGACTATTGTGACGTCATTATACAGGCGTTCATGTATTGACTCATTTTATTCAAGGTGACTTTTCCTCAATTAAGTGATTGAGGTTTGTCGATTATGTTGTGCCAGTTGCTTTTTGTAACAATTTTTAATCGTAAACATATCGTTATTTATCGATTGTTGGGTCAAGACCCCCGGTCGGCTTTGCGGGAGGGGGGGTGTATTTTCCCAGAATGCCAGGACCGTGGGTTTTGATGGGGGGGGGGAGAGCGAAATTAGCGCTGACGACGACTGACTCTCCTTCCCGTTCCCAGACAGAACAAAGAACGCTGATGGTGTGTACGCGTTCAGCTGCGGCTCGAAAAATGAATGTAAAACAGTCTCTCTGGTAGGTCCAAACCGTTCCTAAATACCTTTACTTAATGTTATATCCTGTTTCGCGTCGAAGCCTCGGTCGGAAACGGAAATCTGAATTCGGTTCGTTTCGGCCGCGCCCCACTTCCAAAATGGGACCAGGAGTTATGAGTTATAAAATAAATATACATCTGTCAGGGTTTAGCTTATAGTACTAACATTAGTTTTATAGGCTGAGCTTAAACATTTTGTGTGTAATATTAAAATGTCACATAAAATATAAATTGAATTATTTTATATTGAATTTGGATCGCATGAGAAATGTTACCATGTTTAGTTTTATTTATGTTTTATTCTTTTACATAATTTTACTTGAATGGAGTGTAGGGTTTTTCCACTGTAGTCCTTGAACGCATCCAAAAGATACGTTATCTTTGCTGATAATGGTGTTGGTAGTTACATGGGGCCGCTGGGGAGGTGTTCAAGGTTGCTCGCTCAACTCTCACCATGTGTAATAACAGTTGTCTGTTCTCTCTCTCTCTGTCTAGCAGTAATAGTTCGTTCTTGTTTATCTTTATTTTACATTTTATGACCTAGTTTAGATAAAAAATAATCTCTCTTCTATATGACTGTCATTTTAATTCAAATTGGCTTACCAGTTTAACGAAAAAAGAGAGTAGTTTTGTTTAGTTTTATAAAATGTTTGTCAAAATTAAAATAATTAATTTGCGAAGTAGGTAATTTTTTATCATTGAAACTTAATTAATCTTACTAATAATTTGAAATATAATTACCAAGAACCGCCAAACTTATGTTGAATATTTCAAACCCATTACTAAAAATCTAAACACAAAAAAAATTTTTATATAGGCTAATGGCGAAAAGTTGAATTCATATAATAACTTGATTGAATAATTTTTGTCCTTCCTAATACAAAATATAAATCGTGTCAGAATAAAACAGTCACATCATAGTGATAGAAATAAATAGGCTTAAATTATACTGAACCAGTCTTATAGTTCATATCTAAAATTTTGTGAAAATATTGTTTTAAATCTTTTAAGCAGTTTAGTGTCAATTTTATTTAATTAATTTATGAACCTTTTATGTTATATAACAAAAATTATTTTCCATACATGAATACGAAAATTGTACCGGATTCCTATTTATCAGGCATTTGGGGAGAAAGAAGGTTTGATTTGCTATTCCAATTGCCATTCCTATTTTGCTAAAATTTTCCCTATTGTTTTTTCACATTCCAGTGAAATTGTAGCATTCACGTCACTTGGATGCAATTTATTTGCTCCCAGCTGAAAGTGATTGTTATTAGTTTAATTTATACCGATCTGCTTTGTGTGATTCAGTCACATATTGAGTGTTGATCTAAAATAAAATATTAGTTATTCACATATAAAAATGTTTTATTCAAACTCAAGCAGAGCCTTGCTTATATTTCACTAAATAAAAACAGCTAAATTAAAAAACATTGCTATATTTAGTACTACTATATTTACTATATTTAGTACTGTATTATATTATAGAACTAATTTATGTAGTTAAATATTATTCACCAGTAAATTATTCAATTATTCAAAGTAAATTGTTCAGAGTAAATTATATTCAACACTCAAGGAAGAAGTTTTAAACATATTTTGAAACATTTGATATTGTAATCATATTAGTTAACTAAATTCATAAAACATTTTAACCATGCTAACAGAACATTTTAACACGGGCTTACTTGTCAAATAGATAACAATAACTAATTAGAGGTAAAAGTGTTGGTTATCATATCGTTTTTGCTGCAAAAGAGCTGCTGTTAATCTCGTTAACCCGGAAATACCGTAAGTTAGGAAATGATATGAACTACCACCAAGCCGATTGCTCTTTTCTTATAGCAACGTACATTATTTATTTTTATACACCATAAACTACCTTATATTTTTCATAAAACCAAAATACCGTTATCTGAATGGACATCTCTAATTTGACGTTAAATTGTGGGTTATTTTCTACACAAAAAAGAATTAAATTACACAAGTTAAAAAAGAGAATTATTCCTACCCCCAGCTAATATACATAGGTTGTCTCGTAACTCTCTACCGACCTTTTCAGGTATTTCTAGACCAAAGACAAGCCAAAATATCATATTGAAAATTTCCAAAACTCCATGGTTACCCGTACAGCCGCCATTTTGTATTTTTCAAAGAATAATTTTTAATTTAAGATCGGCTTGACGTAATAATTTGAAATTCAAAACACGTCTTTTTTAAGTAAAGACCTAGCTGGAACACATAATCAACTTTTTATCAATTCATATTATCAAAATGGCGGCTGTTTAAAATCCTTAACCTTAAATTTCATAAGAAGTACATAAGGTAGCAAAGTTTATGTCCTTATGTGTTTTTTAGAAAATGCAATTTAAAGTCCAACGATGTAAAGATTATGAAAATCGGTTCATAAATAAGCGAGATAGAGCGATTTTACTGATTCGAGTCACGGTCGTACCGATTCGCCGGGAGCAGTTTTGGTACAACATCCATTGTTGAGCTGGCGGCGCCGCGACCGCGCTTTTCGCTCGGCAAACCGCTCAGATGCTTGACTATTTGAATCAAAATCATTCTATCTCGCTTATTTATGAACCGATTTTCATAATTTTTACATCGTTGGATTTAAAATTACATTAAAAAAACACATAAGAACATAAACTTTGCTACCTTATATAGATTTTATGCAATTTAAGGTTAAAGATTTTAAACAACCACCATTTTAAAAGTATGAGTGATAAAAAGTTGGTTATTTTTTCCAGGCAGGTCTTTACTTAAAAAAGACGTGTCCCGAATTTCAAATTATTAAATCAAGCCGTTCTTAAATTAAAAATTATTCTTTAAAAAATACAAAATGTTTTGGTCACTATGGAGTTTTGGAATTTTTAAATATGATATTTTGGCTTGTGTTTGGTCCAGGAATAATACCTTGAAAATGTTGGTAGAGAGTTCAGAGAGTATATAAACTATATTGCTCGAAATCGAGCAATTTTATTTGGACTAGCATATGCCAATACTAAAAGGTAAATTTTTAACTTGGTCTTTCTCGAGAATTTTAGGTTGGGGAGAGATTTAAACTGTAAACAAAAAGTTTTAACTTGTGAAAAATATGTAGCAGATTTCCTAAAGAACGTATTTAATAATACTAGTACAGTATACGTGTTGCTCGAAATCGAGCAATTTATTTTAGTACAATACAAATGATACTTTTAACTCTAAATCATTCTCTTTAGTTTTTGCCGCAAACAACTACAAAACAAGTCCTATGCACCGACAAAAACTTGGAAATCTGTTGAAAATTGTATGAGGAGTTCTCTACACAAAAAACCCCTTAGCCTATTAAATAAGTATAGATTTTTCCGTGACTCCTAGTTAGCTTTTATATTTTAAGCCAAACCTATATGTCTCGTTAAAAAGTAACAGTTCTAAGCTGATTAAAAAGCAATTGTTACAAATAATAGCCTATTACAAAACTAATAACTACACAATGTGTTGTGATATAAAATTACTAGCTATGCAACAGTAAAATAAAAAAAAAAACAAAAGGCTCCAGCCAATGGAATATTAGCAAGGATACGGTAAACAAACACTTCCTATACCACTATTTCTGGCCACTCCCATGAAGGATCGTGTATAAAAAAAAAAAAAAAAATAAAAAAAACAGCAATAAAAATGTTACGTTCAGTGCTAAATCAATAACACTTACTCAATCCAATATTGTTACTATCAGTAATTACCCAAAACCACTCTTATTTATAGTTGCACATTAACATTAGTTTAAAATACAATCCAAATGTTATTCTTACAAGAAATTTTCAAATTGAAATGTTAAATAGTGCCTTAATTTTGTCAGATTTGAATCATTTTTTCGGAAACATCTAGCCCTGTCCAAAGACACAAAAAACTTCACAATTTGTTTAAAATTGTAGAAGTTCCAATGACAAAAAAAATCTTAGCGTATCAATTAAGTATAGATAAGTACAACAAATAAATGTAAATAATTGAAAACTGATGTATATCAGGAAAACCAATAAAAACAATATTTTGTCGTGGGTTGACAAATATTTTTCTGAAACTTACATCAGTGATAAAACAAAAACACTTGATTGCTAGAAACGACTGCGCATATGTTTGAAGACTATCTATATATTAATACGCAAGCATGTTTCATTTCCTCCTTTTTTCTCAGCTCGTGTGCATCGTAGGATAAATCCGAGCATACCGTTAGAAAGGTATAGTCCTGTAGATGAGCAGAATCGCATTCTAATTCACGTCGGACTCCAGGGCTACGCCCCGCAGGCTTTTAAAGTTCCAATGTTAATCTTATGGAAAAATAAGAATTGAATGAATCATTAGACAGCTGTTTTAAAAACAACTTCTACAAAATTAGGAAGAACAGATGTTTCAGTTCTATAATGTTTAAAGCTTCTTGGGCCAGATCAACTGAAATTTTGATCGAATTTCGATCAGGAGGCGATTTCTAGTCTTGTTTATTCTACATAACATCTTTACACGAACTTTTCTATTGTTAGTATGTTACGCTTATTAATTTTTAGTTGAAATATGAACAATTGTATCCATCCCGTTGAACTGTACTAGGTTCTGCTGAAATTAAAATCTTTAGGGAGAAGAATAGTAGAAGGTAGAATTTAATTTAAGATTGACAGTTCTGCCTTAATTCAACGTTCAAGTCCATTGCAACATTTCAAAACTTCTTCTGCTTTGAAAATACAGTAGAGCTTTATTGGGTTGAATTAATTTTAGATCAATCAGGTCCACTTAGATAATGGGCGTGTTGCGAAACTAAATCAAGCTATATCCTTTTTTTTAACAAATACTTTGTTTGATCTTTTGAAATGATTGAAAACGTTCTTATAAGAATATGGTGGTAAATTGCTCCTACAATATTTCTGAAATTGAATATCCAATATTGAAAGAGTTTGAGCTAGTATTACCAAGAAAATTTTAAAAACCAAGCCCCAGGTGAAATTTCGCCACCAAAATAAATTCATCCGAACCATTGACTATGTACACAGTGTACATAGTCAATGTCCGAACTTAACAAAGCCCTTCTCTAATAAAGGGGTACTAGTTGTTGCCCGTCGATACTCGACGGATATAGCTCCATTAGTGGTAAATGAAACACTGTAATAGTAAAAACATGTAAGGTAGTCTATAATATGTACGTACAGTACTTCTTTGAACTGCCATAAACTTACCAAGAACATTAATATATTTTACAGAAAATACTACGATTTTAGTTGGAGCGTCGGAAAAGTAGGTCTATTCCGTAAAACCAATAATGTTGCATCCTTGTACTTATAGGCCCTACTCTTTAGTATTTTATAAACATGTCAATTTGATTGTTTAGATAGGCGCAAACCTAATTAGCCTAAGGAAACCGTTCTATTAGGTTCAACAACATCAGAAATAAGTAGACCAATATCCACTTGTAGGATTGGATAAATTGGACAATTGGATAAATTGTTCTTAACAGGTTTTTTCAAGAATTAGGCAAGGCCTAGAGTGTTGTAACTTATGATGGCTGGCTTTAACAAATATTGGTGTATTAGGGTATAGAACGTAGAGAAACCATTTATAACCACTTTCATATCGCAATATTTATGCTGTAGTGTGCAAATTTCAATAACTATCCAAATTTAAAGAATACAAATTTATTTAACAGAAAATTGCATAATTTTAGTTGGAGTGTCTGTCAAAGTAGGCCTATGGGCATATTCCTTAAAAACAATGATGCTGCACCCTTACTATGTAACACAGACACTCTTTAGTATTTTATAAACATAAAAAATCTATTGTTTACTTAGGCCTAAACCTTAGTAGCCTAATCAAAGCGGTATATTAGTTTAAAAAAAAATCAAAAAATAAGCAAGCCTAAACTATCAATTTGTAAACTTGTTAGTTTAATAAATAAATTTGTTGAGAGTTTGAACAGGCCTATAAATATTTTAATGTATCTATTTTGCTTAAAATAAATATCGGTACCATCAGTAAAACATTTATTAGTGACGCTTGGATTTATTGGACACATTACAAAAAGTTTAATTGTGAATACAGTCTGGAACCCGGGCCGTCTGATTTGGAGTGAGTCACGCTACCGACTGCGCCTCAATGATCGCTAATCGAAGTAAATGTAAAGCATTACAACGTTGCAGACGACAAATTGATTGCACAAAGAATTTCCGATACATCCGTTTCTTTTAATACAAATGTGAGCAATTTATTTAAACTAAACCTTTACAATTTAGTCTTAATTTTAAAGCAATCAGCTATTTTACATAATTAAGCAACTTTCTTTCCATTTAAAGGATAATAGGCCTACATCATAATAATTGTAAACGTTTTTAGGTACTGACCATAATAAACCAAATCCTTCATGAACTTTTGTTCATCCGCTCTGTATTTAGACAAAATACCTCGTGTGTTTACAATCAGCTGATTGAAATCGTGTAAAATAAATAAATTGTTAAGGTTTGAAAATGTCGACATTTTTAATTTAAGGGAGTAAGATAACGTTAATTATATGATTAAGCAACTTTCTTTTCATAAATGACAATACATCATAATAATTGGAAACGTTTTTAGGTACTGGCCATAATAAACCAAATCCTTCATGAGCTTTTGCTCATCCACTGTATTTAGACTAAATACCTCGTGTGTTTACAATCAGCTGATTGAAAGCGTGTAAAATAAATAAATTGTAAAGGTTTGAAAATGTCAATATTTTTAATTTAAGGAAGTAAGATAACGTTAAAGTAAATAAAATCTGCTAATATACAAAGGTTTATGTATTATTTGGTACAAACTGCGTGTAAATTGGTCCAGTGGAAGTCTCAGACGAACTGTCCAAAGGATTGGAAATGTTGGCTTTTTTCTCCATGTTAAATCCCCATAAGAAAAGTTTATTTTTAATTTTGACCGATTTAACGTAAATATTTTTGAAATACGAATAAAACCTGCTAATATAGAACCGAAAACGTTTATTTTGGTACAACCCGCATGTAAATTGGTCCAGTAGAAGTCACAGACGAAGTGTCCAAAGGTTTTTTTAACTTTGTGTTTTAAATATATAGATAGTCAAGGCACTTTGTCAAATATATTTAATTTTTTTAGTTTGTCCGGATAAACAGAAAATGTTGCGTCTCTGTTGTGATGTTTCGATGAGAATAAATAGCCTTGGGTCGGGGCCAAAGCCGCGAGCCTTCCGATGCATGCCGAGTGGATTTTGGGTTTTATCGGTCACGCCTGGGATGTTCGTTCGATTATCTGACCTGCCCTTAAAGAAACTGAAATACTTTATTTATAGATACTCATTGAAGTATAATTGAAAATGTGAAACAATAAAGATGCTGCGCATAGCTATTCAGTTTGAGCAGCTGAAATTCTCGTCGTAGGTAATTAAAAATATATTTATGCAAAAAAATATTCAGTTAAAAACAGCGACGACTTCCATTGACAAAATAAGAAATAAATAGTGGTCCCAAACTGCTTTGTAATATATCTATCTATACTTATTTAATACGCTAAGGGTCTTTTGTGTAGAGAACTCCTATTACAATTCCAAACCGATTTTTAAGGTTTTGGTGTCGTTGAATAGGGCTTGGTCTGTAGTTGTTTCCGCCAAAAATTTATGAGAGTCAGGCTTAAAATAAGGACGCTATCCACAAATTAAATTTGAAAATTTCCATTAGAATGACATTGAGATTGGTTTGAGCATTTTAAACATCTGTTAACGAACATCAGCTGTAGTTTTTTGTGATCACTGATATTCACAATATTGGATTTTTTGGATTTTATTGAAATGTCAAAACTTTGGTATTTTATAAAAATAAATTGCTCGATGTCGAGCAATACGTGTTTAGGACTAAAAATAGCTTACTTTTATAATACCGTGATCGGTTACAAAATTAAAATCTCCTTTATCTCTTGTGTGATTAAAATGAGCTTGTTAGCTAAAAACCATTTACTTAAAACCAAAATTTTCTATGTCCCAACGTGTCAACTGAAACCAATATATCCCAAAATATGATTTACTGTATTAAAAAAATGGCAATACATTATGAATATATTGGAAAACGATTATCGGTATACGTGTTTTAAGTAGCAAAAGTCCACGAGGTATTTTAAGGGAACACGAGTACCTCCTAAAACACACCAGTCGAGGGTAATAGGCGCCCGGGGCGAATTTTTCATCTGCGCCCCCTAAATTTAT
Source organism: Neoaliturus tenellus (assembly GCA_030545055.2). NCBI lineage: Eukaryota > Metazoa > Arthropoda > Insecta > Hemiptera > Cicadellidae > Neoaliturus > Neoaliturus tenellus. The sequence goes on from CM061531.1 coordinate 265,397,083, forward strand.
TAATTGGCGTACCTTGTGAACTGTTATGTTAAATTACAGTTGGGAGCATTAAATTAGATGCATGGCTAAAATTCAAATGCTGTTAGTTTGCATAAACTAATCAAAAGGAAAAGGTTCACTTGTACTCTAACACTAACACTTTGTTCTTTGTTGACACAACCATTTGCTGACAACACATGAGGTCTGAGTCTTGTTTTGTAGACTGTCACACGCTATAACTAAAGACAAACTGCACCTCGAAAATTCTAACTGTTGATTGAGAACTAAATAAAGAAACAATGATCTTTACTAAAACGATTGTGGTTTAAGAATAATGTTTAACTGGAGTCATAATGCAACCATAACAATATCGTGATCTCAGAGTACAAGTAAACCTAACGCAGCAGTGTTAGAGAAAGTAAAGCCGACTACTATATACGAAACTTCTATAGTTACCGTATATCTTTTTTTTCTTGTACATTATAAAAGGTCGCGACCGGGCGGTGTAAGAGGACAGCGGACAGGTTTGTCGACTGCAGGTTGTTGTTTGTGTCACTCAAACTCAATTGTCTCCTGCCTCTCTTATTAAAGAGTGTCTGGTTTCGCTACTCCATTCTCTTGAGTACCGATTTCCACTTCCTTCAAAGAAAAACGCTTCGAGTTGGCTAAGCTTTATTCAGCTATTTATAAGTTAGCCTGTATCGGAACTGTGAAATGCGCATAGCTGACTAAAAATTATTTAATAACAATAGATAACTCTGTAAAAAATATTTTAATTTTGATATCAAATTTAAGTTTTCTTGTCGTTTTCTAGTTCAACAGATTTGACCAAATGCCTTAACTAATTTTTATTTAATTCAGTCCGTTCGTGAACTTTAGTATCTTGTCTCAGTTGAGAAACATATTACGTATCCTAAGGTCACGGCCAATTATTTTCTTTATGCTTAGGTATACTTAGGTACACTGAGAAAAATCGTAACCCCAGATTGCATGTAAATGTTGATTCCCCAAGTTTTTTGTTGTTACCCCTGTGCGGCTGTAGCGGACAGCTAGATGTTGTGGGGGCCTACAGTACAGAACATATTTGGCTAGGCTTCACCCCTAAACATGGCTAGTTTAAACAGTTTAGTCCAACTTACTGTGGTTACCTACAGAGAAATGGGGGTCCCACTAACCAGACTGGGTTGGGCAGATTAGTGACGTCATGGTTAGTGCCAGTTTGTACTAGTGGATGTTAGATACACTAGACAGTCTGAGGAACGTTGCTTGCACTAGTCGTCTTGCGATGGTCCCATGTCGGATGTGAGCTTTGGTAAGACCAGGCTGTTGTGGGTGACCGCATGATGGAGAGACGTAACGCCCGATAAGGCTAGGGTGCGCAGCTAACCCCGGCCAAGGATGTGGTAGGCACAGGATGAAAAGATTCCCGTGTTTGACAGGTGACGGCGCATGCGCATTTACGTAGCTTTATTACTCACATAATTTACTAATATCAACAGTCCGTCTTGAATCGCGGTTGCACAATGTTGGTTTCTGACGTTATATATATTGTGTTGTTTTATAATTTAAGTGTATGAAGAAACAAGTAACCTTGTGAGGAATGGGATCTCTTCTAGAGGTAGGATAACCTGGTTGTGTTAAAATAATAATTGTAGGCTTAATAATCGCTGCCACTATAAAGAGTAAATGGAATGTCTAACCTTTAAATACTATGTATTTACTTTAGTACTTACAGAAGCTTTTGGTTCATAAATCCCTTTGGGACTTTTAATTGGTGATACTGAACTGGAACTTAAACCAATTATGGACGTCAGAAACAAAAAGTTGTTATTTTATAAAAATGTTTAAGTTAATTAGGATTATGGATGCGTTTGGTCATGGTATCTATAGAAAAATATCTCTCCTAGTAACTATGAGGCAATATAGAGTTTGTTAAAAGATGACTTCTTCCGTTGTGCATTAACTAAAATGATTTAAACAAGATTTGACTCTTGCTGTTTCACCAGAGAGCTAATGTAAAATTGCTGTTTACATGTTTTTCTTGTATAAATAAACATAACACTGTTTTTCTAATCGTACTTTTTTCTTTGTGGCTAGGCTTAGTGGAAAATCAAAATTTTTAGTGATACAATTTTTATTGTATTCCCCCTGTCAGAAAATACACCCGTCGCAGAAAACCTGCGTAGATACTCAGCAAATTTAAATTATATCATATTCATCTTTAGTACTTTTATCTAGTGGTGAGCATCACTGTTGCAAATAAAAAATATTAACATTTTAAGTTAGACATGCAGATGCATATGTCATTTGACAATAGCATCAGGTACAGACACCACGTACATTTATTTTCTATTAGAATGCTTGGGATTTAGTTTGTAGGTTTGTTGCCATGGGGGTGGTAGGAAAATATAAGTTACTCCCCCACATACTGAAGGTAAATTTAAAATTGTTCAAAATCTGGTAAAAAGTAAGCGGTATACCATGCTAGATGATTGTTAACTCTCTTGCGAAACTCCGTGGGGATATTTCTTGGATTAAAATAAAAAGAAAAGTATTTATGAACATAATAATGTCCTAAAATGCTTCGTAAGGTACCAACCGACATTTTGTTTTTATACTTAATAATTTTTATTTACGTAACGGATCATTGTATTAAGTTCATATTTGGCTTTAACGTTTATCACAGCAATGTTCATTTTCAGGAAAAATATTATTATAAATGTTTTTAGATTAGCGGCCAGCCTAAAATATTTAAATATAGGAGATTTAGTTTAAAACTACGGACTGTGAAATATTCACATTAACACCTGATAACATGATTAAACTTTACAATAACAACATTCAGCAGGAAAAAATTCTGGTGGTGGACTCAAGAAATAAAGGGCCCACCTCCTTAAAGGGTGTAATTTGCAGGCCGTAGGATTTTTTGTTGGTTACCCCTAGATTGGTCTAGTGTTATGACTTTAGGCACTAGACTGTACTTGGCGATCCACCAGCTAGAGAGGGTCGCGCGCTATCCGCGGACGTCGGGGCCCACCAGCTGGCCTGGATCAGACACCAGACTGTACTTGGCGATCCACCAGCTAGAGAGGATCGCGCGCTATCCGTGGACGTCGGGGCCCACCAGCTGGCCTGGATCAGACACCAGACTGTACTTGGCGATCCACCAGCTAGAGAGGGTCGCGCGCTATCCGCGGACATCGGGGCCCACCAGCTGGCCTGGATCAGGCACTAGACCGTACTTGGGAATCCACCAGCTAGAGAGGGTCGTGCGCTAGGCCCGGGTGGGTGTAAGTACCAGTCATGCTTGCTGTTCCCTACAGATTTAATGACTGATCAATGACGTAATCAGTTTTTGACGTCATATGCATAACCACAGATGACTGGGGGTACCAACTAGCAGGGGCTTGTGTCATGACACTAGATCAGTCTGGGGGTAACCAACAAGAAATCCTACGGCCTGCAATTTACACCCTTTAAGGAGGTGGGCCCCTTATTTCTTGTGTCCACCACCAGACATTTTTCTCAGTGTAGGCTTAGGTATACAGTTGGGATCAAATCATATGGGGTCAAAAATCTATACATAGACTCTTGACGGTTAGACACATGGGGGTGGCCGCAAGATCCCACTATACTCCAAAAGTAAGGTAGTGAGGTCTTGGTGGCCGGGACCCTGTCGTATAAATAACTTCTGGATTGCTGGAGGTAACATTAAAATTCTAAATAAACCCTTGCAGGATAGGGTAAAACGATTTAAATTCATTACATAACATTATACCGTACGTCCAGTGAGACAAACATTTATTGGTTTATTTGGTATATTAGCATAAAAAAATAAACTTTGAACTAAGAAGAACATTTCACACAAATCGAGATAGAGCACATTCCGACGTGCGATATTTCCGCTAGAGGCGCTGTTGGAGCGTAGAGTGTATAGAGCGTGTCGGACAAGTCTACTATACTACTACTGTCTACTATAATACTCTGAGATCGGAGGAAAATCTTCAAAGTGTTGAGGCTTAAAAATACCTATTTCGAGAAAAAAAACTCATTTAAATGGAGCTTAAAGGTTGCCAAATTGTCAATCTAAAGTATTCCTTACCTGGGAGCTGAACATTTGCTCGGTAAAATTTAAAAACGCAATTTCAGTTTGAATTCAAGATTGTAACAAAATTAGTTTTTTCTAACATATAAATCTAAATCAATATTATTTTTATCACAAAACTAAGTTACTGGCAAAGTTTGAAGAATATCATTTGAACCGTTTTCGAGATCCGTGTGCACACACACATACAGATTTACCTTTCTCGTATAGGATAGGATGTAAACAAAAAACACAGTACACATCACAATGTTTTCTTAAAATTTGTTAGTGGTTATTTTCGCGCGCCGTGGGTGCTCTTGTTCTCCTGCTTTGCTTGGAATGTAGACCTACGAATTCCATTCTGTGTATGCGAAGAGAAACTCCAATTCCATCTGACACAATCTATTGTCCTTGCCCTATGGGTTTTGTATTCTTTCTCGGTGGTAGGACAAGCAAATGGTAGTCTTAGGTATTGCTATGGGATGCCAATGGGGTGGTTCTAATTGGGAGTAGAGGCGTAAGGACATAGTACGGGAGGGTCGTGGCTTGTTTTTGTAAATTAAGGTCATTGCAGTTTTATGCTGTCACTTGACTTGCGTGCAACTGATACAAGTAATAAAATACTGAATGCACAAAACTAACATAATGTAACTCAAAAATGTGTTAAAATCGTCATACTTTTAGGTATAAATATACGCCATGTCGCGTTGTCTTAAAAACAAATTTTATTAAAAATCCAACATTTTAACTAATTAAAGAAGTCTATTCATCTGCGTAATTTCAGTGTTTTTATTGGGGGGCAAGATTTTCTATTACCGTCTAATGACTATAGGCTACTATGTAAATACTCTCCTCCCTCATATAATTTATTACATACAAGGTAGACAGATAAGAAGTTAAACTAATTAAAATCGCAACTTAAAATGTTATTCTTTATATTGTTTATGTTTTCCAAGTTATTTGTGGGTGAGTGCCGTCCCTTGCCCCCCACCCCCTCTCCGACGCTTATGACCTATTGTGTCAACATTATGAAAAAGCTATTTAAAGACCGTCTTCTCCAGAGTTGAAACTCTAATCTCAATACAGTAGTGCAAATATTGATCCCAATAAACAAGCAGACGACTAGGGTGGGACATGGCCATGGCCAAAACGTCAATAACGTCAGAACCCCTCACCCCCTTCCGTCGTAGCGTGGTTGTTGATTCCATGACCTTGGATAACAAGTTTTGTGGCTGATAGAGAAGTCTACCTTCCCCTTAGCACGCGACCTGAGCCTCGCATTCTACTGGACAACCAGAATGTTGGTTTAAATCGTATTTCGTCAACAAATCGTGTTTGAGCTTCACATTACAAACTGGTAACAATTCGGATAGTTTGTAAAAATAGGAGATGAATTATTTGCTCACCCTTTTCCATCATCCGAATGTAATCAAATCCACACCACTCAAAAAACAAACCCGCGACGTAAAGCTGTACATAAATGAAGATTGTTTTCGTAGCCACCATTACAAAACCAATTATAAAACCCCTTTCTAATACTGAGAAAATCAGGCTTTTGAAAATTTTAATTTACTAATTCTAAACCTAGTTTAATTAATAAAAAACATTTTAATTTCAAAACAATGCAACTATTTTAAACTTGTAGTGTAACAAGTTTTCAATATCAAAATTATTTTTGTACGGTATTTGCGAAACTTTACTGCTAAACTTTTTAAGTGCGAGGGTAGCTCTTGAATTTAAAAACATTTTTGTGTTTTCGCGTGTACAGCGGGCTGAATATGTGATTAGGTTTTTGCTAAACATTAAAGCTCTTGGATAGGAGGTTTCCCCTATGTAATTGTTCCAAATCTGTAGCATTTGTCCTCTGAGCTTGGGGAAATCTCCCAGGTTCATGTGTGATAAAGTTTTGAGTTCCCCGTTCAATAATGTGATTTGTATAGAAAACATTTACCGTAGAACCAATTTGATAATGCACGAACAGGTAGATCAATTTTAATTTTAGCCCTTCCAGCAAATTTGTTTATATTTTTTTAATAATTTATTAAGCCAATCATTTATTTTTTATTCCGACGTATTCATCACAACAGATATCAAGGGAAATTGTGTTTTTTTTTTTTATTTGTTTCCAATAACTTATTTTAACTGTCTTAGAGCCCTCTGATATAAGTTAGTTACTTTTCTCTCTTTTTTATGACAATTGTACTTCATTTCGCAAATTATAATTTTAACAACGAAAATATCAGATGAATTTCCAAACTAATAAATATATTTAAAATGGAACATTTCCACGACCGAGGTAGACATGCTGGTGGTTCGTTGTATGCCGACCACCTGTGTCTACACAGGTGTTGGGGTAAAACTGGGACTGCGGCGCGCTCCCATGTACAAATAGTCACCATTGTCTTTTGAATTAACATCCAAACTGTTCATACCTCTCTGCGACTTCTTATCCAGTGTTATTTTCTCCTGAGAACGCGTAGAAGCAGGAACGCTCCCCGGGGATTCAACTAAAGGAGTCTTTCCCTCGTTGGGACCGCTTGGAGGAGTCGATCAACTTTTAAATTATCTAGGCCCAGAAAATTCGGGTTTTTCATAATTAGATATGCCCCCTTTATTACTGTTATCTTCCAGGTAAGTTTAGCACTCGTTGAGAAATAAATAAACTACAGTTGTAGTGTTTTATTTTATTTTTTATTTAAACAAACACAAGGTTAAATGACCACAGCATTATATACAAACAAGGTGTTCTAATGTGACTAAATAAGAAATGTATGCAATAGCGAGTACCCCTATGCTTTGTTAAAAAACAAGTGCTTTTAGTTTGTTTCAAATAAGATGATTTTTTGTTATGTTTTTAATTTATCCTTTAATCTAGGGTATTGGTAGTAACTTTTATCGATAATATTTTCAAATTCACTATAACCTCCCATCTCAATTTAATACCGGTGCATAAGAGTCGTGTTTAATTTTAAATCTAAACCTTGTAACAAAATATCAACGTGGTCTTTAAACAAACGGTTTAAAGGAACTTTCGTTTCGTCTGAATTTACACATTATGTAGTTGATGAACTTTTAAAGAAATTGATTGATTCTTGCCTTGTTTGCGTAGGTGTCAGTAGTGTACAAGGTTTGGAAATCTCCAGTGTAGTGCCTCAAGGTGCATACGCTTCGCTTAACATAAAAGACTTATAGGTATTTGGGTGAAGATGTACTGTATTAGGCCCTTGAGGGGCGGGGGCGGGGCAAGAGGAGTAGTGACTTCCTTCCCTCAGACACCCGCGTTATATAACTTTTGGAAAATTACTAATAAACGTGTAAAAACGAAACAAGTAGATGGCTTAAAACAACATTGGCTTTTTATGGTGTGCACTTGTGTACACAAGCTTATAAATGCTGCAAACAATTTGACTCTGCAAGATGATTCATACATGTACCAACTTAACTAGGATAAAAATCTCAAAGAATCAGCCGTTCTACTCGCAGTCATTCTGGGAGGAGAGATCAAAGATAATTAATTACCTTGTCTGTTCTATTGTTCCATAACCTGGAAACAATGCTTACATAAAATTTATTTTATAAAAATGTATTTTATTTTATTGTTATAGGTAGTATCTATATATTAATAGGCAAGCATGTTTCATTTCCTCCTTTTTTCTCAGCTTGTGCGCATCGTAGGATAAATCTACGCATACCGTTAGAGAGGTATTGTGCTGTAGATGAGCAGAATCCCATTATAATTCCCCTTGGCCCCCAGGGCTACGCCTTACAGGCTTTCAAAGTTTCAATGTTAATCTTATGGGAGAGGATAATTAATTGATTGAATCATAAGACAGCTGTTGTAAGAACGAATTCTAGCAAATCAGGAAGATCAGATGTTTTAGTGATAAACATTCTAAAACTAATTGGCAAAAGATCAACTAATTTTTTGGTCGAATTTCGACCAGTGGGCGATTTCTAGTCTATTTTAATGGGCAAGGTGAAAATTATGTAGGCCTATCCTAGCAGTTGGCGGATGAATTTGTTGCTACTATAGAAAATAGAATAGAATATAATATAGAACCAGGACCCATAGTTTACTTATAGAGGGCAATTAGGAGTTAAACGTAATTTTTATGAAAGTATGACTCCGGTTATAGAAGGTTCAGTAAAAATTCTGAAATTAACCCCATTAAAATGGGGCCTAACTGTTAAATTTATATGGATTTATGCAAAACGGGGTCAAAGTAAACTAACTGTTGTCTAATACATACACAACAATAATTATTTCAAACTTAAAAATTTAATGCAGTTAGACTACATTGATAAAGTAACAGAATGTAAATAAACATTATAATATCTAAATAGTCATCTTAAGCCATTTGTGCTAAATAAATTTTTACTTCAGGGATTATTATTTCTGAGTATGACCTATTAACTCATACTATCAATATGGCTAGTCTACAAAAGCCGAAAGTAAGAAAACCAACAAAAAGAAGAAGGCAAACCTGTATTAGCAAAATTATTGAAGTTAATTAACAAAGCTTATAAATAAAAAGTACCACAGCTCATCACAATCATAAATTTTTTAGTCGTAAATCAATATAAAAATTATAAATGTGTATAAAAACTAGTGCAGTTACAAAAAAAAAGTGTTTGCTCATCGAAAGGGCGCGACCTTCCGGCCATTGTGACAGAACGCTATCTCTAGAGCTCCCAGCGCACTCGCTCACGCAGCAATAATTTTGCTGGGCTTGTGGGACCAATTCGTCGAATTGGTCGTGGGACTGTTTGGTTCTTCGAATTTGCAGTAAACAAACTCCGTTCATGTGTTGGAGGTACAAACTTAGTTATTGTATCTATTAAGGAATTTAGACTCATAATTTTCAGATCTATAAATAACTTCGGTTGCGTATTGTACCTAAGTTTTTGTACCAACTAAAAATTACTCAGATATAAGGGGAATGATATACTGTTATACTTTTAATTATTTTAATCATGAACTAACTAGAGGATCATAATCCCAATTTGTCACTTTTTATTTTCTGAAAAGCTTTGAAACCTAAGCCCCTATTCATTAGCTTATTTTTTATTTTACAATCTCCCAAACTTAAAGGTTTCTGAAATTGCAGTTTATAATATTTTTACTCTGCCGACAACAATCCGATTGCCAGACCGGCCGTTTCCCGCAGTTGACTATAGAAAATAATAATAATAAAACTGATTGAAGAAGCCAATAGCCTATACGTGACCGCTTCGTGGATTTATGGTCAGTTCAGATCTACGTGCCTCAACAAGTATAATTACGCTAGTTTGCGCATTATTGCTAATCAACTATATACGACTACGATGTGGTACATAGGCGTCATTTGGGGGGGGGGGCAACGGGGGGGGCAGTTGCCCCCCCAATAATTTCGGTGATTTTTTTTTTTAATTGGAAATTAAAATGTTAGGTTATGTAATATGGTGAAATATTTGTATATAACAATTATAAACTTCTGAACCAGACTTTAACAAAATGTCTACTTTGTATTATTTACACAAAACTCTTAAATTGACTCATTTTGCAATCGTCATCTGTAGCAGGAAGTCCCATCTCACACGTCTGTTGAGTTGTTCAAGGCTCCGGTCCGGTCTACCTGCACGAACAACGTTACCGAATGCCGCCTCTTGGCCGTAGCGCTAGGCGAGTTCCGCGAGTTTGATGGCTGCAGAGGTTTACAGGAATCGTGTTTTAAAATTAACTAATTATGATAGAGATTGACTCTTAACTTTTTGTAAAAGTAGAAAGACGGATCTCGTCTTCTCTGGTATTAGATTTTTTTTATAAAATTTATAATTTTAATTATAACCGTCTAAAATCGTCTGTTTTTTTTTCTAGGGGCAAGTTTTATAGATGCAGAGGTTTACGGGGATCGTGTTTTAAAACTAACCAATTAAGATAGAGATTGGCTCTTAACTTTTTCTAAAAGTAAAAAGACGGATCTCGTCGGCTCTGTTTTTAGAATTTTTAAATACAATTTCTAATTTTAGCTATAACTGTCTAAAATCATCTGTTTTTCTCGATTTTTAACTTAAGTTTTCCATTAGTTTTGATAACACTACCAAAGTGAGATTACCAAAGTGTAAGATAGGAAATTTAGCACCGTTATTCTTCTTTAATATGACACATTAGTTGTAGCTCTAGGCTGTTCTAAAAAACCCTTTTTCACAGGGTTCTAAAAACCCTTTCATTTGCATCGAGAAAAACAGATGATTTTAGATGGTTATAGCTGAAATTAAAATTTATTTAAAAATTCTAAATACAGAGCCGAAGAGACCCGTCTCTTTAATTTTAGAAAAGTTAAGATCCAATCTCTATCTTAATTGGTTAGTTTTAAAACACGATTCTCGTAAACCTCTGCACTGTCTGCAGCCATCAAACTCGGCCGCGAGGCGGCATTTGGTAACGTCGTTCGGGCTCAGGTAGACCGGAGCGTTGTCTTGGTTAAACATAACCTCTTTCGTGTGAAAATGTAGATGTAGTACTTTCGCTGATGTCCGATGTTTACATTTTACTGTTGTTTACTTGAAAATAAATCAATTTCCTTACTTATGGGTAATCAAATGTAAAAATTACAAACTTTAAGGACTTGTAGGTCCCCTCTTTTTAATGGGCAATTTACCAATTCACTTTAGAAACAACTTCACGCCGAGCTCTATCCAATGGCACTAAAATCATTAAAATCTATTGCAAATTTTGGGAGGAGTTTCTTGTACAAAAGCCCGTATCACGTATTAAATATGTATAGATGTTTTTGTAAATCATTATTTATATTTTTTTAATCACTTAGTAATTTTTTACCTTTCTTGTGCTCAATAACAATTAATTTTTTTTAGGTAATGTAATGGGCAATATACCGTAGCTGTACTGATCCTAAACAACAATAGTTAAATTTTAAATGATTTTTTGTCCCTTATACGGCAGATTGCAAAGGTGCTTTGCCAAAAACTAATTTTTGATAAAGATAAAACAATGTGTTTTACCATACAAACCTATGGGGTTTTAGTCTATGTATCCGACTGTAAAACTTTAGAGTTGTAAATAATATACAATAAAAATAACTAAATAGTTATAAAATGATGTTCTTTTTTATTTTAACGATTTAGCATCCATTAACCAATTAAATCCATTAAATTTCTTAAGGTGTTTTACATCACAGTAACCACTGGCAGTTCCAGAAGAATAATGACCTACATATAGAAACATAATATATAATCAAATTTTACATGCATTAGATATTGTTTTCATGGGTTTGTGAGATTATATTATAAGTTCACATTTTATGGACAGCTTAGTGTCACAATGTAAACTTAATTAGCTTTTATTGACAGTTTTTAGCGAAATTTAAGAGGTTTGGCGTATTTGTGGGAAGGGGGAAGGGGGTATGACCTTATGAAAATCTTGCCCCCCCAATCAGAATGCTGAAATGACGCCTATGATGTGGTATATTTTTGTGTTCATTTAAAACTCATAAATATTATTTTTCTCTTCAATCACCGCTATTGAATTATCATAAAATAAAAATGTCAGGGAAATGATAATTTTTAAAATTAGAAAATATATGACAAATACTCATTGGCAACTTCTCCTTTTGTTACGTGATAAGCTGACGATGATTAACTCTCGATTCGATTCGTCATGAATGAGTCATAAGTGTACCAAGAGCAAGTTCCGAAAACTTATAACTCATCAAGTGGGTTTTTCAGAACCAAGTAGTTCTGTTTGGTAACTTAATGGCTGCATAATTTATCCTTCTTACATAAGTATTATCCAAAGTGTACGTCAGTATCGTTCATTGTAATGCTATATACAAAAACATTTCTTTGTCGATTAACTTGTAAATATTCTTCCATAATTATTTTCAGTACACAGAAAAGTAATTACTTTTCTTTGCGTACAAGTAATTCACACAACCCCCAGGCCAAAGAAAGCTAGACCGGCTTATACTAACACTGAATTAAGTAACTACTTGTAGACTGCAGAGGAATCAATCAAGTACACTGTAATAGGGTATCCCTAGTCATGAAAAAATCAATTTATATTGCGATTGCATTTTTTATTTTTAGATCCTTTGTTCTAGTTTTCTACTATTGTTTTGTTATTGTGTAAGCTTTGCTTTGTTGCGTTGGTCCTATCAAATAAAAAATCCAATTTCGATATATTAGAAAAATATGACATAAAATTCTTCCATGATAATAAGTTACAGTAATTATTTCGTCTTGCCTATCTTCAACCCTTATTTAAAACAGAAAAAATTTCGGCATGACGTAGCTTTTATACTAGTAAAAATTTCCTCAGAGATTTGTTTGCTAATTACATCACTGTTCACGCGTGGTGTGTGGTAAAATGGGCGTTAGCGGGCTAGCCGGCTAGCGGATATATTCCTGCCGATCTGGCAACGTCGCAGCAACTCAGTGGGGTGACGCACGGACGCGCATCCTCGTACTTGCTTCTCGCTAGCATTCAAACTTCTGTTTAAGCACCTTTATCGCTATTATTACCATTAATCATAAGATGAATTGGTGTATTATATTTCATCTATGGTATTAGACTAGAAACAAATTCCCCTAGCCTAGGACGATGTCGAGGAATCGAAAAGAGCTAGTCCCATGAGTGGAAAATCATAAAAAAAGCCCTACAAGTTCACATATCCTGTAACTACTAAAAAAATCCATTTTTACACCAATGTGTTGCATTTGCAACCTGTGGTTAATTTAATTTAGGCTAAACCAGAGCGCGGGAAGCTTTAGTTTAGCCTAGCGAGTGAACTAAACAACGAACGAACGAACTTTACAAAGTTTAATCCCCCCGGTTCTTTATTTGAAGGAATACAAAAAATAAATTTGTGTCTACTTGCAGTGATAAGTAATCATCCTAAAAATATTTAACTATTTTGCTTTTTAATTACGGTAATTATTTGACATTGGTGTGAATAAGTTATATTTAATCAAAATATTTGTTTACATTTATTTTAAACTTATTCAATTATTTTTAAGTGATGTCGGCTTAAGAAGGTAACTAACGTAAATTACCTTATTGAGTAATATTATTGTAAGGCGAATAGATAGAAAACTAGACACCGACATATGATGGATGAACCACGATGGTTTTATATAGTGTAGGATTGATGTCAAATTATTTACAATCAAAGAGGCCGTGACAAAATGTTTACCCGCAAACTCATGTGATATTTTCAAACCATACCATGTGGTCATAATACCATTGTTGTTTTGCAATCTATGACTCGCAGATCGCTTTAATTTTGTAATTAAAATTATTTTTCATTTAAATCAAAACTGTTGAGCCACAGTTTTGAAATTATAATTTCAGTATCAGTATAGCTCCAGAAAAAAGACAAATCTCATAATCTAGTGAATACGTTTGTCTGCAGAGAAATATTACCGTCAAAATGGTTTGGTACGGCGCCTTTTGGATAATTTTCTTAGTATAGTTTAGTGTAGTACGGTACTTTTTCATTCAACATTTTATGGACATCCTTACATAAGTGTACAATATTAATAATTTTAAAAGTAAACCCAAGCTAGATCTGTTTTCTGTCATATTTTTATAAAATTCATACTATCTCTAGTGATCGCACTATGTGACCATTTTATTAACGTAGTAATATGTCTTACTTTTCACTTTAAAATCCTGCTAACCCAACACATTATAAAATCAAATTTATCATCTTGATTTTTTAAATTTCACAATTTTACTTTGACTTAATTTAACATACCAGTAAACCTTTGTGTTAGCGTGAACACACGTTTCGTGACTACATCAATTCGTGAAATATAATTTTGTTTTCTGGCCTACTAATAGATAAATGTTTGCTAAATATTTATTCAGGAGTTCAACGAATAAAATTGTTGCTGTTAATTAATTCTTTTCTTGGCTTCTCCCTCCATGCCTGTCTGTTACTGTTGGGGCGTTCGCGCCTAGCGACCTAGTGAACATCGACCTTAGCTGGCGAACAAGTTTTTTGACACGCCTTTAACAGTGTGGATGTCCATTGTCTAAGTTTGCTATGTCTGTCTCCTTTGATTTTTTTGTTTTATTATATTGTTCATAAAATAAGGCAATAGGCAATTAAATCAACATTACGAAGAAGACAGCGAATTTTTTACTGTCTTTTGTTTTAATATTTCTGTGATTTTTTTCCGTTGAGTTTTTAATTTTGTATTACAGCGTATTCAAAATTATTATGAAATTATTAAACGTTGAAAAGAAGCTGGTAAATTTGGTGATACCTCACTATTTTGTTAAACGTTGACTATCAAGCACTAAAACAAAAAAGTGATGTTTGCATGTTTACTTTGTTAATCGGTTGGTTAACACCTTATAAATCGTGTTATAACAGCTGGAGGATAAATTTATCAACAAACTTAAAGAATCAGCCTTAAGTTTGACAGGTCTCAAAATTATTACACTATTCGGTCGTTTATTTGTAAACTGGAATAATTATTTTGCCATTTTTTATACAAAAATTACAGTAACGATAATTGAACCACATATAATTAAAAATTTCATTGTATTTCCTTCTTTTTTATTCGAATCGCCGCTGTGGTTTTGCTAGACATAACATTTTATACTGTATTTACATATTTTTTTTAGTTCCCTGGAAAGAAACATAGTACACCACATAAAATGAACAATCATGGGGATTCCAAAATTAACTTGAACCTGCAAAATTCCAGTCATATAAGTGAGCCATTGTTTTAGGGGGTACGGAACAAAAACAAGACATTTATTTTGTGATATAATTAACGAGTATACAACTGATCACTGAAACCGTGCACAATATTTTTATTCATTAATGGTATTTACATAATTTGATCCCATTATTGTGAGAACATAGTAATTTTTCGTCGCTCAAAACAATTCCAAAAGGAGCAGCTTTCCATCTTAAAATTTACGTTTTGAGGTCTTGAAATTAATTACACAACTAATATTGTTAATTTAGTTGAAGGAAGTCTGTCGAGTCGAATAATAATATTTGAGCACTTCATGTTGGTAGTACAGTATAGTATAGGTGGCGGGCGGCTTTCTCTAAGCAACATTCCATTGCAGAAGCCCTTCCCAGAGAGAGAAGGGGGGGGGGGGGGGGTCCGAGAGATTGGGGGGAGGGAGATGTAGAGAGAAGTGCGATCAATTTTCATTCGTCACTTTCCGCCACTCTTCGTGTATGTTCGTAGTGTGACGTCGGCAGACGGCCAGACAAACAACTGCTTGGCTATTTCTGCTGCAAGGAGAAGTGATTTTAACGTGTATTAACAAAATTCCAGACCCCATAGTGTTTTAAATCTTAAGAACAAAATATATCTTTAATACAAGCATGCATTTTTGACGAAATAAAGTTAGTTTAAGTCCAAAACTAAGCTTCAAAATGGATAGTCCTAGGTAATTGAATGCGGCTGTTCCAAAATGGAGCCAGTAATGGCGAACAAAGCATTGAATGTTTGTTTAGTTTGAGGTCAACTAAGTTAAACTTATAATTTTCTAAGCTAAGTTTTTCGGGGAGTATAATTCTTTCTGCATAATTTGGGAAAAAAAACTTACGTAATACTTTATATAACCTATATATTTATTTTGTGTGTTCGGGCAACCTCTTTCAGTAAAGTTCAAGCTATGGGTTTTTCCATAAGGATGTTGCATGTCGTGTTCATTACTTCTGTATATAGAATGTAAAATACCAACTTATTCTGTAATAGTTATTTTGTGTAATAAGAGATAATAACAAAGCGTTATAGCACTAGTGCTGCAAGTGGCTCGATAATTAAAACTTAGTTGAATAATATTAACACAGCTTTTCAGACTTCAATGACCTCATCAAGGTCATGCAAGGGCTAACTTATTTTTAGATATTTTTTTTAAATTTGGTAAGGCAAAGTTAAATTTTTATAAAATCTTTAAAATATATTTCGTTTGTGATTTCTCAAATCACAGTTTAAAATGTTGTCAAATAAAAAATACTAGAGATCGCCTCCTGATCGAAATTCGATCAACATTTCAGTTGATCTGGACCAAAGAAACTTAAAAACATTTTAGAACCAAAACATCTGTTCTTCTCAATTTTCTAACAGCTGTCTAATGATTCATTCTATTATCCTTTCTCCATAAGATTAACATTGGAACTTTGAAAGCCTGTGGGGCGTAGCCCTGGAGTTCGATGTGAATTAGAATGGGGTTCTGCTCATCTACAGGACTATACCTTTCTCACAGTATGCCCGGATTTCCCATACGATGCACACAAGCTGAGAAAAAAGGAGGAAACGAAACATGCTTGCCTATTAATATATAGATTTGTGGAGTAAACAAATGCGTTTTGAGGTCATGTGATCATGTCGGTCTTGTATAAACTTAAGTTATACGTTTTTTTTCTGTTTGGTATAAGTTAAGTTATTGTACACATTGACTTTTGTTGTTAGTTTTTATACTTTTTTCTATGTGATATTTTTGACCATTTTTATTGTTGTTCTCAATTTGAATTGATAAATAATTACTGTAACGGGTATGGGTGTATTTTGTACTTCAGAGACCGTTATTAAAATGGTGTAGTTATGATAAGAAGTCAAGAAGTGATAACACATGTTAGCATTTTTACAGTAATGGCCGGCCAAAAAGACTGATATATTAGCCTAAAACTTTTGTTTGGTACTGTCATTGACTATGTAATGGTACTGTACAGCACTGAAATAGGTAAAACAAACTACAGTAGTAGCTTAAACAAGGTGCTTTGAGATTATAAGTTTAATTACTCATAAATTAATTTATCTTTTGTTTTCAGGCCTTCTACTTATTTTATTATTTTAAACTAGGCCTACTAAAAAACGATAGCATTAATGTAAATAAGAGAAAAGTGTCATTTTTTGAACATTCTCATTTAAAGCCTTTTAAAAGCAAATGTCTGATAAATGGAATTTTTTTTATTTAATACCGTTCAAATGAAGAAAAATAACCAAGTCAGATGAAACACATAAATTATGTACCGTAGGCCCTACATTTTACACAAATCATAAGAGTAAAACTTGACACTATGTAAGCCCTCGCACTGTCCCAACTTTTGGATTAGAAGAATTTCAACTTCCTTTTTTAATTTTTTACTCTTTCTTGTTCAATTTCAATCACGACCCACTCAAAATCCTTTTTTAGTTACAGTAGTAAAGTAAACAAGTGAAGTAATTTAGGGTACATGGCTTGAATACTAAATTTTAAATCTAAACAGTTGCTCTACTTTCATAAAATGCAGGCTAAATAAAACACCAAGGGCACCCTAATTTATAAAGAAACTAATTTTAAGTCAGAGCATGACTTACCTCTAGATTGTTATTTTCAACTTTTATTCTATGGAGGATTACTTATTTTACAGATAAATATTCCTTTATTGTTGAATGAATAAATTGCTTTACAAGAGTCAATTCACCTTTTCGGGGTCTTGTAAGAGGAATATTTATTTAGCCCCACAGTTAAAATGTCTTTCGAAAAATCAATCTGATTGTTTATTATTTTCAGTGCTGAAATTCTCAATGATGAGGATTTGGAGGATGGAGAGATTTTTGAAGAGGAAGAGCCGGGTGAAGATAAAAGTGCACCCGAGATTCCACCAGAGAAGTTGAAGCCAGTTCAGCCAGCCGAAGTTGTTGTTCCCATAGTTGTTAAGAAACCAGAAGAGCCACCCAAAAACCACAAGACTTTTGAGAATGAAAAACCTCCAAGAGAACAGAATGTTCCTTTCTTTAACAGGGGCAAGAGAAAACATTTTGATGATGAAGATGACGGTCGATGGAAAAGAGATGGAAAGGTAGTTATGTTTCTGGCGTGTTATACTTAATATGTTATCTCATGAAATTGAAATGAAAAGCAACTCATCTTTTAAAGACTAAAAATTTTATGTAGGGTAACTTGTTCAAAATTTAATTTTCATTTAGGAATTTTCCATTTGAACCTGCTCAAGCTTTGCCTGAGAAGAAGGGGACATAACAATTCACCTGTTGCCCTAGTTAATCTGTGTAAATAATTTGTCTAACCACCTATAATCAGGTCTAATCACCTACTTTCACCGTGATGTGAACATTTAGGCTAATATTTTGGATTCAAAACAATTATATTTGTGTACACCAAATGAAGAAAGCCTCATAATGTAAAAAAAACTCAACCCTTAAATTTTCAAAATTAAATGAAAAACTAAAACTTAAATAAATAAAAATCTCACATTTATATATAATTGTTCTGTTATTGACATAGTCTTAATAAGCTTGAATTTTATTTGCAGAGGAACCGTCGAAGCCACGAATATGAGCGAGACGGGGAGATGGGAAAGTCCCGCCAGGATGGAGAGCCCGGCGGCGAGGATGATGAGGAAATGATGTTTGTAAGAGGCGCCTCGCCGCACCGCCAGGACGAGTGGGACCGGGATGGTAAGGGGCTAAACTACAATGTCAGCAGAGTCCCTAGTAATATGCCTTGAGTCTTGAATTATATGTGATCTGGTTATGATCATGGTGAAGTGTGGAATGTTGTGTTCCTCATTAAATGTTAAAAGCAACCTCCAGAACCCATGTAGAGGTTTTATCGTTGAAAAATTATTATTAAGCACTAGGACAGCGTTGAAAATTTTTATACCAGACTCATACAACTTATAGCCCTAACAGCTAAAACAACAGAATATGTATAGAATCAGTTTAGTCTTAAATTTTTAGACAGACTGTTTAACTAGGCCTAGACTAGTTTTTTGTATTTAAAAAATTTTATCATACAAAGTTTTATGTCTGTTTTGTCACTCATAAAACAATTATTTGTTTGCTATTCGTTAAAAAAATGTTATTGTTTAAAATTTTGTTATGTATGTCTATTTCCTAATTTTCTTTTATTCTATACACTAAAATCACAAAACTACAAAGTTTGATAAAGGACTTGACAGTTTAAAAGACTCAAAACGTATTAAGAAAAAATAGGTGTATTTATTTGTAAAGTTTTATATTTTTAGGTGAAGACGAAGACAGAGTTGACATGCCTCGGAGGCCGAGGACGTACCGTGGGCGAGGCGGAGGCATGAGGCGAGGTGACAGACAGCGGGGCCGAGGTCGAGGGGGCCGAGGCAGTCTAAGGGGGAACAAGAGGAAGCGGGAAGATATGGAAATGTGCCACTTCTTCCTGCAGGGAAAATGCCATAGGGTCAGTTGATGATCTGTTCAAGATTAATCCCAATATTTTGAGTGCGCAATACAAACAAACTAACTAACCCAGATAGCAAGGAAGCTTGAATCAAGCCTTGACTTTTCCTTGATTTTTAATTGCAGCGTAAGCCTTGAATTTGAGCATCTGTTCGAGCCCGATTCGAAATAACCAAAGATAATCGAGGCTTGAATTTGTTTCTCCCTTTAATGTCAATGTAAGTCTTGAATTTAATCATCTAATCGATTCCGATTCGAAAGCACCAAAAAGTTAAAGAAGGCTTGAACTTCCCTCTCCCTTTAATTGCAATGTAATCCTTGAATTTGATTATCCAACTAAACTCAATTCACATTTGCGAATCGAACTCGAATCGATACCGATTCGCGGCTTGACGTCCCGACCAATCACAAGCCGTCCAACGCTGTCCCACAATGCAGTGCGCGGCTCCCGAGGATCCATTTCTCATCGATTTTGTATAGATTTTTCGGTACAAACGGGCCGACGCCATTACTTTCTTACCAGACTCCGAAGTTATCGGATGTGTATTTTACTGTTCCGATTTTTAAGTAAGTTTTTTGTCTTGTGTTTATTCAAGCCTTTATACATTTTTTAGCTTCGTTCAATTCTCTTTTAAGTCTTTTTGTTCTTCTGCAGCTGATATTACACATTAAAGTGGAATAATACATCACGTGGTTAGTATAATAATTTATTTAGTTTAAAACAGAAATTAGTTAAGTACAAATTAATTTGATTACATACTTTAGTAGGGGGAGTAGGCCTATCTCGATTTTTAAATTATTTGTAAGCCTAATTTGTAAAATTGAGTTAGGCATATGTAAGTTTATTCCATATTCTCAGTAAAATTTAAAAGTAATTTTTTATAAGTTTTTTTTTTTAAGTTAACTTTTGATTATGTACTCAGAACCCCCATTTTGAAACCCCCGTTGTAAAAGGTATGAAATGTATATATGACTCAAAATGTGCTTTAAAAAGACTTGAAAGAGATTTGAACGAGGCTAAAAAATGTATAAAGGCTTGAAAAAGGTTTGAAAAAGAATCGAAAGACTTGCAAAAGACTTGAAAAACAATTGAAACAGGTTCGAGAGAGGCTTTAAAAGGCTCGACAGAGCCTTGAAAAGTACTTGAAAGAGGCTTGAAAAAGGCTCGACAAACACTTGAAAAGTGCTCGAAAGGCCCTTGAAAAAGACCTAAAAAGAGCTTGAAAATATTTAAAGGCTTGAAAAAGACTTGAAACCCCATTGAAAAAGGCTCAAAAGAGACTGAAAAAGACTTGAAAAAGGCTTGAAAGAGGCTCGAAAAACACTTGAAAAGGACTCGAAAGACGCTTGAAAAGATTAGGCATGACTTTAAAGGCTTGAAAGTGACTTGAAAAAGAATTGAATGAAACACTTGATTCAAGTTGAAATCGATTTCACATCACGGTGACTAAGAGCCTTGAATCAAGTTTTCAGGCTCGATTGGTAAGGTTTGAATCAAACCTTCAAGCCTCAAAAATCAAGCTTGAATCAAGCTTTTTTTGCTATGTGGGAATGAAGTGTTTTTTTTTAACTGTAATAGAATTTGTTTAAAAAGTGAATAAATCAAAATCCTCCTTTCAAATGTTCACCATAGATCAGAAGTAATGTTTGAAAACTAATATGTTTTATAGTACTCTTAAAGTGTAAATGAACTTTTTATTTTCGTAACTCTTAGTATTTCAGTAGGTCCTAGTAAGCAAGTGACATAACTACCTTTCCATCCCTTTTCCATTGACCGTCATCTTCATCTTCAAAATGTTTTCTCTTGCCCCTAAAGAAAGGAACAATCCGGTTTCTTAACAACTATCGGGAACAACAACTTCGGCTGGCTGAACTGGTTTAAACTTCTCTGATGGAATTTCAGGTGCACTTTTTCCTCACCCAGCTCTTCCACTTCAAAAATATCTCCTTCCTCCTAGTATGGTCCTCTTAAGCCCCAAACGCTGAAATAATGAGTGCTTTAAAAGACGTTGATTAACTAAGTATAGTTAAAATTCCCATGATTCCAGTTTTAATATTTTAAAAATATCAGCTCCAATTGTACCAACAGTCCCCGTTTTTCTACTTTGTATTGGAATAATTTGTTTTCTTTTTCAGGGTTCCGATTGTCCATATGCTCATGAAATCCGACCACCAAGAAAGACTGAATTGTGTAAATTTTACATGAAGGACTGCTGTGCTAAAAAAGACAAGTGCTTATATATGCACAGTGAATTTCCTTGCAAGTACTTCCACACAGGGCTCAAGTGTTACGCAAACAAGAAGTGCAAATTCAGCCATGGACCCCTGACTGACCAGATGGGCAAGATTTTAGCCAACGTAAGTTGACTACCTAATTAAACAGTTTTTAAATTCTGTGATAATTAATTACTGTTTATAATTAATTACAAATGGATTTTAGATACCCCCATCGTAGCAGACCTGCATACACATCAAATTTCCAATGGAATTCTGTTTTTTATTTCATCCATAAATACCATGAGAATGTAGGTTTGCTGCCAATTACCATGAGGTTGTTATAAGCAAATATAGGATCATCGCTTCCCATAGGTCCCTTTAAAAAGTTTTCAGTACCATGGACACACACGCACATGAAACTGAGTGAGTGGTGTTTTTGGCTTCTGGGGACTTTTAAATGAAAAAGTGAAATGTTCCTGAGTCTTCTTACCATGGCTACTACCATAATAGTGTGTTCCTAAAAATTCATCATCCCTGTTTTAAGCTCAATTAAAAAAAAAAACTTTTACAGTAGTTTCCTTTTCTGTTTTTTAGCATTTGGACACGGCTCCGAAAGATATACTTGGTGAATTCCCGCGGAGAGACCGAGACCGTGATATGAGAGATAACAGAGGAGACATGAGGGACGGCAGAGGAGACCCACGAGACATGAGACACGACTCGCGAGATCGGGACATGCGAGACATGAGGGATATGAGGGACATGAGAGACATGCGAGATACAAGAGGGGATTTCATGAGGGGGAAGGGTGATCGAGACAGGAAGGGCGGGATACCCTCGCTGTTTGACATCAAAGTCTCCATTCCTGAAGACATGAGAAATGCAGGTAACTTGATAGAGCATTAAGATAAATGTGTTTTAATCTTGCAAAATTTCTCTTTGTGGATTCTAATAGCTTACTGTAATATAGAATTTTGTTTGGGCTAAAAAATACTTCATGCTTGCAACCGATTAAAAAAAATTCTCTTTTATTGTTTATTTCTTGAAATTTTGATATCTAAAGGTTTGAAGGACCAAAACAATTTTTTCATTTATATGTTGCCTACAGTTCTTTTTGTTGGGTGGAAACTGTGCTAAAATAATATTGCCCAAAAATGTATAATATATAGTTTTAATTCTCTGTTTATTTTTTGTCAGATGGAAACCACACCCCAATGCCATCGCCGACTCAGCGCAGTCAAGACTCAACTCGGTCCAGTGAGCGTGACAGGTGAATAAATATTTAAAAATGTCATTTATAGCCCTTTTTAAAATCTGATCCTTCCAGGGAGAGATGGTGGTGGGGGTTTGTTTATCCTTGATAATATCCCATCAGCTGGAGTGCTTTGTTTTTTTTTTTTGTTTCATTGTTGCTTATCAGCTGGTAATTTTAAATCACAACATATTGTGTATCAGCTTTACATTATTATTGGTAGCAGTTGTTTTTTAATCAGTTTACTTTAGAACTGTTACCTTTTGGCAAAGCATAGGTTTGGCTTAAAAATGTAATAGCTGACTAGGAGTTAATGAAAGACATTATAACTTATTTAAAACATTCTTTAAGGAAATCTCACACTCTAACATGTTTCTCACGAGTTTAAATTGTTTGTTTACTGTTTAAATCTCTCCCCCACCCTAATATTCTCGTTAAGTATCAGGTTTAAAAAACGACATATATAGCTAACAGTGTCACTCTAATGATTGAGTGCACAGCAATACAACAATACGTGATGCTTTCTTCAATCAATAGGAGTACTGTGTAATCATATTGGTATGTGGAGGTGTTCTTACAATAAGTACAATTTTCTAAATCACTAACTCTTCTGTAGATAAAAAATGCATTATTGGTTTAAGGACTGTATTATTATAAGGTTTTAATTTGAACTTTTTAAAAATAAAAGCAAGTAGGCTTAGGCTATGTGTTATATTAATTAACACTGCCTTACGTTGTAGGCCTACAATAAACTGTATACTAATGGTAAATAGAAAGTATATAAATAACCAAACTTTTCCTATTGTTCAAAGTTTTCTAAAAACACATTAAACAAGTTAACCAAATGTAACTGAAGGCACTTTTTGAAGTTCATTTAAAAACTATTTTTTAATTTAGGCCCAACTATTTTTAATTAACAATTTTAAATTTCTAATCGGTCTGATTTCAGAGAAATATATTCACCTCACAAAGATAGAGACCGAGAACGTGAAAGGGACAAAGATAGAGACCGGGACAGTATTGATAAACATAAACATGATAAACACGACAAGTCAGAAAAAACCAAGGAAGAGAGAAAAGAAGAAAGAAAAGAGAGGAAGGCAAAGAGAGAAAAAGCCAGAGAACACAGAAAGGAGCGGAGGGAGAGGAAGGAAAGAGAGAAGGAAAAGAAACGAGAACATAGCAAAGATTCAGCAAATGGGAGTACCGACCAACAAGAACAACAGAGCATCAGGGTGTCAGAAATAATGTCTCCAAATCAATCTGATGGTAAGATTTTAAGATTTGAGTAAGAAAATAATAATGGTGGTTCGGGAACTCATGAAAATAGACCTGGTCCTACTTACCGAATTTCATCAAAGTCAGAGGTCCTTGTCAAAAGTTATCAGTACCATAGACACTACTGAGACACTCACCCTCACACACACACACACACACATATATATTGAAAATGAACGAACTTTGGCTTCTGGGAACCTCAAAATGAAAAGTAACATAGTCCCGGGCTTAGGTCTTACCATGGCTAATACCGTAATAGCACATTCCCTATAAAGTAATTTGCTAATTGTGTCCGATTATATTTAGTTGTTTTATAATTGTGTTTTTTATTGATTTCAAAATTTTCTGGTTAAGCCTAAAAAATCCTTGGAAGAATTTGTAATATTTTATATGTCACTGTGGAACGAATGCATCCAAACTTGAATTTAATTTAATAACATGAATCAAGAGTTTTTGAAACAGTTTAAAAAATGCTCTTTAGCGCTTAATTTGATTGCTTGTTTCATTTTTTCCCTGAAATTGGAAATCCAAGAAATAACAACTCAACCATTTTCCCTCAGCAGACAACATAAGGAGCAGTATCGAAGGCCCCACGATTATGCCAACTGAGAAACAACAACCAGCACAGCCCGAGGATCTGGACAAGCGTGTGACATCGTCCGAGGACAACGGACTCATACTTCAACACCTGCCAAAGAAACAACGGGAACTGTTCTTGAGGATACAACAACAGCAAAAGGAAGCTGACAGTCAGGTACTAGTTATGATTTTTATCGTCCTCTTCATGATATAAGTAACTATACAGTACTCCATTTTTTTTCTAATTGGTTCAGATTCATACTAGTTTAAATTATAGATTGAACAACTCTTGACTCTCTGACTGCAACTAGTCATTGTCAAATGATGGTTTCTATTGATGTAGGTTTTTGGATGGGAATTTTGTGCTCAATTGAAAACCCCAAATCATTTGGTTGATCCTAAGTGGTAATAGTAGATATCACGTGCATCATTTCCTGTAACAAATGTAAATTGAACCATCCAAGATGCCAATTAATTATTAAGCTTGCACAGGGTGTCTAGGTCGAGAACTCATGAAAAGTTAGGAATTTTGTGAAGTCGGGAAAAGTAGTAAAAAAGTCGGGAATGTGGGTTTTTGGTAAAAAATTCATTTTATAACAAAAATACATAGTTTTTAAAGTATTTTACAATTTATTTCTGAGAATTTTTCAAAAATAGGGGTTGTGAGGCTGGTTTTTTGGTCATATATTTTTAGAAAAGTTGTCTGGATAAGTCAAGAATTTCATATGTGAAATTTGGTAGACATCCTGTTGTAAAATGGTAATACATTAAGTGCATCACAGCAGGTCTTAACTGCCAATTTTTCAGTTGAAACTGAATCACTATTTTGTCGTTATATGTTTATTGTTTTTTGATGAAACATAATTTGCCATTTTTAAAAAAAACCATTTTGAAATAATTATTGTAATAAACAAATTATATCAGGTTTGTAAAAAATTTTATGTATTTTATTTTTAGGCCAGTGCGAATGATGAAGACGACGAGGATGACAAGATGGCGGAAGAGAACTGGTACTCAAGTGATGAGGAGTCGCCGTCGCCCAGCACCAGTGTTGCCAACACCACACACAGTGTTGCCTCCACGACCAGTGCTGCCACCACATCCTCGCTGTCATCCATCTTTCAGGTGCTAACCACGGGTGCCGGCAGTAGCAGTTGTACCACAACGACTGCTACTACGACCAGCTCAGGTGGTGGGGATCCAGTCATGCCGCTTCTCAACATACTGGCTTCGGCCTCGGCTGCGGCTAAACCACTCGATGTTCCGAACACGACGACAGCTTCTGTGGTTAGTATTTAAAAAATTTATAATATCTAACTTCTCTATCTGGATTAAGACCACTTTATACTGTGTTTTGCCATTTATGACATTAATTATAACAAGTAACATATTACCGAAGTCACCAATTGGAGTCACAATCTAATCTGAAATATATTGTCTCAACTTGTGCTCAACATTCAATAGGGACCAAACTACACTATTTTGGTTGTATTATTCAATAATTTTGTCTCAAGAGTCGACCCATCTATCAAAGCAACGACAGCAGACAGCACCCTTATTTGTACCAACGAGATGATGTTTGTGTCATACCAATCTAAACAAGGGTAACCAGACTTGAGAAATTGAAAATATGTACTTTTAATTCAATACTTAGAATGTATCTTCAAACTAAATCAAATATTTTGTTTCAGCCGTTCATCCCGCCTAACCTGGACTTTGCAAAAATGCAGTCGCTGATTGAGGCAGTCACCAGCCTACAGCAGAACTTCAGCTCAGCGAGCAAACAACAGACGGAACCTCAAGCTGTTTCATCAACAACAAATGTGACGGCCTCAACAACAGCGGAGACAGAACCCAAACCCGAGCCGCCAAAGTATGTCGTGAAACTCAGACCACCTTTCAATAATTGCAATTCTATGTGCCATTTTATGAATATAAATTTTGAGAATTATATTTGTTTTGGTTATATTTTTACAATAATAGACTTAACTATCCATTTGGTGGTAAAGAGTTTGTCTTTAGGAATGAAAAAAAACTTAAGTTTGAAAAATGCATCAGAAAACTGTTTTTGAGAACTGAATAAAACTGCTGCCAAGATTGTTGTCCTCATTTACACTGTAGAACAACTTTCAATTCTTCATGAACACAAAAAAAGAAAGATTTTCAAGTACCAATTTTAACATATGTATAGTACTGTTTAACCTAACAAAAATTGAAAACATAAAAATATCATTTCCTAAAATTGATCCGAATTATTCAGTCCAGATTTAGCTGATCCTAGACCCGGATGTACGCTACCTAACTAGTTAAACAACCTGAAACAAAAATAAGGACATCCATTTAAGTAGTCAGTAGATTAATAATGAAAGCATTTACCGAAAGCGTTTTTCACCTTAAAAAGAACAATTAATTATGCTCCTCTTGGATGAAGTTACTTTTCAATATGTCTATCTTACAACTTCTTTTATCTTTACAGGGTTAGGGACCCGAGGTTGTCTCGGATGGACGGTGGCGACGTAGACTTAAGACAGAAGCCCGCGCGGAAGCCTTCGCCTTCGCAATCGCAGATGCTCTCCCCGCAACAGGATGTTGACCTGCGCAGTCTGCCTTTCAAGCCTGTGCAGCACTCCGCAGCTAGCGAGATAGACGCTTCACTCGCCTCGCATACTCTGATTATCTGGCATCTGATACCCGCAGAAATCGTCAAAGCTGACTACGCCAGCCTACACATACAGCCTAGGGTAAGTTGTAAGTCACTTCTCTGATCTACAGTAGTGGCCTTGAAATCATGATGGAAAATGTGATGTTGCCACATATGAGACAAGAGATGTGAGGGAAGGTCGAGAATCATGTATTTTGGCACACAACCTGGCAAAACTGAGTGTTCAGCAATGCCTAGTCTTAGTCCGTGGATTAAGCCAACATTCTATCAAAAGGTAACAAATGGTATCACGTAATAAAACAGGCAACAACAGTAACACGATAAAACATCTAATTAAATTAATATCTTAAAAAAAAAAACACTGTTAATATGGCTGAAAAATCTGCCATGATTGTTGTCCCCATTTACACTGCAGAACAACTTTCAATTCCTTATGAACACAAAAAAAGAACATTGCAAAATTATTCGTTTGCCTGGTTCCATGGTTGTCACTATACAGTTTGTCTAATCAATTTGTCTTAACTGTGCACAATATTCTTAGTCTCGACTAGCCACTGAATAGAACTTCTGAATTTATTCCAACAAAGCATAATAAGATAGGGTAGACTCACAAAAAAGTGTTATCTACCATAAAAATATATATTGATATGCATCATCAGTAAATTCAGTGCCAGGATGTAGGTTATAACATATATTTTGTTTGCCATGCGTAGAAATGGCATCTGCCATCCCAACAACTCTTGACAGGTTCTAACAATAGCAATAGTGTGAAGAAATTCAAATTTAAGGTAATAAAAAAGAATCTTATGTAAGAGAACCTAAGCTTTTGGTTCTGGTAAATTAACATTTGTGTGATTATGAATGTTTTTATTTCAATGATAGTTTGGGACCTAAAACAATTAAAAATATATTCTATCTGAATTAACTGTCTTGGTCCAATAATATTTTAATAATAACAAATTACACCGCCAATAATCATATAACCCATTCCAGCCGGGAGTGAATGACCCTCGTCTGCGGCGGATCGCCCGTCCACCCACCGATGAGCTTGGTCTGCCCCGCGACCCCCGCCAGAGACTGATGGACGACCCCCCGCCAACCCCTGCCCCCGTGCGGGACCCGAGGGCAAGGGGGCCCCTGCTGGCTACGCCACTCATGCCCCCCGCTTCCATGCTGGGCCCACCCCCGACGCCTCGCTACGACGAGGACCACCGCCCACAGTTCTACCGCATGGACAGCGACATGCGTCAATTCCCGCCTCCTACGCCGCGCATGGACGAGGAAGTTTACACCCCCGGGCCTAGCAGACCTGTTGATCCACGTCGGAAACAGTTTCCTCCCCGACCCGACGACATTGATCTTCGCCCAATGGCGCAAAGAGTTCCTTTCGTCAATTTTAAATAATCCCGAGACTGCTAGATAGGACTGAAAGTATTCTCAGAACTGTGTACCAATTTTACTATAATATTAAAGTTTTATAAACTTATATGTACCTCTTTGAGGGGCAGGTTTACCTTGATTTATTTCTACTCTCATATTGTTAATTTATTTAGCACTATTTAATTTCTTAACACTTGTTGTTTTTCAGCTTGTAAAAATGATGTAACTATGTATATATTATCTATATTTGCTTACAGATTGTTTTAAGTTTGTATATAATGTTAAATACTGTACATATTGTTCTACTATAAAATGACTGGAATGTACAATTGTTACCTTGCATTTTGGAATGGTACGGTATTGTCTATGTAACTTTTTATACATAATAAATCTTTTTATTTGATTCTGATAGTTTTATTTTAGCCACTTTGGTTTCGCCTAACTTATGGGCTTTATGGAAAGGCTTTTCCATCTTTTCATATATTTAGCTTCTGTATTCTGTGCAGTATACGTATAAATACGGGATGATTCACGAGGAAGTGCAGAAATTTCGGGAGCTGATTCTACACATGAAAATAAACAAAAAAGGCCATGTAAACATATGTCCTAAAGTCCTTCGTTTACCAAAATTATACCATCAGCTAAAATTACTGTTGGCCCTGAAATGATTAAGGTTTTAGGTATCAGAAGAAAGCATCAAGACCTAAAAACGATAAAACTTATTTTACCTTGTTACCTCCCATGTAGTCCCGTAGACCTTTTTCCATAGGGCATGAGTCCGGTCAGAAACTATGGCAGAGCTTCCTGCCAAATAGGATAGTGGAGATCAATTAGACTTGCTTGGGTAATATGTTTGGGTGACTTCCAAGAAAGGAAAATGAAGTAAGATGTGAATTTAGTGTTGAAATGTAAGAATAATGTTAAAACAAGAATCCAAAAGGTATTTCTAAGTTAAATCTTGAACCTGGCTGATTACAACTGATGTTTTTAGTGAATTTCCCTATAGGGAATACGCTATTACAGTAGTAGCCGTGGTAAGACCTAAGCCGGGAACCATGTTACTTTCTCATTTTGAGGTCCCTAGAAACAAAAAAAACCATTCGTTCATTTTCACATATATGTGTATATACAGGGTAATGCAAAAATCTGGACACCCAAAGTGAACTTTTTAACGCGTTGCAGTAGGAAAACAAAACTCAGCATATGTTTACAACTTAAAAACTTCACTTTTTCATCAGTCACAACTTGGCCCCTGCCTCTAAAGTGGGGTATTTCAGGGCCAGCCCCAAATTTTTTAAATGTAAACCCCTATCGAGTGACCCCTCAATTTAAACAGTTTATCAACAGAAATTAAATGGCGAAAACCGGAGGTCGGTCTCACGACTAACCAAAATGGCAGCCGTTTTAAATTCGAGATGGGTTAATTGCATTCGTTAAAATTAAATTGGAAAATAGCTATTTTATTATAAAGAACTCTCAGAATTATTTTAGAACTAAACCTACAAGTGATCTAGTAGAGTTCCAAAAAATCTTAATTCTAAAATAGCAATTTTCAGATTTAATTTTAACAAATGTCAATCAACCCATCTCGAATTTTACAATGGCTGCCATTTTGGTTAGGGGTGAGATATCGACCACCAGTTTGCGCCATTGAATTTCTTTTGATAAACCATTCAAAATGAGGGGTCACTCGATAGGGGTTTATATTTGAAAATTAATCTTATGGGAAATTAATAAAAAACCCTGTATCTCGCTTATTGATATAACTTGGTAAAATTTGGTATGTACTAGTTAGAGTTTAACTGATATTTGCTTACAACACCCAAATGGCGGCAAACCTACACACTCACCCCCAAGGTTTATGAGTAAAATTAAAAAGTGACGAATATTGATAAAATTTTTTATATACCTTACCCAACCACTACATTTCTTAACGACTAACATTTTCCTACAAATTAAATTCTTAAATTAACTAAATAAACTATAGAGAAACATAAAATCTATCTTCTTATTTCTATAAGGGTTTCGTCTGTTACGCCCCCGAACCGATTTTTAAGATTGAGGTGTTATTTTAAAGCTTAGGATATACCGCAGTGACGAATCGTAATTAAAAAGGTCATATTGTGTCGGGCTTCGCTCCCCCCCCCCCTCGCCGTTGATTTATTTCTAGAGGGCGCTTTAAAACGTTGACCAACTTTTATTGCAAGATATGTAATGTGAATTGTAATTTAACAGCTGATTAACTTCAGATGAGTTTTAAAAGCAAGATAGTAAACAAAAATAGATCTCTGTCACTTCATAATCAACATTCACGTACTGTATTGGAGTTTCACTCATACAGATTCATAAAATGTGCAATTTGCGCACGGGCCACCTCGTTCATGTTTATTCAACCATGTTTTTTCAACATTGAACTGAAATGTAAACCTTATAACAATAATACAGATCATATGGCATTGACAATAACTTTTTAGTCTTTATCCCCCCTCCCCTTGAATTTACATGGCCGAATATCGTAAATATGTTTTCTCCAAACCTGACCATTGTCTATGTCAATTTGGTAATGCAATAATCAAGCTATCTTTAAATCTTATGTTCAGGGCCGGCGGACCCATTAGGTGAACTAGGCAACCGCCTAAGGCGGCACTTTCCCGGGTGGCGGCAAAAATTGGAAAAATAAAAATAATTACTTTTAGAATCTAACGAAACACAAGTTAAAAAGTTGTGTAACAAAACAATTAATTAATTGTTGATTATTTTAGTCAACTTTTTAGTTAGTTTACTTCCATTTTGTTGCGTTTGATAAAGCACTGACTGTATCGCTGCCGCCCCGGGCACCGACTGCGCCGCGCTATGAATCTGATTCGAGCTAACGCTTGCGCTTATCAGTTGTCAAGGCCATGTGCATCAAGGCCGCCCCTATAACACTTTCACCTCCCCTCGGACCGGCCGAGCCTGTGCACAACCCTCTTGCCGATTGCACATTGATAACATCTAATAATCACGTTTTGGATTTATTATGTGCGTTATTTAAATAGGCTACTTAATATTTTTCATTTTTGTCAATGCTATCAGAATTCTATTTATGTTTTTATGTAATTTCTTTTATGATTTGCAACGTAGATGATTTAAACTTGCTGTAACCTGTTTACATAATCAATATCTTAGTTATAGTAAAAGTGTTAAAATTCTGTCAATTAGATTTTTTGCGAACTTTTTAATTTGGTTATGTATTGGGTTATGGAAAAATCTAAGCTGAGTAAGAGTAGTCAGAATTGGGATCTATTCGTCAATCTATCTTCTTATTTCCATAAGGGTTTCGTCTGTTACGTCCCTTTTTCTCTCGACCTACTGAACCGATTTTTAAGATTGAGGTGTCAATTTAAATCTTAGGATATACCGCAGTGACGAGTCGTAATTAAAAAGGTCATATTGTTTCGGGCTTCGCCCCCCCTCACGTTTGTTTTATTTCTAGAGGGCGCTTTAAAATGTTGACCAACTTTTATTGCAAGTTCTTTAATGTGAATTGTAATTTAACAGTTGATTAAACCCTGTTGGTGAATGAATTTTAAAAGCCAGATAGTAAACAAAAATAGATCTCTGTCACTTTATAATCAACATCCACATACTGTAGGTGAGTATTGGTTTCACTCATACAGAATCATAAAATGCGCAATTTGCGCACGGGCCACCTCGTTTTTCATATTATGCCACCGGTAGCAGCTTTTTTTGCACCAGTGAATTTATTTTCCATAAGAGCAATGTTAAACTTTTTCATTTGCCATAGGCCTAAAACTTTTTATTTTTGTCAAATTGATGGGTTAGAATAAATTGTATTTGAATCTGAATCAAATAACATTCGTTTGAACAATGTTTTAAAAGTCGTAAAACATTTTAAGCCTTCTTCCCATTTTGTAAAAAATAAACTATACTACTTGATACAAAAAATATACATCACAAACTATATCCGGCTTGATTAACCCTAATTTATTTAGAGCTATAAACCAGAATCTTTTTTATCACAAATAAAAGAGTTACTCCGTTTCCCGTTTAACATTGGTCTTATAAGAAATAGATCACGGGATTGGGGTTGACTCCAATGCCTTGACACACCGGAGTTTCAGTCCCTGCTTGTTGCTGTAACTGCAAGTGGCATTGCATCACGAGTACCAACGAATCCTGCGGATCGGTTTCCGAGCGGCACTGCACGCTACTACAGCGACCAACACAGTGCTCTACTCCAGTCTGTCAAGTCCTTTTCTCGTCGTTTAGTCTTTTTGATTTCATTGTTGACCCACCGAATTAAATGTGAACGTGAAAAATAGAATAGAGAAATTATATATTATCTCACGCAAAACAATCTTTTTATTTTATTTTATTTTCATGCATCAATACATAAAAAAATCCTAATTACATTAATGCAGATCAGATTAACTTATTATATATAAGTCCATCTTCATGTAACATGCACTAACAATCACTAAACTTACACTTCATTCAAATAAATAAACAGGAAAACATACAACAGTTTGCCAATACAGTAATAATTACATACAGAGGAAAAATTACACCAAAATACATAATATAATAAATAGTAGTAAATGTAATAAATATATTTTTTTTTTAACTGTACAACAGGAGAGCTACTAACCATTCCCGGTACATCTTAAACCTTCAAAAACTTTGTCGAAATAATTGAAAAGATTTTAAAAAAATCAATGTCAGGACATTTAATAATGAAGTCATTGAATGATCTCATCATCTGTACAGGAGGTGAGGACATGTGGGCGTGAACATTTGGGACATCTTCCGAGGAATTTTCATTTTATTAGATATTTTAACGAGGGTATGGGTAGGTTTGGAATGGAGAAAAGGAGGGGGGCAGGGGCGGTAACCTTTGCCTAGAGTGGCAAAAGTGCTAACACCGGCCCTGCTTATGTTTACAAATTTGCACCTTTCATCTTTTCCGAAATTCTCTAAACACCTGATAGAGTTTATGCTAATGCCATATGATCTTTATTATTGTTATAATGTATACATTTCAGATCAATATGTTATTAATGGTTGAATACACATGAGTTTCATATTTCTTTATAGTTTACTTAGTTAATTTAAGAATATAATAGTGGCGACGAGGGTGGGATTAACATTTTGGATGATTACGTATAGCTTACCAATACCTTCAAATACGCACCACAGAGTGCGTCGGTGTTTCAAATACAGTATCTAAAGTGTGAAGTTCCACTTGTGTTTTTGAATTTGTTTGTTCAGTCTTAGAGTTACTTAGGCTATAATGATTGAATGAAATAGTGCTCAGTTGCCGCTTCAGTGTCTAATTTCATTGTTATTTCACTCCCCTCAACGGTCACTCTCAAATTCAACTTGCCTGTGTTTGTTGAACTTATCATGTTCATTTCCAGGCCCGGATTATCCACTAGGCCAACCTAGGCCATGGCCTAGGGCGTCAGCCAGGGGGGGGGGGCGTCAAATGGCCAAAATGTACATTTTATAGGTTGGCAAAAAATACTTATACATAAATAACATTTTATTTTTTTATAACGAGGGTAAATATTATATTTGACAAAGAGAATAAAGAAATCTCTACAGTATTTATAATTCCCGGAACTTTAGTTAGTTTATTTTTTGTTCTTTGTTCATAGGACTGGGTAGATTATCAAATTGAGTGCGTCTTACATATTGCGACGAGTATTGAACGGTGGTAGCTGGTTGACTCATTCAACCCGTTGCCCCGATCCCTTCTCGCAATCTTTATTTTAATTTTATTCATTGCAGCACTTAATGTACAATTTTTAATTAGTAATTAAGTATTTGAAGTAATTAAAATTCATTCCATATAATTAAAACATTTTGTTTTTAGAAATGAAAATAAATTTTATTTACTTCACTAAATAATGTTAATTTATGTATTACAATGCCATAATATTTCATTTCAAATCTTAAATTAATATGTGGCTAAATAACATTAGAATGATGTGAAAGGATTAGCCTACATTTGCGTGTGTGTATTGGTGACTAAATACTGAAATTCTTAAGTTCTGTGTGTATAACAGGTAACGTAGTAAGAATTCAAATAAATAAGTATATTGGCTTGTTATGTTGTTTTTCGTAGGAGTGGGGGGGGGGGGGCGGGGCGTAGTTTTTACCTTTGGCCTAGGGCATCAAAAAGTGTTAATCAGGGCCTGTTCATTTCATAGCACTCATCTTCTTCTTATTTATTTATTTATTTATTTATTTACAGTATCTAGTGACGCCCTTACATGCAATTGATTGCCTGGACAGTAGATTTGTCACAATATTGTCTTAGCCTAAATGCTTATTCTACATAACAAAAATCTTGTTTCGTGAGGGTTAAAACAGACAAAAACTATTTACAATAAAAGAAAACAAATGCCACCAACTGGGAAAGACTCTCATGACATGATCTGGAAGCATATGAACCTGTCAAGCCCCGCCTGTGCTGTGTGTCAGGTACTCAGAGAGACTATAGAAGCAGTTCTGAAAAAGATAATCTATAGCCAGCTTTTTGAATTTTTTAATTGAAGGTTCCTGTTTAATACTTCGGGGGAAACTGTTGAAGATCTTTAAACAAGAGTAAGAAGGTGATTTTTCTAGAAAAGTCGTTCTATGAATTGGGTATTGCAAAATGTTGGAATTTCTGGTGGAGTATTGATGAAGATGATTATTTTCAAAAAAACTTTCTGGATTAGATTTAACAAACATAAGACACTGGAGTATGAATAATGAAGGAAGTGGAAGAATTTGAAGCCGTTTGAAATGTATTTTGCAGGATTCTCTTGGACTAATACCGGACAACAATCTAATGGCCCTTTTTTGCATTTTGAAGACTCTGATTGATTCAGAGGAGTTGCCCCAAAAAATGAGACCATATGAGATTAGTGAGTGGAAATACGCAAAATACACTTGCCTCAGAACATTTTGACTGACAGATTGGGACAAGGATAGCAAAGCATAAAATGCCTTACTGAGTCTAGGAAGAAGTGTGTTCACATGCTGTCGCCAAGACAAAGTTGAGTCGATATTCAGGCCTAAAAATTTTGTTGAATGAACACACAATTAAATTGAGGGGGTAAGTGTGACGAGTCAGAATGAGATGAATTGCTATGGTTGGTGTAAAAATTTATAAGCTCAGTTTTTGAAGGATTAAGTTTTAGACCATTTGCTATGCACCATGAATTGATATTGTCCAGGACCTCAGAAAGTGATTGAGAAAGGTTAATTTTATTTTTGTTTGAAGCAACAAGAGAAGTGTCATCAGCATACATCAAAATCTTAAAATCAGTTGAAATATCAGGAAGGTCATTGCAGTAAACAAGGAACAGAAGAGGCCCCAAGATGGAGCCCTGGGGAACTCCAGAAGTTACACTGCGATAGTCACTCTGAGCACCCGCATTCAACTCTACTCTCTGCAGCCTTCCTTCCAGGAAGTACTTCAACCATCTTAGAGAGGTGCCAGTCACACCATAAAATTTTAATTTTTCGACAAGTATCTCAATGCTCACTGTGTCGAAAGCCTTAGAAAGGTCACAAAAGGCACCGACAGTGAACTGAGACCCATCCACAGCAGCAGCGACCCCACTGACAAACTCATAAATTGCATGTTCAGTGCTCTTGCCTCTACGAAACCCAAACTGAAAACATGATAATACATTGTTATCTTCAAAAAATTCACAGAGTCTAGAATGAACAATCTTTTCAATAACCTTGGAAAAGACGGACAACAAAGAGATAGGCCTCAGATTGTCTAGAGTGTGCAAATTACTCTTCTTCGGGATCGCTCTGACCACTGAGAACTTAAGTAAGTCTGGGCATTCGCCCTGTTGGAAGGAGCGATTGATAATATAAGTAAGTGGCTTAACCAATAAGTGGGAGCATCTTTTGAGCAAGAAAGGTGAAATATCATCCCAGCCAGCAGATTTTTTGGGTTCAAGAGATCTGATCACCTGAGATACCTCTCTCTCCGTTGTCAGCCTAAAACATGCTAGCAAGTGGGGTCTTCAACTAAAACATCAGCTTGGCAGGTGTTTCTATGACTCTTGGATTTTGTTGGACTATTCTCACTGAGACATACTCGAGCAAAGTGTCCAGTCTTTCCCTTCCACATTTACTACAGTGGTGTTCAATAAATTTACAAGTATCAGCTTTATGTTTTTCCCGCAGCTTTATGTTTTGTTGTGTCACCGCATCTGTAACAGAAGCAAACCTCCTTACTCATTCTCATGGTGTTTTTAGGTAAAATAAAAAATCTCAACTTTCTTTGGAAATTCGCATGGTGCACAGGTCTGCTGCGATGGGATTTTTTTTATTTTTAGCGAATTTCCCATAGGGAATAAGCTATTACCGTAGGTCTCATGGTAAGACCTAAGCCCGGGACCATGTTACTTTTTCGTTTTGAGGTGCCCAGAGACCAAAAATAACAGTCATTAAAATT
The DNA here is from genome assembly GCA_030545055.2 of Neoaliturus tenellus. Taxonomy (NCBI): domain Eukaryota; kingdom Metazoa; phylum Arthropoda; class Insecta; order Hemiptera; family Cicadellidae; genus Neoaliturus; species Neoaliturus tenellus. The sequence continues at coordinate 265,434,176 of CM061531.1, forward strand.
TTTATATATATATATGTATATATATACATGTATATATATATGTATATATGTGTCCCTAGACACGATAACTCTCGTAAAAATGGTCCGATCGACACCAAATTTGGTAGAGATGTGTAATCCTACGTTTATTCGGATGAGTTCGAAAACCAGACATATCGACCTACGGGAAGGGGTAGTTTTGGGGGGTTTTGTAACCCAAAAATGGGTTTTTCGCATTTTTCATATGTAAATTTTAAAAATTTTTAATTTTTATTTTGACCATTAGATTTAGCTAAAAAAAAACACACAATTTAGTATTTTGAAGCTTTGCTCTATCTCCATTGGTTACCGAGATATTACAAAGTCTAAAGACAGTACATTGTATTTTGGGGCTCCAATGTTATCTTATGGAGAATAAGGATGTGTTAATATTTCACTTATTAACCAATATTTTTGGATGAAACTTGGTATTTAGCTTCATTTGGTTGAGATTCATCCATTTAAGATAAAAAATCTTGGTTTTTGTACTTATCATGGCAGCAAACCTGCATACTCTTTTCCCATGTTAATCATATGGAGAATAGGCAAACTTTTTTATTTATGGACAGATATTGATGAAACTTACTATATGGCTTTAAATGGTCAAAATAAATTTTTTCTATGCTAAAAACCTACTTTTAGTGTCCCCCATGGCAGCATACCTGCGTACTCTTTCCCTATATTTATATTAAGGAGAATAGACATTTATTTCCTTATTTATGAGCACGTGATGAAATTTTGTTTACAAGTTTAGCTGGTCAAAATTAATATTACTAATTTGGAAATTCGCTGAGTACGCAGGTCTGCTGCGACGGGGGGTATTTTATTATTTGATAGTATATTAACCAATTTAAGACCAATGTAGCTAGGGTTTTCTTAAAAATTCTTAGTTTATGCTGATTAGCTGTGTTAATTAATCTATTGCAAATGTTGTAGTTATGAAAATGTGACTGGATAAGCTTATTATCTACTACAAAAGTAACAGCTTCATATTTAAAGAGAGATGGTTTTGTTAAGATGTTAAGGTTTTTGAAGTGTGGAACATAATGAACAGGAAGGTTTTAAGCCTAAGATAGAACGGATCTCACACTTTTGTATACTTTGTATTCTTGAAATTCTTACCTGAAAGACCCTAGAGAATGATAGAGTATCTTATATTACTTTCAATAAGAAAGAATTTTGTTTCTCAAAATGCTTTACAATAAGACTAAAATAAACAGTTCTAGATAGGCTAATGTTATTAAGAGAAGGTATCTTAAATTATAATGCTATTTGACAGAGTACGGTAGTTGATAATTTATCTATATGAGCATCCCAGTGAAGATTACAACCCAATCGCACCCTTAAATAATCCACTGTTCTCATCACTAATAAAACAGAAGGTCACGCTCTCTCTCCCTTAAATTTTTTATTTCGGATTATTTGCCACTTTAAAAAATTGGTGTACCGTAAATATTGTTATTTTCCATTTATCTGGGAAACAATTATTATTTATACTTAAGTCAAAGGTTTCACAAAGGTGAGGTTAATTTAAATGTACCTTTTAAATTTACACTAAGGTGAGGCTTTGATGGGATGAGAAGGAGTTCATTATCAGGTAGGCCATTCCTGGGTTGGATCTGAGTGGCCTGAAAATTTGGCCGTTGCCAAAATTAGTGAGAGACCCGCCATCAATCTCAATAAAGTTAAAAATTAAAATTGGCTGGATCAAGGACATTGAGAGTACGGTGTCTGGAGGATCTGCAGATCATCGTCAACAGACCGCCCCTGACATCGAACAACAACGCCGCCCCCACTCCAGTACCACAGGCACCGGAGACAACGTCGACGTGATTGGTACATAATAGACAATAACATACTTCAGTCTCAAGTAATTACTTTGGTATCTTGAATTTAAATTATTGAGCTTTTTATTCTTAAATTTGAGTTTGATATAGCAGAAATTAATTTTAGTTGTGATTTAAATTAAGTTTTTATAGTACAGAACAGTAGTTTCCTCTTTATTTTTAAACATTATGTGATTCTTTTAATTAGGGCCTTGAACAAATAAAAAAATTGTCAAACAATAGTCAAACAATAAACAATAGTCAAAAGATAAAACATAAAATAATTGTTTAGGTTTATTTCTTATATGAAATAAATTTCACAAAAAAAGAGTGTTAAAAGTCTCAAAATTGTGAAGAGCCCAACTATCATTTAAACATATTGCAACTTTCACTCCTCATAGATGAGTAATGTGTTAATTTATGTTTACGAGGTGGCCCGTGCGCATTTTATGATTCTGTAGAGTGAAACTCACCTACAGTATGTGAATGTTGATTATGAAGTGACAGAGATCTATTTTTGTTGACTATCTGGCTTTTAAAATTCATCTGAAGGTAATCAGCTGTTAAATTACAATTCACATTACAGAACTTGCAATAAAAGTTGGTTAAAATTTTCAAGCGCCCTCTAGAAATAAATCAAAGGCGAGCCCGAAACAATATGACCTTTTTAATTACGATTCATCACTGCGGTATATCCTAAGCTTTAAAATGATACCTCAATCTTAAAAATCGGTTCAGTAGGTCGAGAGAAAAAGGGACGTAACAGACGAAACCTTTATAGAAATAAGAGGATAGATTGACAGTGAAGTTTGGTCATGAAACTCTATTTCGGTTCTATGGGCATTTGATTAACACTGACTTAATAAGCAGTTATGTTAAATATTTAATATTTATCCATTATAGTCATGAGATAAAAATTCATTTAATTTTTTGATTGCTTTAAAGGATAACGCTTATTTGGCAGTTCAAAATATTATTGTGTTTGAAAAATTATAAACAAGTCAGTAATATTTGTTATTTTAGGCTTTTGGTTTATTATGGAACCGTTCGTTCCCCATCAAACCGTTAAAAAAGCCACTGGCGTAAATACACCCAAAATAAAAAAATCTAATAAACTTAATATTTTTACGTAAACACATATTTTTTATCTAGAGATCAAAATGAATGAATTTTTAAGTTTACAATGGCCACGTCAATACTTTGTTATAGATTGGTCAAATAATTTCAAAATTATTTATTTAATTTCTTGTTTTATATATTTTTTTTCTATTTTTAGTAGGCTAAAGACTCTTGCCATACTGGTTAAATAACATAAGATTCTCATTATTTTTAAATTTTACATTGTTGAATAAAAGGATGGATGGCGTTTTGAAAAGTTTTAGCGAGCTATATATTTCATATAGGAAACAAAATGACGATTATGTGTAAACAAATAGAAAATACTGAAGGACCACTAAATAGTATATCTTTGACATACTTGGTGATACTAAGTGAAAAGGAATTTATTAGTTTTGTTCTTATAAATAGCACTAGCACTGCTACTGTAGATATATAGCACAGGTCCTGCCCCATTTGCATTCTCAAATAATGCCAAATTCAAAAGGTAATTTTAGTTTATTGATTTTATACAAATTCAAATCGCAAAGTTTTATATGAAAATTAATTTTCTTGAACATATATTTGAATTCATAATTGGTAATGTATTTTAATCATCAACTTTTACAATACTAAATCTTGGCCAATTCATAATTTATTAAGTTATAAATAGCCTGTCAGAACACCAACTGTTTTCAAAACTTTTATTGTATTTCTGTTAAGTTTACTTTCTATTTTTGTGCCAAGTGCAAACCTGTTAACACATATTAATAATAGGATGAAGAAGATATCATTCAGAATAAATGTTATGAAAGTTCAAGTGATAACTTAAAAAACATTTCTAGTTCTATTAACCCTTTCAGACCCCGACCACAATATTTTGTAGGTTCATTTAATATTTTATTCTTCACAATTGTGAAAGATTTACGTTGAGGCCCACACCACAATATTTTATAGGTTCTACAGAACACATCCAAGTCATGTGATTGGTGCTACAGCCTGGTGGCAATTTTATAAACTAGTTCGTTTGTTGTTGTTTTGAGAGAATGTCGCAGTCACCTGTTGCTGCATTTAAATATACATTTTGTAAAAGATAATAATGATTTTAATACATTAAACTAACTAGTATTATTTAAGCTCAAAAAGAAATAAAGGACGCAAATATAACGTTTTCATGACAAAAAACAATTTTTGAAATATTTAAGTTTAGCATTAATTATTGCCATACAAAATTTTGCAGCTTGGGCCTGTACACTTCCAATGTCATTCTTGTGGCAAACATAAACTTTACATGATGTTATTATACATAGAAAAGTAATAAAACCTACTTTTTAAACTTAAATAAAAGCAAGTAATGGTGTTTAACCCTTTCCACTTTCATTTTCTGGACTGGCCTATTCCTATTCAGGTATTCCTATGTATTTAAATGGATACCATACAACAGCTGTTCCCTTTATGATTTATTTGTTGTGTATTTTTTTTAAGAAGACTTTTTTCACAACAGTTGAACAACACATGGTATAAAAAAATATAATATAGTTATACATAGAAAAGTAATAAAACCTACTTTTTAAACTTAAATAAATGCAAGTAATGGTGTTTAACCCTTTCCACTTTCATTTTCTGGACTGGCCTATTCCTATTCAGGTATTCCTATGTATTTAAATGGATACCATACAACAGCTGTTCCCTTTATGATTTATTTGTTGTGTATTTTTTTTAAGAAGACTTTTTTCACAACAGTTGAACAACACATGGTATAAAAAAATATAATATAGAAATATTTTAAATTTTGTATGACGACCAATATTACAAATAAAAATGCAACTTGTACATTAGGGTGGGCTGAAAAAAAGTTTTATTTTTTATTCTTAATGCTATACCGAAAAAAACTTGTCTTTATGACTGTTAATCAAAATGCAATAAAGAAACAAAGTCTAAGCCTAACCTCCAGCTGGCGCATTACACTTGGAAGTTTTGAAATTTCACTAAAATCGCGGTATTTTATATAATTTTTTCAAGTATCGTAACGATTACATATTTTACTGCTATAGTAAAAATAAATAATATTAAGATTATGATAACACAATAAGTCTTTATTTTCAAAGTATTTTGTAAAATTGAGGTAGCGCAATAGCCTTCAATATGGTTAATTTAACACTTTTTGACAGCCAAATAGCTGAAGTTCAGTGCAGCATTAATTCTTTTTACACCTACTACTAATGAGTTTTTGATCTATAATGTTTTTAAAACAATCACCTGAAGGATAAAGATAAATAACTAGGCAACTTACATTTAACAAAAAGAGTTTATTAATTACAAATTTTATAGTGAAATACAAATTGTGAATTCACCTCCTTCAGAATTTTACTGTCCTTCTCAACAGTCATTTACTTATTTGGAACCTTGAAGTCACGTTTGCTTGAAAAACTTGGCATCGAAGCTCTGGATAGCAGCGTTGACCGAATGAAGCCATCTGTCGGGAATTCATCGAAGTTCCATTCTTTCGGTGTTGTAGCAGTTGAAATCTTGGCCCATATTTCTTCGTTAGATACTCTTCGCAAAAATGTTGGTGGATAAATAGCTGTAGAATTCCAATCTATGATTTCATAATATTCCTTTGCCTGAAAGTTAAGTGTTGGAGGTTTAAAAGTTCGGATTAGCTGTTTTTTTAGAGCTACAGACCTTGCTTTTATGATTCTTCTAAGCCCCAATTCCCTGATATGGGCCCTTTCATCAACAATCATACTAAGGAGCAAGTTTTCTGGATGTGCAAAAAATGCATTTCTTTCAATGACTGGATCAATCACCTTAATCAAGTTGTCTGGCAGGAATCTTGAAGATTTCATCAAATCAAAAACATGTTTTGGTCCATCTGTAAGTTACTTACTTTTTTTATTTTAAACCATACAGGTATGTACGATTTAAGAATAAATTGTACCAAAATGAGATGATCTTCAGATGGACTTTCAGTACTTATGTACAGCCGAAGAACTCTATTTGCTGTTGTTAGCCATTGAGAATGGGAGATCAGATCTGGTTCACGAACTGCCAAGTCTGTCGTGCAGGTGCCTGACTTAATATCTGAACTTATGTCCAGCAGATATTGTTGGTCCTTACTCAAAATTTTGCGATCAATATCAGGGATTACACAATCAATGCTTTGAAAGTTTACTACTGGGAGTTTTTCACAATTTTTGAGTTGTGAGCCAATAGGTCCACTAAAAGATTTTGGGCCAGTTGTTTCACCATCCAAAGTTTGAAACAAGTGCCTGAACGGTAATTCATTCAAGTGCAAAAGACAAACTCCCCACTGCAGTGGTTGTTTAATTTCTTCTTCGATCGTGCGAATTACACCAGTTTTCCAACCTGTGTGATTGCACTGTGCAATCCCTGATATCGATCGCAAAATTTTGAGTAAGGACCAACAATATCTGCTGGACATAAGTTCAGCTATTAAGTCAGGCACCTGCACGACAGACTTGGCAGTTCGTGAACCAGGTCTAATCTCCCATTCTCGATGGCTAACAACAGCAAATAGAGTTCTTCGGCTGTACATAAGTACTGAAAGTCCATCTGAAGATCATCTCATTTTGGTACAATTTATTCTTAAATCGTACATACCTGTATGGTTTAAAATAAAAAAAGTAAGTAACTTACAGATGGACCAAAACATGTTTTTGATTTGATGAAATCTTCAAGATTCCTGCCAGACAACTTGATTAAGGTGATTGATCCAGTCATTGAAAGAAATGCATTTTTTGCACATCCAGAAAACTTGCTCCTTAGTATGATTGTTGATGAAAGGGCCCATATCAGGGAATTGGGGCTTAGAAGAATCATAAAAGCAAGGTCTGTAGCTCTAAAAAAACAGCTAATCCGAACTTTTAAACCTCCAACACTTAACTTTCAGGTAAAGGAATATTATGAAATCATAGATTGGAACTCTACAGCTATTTATCCACCAACATTGTTGCGAAGAGTATCTAACGAAGAAATATGGGCCAAGATTTCAACTGCTACAACACCGAAAGAATGGAACTTCGATGAATTCCCGACAGATGGCTTCATTCGGTCAACGCTGCTATCCAGAGCTTCGATGCCAAGTTTTTCAAGCAAACGTGACTTCAAGGTTCCAAATAAGTAAATGACTGTTGAGAAGGACAGTAAAATTCTGAAGGAGGTGAATTCACAATTTGTATTTCACTATAAAATTTGTAATTAATAAACTCTTTTTGTTAAATGTAAGTTGCCTAGTTATTTATCTTTATCCTTCAGGTGATTGTTTTATAAACATTATAGATCAAAAACTCATTAGTAGTAGGTGTAAAAAGAATTAATGCTGCACTGAACTTCAGCTATTTGGCTGTCAAAAAGTGTTAAATTAACCATATTGAAGGCCATTGCGCTACCTCAATTTTACAAAATACTTTGAAAATAAAGACTTATTGTGTTATCATAATCTTAATATTATTTATTTTTACTATAGCAGTAAAATATGTAATCGTTACGATACTTGAAAAAATTATATAAAATACTGCGATTTTAGTGAAATTTCAAAACTTCCAAGTGTAATGCGCTAACTGGAGGTTAGGCTTAGACTTTTTTCTTTATTGCATTTTGATTAACAGTCATAAAGACAAGTTTTTTTCGGTATAGCATTAAGAATAAAAAATAAAATTTTTTTTCAGCCCACCCTATTGTACATATTTTAAAAGAGAATTTAATAAAGAATAGAAATAAGTATGTATTGGTTATTATTTTATATGTATTATATATATATATATATATATATACATATATATATATATATATATATATATATATACATATATATATATATATATATATATATATATATATACATAAATATATATAATGTATCTATACAAAATAACTAGAATACCTAAAATTGGATTTTTGCCTAGCAAACAAATAAATAATAGATACAGTAACGAAAATAAAAATGTAGGCATACATAATATCTGTATTATATTTACATATATTCAGTCCATATATATACATATATATGTACATATAGATATTATAAATAGTCCCAATAATAAATCCCACAGTGATTTTATCTTGGTGTTGATGCTTATACATATACATATACATGAGCCGGTTGGAATGAAAGTGGCTTAAGTCCAGCAGAGCTAGTTTTGAGATATTAAAGGTTTTACGTTTTGTTTGATAACAAAATTATTTATTATTTTTGAATTTTCTTATTTATCTTATTAATTGTTTGGGTATGGTTAATTTTTTTTGCATTATAACCATATTCATACTTGGTCTCTTTTTATAAAAAATAAATAAAAAATGTGACTTACGCCACAGTCATTCTCAACATATTTTAGTTACGGTTACAGAAGTTTTAAGATGGTAGTACTAATGAACACTTTTTTATTTATAATACATATACATAAATATATTAATATATTATTATACATAAATAGGCCTATTCTAATGTTAAAAAAATTAAATTTGTGAAGATAAAACATAGGCCTAACCTCAAATGTGTAAATTGAATAAAGTTGTACATTATAGACAGTTTATTTAAAAAAAACCACAACTCACAATACTTAAAACACTGACTAAAACATTATAAAACAATAAAAATTACTAAACACAACATAAAACACTTTAATCAATGAATACATAAACGTTTATGTATTCATTGCTTTAATAATACAAAAGTCGCATGATAAAAACAACTGGAATCAACAGCTGAAAACTCTGAAGGACTTACTTCACTGTCATTCTCAATGGAACAGAAATTCTGCTAAGTGGACTTAGTTTGTGCTGCTCCTGGTGGCACAATATTGAACTAGGGACTTACATCACTTTCATTCTAAACAAAACAGACTTTCTACTATAAGAAACTGTACTTATCTCAATTTTTTCAAATTTTGGACTTACGCCACTTTCATTCCAACCGGCTCACATGTATATATGCCTAATGTACAAACATGCTTAACATGTATCTATGTACATATATGTATATAGATGTTTATGTACACACAGACATATATATGTATAGTTGTATATGTACAAATACATATACATACATGTACGAACATATATTTATTTATTATTTATATATTGTATAATAACTTATAATAATACATAATGACATATATAATTTGTTATTATATGATATATATGTTGTTATATATGTATACATATAAAATGTAACTTAGATATATAATATATCATAGCATTCTAATGTTTTTTTAACATTGTAGGCCTTATGTATTAATGTAGGCCAGTTTTTTTATGGTTTTTACTGTTTTTTAGACAGCTTAAATTTTGAAAATAAATTTTATGTGTTAACTTTCTTGTTTTTTGTTAAATACACAATAAATTCATTCATAATTAGCCTTTATATATAGTTATCTGTTTTTACATATCATAAGTTTTTGTTACTGTCGATACTTAAGAATAACACCGGGGTTTAAACCCAAACTGCAAAATTTTGTGGGTCATAAAAAAATTCTGAAAAAAATTCAGTTGTTTATGTGGCTTATAACAACTAATTACACCAAAAATAATCATTATTCTGAGCAAATTATAGGCTTGGGTCTGAAAGGGTTAAGGATGAAGGTTTATTACAATTTAGGATTATTCAGCAAAATATTCATAGCAACAACAAAAACTGATGAATTTTTAGATTTTTTTTAGAAAGCACAAATATAAAATTTTACTGCATTATACTAATGAAAGCATGGTTAAACGATGATTATATTCCTGTAAACATTAATAGAGCAAGAGCCAGCGACGATCTGACCTTCGTCATTTTTTAAAACCTGAAAGTTTGCCTGTGTGTAGCCCTTATGGTAATATAAACGATCCTCTATTAAGAAATTTGGATGACGGTTACTTTCAGAGTTATGAGGTGTGAAAAGTGTGAAAATTGCACAAAAATTTCGTCATAGTATAAAAGCTGAAATTCACATATGTTACTCAGGACACTCTCAAAAGATGTATTCCTGGCTGTCAGACACTTTGTGCGGTTGCAAACCCTGTCTGATGGCCCTTAAAGTGCCATGCAAAGTACGTCAGACTTCGTCATAAGTATAAAAGTTGAAATTAACATATGTTACTCGGGGCACTTCCAAAAGACGTATTTTCGGCTGTCAGACACTTTGTGTGGTTGCAACCCCTGTCTGACAACCCTTAAAGTGTGGTGAAAAGTAGGTCAGACTTCGTCATTTTATAAAAGCTGAAATTAACATATGTTACTCGGGGCACTTCCAAAAGACGTATTTTCGGCTGTCAGACACTTTGTGTGGTTGCAACCCCTGTCTGACAACCCTTAAAGTGCGGTGAAAAGTAGGTCAGACTTCGTCATTTTATAAAAGCTGAAATTAACATATGTTACTCGGGACACTCCCAAAAGACGTATTCCCGGCTGTCAGACACTTTGTGCGGTTGCAACCCCTGTCTAACAACCCTTAAAGTGCGGTGAATAGTAGGTCAGACTTCGTCATAAGTATAAAAGTTGAAATTTACATACGTTACATGGGTCATTATTAAGAGATGTATTCCTGACTGTCATCAGACAATTGTGGTAGTTTTTATGTATTTTTGGACTCATTAGACGTTTCCAATGAGGACAAGGTATTAGGTACGAGAGGGATAGTGTTTTTGTTCCAGCCAACATAAAGTTAGAATTTTCCATTAAATATTTATTACAACTGTCAATTATTTTGATTAAAAATAAATATATTACCAAATCACCTTTAACAATATAAAAATTCTCAACAATAGTGGTAACTTAAATGATCATTTGACCCCAGTTTAACCTTCATTATACCCTGTTCAAAATAAATGTGCATTCACAACGCAGATAGGAAATCCCATATTTTCCCGATCCTCCCACGGTAAAGAATTCAACCAATCACAATCACTGAGAATAACTACATCTGTTTAATATCTTATGTCACTTTATGTTAATATTTTGCTTTTTCGTAAACAAATATCCTAATTTTGACATTTGATATATAACAAAAGGCGCTTCCAACAGCAAGTAGGGGAAGTAAAACGACCATAAGTGCTATTTTCTACTTTTAATATTAACGGCGTAGTTAAAATAACATCTGATTTTTTTTTAAATCTGGGAAATCAGGAAGGTATTGAGGGAATTTCCCTTGTAACATACCGTACGTAAATTTCAGCTTTGATATGACAAAGTCTGACCTACTTTTCACCGCACTTTAAGGGTTGTCAGACAGGGGTTGCAACCACACAAAGTGTCTGACGGCCGGGAATACGTCTTTTGGGAGTGCCCCGAGTAACGTATATTAATTTCAGCTTTTATAAAATGACGAAGTCTGACCTACTTTTCACCACACTTTAAGGGTTGTCAGACAAGGTTTGCAACCGCACAAAGTGTCTGACAGCCGGGAATACATCTTTTGAGAGTGCCCCGAGTAACATATGTTAATTTCAGCTTTTATACTTAAGACGAAGTCTGACCTACTTTTCAAAGCACTTTAAGGGTTGTCAGACAGGGGTTGCAACCGCACAAAGTGTCTGACAGCCAGGAATACATCTTTTGAGAGTGCCCCGAGTAACATATGTTAATTTCAGCTTTTATACTTAAGACGAAGTCTGACCTACTTTTCAAAGCACTTTAAGGGTTGTCAGACAGGGGTTGCAACCGCACAAAGTGTCTGACAGCCAGGAATACATCTTTTGAGGGTGTCCTGAGTAACATATGTATATTTCAGCTTTAATAAAATAACGGAGTCTGACCTATACTTTTTACCGCACTTTAAGGGTTGTCAGACAGGAGTTGCAACCACACAAAATGTCTCAAAACAGGGAATACGTCTTTTTCGAGTGTCCAAAGTAACATATGTAAATTTCAGCTTTTATACTTATGACGAAGTCTGACCTACTTTTCACCGCTTTTTAAGGGTTGTCAGACAGGGGTTGCAACCACACAAAGTGTCTGACAGCCGGGAATACGTCTTTTGGGAGTGCCCCGAGTAACGTATATTAATTTCAGCTTTTATAAAATGACGAAGTCTGACCTACTTTTCACCACACTTTAAGGGTTGTCAGACAGGGGTTGCAACCGCACAAAGTGTCTGACAGCCAGGAATACGTCTTTTGGGAGTGTCCCATGTAACATATGCAAATTTCAGCTTTTATACTTATGACGAAGTCTGACGTACTTTGCACGGCTCTTTAAGGGCCGTCAGACAGGGTTTGCAACCGCACAAAGTGTCTGACAGCCAGGAATACATCTTTTGAGAGTGTCCTGAGTAACATATGTGAATTTCAGCTTTTATACTATGACGAAATTTTTGTGCAATTTTCACACTTTTCACATCTCATAACTCTGAAAGTAACCGTTATCCAAATTTCTTAATAGAGGATCGTTTATATTACCATAAGGGCTACACACAGGCAAACTTTCAGGTTTTATAAAATGACGAAGGTCAGATCGTCGCTGGCTCTTGGACTATAATGGAAACAATACTTTAAAATCTATTAACAATAAAAAACCAGTACGATGGCATCATTGTTGATAACGCTTTACCAGTGTCCTCCAATCAGCTGCTCCTGGGCGGAGTGGCCACAGCACTGTTATTGAACTTTGCCTGGGACGTATTTGAACGCATTTTTATACGACTAAAAAATTGGATAGCAATACTATCAGCTGTTGTCCAAGTTAATGTTACTGACCATTTTGCTACAGCTTTCCAAATGATTCAAATCCTATCAAACTTGCTAAATATAACTTGTACAGTAATAAACTAAACGATGCAGCAGGGGACAATAAAAAATTCTGGAAAGTGGTCAACGAAGTGGCAGGCCGGCCTAGTACCTAGGATGAATTTCTTTTGGAGGCTTTCCACCAAGGGGACAACGCTGTCACCCCAGCTGAGGTTAAAGAAATTGCAAATGTAAAGGGGTCAAGTCTTATAAATCGCTTTGAAGCTGTATTTTCTGAAGGCAGGGGTCCTTTGACTGGTCATGAAGCAACTATTAAACTAACAGATAATGCGGTGGCCAAAAAGTTTAAACCTAGGCCGGTTCCATTTGCCCTAAAGGCACCTGTAGAGGCAGAATTGCAAAGGTTAGTTAAGGAAGGGGTTCTGGAAGCTGTGGACCCTGCGGTAAACCCCGTGACTTGGGCATCGCCTATCGTCGTAACGGTCAAGCCTAACGGGAATATAAGAATATGTGCCGACTTTAAAGTGACGATTAATCCATTTATTTCGGACGATAATTACCCACTGCCAACTTTTGAAGACATATTAGCTCAATTAAACGGTGGAAAATTGTTTACAGTTTTGGACTTAAAGGATGCATACCTTTAAATGCCGGTAGCTAGGGATTCTCAAGACTACCTCACAATTGTGACTCACATCGGTTATTTCCGCTACAAGAGGTTGCCATTTGGCGTTAAGACAGCACCTCCTATTTTTCAAAGGACAATGGGCAGCATACTTCAAGGAATTCCTAATGTTGCATGGTTGCTGGACGATATCATTGTTGGTGGGGAGAGTACAGAAGAGCACCTGGCCCTACTGGAGCAAGTATTCGATCGACTCAAGAGAGCCAACATTCGACTGCATAGAGATAAGTGCAAGTGGTTTCAGTCATCAGTCAAATATCTCGGACACCAATTGGACCGGGAAGGAATACGTCCCACAGAAGACCATGTTGAAGCCATTTTGAAGATGCCTGACCCGTCTAACACGCGGGAGCTCCGATCGTTATTAGGGTCAATAAATTACTACCAGCGATTCATCCCGAACTTGCAATGTATTTGTTCCCCCTTACATCGGCTCTTGAAAAAAGGACATCGGTGGGATTGGAGTCCAGAGGATAGCCGGATCGTTGCAGAAGTGAAGAAAACACTCACTAGCACTGATCATCTTGTCCATTATAACCCCCAACTACCCATTATTGTTACTTCTGATGCCAGTGAGCGAGGGGTTGGGGCAGTAATGTTTCATAAACTACCGGACGGATCTGAAAAACCCGTGGCATTCGCTTCACGCACACTCTCAACTTCAGAGCGAAACTACTCCGTCGTTGATAGAGAGGCTCTTGGAATTATTTTTGCTATCAAGAAGTTTCACTTATACCTGATAGGCAGAAAATTTGTTTTGCGGACAGACCATCGGCCACTTGTTCACATATTTGGACCCTCCAAGGAAATTCCAAAAGTTGCCAACAGCCGCTTAACCAGATGGGGCATACTCCTTGGGGCCTACGATTATGATATCGAGTACCAACAAGGCAAGGATAACGGTCCAGCGGATATTTTATCTAGACTCCCTGTAGGCGAACCAATGAAACAAGACAGTGGCTATGGATCTAGAATATTACACCTCAGGCTAGAGGACCTGCAAGTTTCTAAAAAGAGGCTCATCAAGGAAACTGCAACCGACCCTTGCACAAGATTGATAAAAAAGTATTTATCTCAACCACACTGGCCGGACAAATCCCAAGTGCCACCAGAGCTTCGTCCATATTATGAAAAAAGAGACGAACTAGCATGCGAAGAAGACATAGTCACTTGGAAAGGTAGAATTGTGGTTCCTACCACATTGAGAACGGCGATTCTGGACATTCTACATGAAGGCCACCCGGGTATAAGCGCCATGCGGTCACTAGCTAGGTTCCACGTCTGGTGGCCCAACATAGACCGACAGATAGAGGATTTTGTGAACAGCTGTAAGCCTTGCCAGCAAGGGCGTCCGAATCACCCAGAAATGCCCCTTTACTCGTGGACAATACCAGCTGAGCCATGGTCAAGAGTGCATGTGGACTTTGCTGGACCGTATCAAGGATGCTACTGGTTCGTCCTAGTCGATGCCACCAGCAAATGGATTGAAATAGAGCACCTCAAGACTATAACCTCTAATAAGACTATCGCTCTTTTACAGCGAATTTTTTCAAGATTCGGCCTACCAAAGTTCATTGTCTCAGACAATGGGCCACAATTCACATCGCTGGATTTTCAAAAATATTGCCATAGTCAAGGTATCCAACACATAAGGACAAGTCCCTACCACCCGAAAAGCAATGGGCTCACGGAAAGAACGGTCAGGACTTTCAAGGAGAGGTTTTCGGCTTCAAAATCAGACGGACTCCTAGATCAACGGCTGGATAAGTTCTTGTTGTCGCTGAGAACAACCCCAAACACGACGACCAAATTGACTCTTCTCCAACCTGATCCGGGACACAAACAGGAACTGGCACTGTTGAACCAGAAGAAATACCATGATAAAGGGTGTCGCGAAAGTCACTTCCAGGTGGGGGAGAAGGTATGGGCTCTCAACAAAAATGGAAAAGGCTATGAAGAAGGAAGGGTAATCAAGAAGACCGGCCTATACTCATACGTTGTCAACGTTAATGGCTTGGAACAAAAAATGCATGCTGATCACCTGCGAAATAGACTTTCCGGTGGGGGAGAAGATGTTATGTCATCATAAATCTATTACTTAGTTGCTTTTTCTATTTGCATTATTTACCTACCACATGTTTAATATTGTTTTTGACTGTAAACAAAAACCTGATTTGTTTTGGTTTTGTCTTGTGTTGACGTTTAGCAATATTAGCTTTGTTTATCTAATAAAAAGTATTTTCTCTTTTTTTGCCCGTGTTATTACACATACGTACACAGTTACATAAATTACTCATATCAGATCAGAGTAACTTATAAATTAGTTGGTTCAGAATAAAATAAACTAAGGTATTTTTATGTCTTTCCGTCTCTCCTGTGAATTTACATCGTAGGCCTACTTCAATGCTAAGCCGCTCAGATGGCTTTGACCACAAGAAAAAATTACAAGAAGAAATATTGGCTGGTCTTCGTCTTGGCTAGTCATATAAAGGTTAAATCGAGGCTGTTGTTGCAGGAGCAGGCATAATTAAAATATATTTTCACTGGTTTTGTTTTGTTTTACCTACCTAACTAAACATTCATATCGTCTATGTCAATTAAACAGACGTCACAAAGCTTTATGAAGACTAATTCAAAGTTCACTATGTAAAATTATACTGCACCGTACACACACGATCGGCAGACGTTCTGATGAGTGAATTGACATGCTAAGGTTATGTCAAATTCCCGCTCATTTGTTGTTACACTCCTCCGTGAACCGCAATTATCCCCATTTAGACGCGCACACAGCTCATTAACTACGACTTCCGTTATGACTTAAACATTGTAATTTTAAAAATGAGTATTTTTTACTTTGTTTTTAAGTTTGTTCATTGCCATTATTTAATTTTAAAACAGTGTTTTTATGGAAAATTCTACATATTTTTATTGGTTTGTTTTTAATTATTTGTGCCAAAATTTCGGGGGGGGGGGTTTCGACCCCCTAACCCCCCCCCCCCCCCCGCTGGCTACGGCCTTGGCACAGACGAATAGTCTTTGTGGAAATGAATTCCTTTTTATATGTATATTACATTGTATCTAAACATTTTTGTGGAATAAACATATTTGAATTTGAACTAACTGTAGGATTTGGCGGAGGGTGACCGTGCCTCGATGCTTCCGTTCTTTGCGTTACAGCCACACTTCCTGGGGCTGCAAGGGGCCAGACCAAAGCAAGATCTGCTTTCACTGTGGTAAAAACGATCACAAGTTCAAGGACTGTTCTGGAAGGGAACATTGCGTCCTCTGTGAAGCGAAAGGCTTGACCGGAGTCAAGCTTGAGCACCCGCCTGGGACGGGGAAGTGCGTCAGTTTTCGTGAGGTACCAGACTCCGGCCAAGAAGCTAAAGACATAGTGAGGATCCTTCAGGCCAACCTTAGAAGGTCAGGACAGCTGAAAGCTTACTCGATCAGTTCACCCAAGAACACAGTGTAGAAACTCTTCTGATAAGCGAATGAGATTGGGAACAGTCCACATGGTTTCTGGATCTCCTGGATATTGCCACTTACTGGGTTCGGAATAACTCAGAAGTGCGTGTGCGGAGTCTTGGGCGTGGCCGAAGTTTTGTTTGGGTTCGGTGTAGAGAGTAACATTTTTTAGTTACTATCTCACCTCCAACGAGGCCATCTAAAACTTCCGTGATAAGATTGACTGCTTGGAGGAGACTGTACTTGGCACAACCGGGCATTTTGTCGTTAGAAGGGATTTAGACGCTAAGGCTGTCGAATGGAGAATGCCTTTCCCTAACTCCCGGGAAAAGTACATCCTGGACTTTGCTGCCAAAACCGGGCTCATTGTCATCAACCAGGGTGACACTCCCATTTTCAGGCAAACCAGAATGAGAGGCACGATCCTCGACATAACCCTTACTTTGGAGTCACTGTTGACAAGGATCTCGGGTTGGAGGGCGAAGACCCGCCACTGATCACCAGTAAATCAACTTTATGATCTGGATGAGCACCACAGAGTGCTCCAAGGACCTCTCAACGCCGCTGAAATACAGGGTGGCTGGACGTCGTCAGGTTCACTGAGGACGTCCAGTCCTCATCATGTAATAATAATATCTTAACTCATCAAGGGGAGTGCAGGATTTTGCTGCTGCATACAGCATGACTCGAGCCGGGGCCTTGGTAACTTCCACGATGGAACTAATCGTCTCGCTTTTTGTACAGTCCATGCCACTAAGGAAATTCTGGCGCGACAAGCAACCAGTTTAGTGGAGGACTGCGGAGAACTCGAATCTTCGGAAAGCCCGACGAGCCGAATTGAGGGCCCAAAAGTACCCCAATTTTGGGATAAAGTTCACAGCATATAAAGCCGCAAGGAAAGCTCTTCACCGAGCCATTAACAGGAGTGCTGGAAGAGACTTCAGGAGGATATTGATTCCGATCCATGGCGTCTTGGGTTCAAAATTGTAACCAAGAAGCTCGGCACCCATCCCCACCTTCCATCATGGAGGGTGCCACCGTGGACGGTATCATGACCGCCCTGTTTCTAGCACACCCAGTGAGGCCATATGTTGATTTTGGAGGGGTAGAGAACATTCCTCTCTTGAGGAGTTGAAAAATGCCGTTCTCTCCCTGAAGAACAACAAAGCTTCTGGTCCCGATAGGTTTCCCCGGCGAGGTCCTTTAGAGAGTTCTTTCTGTAAGACCCCAGCTTTTGCTGAGAATGTACAATGCTTGCTTGTCTGAGGGGGTTTTTCTATCCCCTTGGAAGAAAGCCAGGCTTGTACTTATCAGCAAGGGGAAGGTCTCCCCGGCGAGGTCCTTTAGAGAGTTCTTTCTGTAAGACCCCAGCTTTTGCTGAGAATGTACAATGCTTGCTTGTCTGAGGGGGTTTTTCTATCCCCTTGGAAGAAAGCCAGGCTTGTACTTATCATCAAGGGGAAAGATGACCCAGATACTCCTTCATCCTACAGGCCTTTGTGTAAGCTGCATACGGTCGGAAGAACTTTGGAGAAGTTGATTTATTGACGTCTGAACTCTGCCGTGGAAGCTGCTGAGGGTTCAGAGTAGCTTCAGAAGAGGCGATCAACTATAAACTCAATTGCAGAAGCGCATAGTGCAGTGGAAAGAGCCGAGAACCACAACCATTTCTCTTGCATAGTGCTCTTTGTTACGTTTGATGTCAAGAATGATTTTAACTCAGCGATATGGGTCGATATGTTGGACGCGTTGAGCAACACCTTCTGCTTTCCATTGTAGCTGTTGCGGCTTATCGAAGATTACCGGCGGGCAAGATATATCATTGATATATGATACGAAAGACGCACAGCGGATGATGGATGTTGTATCTAGTACCGCGCAGGGCTCGATACTCGGCCTGAACCTTTGAAATGTCGCCTATGACAGTCTTCTTGGATCCTAGATGCCTGACAAGACAGTTTTAGTTGAGTACGCCGATGTCGTTGCGGCACTCATCACTGCACAATATGTTAAGCTTGTCCCGCTGAAGCTAAATTAATGTGCTGAGTCATGCGCGATGTCAACAAGTGGAAGAGTGACCACAGGCTGTCCCTAGCCTTGAGCAAGACAGAGATAGTGGTCCTCACAAAGAAGCGGATTGACACCATTGCACCGCTGAACACGGGAAATGAAGTGGTACAGATTATGCAAGCTGCCAAATATCTTGAGGTTACGGTGGACACGAAATTCAGCTGGAGGGATCAGATCTTCCACACGGCAGACAAGGCTGCTCTAGCCTGGGGCATTTTTTGTCCATATTGATAGTAAGCATGAATTCCTCTTGTCTACTCAATTCACGTTCGTGTTGTTACTTACATGTAATGTTGGATATTTCTTACAATGGAAAAATATTTAAAAAGCATAAATTGAGAGTAAGTTTATGTCAGTATGTCCAATGACAGTCCTACAAGTGAAACAAAAGATGAGGGAAATGCAAAATGTCACAAATGGATATCCATTTGCTATTTGGAATCACTACAAACAAACAAATGCCGAAAGTAAACAGAAACAAAATGCAATTATGTTAAGTCTGTTTTGGAAATAGAATATGGCAATAATCATTGATAGGCTAGGCCCTATTGAGTTGTTTAAAAAAAATTATAATCTCTTCAATCAACAAGATCAATTTTTGTGTATTACAGAAAAATAATAAACAATTTTATCTTTTTGAATATCTTTTTGTACCTTATTAACACATTTTCTGTCTTATACTACAATACAGTACATTATAATTCTTTAAGCTTTGTTAGGCCTAGTTAGTAATAGGTTTTTGGTTTGGATTAATGCTGCTTAGTAGGCACGTACAAAATAAATGAAATAAACATTTTGTTGACAAATAATATCATAAGCCCAAAGTTTTATTCAAATTACAAAACCCGAAGCTGACCCGAGTTTATTTTTTTCCAACTTATAAACCCTGAACCCAACCTGACCCGAATTTTTTATAAACTTATAAAATCTTAACCATAACTATAACTCTCGCCACATAAGTTGACAAATGGCCAAAAACAACTGGGATTGAAAAGGGGTGGCTAGGGGGTATTGTTCCAAAAACATCGAGCTTTTGTTACATGTTAATTTTCATGGATTGTCCAAAAATTTAACTGAATAGTATTACAAATTAATTTGTCAAGTTCCGTGGCGATGCTAATAACTACTTAATATCTGAACCCAACCCAACCCGAAAATTTATGATAATACAGGGTGTCTACTGCCAAGTAGAAAAATAATGTGACTTCTGGGGGTGAAAAATGTTAAAAACCAGTGACTTTTACATAGGTAGTCTATTTAGAAAACTCTTGGGGCGAAATACTAAAGTCGCAAAATTTTGCTCACAACCGCATCATTTTCTCAATTTATGCAAAAAATCCGTTACTTTTCTTGCATTTTAAAGAAAAATAAGTAACTTTTTGGTGACTTCCGTGACCACTACCTAAACTTCGGGACTTTCGGTGACTTATGGTGACTTCAGTGACCAGCAGACACCATGCCTGCTGAACCTGACCCGACTTGAAAAATAACTAACCACAGACCTCTACTGCTACCATTACCATTACCAATCCCCAATCGATGACTAGCTTGCTGGATAGATCTTGTCCATAGTTATACCTCTTGTCCATGTAGACTGCTATACCTTAATCATTAATTCCATTATTTTCATAACCAAAGAATAAATATATCACATTTAAACAGATTTTGTTTACAAATCAAACAAAAAAAGGTTGGAGAAAAATTATGAGGATAAAATATCGAACACATTCAACCAAACTTACTTACAATTAATTTAATATGAAACCAAAACAACATTACAAAAGCCTAATCATCAACCTTTTAGAGAATCTTCACTTTGTAATATAATAAATCAGAAAACCCACTTTGATATATTTCAAAATCTTTAAATATTATGTTAATATGGGTAAAAATTCAAAATTGTGTTATCCAAACGAATGTAAAGTACTTCATTCATACTTTACGGACAGACTATAAAAATATGAGCGAAAACAAAACAAAATTTTCTATTATGGCAAAACAAAAAACCGTTAAACGATTGTATTTATTTAGCACAAACATTATAACAAAATAGTTTCTTTGTGGAGGAGTTTATGCCTGCTGAGAAGTATTATGGGTAGAATGTTAAGTTTAGCCCGATTTAGATATATCGAATCAACGGGAGATTTACAAGGAAACTGTGCAGGTAAGGCGTGAGGGTCGTCTTCTTCTTTATACAATAAATAATCTTCAGTCGTCCATGTTCTGGGAGAGGAGGAAGTTGGCCGCGAGATTCTCGTTCTTCTCGCACGCAAAATACGCCTGTATAACTAGGTGTTCGGGGAACCCCAGGGCTTTCAACTGCAACAAAAAGATGAAATCAGGATTGAGGAATATTGAGTAAACTATAAAGTGAGAGTGATATTGTAATCATTGCTAGAAGTTCTGTTTATTCATTATTTAAGTCTTTTATTTTCTCTTACTTATGATAAATTACCTTTTCTCAAGTTTTCCTGGAAACTCATATTTTGGTATTTTGTCTTCTAAAAACTTTTCTAGTTTATTTCATTTTTATTTATTTATTTATTTTTTTTATGGTCATTTGGCTTCTTTGAGAGTTTTTGTGATATCAGATATTTCCAAAACCTGCCTATCGTGATCTTAAAGCTCTATTATTAATTATTGACATCAAATAGCCATGAATATATATGTAACTAAAATAGTTCAATCTAGATAAGGCATTAATATGAAAAGTCCGCAGCCCAGGTAAACTGCATGTTAGGACATGAAAAGACAATGTAAATAAATTAGTCTCTTTACATTTAAGTTATGAGTCTATCAAAATATTTGTTAACCGTACCTCAATGCATATATTACAGACCAATACATCTTACATGTGTATACATACAGAATAGGTGCATCGTCAAAAATAAATAAAACTAAAAAATTCTAAACTTATGAAACATTATTTCATTGTACATATATAAAATAACTAATTAAACCAAAGGATTGTCATAAAATTCCTGCAATGAATAAAAAGCTCTGTTAGTAAGTTCATTCTTTAAAGTATCTCATTGTACATTTTTAAACCAGCGTAGAGGGGACTTTTTTCAAAAAGAGTCAATAACTGACTCATTCAATCACTCAATCATTCTAATATTGTGCTTTGGAAGTCTGTAGATGGTCTCATTTCTAGTACTATAACTATGTTGAAATTTAACAGAGTCAGGCAAAGACATTTTTGTCTGGTGAATATAGGTTAATGTTTCATATACAGTAACCGGCCCAGGAGAATGCACTTGAATATTCAAGATCATATGGATTGAAATTGACCAAATTTTAAAATTTAAATCCATAATTGTTGTATTACATTTAAAAAAACATTCCTTTTCTTAATCATATGATTGTTTAATTATGACAAATCAAAACATATGAGTATTGAGTGAAGATTACGTAATAACAAATTGATTCTACAGGAGCCGATATCACCGATATGACTCTTGTCGTTCATTGATCATAGATTTTATTTTTAGCTCTAAATGACTAATAGGTGGTGCAATTTCAGCAAATTCCTTTTAGGGATGGACGGGTCCCGAAATTTCGGGAAAATTTTCGGGAAATTTTCGTCCCGATCATCGGGCGGGATTTTTTTATACTCGGGAATTTATCGGGACGGGAACTGCCGAACGGCGGCCGGCGATCGCGGCCGACGATCTCGCTAACGAGGACGGCGATCGCGGCCGACGATCTCGCTAACAAGGACGGCGATCGCGGCCGACGATCTCGCTAACGAGGACGGCGATCGCGGCCGACGATCTCGCTAACGAGGGCGGCGATCGCGGCCGACGATCTCGCTAACGAGGACGGCGATCGCGGCCGACGATCTCTCTAACGAGGACGGCGATCGCGGCCGACAATCTCGCTAACGAGAAAAACACGGCTTAGCTATGGCTTATATTTATTAGATTTTAGGGTTTATAGCTTTAAATTTACATTGTTATATTTTTTTTCATCATACACTCCTTAATTTTTTTTCTGATGTAGCAAAAAATAGTTAAATGTATTAATTTAAATAACAATAAAAGTATAATGTCTAATAGTTTATTATTTCTTAGTTCAATTTTCTTATTTATATTCTTCAAGGAAGAAACTGTCTCAGTAAAATCAATGAGTATAAAAAAATTGGCAAAATATTTCTTAAGTTAATAAATGGCATTGGCTTGTTGAACAACTTCTTTTCTGAGTGTTAATATTCATTCTAATTTAAATTTGTGTCTTTTTGTTCTTTTTTATTTGAGCAGGCCTTATTTATTGTAATATAATATTGTTTTCTTTACAATGTTTCCAAATGTTTTAATCTATTTTTTTTTCTTGTACTGGTACCGTACATAATGTTTATTTTAATTCTTCTTACCAAACGTTTAATATTTCACTAAACAAAACTTGTATTAAATAAGACATAGGGAACATTTTTTCTTTATGTGTGTTTAGTGATTCGACTTAAATTTATTTGGTTACAATAAAATTTATACTTTCCCATGATCTTATTGCATCCTTAAAATATCAAAACTATATATTTGAATTTTTTAAACTAAAGGACATTCATTGTAACTTATACAAAAACAAGTGGAACAAGTTGGAAGGAGAACTAGTTGATATTAACATTAATTTGTCTGTATACGACACTCAGATAAAAATCAAAACGAATATTTCCCGATAGCGTTGAGAAGAGCAATCCCGTCCCGATCCCGTCCCGAAATTGGATGGGAAATAAAAATTCCCGTCCCGAACTAAAAATGCATTCCCGTCCATCCCTAATTCCTTTATAATGTTTATATGTTGCGTGAAATGCACATATAAACACATATATCGATGAACGAGACGCGAAAAATCCGCTATTATTATTTTGTGAGTCACATGGTCCAAGTACGAGTGCTGTAGGCTCATGCGGATCAGTGTCAATCTATCGGGAGTCGAGTTTTTGGGGTTTTATTGCATAATTTGAAAGGAATTTTGCGTAAATCCTTAAGCTTTGTAACAGTAGTAAACGTATTTCAAAATTTTAAGTTATTGCATTAGTGTGAAAATACGAATTGGGAGATATTAGGCTACTTTTTTCATCAAACCTCTATGACTAGAAAAAAGTGTATAAACTAGAATAGGGACCTATTAAATTCCAAGGATCCTTTATGAAGCGAAGCTGTGTGAATGTGTTCACTTAATGTAAAATTAGTTATCCTTTTCGTTAATGATTAAATCTCAACCTATTTATATCAAATTTGGTATCAAAATCATTGGAAACAACTTTGAATGTTAACAACTTTTAATAATATTGAAAATGACATGGCAACACTGGATTTCCTAGTGCTTGGCGTCATCGTGAGAAGTAAAGCGAAAGTAATATAAGGCCACCCTAGCCGCAGCACGGGATAATCGGGACTTATTAATCTCACTAGGACACCTAGTTGCGGAACAAGTGGGACGGGTTGCTGTCAACATCATGTCCGGAACAAGCGGAACTTGGAACAAGTGACTAGTAATCTGAAGAGTTTCAGTAAGATTTTTTAACATAACTAGGCCTATTTTATTTCTAAACTATTCTGTTAAAAAAAATAAAAAAAATATTTATGCAGTCCGTTTGATTTATTATTAAATGCTTGGTAAAAATATATTTAAGACGTTTATGAGTGGAATGTGTGTATTTTCTTCTTAGCGTTCATCCGTTAAACATTTAGTAGAAAGATAATGACTGTCAGAATCAACTTCGGCCCCCATTACGGTACGAGAAGCTTAGAGTTTTATTTACAATCCGGAGTTAACCCTCCAATATCCGTTTTATTTACATTATATAACATTTCAATTTGGTATATAGAAACAAATAGTATCCATTTTGTTGAAAAGGTTAATTTCATTTGTATTTGTAAAGCATCAATTTTCATATGTCATATGTATAGTAGGGATGGACGGGTCTCGAAATTACGAGAAATTTTCGAGAAATATTTAATCTCGTTCACCGAGACGAGATTTTATTTTGATCGAGATTTTTCGAGACGAGAAATAATCTGTGAATAACGATAAAAACGGGTATAAATAATCTACGAATTGCTAGGCCTATTTTACTAGCAACTTAATACTGAAAAATAAATTATTTTGAAGCAATGTAGAGTGTTCTATTTTTCCTATCCTCCTCACAACTACAAACTTAATTTGCCATCATGAATGATTAAACTACGGTTGGACTTCCAAGACTTGGACTGGACTGGAGAGTGGAGGCTGCATCTGCACGGACTGTTAGTGGTAGTTAGTCAACATAGCTACTGACTTATAAAATAATTAATTTTTTTGATAAATCTTTAGAACATTGGGAAAACTTTATAAACAACAAGCAATCATAATTTGACATTTAATTGCTTCAAGACGATTATTTAAAAATGATACAAATAATTTTTGACAAATTTAAGAGCTGTTTTGGCATTAGCAGTAAGAATAGTAGAGACAATCAGAAGAATGACAAGATGGCCAATCAGATTTAATAAATGACTAACCTCAAATATCCCACGTAATACAATTTAATTTCCTTTCACACTCTTTGCAGAGTTCAGCTATTTTAAGCCAAAAATGCTTAAAATCGGCTGATGATTGATTTTATTTCAAAGTTTGGATACTAAAAAATAACTGAAAAGGCAATTAACAATAATTGTTGAACAGCAATAAATAGGTTGTGTTGAATACATAGAAAATCAATGGTCTTACTAGAACCATACAGGCTTCATGGCTATACTAATGCTTGCCTTTGTTCAGTAAGGAGCAAAATACCCCCCGTCGCAGCAGACCTGCGTACTCAGCGAATTTCCAAATTAGTAATATTAGACCAGCTAAACTTGGATGTAAACAAAATTTCATCACGTGCTCATAAATAGGGAAATAAATATCTAGATAAATATAGGGAAAGAGTATGCAGACGTATGCTGCCATGGGGGACACTAAAAGTAGGTTTTTAGCATAGAAAAAATTTATTTCGACCATAAGAAGCCATATAGTAAGTTTCATCAATATCTGTCCACAAATAAAAGAGTTTGCCTATTCTCCATATGATTAACATGGGAAAAGAGTATGCAGGTTTGCTGCCATGATAAGAACAAAAACCAAGATTTTTTACCTTGAATGGATGAATCTCAACCAAATGAAGCTAAATACCAAGTTTCATCCAAAAATATTAGATAGTAAGTGAAATATTAACACATCCTTATTCTCCATAAGATTAACATTGGAGCCCCAAAAGACAATGTACTGTCTTTAGACTTTGTAATATCTCGGTAACGAATGGAGAAAGAGCATTGCTTCAAAATACTAAATTGTGTGTTTTTTTTAGCTAAATCCAATGGTCAAAATAAAAATTTAAAATTTTTAAAATTTACATATGAAAAATGCAAAAAACCCATTTTTGGGGTACAAAACCCCCCAAAACTACCCCTTCCGGTAGGTCGATATGTCTGGTTTACGAACTCATCCGATTAAACGTAGGATTACACATCTCTACCAAATTTGGTGTCGATCGGACCATTTTTACGAGAGTTATCGTGTCTAGGGACACATATATATATATACATATATATATATATATATATATACATATATATATATATATATATATATATATATATATATATATATATATATATATATATATATATATAAATTTTAATGACTATTATTTTTGGTCTCTGGGCACCTCAAAACGAAAAAGTAACATGGTCCCGGGCTTAGGTCTTACCATGAGACCTACGGTAATAGCTTTTTTTTTTTTTTTTTTTTTTTTTTTTTTTTTTTTTTTTTTTTTTTTTTTTTTGAGGGAGAGGCGGAAAAATGCATTACGCACACAGGTGGCCAGCCTGTAGTGTGGGGCTCCCCTAAAAACGAGTTTACCCACTAAAAAACCTCCTCTACTCTTTAGGAATCTAACCTGGAATTGTTTGTCACATTACGTCAGGCTAGGCCTAAATTTGGCTTACGCCCGTGGGGCTCGCTCCTTATCCAGCCGCTCGATCAAGGGATCTGGGCCACTTCACGGTCCAGATCGGTTTTCTTTTCCAGGAGGATGCCCCGGACGAACTGTGACAAACAATCCCAGTTGCCCTCATCCTCCAAAATCGTTTGGCAGACCGAGTCCACCGAAAATGCACCAAAGATTTGTGTGGCCTCCAGGCGGGGCCCTTCCCAACGGGGACAGCGGAAGAATGTGTGTTCCGCATCGTCGGGAACACCCGGGCAATAAATGCAGTCCGGTGAACCGGTCTTTCCCATACGGTTCAGGTACGACCGAAAATAGCCGTGACCTGTCAAAAATTGGGTCAGGTAGTAGTCCACCTCCCCATGCCGCCGTTCCACCCATGGTTGGACCTGCTTGATAAGTCGCGCAGTCCATCGTCCTCGGGTGTCGTGCTCCCAGCTGTGTTGCCACTGCTGGTAGGTTCGGGAGCGCTCTTCTGTTCTTGCCGTGTCCTTGCCGATCTCGCCTTGTCTCTGATAAATCGCTTTCCTCTCCCCTGCCAAGAGCTTGACAGGGATGACTCCGGCGACCACCAGGACGGCAGGCTCGGACACTGTCCGGTAGGCGGAACACACCCGGAGCGCAGCTTGACGCTGAACCCGGGCGAGTCGCAACCTGTAGCACTCCTTATCTAGAGCGCCTGCCCACACCTCTGCCCCGTAAAGAAGCACGGACTGGACCGCGGACATCAACAGACGTCTTCTGCTGGATCGGGGACCCCCGACATTGGCCATCAGCCTACTAAGGTAAGTCACTACCTTAGCGGCCTTGTCCGCCGTACGGAAGATCTGATCCCTCCAGCTTAACTTGGTGTCCACCATAACCCCGAGGTATTTGGCGGCACGAGTTGATGTGACCACCTCCCTTCCCACTCGAAACGGGACGACGGTGTCGATCCTCTTCTTCGTAAGAATCACGATCTCCGTCTTACTGAGAGCAAGTGAGAGACCGTGATCGGACATCCAGTTGTTGACCACCCGCATAACTCGGTTCAACTTCAGTTGGGCCAGCTCAACGTTGCGTGCAGCAATGAGAGCTGCGACGTCATCGGCGTACCCAACCAAAGTGGTTTCCTCAGGCATCTCGGACCTCAGGAGGCTGTCATAGGCAACGTTCCAGAGATCCGGGCCGAGTATTGAACCTTGTGCGGCACCAGAAGTGACTTCCATCGTCCGCGTTCCGTCCCTCGTGTCATAAATCAGGCTTCGAGAGCGTAGATAATCCTCGACGAGCCGCAACAGATATGCAGGAATACGAAAGGTGTTGCGAAGCGCATCCAACATATCGACCCACCTCGCCGAGTTGAAGGCATTCTTGACATCAAGCGTAACAAGAAGCACTACTCGGCGGGAGAAATGGTTGTGGCTCTCGGCTCTCTCCACAGCTCTCTGAACTTCGGTGACAGCGTCGATCGTTGACCGTCCCTTTCTGAAGCCGTACTGACGGGGGCATAAGTCCCCGGCAGCTTCCACGGCAGAAGTCAGGCGGGAACGGATCAGCTTCTCGAACAGCTTCCCAGCCGTGTCCAACATGCAGAGAGGCCTGTGGGACGACGGCAGCTCGGGATCACCTTTGCCCTTGCTGATCAGTACAAGCCTGGCTGTTTTCCAGGGAGCCGGAAACACCCCTTCTACCAAACAGGCATTGTACATTCTCAACAACAAGTCAGCGTTGATTAAAAATACTTTCTTTAAAGCCTCACTGGGAATCCCATCCGGGCCAGGAGCCTTGTTGCTCTTCAGGGAGAGAACGGAGGTTTCCAGCTCCTCGAAAGTGAAAAGTGGAACGTCCTCTACCCGTCCGAAGTCAACCGGCGGTCGCTGTGGATGTTCAGGAAACAACGCAGCGACGATCCTCCCCATGGTGGCGCCCTCCATGATGGAAGGTGGAGAGCGGGCGCCGAGTTTCTGTGTTACAAGTTTGTAACCCAGGCCCCACGGGTCGGAATCAACGTCGTCACGAAGTCTCCTCCAGCTATTCGCCTTGCTCCTGTTGATCGCCTGGCGGAGAGATTTTCTCGCAGCTTTATAGGCCTCCGACTTACGAACTCTGTCTGCGGGAATTCTCGCTCTAGTGGCGGCTCGTCTAGTTCTTAAACATGTTCTTCTGAGTTCCGCAATCTCTTCAGTCCACCAGTAAACGGGTTGTTTGTCGCGTCGGGGTTTCCTTCGCGGCATAGACTGGTCGCAGGCCGAGACGATAAGTTCCATCGTGGATGTTACTAGTGCCTCGGCTCCAGCCTCACCAGGATTCCCCTGCGCTCCCCGAGAGATGACTTCGGTGAACTTGACCACGTCCAGTTTGTTGGTGTTCCACCGGCGTGGCCCTTCCCGAGATGCGGAAACTCGACGATTTGCCTGATCATGCAGGTCAAACACGATGTATTGGTGGTCGCTACCCGTGTAGTCCTCGACAACCCTCCAGCCAGAGATCCTCGGAAGGAGCGACTCAGACGCAAAGGTGACGTCAGGGATCGTGCCTCTCTGCCCGGGGCGCCGAAAAGTAGGTGTGTCGCCCTGGTTGAGGACGACAAGACCGGCCCTGGCGATGAAATCCAGGATGTATTTCCCCCGGGAGCTGGTAGAGGGCATTCCCCACTCGACGGCCCTGGCGTTGAAATCGCCACCAACGACGACATGCCCGGTGGTGCCGAGAACGCACTCCTCTAGGCTATCTATCTTGTCGCGAAAGTCCTGGACGGCCTCGTTGGGTGTGAGGTAGCAACTGAAGATAGTCACGTCCCTACACCGAACCCAGACGAATCCTCGGCCGCGCCCGTGACTCCGCACCAAGACATCCTGTGTATTACGCGCCCAAAATGCAGCAGTACCGAGGCTGTCGGAGATCCAAATGTTTGGGTCTCTGTCCCGATACTGTTCGCTGATAAGGAGCGCGTCAGCACCAAGTTCTCGGGCGAGCTGATCTAGAAGGTTATCAGCTCCCCAGGATCTATGAAGATTGGCCTGGAGGATGCGAATTACCGGCCGCTGCCTTTTGCCTGTTCAAGTGCGGCTCTGAAGGCACCGCACTGACCAGACCCGGGTAAGTGACCGAGGGCACTGGAGCCTGAATCCTTGCAGAGGAAGCAGGATGGGCTCGAGGAACATTCCTTGCGTTTGTGGCCCTGGCCTCCACACTGGAAGCAGTTGGCACTCCTGTCGGGCCCGTTACAGTTTCGGGAGGAGTGGCCGAAACCGAGACAGCGGAAGCATCTCGAAACTACCACCCTCCGTTTGAGCCTGCAACTGACCCAACCGACTCTGAGGTGCTGAAGGCTAAGCAGCTTATTGGCGTGCTTTTCGCCCATCTCAGCAACAGCCATCCTGAGTTGACTTCGGTTAGGCTTTGTCAGCCATACCCTCACTCCATCAGCCGGTATCTCCGGGAGTGCCACCTGGATCGCACGGGTCACCTCATCTTCGGTGGAGAGGGCATCAAGGTCCCGAATCTCGACCGAACATTTCGGTTCTAGGGCCTTGATGGAGCCTTTGTCCCCAAGTGCAGTCTTGAGGGAAGCGGCAAAACCGATCTTGTCACTCGACTTCCCCAGTTCGAGGAGGACATCCCCGTTCTGGGTTCGCCGAATAGACTTGATAACGGTGTCGGTCTCTTCCGGTTTGGCCTGCGATCTAATCTGACCCAGAACATCAGCAAAAGATCGCCCCCCTAAGGGCTTGATCAAGATTGCCTCCGTCCTGGGCTTCTTAGGCCTGGGTTGTTTAGGCTTTCTGACAGACTTGCCAGAGGCCTCCCCCACCGGGTTTGAGACTTGCGTCCGCTCCACCCTCGACGCACTTTTCGAAGCTGCCTCCACTTGCTTCTGCCTCCTCCTTTCTTTCTTAGACAGGCGCGTCTTCCAGCCCCCCAAAGGTGTTGAGGCAGAGTTTGCTGCCAAGGCAGGATTAGCCGCCGGAGCAGGAACCTCTGCAGGAGTAGCCGCTGGAATCGCGACAGCGCCCGGGGCGGATTGAGTAGCCTGGACAGGAGATGTCTGCGATGCCGCAGTGACAAAAACCGGTCTCGGCACTGAGTCCACCTCAACAAGCTCAGGGCTTTCCGGCGAAGAACCGCTCTGCCTCTTCTTTCGCTTTCTGGCTTGAGTCTGGGACTCAGCCAGATGAGCTTGAGGCGAAGCAGACATAACTCGGTTCATAACGTCGCGCTCCTGCTTCACTGCCTTCAGCCTGATCTTCCGGCATTCCTCGATTTCGCCAAGGAAATCCTCGAGTTTTGGAATTCCGTCCTTAATCGCCTTGTTGACGTTCTTCTGAATAAGGAGAGCCTTGGCCATCTCCTTCAAAAGATCGTTCATTTTCTTCAGACATGAGTCTTCCTCCTCGTTGGCATCGTCCTGCTGCTGCCGAAGCATTTGCATCTCGAATGCCGGACGAAGAGGACTCTTCCTGGGAGGAATTCCTTGCCTCCCGGCTAGAGGTGTTACCGGCTCAGTCACCCCCATACCCAGCTTAACCTCATCCTTCTCCTTTCCGGTTACGGCCGACGATCCGGCGACACCAGCAGCCTTGAACGGGATCGGCGGAGGGGAGGCTTTAATTCCCCCCGTCGGCGTCCCAGTCTTCGAGGTCGGAGACCTCTGCAGTTTTGAGCTGCGCTTAAAGGCGGCCTGCTCATTCTCCTTTAATTTCGTGTTTTGGTTTTGAAAATCCATACTTTTGTTTCACCAGCGCATCGTGCGGCAAGAGGCGGCCCTTCATTGGCCGGGAGCGGGTACACCCTCGGAGGTCTACCCCCCGTAGGAGATAAGACACCCCTACCCCAGGACTCTGGGGCCCGAAACCTCCGTTTGCCCAGCACCGATACACAAAATGTGCCGGACGTGCTGGGGGTCGCACCGTGGCAATGCAGAGTCCGATCTCTGCATCCATGCCGCACTTCCTGACTAAGGGTAATAGCTTATTCCCTATGGGAAATTCGCTAATAAAAACCCACTAGCAGACCGATAATGGAGGGAATTACGTGAATCCCAAAACAGTGAAAGTTATGTATACAGGACTTGAATAGTTTGGAGAAATGACAATGACAATGAATAGCAAATAAAATTAGAGCTGAAGATTTCAATGGACAAAGACAAAGAAGAAGAGAGAAATGAAAATTTTGATTTCTTGTTAGCCTCCCGGCCTCTAGGCTTGTGACTCAAAGTTAGTAGGCCTATGTCTATTACAAAAACTGTGAGTGAGAAAAAACTCTTATTTGGAAACATTTTAAAGTAAGTTAATAGTGAAAAGTGTGAAACATGAAAATGAAAAGTGAACAAAGTAACTGTAACAGAGGATTCTATGTTTATGTTTTATTAAACTTAGGCCTAGGTCGGTAGGGTTTATGGTCATATCTTCTCAATCTTTTTATTGGGTACATTCCTTTATAGGCCTAGACCTTTTGTTAAGAAAGTGTCTTTTTTAACTTCAGTTTATAAACATAATCAGCAATTTACAAAGTAATATTTGTTCCTTCACATAAATCAGGTTTTAACAATGTTACAAAAATCAGATTAAATCCTGAACGCACATTTCTCGTAATGTACGAGAAGGAAAATCTCGTCTCGAAATTTTATGAGAATTAAAAATTCTCGTCTCGTCTCGTCTCGAACTAAAAATAGAATCTCGTCCATCCCTAATGTATAGTCCTATTTTTAAGGTGGGAGTAAAATAACAACACAAAACCTGGGATAAGCAGGCACAAATGACACTAAGAATTGCCACAGTTTAAAACAGAACACGTGTTTGATAGTAAACAATTTCAGATAAACCTTAAAGACAGTGTTTATTTTTTAATAAGACGAAGACGATGTTTTTAGTTTAGTACATACATCTGAGTGAATATTCAATTTGAATGGCTGGATTGTTATTCCATATGATTGTTTATTGATGGATCAAGTGCATTCTCGTGAGCCGGTCACTGTACATACAATCCGGTGAGTGTTAGAATTCTTAAATTTTTTAAATGGCCTTTACAGGAACTTCTTGGATGAGAATTTGTCATAGTTTGAATTATTCTTTTTTGTAATCGGAATATAGTTTTGATGCCCCAGGCTTGTCCCCAAAGAACCAAGCCATATCTTAAAACAGATTCGACATATGCATGATAGACTACTTTCATAGTCTCCATAGGGACACAGTTCCTTAAGTGGAGGAATACAAAAGACATGGATCTAATTTTTTTCTTAATAGACTCCACATCAACTTTCCAGGTTATATTTTCATCAATATGTACACCTAAGAATTTTTGTGATTGAACCAAATTTGGAAAATCATTTACTTTATTTTGATTTTGTGCTGAAAATTTGATCAGTTGTGTTTTATGTAGATTAAGTTTCAACCCAACTATTTAATTCCTGAATTATATTTTTAAGAGATGTAGATAGTTCTTTACTTTTAACAATAGCAGAAGTATCATCGGCAAATAAAATTAAATCTATACTTATTTAATACGCTAAGGGTTTTTTTGTCTTGAGAACTCCTCCTACAATTTTCAACCGATTTTCAAGTTTTTGGTGTCATTGGCTTGGTCTGTAGTTGTTTCCGCCAAAAATTGGTGAGAATCGGACTGAAAATAAAGGCGCTATCCACCATTGAAATATCAAAGTTTCCCATTTAAATAACATTGGGATTGAATAAAGCATTTTAAACATATGTTAATAATCAGCTGTAAGTACGTGTAGTTTTGGTGATTAAAGAGATTCACAATATTGGATTGGTCGGATGTCACTGATTTAGAGCTAAAAGTAAGTTTTGTATTGTATTGAAATAAATTGCTCGATTTTGAGCAACACGTATACTAGTCTTTATTTATAGCTTTAGGAAGATCATTTGTATAGATTAAAAAGAATAGTGGGCCTAAAACTGACCCTTGGGGATGTGTATTTTTGTGTGGTGACTTTTGTCTTAATTTACCTATTTTTAATGGCCATTCACTGGTATATTCAAATAGTTGGTATTCTGATACCAATGAATGACCAGTCATTCACTGGGGAAACACCAGTCATTAACTGGTAGAGAGGCGGTCATTCACTGGTGCAATGATTTATGTATGATAAATTGTATTTTTTTAATACTCTGTTTTAACCCTCCAAGTGCTACGTATATTAGTCCTTAAGTGCTGACCATTTTTTAAGTTTCGCGCAAGCATTTAAGCAAATGTGCATAATAGTTATTAATGATATGAAAAGTATATCATATTGCATATCAATTTGTTCAGAAAAATGTCTACTATTAGAAAATATGATTCATTAGATCTTACTTACCATTTATTTTTTTCCAAATTTCTAGATATCAAGGGGTAGTTTTTTTTTTTGTTACCCTCGTCATCAGGTTTTTCCATTTCAGGGCATAATTACATAGTCAAATAAAAAAATCTGAGATAGCCAAAATGTTGAAAATTTTATTACCTTTCCAGTGATATATAATGTTTATATGTTCTTAGCAAAAAAAGATAACATAACCATAACAATTTGCGATGTAGCAGCTGTACTTCAGACGACCAAAAAACAGCTGATGTTGACAAACAAGTTAGCCAACTTTGATTTTCCACTGAAATATGTATTGAACCAAAAGTATTCAGATAGAATGATATTTTCTCTTCAATACTATATAAAAATATGCCGATCCGTCAATAAACAACGGATCTGTGACAATCGTAGTAAACCCTTGTAAATGAATCGCGATCGCGACGATAGCGCTATACGCGTAGCCGAAATGCGTCGCGATCGCGATGTTTAGCGCTTGGAGGGTTAACATAATATATTTACCATGTAAGATTCAAGTGGAAACTCAACCTTAAACGGTCATTCACTGTGCACTCACACTATTTACAGCAGAACATTTAATGCAAAAATTTAAACATATTGCTTAAAATTTTTATTATTTAACTGTGTTTTGAATAAGTATGGTACTTTATTTTAATTGCCACTAAAAGTCAGTGAATGAAAATATGTGAAGCAAACTTGCCTTAATATTTTAAAAATTAACTGATTTTAATATAAATAAGAAAGCATAGAAAGCTTTACTTAATCTTGATAAAAGATGGTTAATGTGTGGCTGCCACGTTAAAGAATGCCGTAGTAAATCTATAGGCCAAGAAATTTTGTTACATTTACAGTATTTAGTTCTGATGTTAAGTAGAAAGAATCAGCTTTCAGGGGTTTTAATATGGAATTTTAGTATGGAACTGGAGGGTTCAGACGGAAGTTTATAAACTGGGCCTTATCTGAATTAAGACAAAGACCATTAACAGCAAACCATTTATGCAATTCTTGTAGATATTCTGTAAGAGTTTGAGAGAGTTTTCTTTGTTAGCATTTAATGCAAACATGGAGGTATCCTCTGCAGACATTAACATCTTGCCACTTAGTGAAGTTTGAGAAAGAGATTGATTTATACACCATTAAACGCAGTTCCTTGCTAACAACCACTTGTCCGTTTTCTGATAGATTGCTACACACATTACAACGTCCAAGGAAGTAAATTAGTCGATAAGAAAGCAATATTTAGTGAATACGCTACTCTACTCTACGCTACGCTATTGCTAAATACGGACAAAAAACAAATTCTTTATGGAATAAAGTCGAAGTCGGGGTGCCCCAGGGCTCAATCTTGGGCCCCTGTCTATGTGAATGACCTACCTAGTGCCACAAGTATGGAAATGTTTCAGTTTGCTGATGATACTGTGTTGCTGTGTAAGGAGCCCAATGTTGTAACTTTACAGCACACAGTTGATAGAGAGGTGTCATCTCTATGCGACTGGTTTAGGGTAAATGGACTTTCCATGAACATGGACAAGACCCAGTTAATAAATTTTAAGGCAGATTATAAATATAGTCCCCAACAAATAACTCTTTCAACCTCAGGTTGATGTCTGAGGAGACGGTTAATTTTTTGGGTATTCTTGTTAACCAAAATCTTAACTGGCTTCCTCACATCAACAAACTAACTAAAAAACTATCTTCAGCTGTATTTTCCCTCCGGATAATGTCTCAAGTGTCAGATTTAAAAACTCAACTAACTGTCTATCATTCTTACTTTTCATCTTTGATGTCATATGGTATTCTTGTGTGGGGCAGCTCAAGTCATTCTAAAAAAATCTTCCAAATTCAGAAAAAAGCCATTCGAGTAATTGCAAAAATAACCACAACAACTTCATGCAGAAAGTTTTTTAAAGATTTTCAAATTTTAACTCTTTATGACCAATATATATTGGAAATAGCATTTTGGGTAAAAAACAACTTGACCATGTTCATGGAAAGTCAAACTAAACATGTATATAATACTAGATCTAAAGATACTATTAAGCCAGTAAGTCATCCACTAGTTTTATATGAAACCTCCCCCCAGTAAATAGGTCCAAAAATTTTCAATTAATTTCCTAAAGAGCTTAAAGATATTGTATCACCCATGAAATTCCGAAAGAATTTTAAAAATGGCTACTAACAAAGAACTTTTACTGCCTAAATGAATACTTTAACTGCTAATGTGGATTTGGGTCAGTTAGTTATTTATTTTTTTTTTTTTATTTTTTTATGTAGATAAATTACAAGTTTTATATTTTCTAACATACCTTATTTAATTATAAGAATATTTTGACAGCTGTCCTGTCATTGTTAATGATGAATGAATGAATAAAATTCTTTATTCCATAAAAATAAGGTCATGACAATCCAGATGATTAAACATTAAGAAAATAATACAATCATAAAAGTAACTAAAAAGTAATAAAAACTAAAAATAAAAATAAAGTATAAGTAATCAAAACAGAGAAATAATAAACAATCCTTGTGACCAAAAAATATACAATAAATCCATTGATGTTATGACAATCTTATAATAAATAAATAATAAATATTCTTTCAAGCTAAATACACTCTAACAGTTTATCTTTAGAATACATATTAGTGTACACACATTTTTTTAACTTGTTTAATAAACTGTCATTAAAGTTAAAAGAAATATTTAGTTTTTTATAAAAGGTTAAATTACCTGGTTAGTCAGCCGTTTGATCCGTCTTGTCCACAGTTTGGATGACGCGTTTCGGCAGGTTAAACTGCCATCTTCAGTTTGAGTCTGCCACTTAAGAGCCGAGTCTCGACCCCCGACCGACCGCGGTGCACCTTCCACCCGTCCTGTCCGTGCTCGTGTCAAACAGAAGGCCTACTCCGTTCCGCTATGTCCGTGTTCTCGTGTAAATGTTTAAGTGTTTGTGACTCTATGTACAATTATTTTTAACTGTTGACACACCTACTATAGGCAAGATTTTTAAGTTCGTGGATCTAAAGATGGCAGTTTAACCTGACGAAATGCGTGATCCAAACTGTGGATAAGTCGGATCAAACGGCGGGCTAACCAGGTAATTTAACCTTTTATAAAGTCTATAATTGATCCGGAAACACATCAAACAATATGAAGAAATATTTAGAATTCCAGCCAAGGCTCTGGTCCCAAAATGGCAAAATTTAAGGGTGTCTACGGTCTCAAAAATTTTAGTAGTTAAAAAGTTTTTCAATAACATAGCATTTTAGACTCCAGGTAGGTGACTTACCCTTTCGATGGCCTCCTTGTCTTGCGGTGTAACGGGAACGGCGGTGGGGGGCGCGGCGGCAGCGGCGGGGGGAGCCGAGCCGCCGCCCTGCGGCTCGTTGAGCATCCGCACGAAGGCCTCCTGGTTCTGCGAAATGAGCTGCAGCAACGCTGGGTTGGTCTGGCCAATCTGCTGTAGCACTGCATTAAGCAGGTCTGGGTTCTGCTGCACCACGGAGCGCATCTGCTGGAACTGCGGCTGCGACCGCAGGAACGCTAGTGGCTCCTCACCTGGCTCCCCTGACACACACGCGACCATCACATCAGAACAGATAAACAGAACAGAATAAACAGTATTGTATAACTCACACAAACTTTTTCCCAGCAATGAATAGAAATTACATTAGTAGGCTAATGCCCCCAACAATGTCTAGATCAAGTGGTATTGGGGAGAAGTCCCCGTCGCGCAGGATCTGCACAAGATCTCGACTACATGTGCACGGCTTTGCCTTTTTGCAACGTACTGCGTTTACCGGTTGACATAAAATTTAATTTTATCCACAACCATATGACGTAGAGTAATAATTTAAAATAGCCTACTGAATTATTTAGCTTTGAGAGCTAGATTTGATAACATCAAGTAATCTTTTCTTTCAAGTTGACAGTTGTTTTTAGTAAAAAGAAATTATTTTTACACTTTAGCTTTAAAAAATTTTAAGCATGAATTTTCTCGGAGATCCGGGTGGTGTCATTTCATTTCACTTGTTGTTACTAAACCACAACATTTTAGTGAAAATCGTTTTAAAATCTTTTGAGAAATTTGAGTTTTCTATGATTTTTTATGGTTTTTTGGGGTGAACTACTCTTAAAAGTCAAATCTTAAAATCTCTTCAAATTGAGTACAGTAGACTCCCTCTTAACCGGCCACCTCGGGACCAGGCCGCGGCCGGATAATAAATTAGCCGGTTAAACCGATGTTCATTTAAAAACTCCAACCTACAATTTTATATGGCCTAAATATAATTATCACAAAAAAAAAAAAAAACTTTAAGTACATTACTGTATGTAATTTATTACTTACATCCGACACCCATTAAAATCCACAACAAACCCAAACTAATGATAATTCGTTTCTATAATTGTGGTCTACTGGATAGTAGGTCCAAACGCATTCACTTCCGTCCAGGACGTTATATTTTAATTGGTTTGAGAACGTCAATATGAAATAATGTTGAATTGAATGATACAGTAAGCTAGATAAGAAAACTACGTTTTCGGCGATACACGGCCGGTTAATTCGATGTTGAGTTAAAAATGGTCGGTTAAAAAGGTGTTATTTGGTGTCAGGGTAGGCCGGTTAAAGGGGAGACCGGTTAAAAGGTGGCCAGTTAAGAGGGACTGTATACATTCAATATATATTCAGGGTAACGTCCTACGTAGAAACAGGCTAACCAATTGTGAAATGTGAAATAAAGCCGTTAAATAAAAAAAAATCGTTTGTAGTAATTTTTTCTGACTTTTTTTAAAGCTATTGGCCTATAGGCCCTACTAACAGGCAAGCCACTCAAACCTGTTTTCTCCGCCAGTACCTGTGGGTGGTGTGTCGTCGCCGGCAGGCGCATTGTCTGTGTCAGCTGGTATTCCGGTCAGCAAGTATTCAACAGCTCTGTCCGGATTATTGTAACTTGCTCTTAACGCTGCTTCAACCTAAACACAATATAACTAAATGATTTAAAAGCAAAATACCACCTGTCTTTAGTAAAAATATTATATTTGTGAACAAATTGATAGCCCTCAATACAGGCAGGGGTAACGAGTTTTAAAATTAGGAGTAAGGAAATTTCAGAAACATAAATATCCTTAGAAGAAGTTTCTTGAATGAAAATTGTGCTTAAAAGAACAATCAATACTGCTGAATGTTGGATAGTTACCTGGTCTCTGTCGTAGCCCATGTCCACGATGTTCTGCACCATTGTGTTGTACTCCTCGCCCATCAATAGAGCCGACTCAGCTGCAGAGATGTTCGCTTGAGGTGCTGTTTCTGCTCCCGACTCGCTTGGTCTACTGTTAAAACTCTTATTTAAGACTCTCATTAGATTGAAGATTTAGGACCAGTAAGCACTGTACTTTCTTAGCAAGAAAGAGATTGATAGAGATTCCTTTCACAAAAGTTAAATAAATTAAATATAGATTATTTTTATAGTAACATGTTGCTTTTCTTTGTCATTTCTGAAGGTTGGTTGGAAACAGGCTTGCCAACTTGTCCTAACCAATTTCACACAAGGTTCACAATTTACATATTACAGTTTTTAGTAGAGTTCCGCTGTTCCGAACCCTGCTATTCTAAAACCCATAATTTCCAAACAGATTTGTTCTAAAAAATACCAATTGTTCCAAAGGTAGGGTATTTAAAAACAGGGGGCAATCCCAATTGTCGATATTACATGGAATTTACGATTATTAGACATGATTCTATCACTATTGCGGCTGCTATTCTGTGGTTTGATAATTTTTTACAAACTTAATTCCCATATTCCATTGGTATTTTCTGCTATTTGATGTGGTTCTATCCTGACGAATACTTTCCACGATCTGATTGGCATTGAATTCCGGTATCATACAGCATGTTTGCGGAAACTGCATGAGTAACGTAATCAATATCTTGCATTATTTATGAGTTCCGCCTATTCTTGAAATTTGCCAAACCGATCAGGATCCAGTTCCGATGAGTTCGGATTAGCGGGACTCTGCCTTCAGAGAAAGGCAGCTTAGCAGGAATGTTCACTGTTTTATATATATATATATATATATATATATATATATTTTTTTTTTTTTAAGGAAGGGGGAGGAGTAGCTTAATTTCTGAAAAAAAAAGAGATCCGCTAAAGGGCCAATTAATGTCTCCTGTTTAATCGCCTAAATCAACCGTAACAATTTGTGTAATGAGCTGAATGTTTTGAAATAGGCTTTATAAATATAACTATACACCAAAAGGTTTCTATATATATTTAAGGTTAAGCATGAAGAATGCACCTTGTTGATGGGCAAACAAATTTCTTGACTTTTACTCATTCCATGTATTTTTGCCCAATGTCAATACAAATCTGATTTCTTTTGTAGGGTGTCTACTGAACTCATAACTAGAAGTTCCAGGACAATTCCTGTGCATTTAACCCTTCAACGTGGTTCGACGTATCCTGCTTGTTGGCATAAGTCATAAGTAACTGTAGTTCGACGTACACGATACATTCTCTGACAGTCCGTCATGTGGTGTAACCTGTTTGTATTTTGTATTTTGTGTCTATCTACGCCAGAGGCATTTTTTTAACGTTTTGAATGGGAACGGTCCAAACCCCAGTCGTTACTATCTAACATAGACCAGTGGTTAGAAAGCATCATTTAATTAATAGCCCAATGACAAATGGCAACTGGGTCCGGAATCGAACCTTTAAAAAGCTACTAACTTTCCTCAGGATCGAACCGGCAATCTTTAGATTCAAAGGCCAGCACCATAACCACTCAGCTACCCAGCCATGTTGGTGATTTTATCAACTAGATCGGATCCGTACGATATCCAGCATGTTGTCCACTAGTTTGGCGATGTGTTACAGCTGTTTATTGATCGATAATGAATGTGTGAGAGAGAGGGAGATGTTGTTTACAAACTTGAAGATTTTTTACCTTGACTCGCTAGGCTTTGTTGACACACCACTGTCAGTCTATTGTCGTATTTGCTGTATTTACTTGTTTTATTAGACGTTAGTAATTAGTTATTATTATTTTGTGTTCATTTATTAGTTGGTAATTAGTTTGCAGAATTTCTAGATAGACTTTCGTTGTGTTTATTGAAAATGTACGTTTGTTTACGTAAATAAACTTAGGTTAGTGTGAGGTTACGCCAGTGAATTGTGTCAGTATTCAAATTCACTACGCATAAACATAATTAATTGTGATGAATTTCAGTTATTCGTAGAGTTTTAGTTATTATTATGGCTAGCAAATATGAAATTGACCGGTGACTAGTAGAAGATGAGCACTTTTGTTTGAGCCCAGTGGAATAGAATAGGGTAGACCGTGCCTTACTGTATCAATACATTGCTAAAATATAAAGTAATTATGGTTACCGGTATGTATTTCCTAAGATCATGATTCTTTCACCAAATTGTTCAGAAATAAATACATTATATGCTTACAAATTCCAAATGGCAGCTAACCTATGTACTTACTCCCATAGGGTTTATGGAGAAATTGAAAAGAAAATACCATAGCTTAGTAAAAGAAAATGTTTGTTATTGCCACAACTGATTTAGTAAATGTTGAATTTGGTTATAAAAAATTATATAAATTATAGGCTATTGAGTTTGATAAATCATTTAAAATTAAAAAGGAGAAGCCAACAGGAGCTCCGCTTTTGTTAGCTCCGGTGTACCAAGAAGTATCAGAGCTGGGCTCCGGTGTGCTCAGACTGAAATGAAATCAAACCCTGACTGTAATTTATATCAAACATTGGTCGTAGCTTAAGAGTATGCAGTAGACCTACGCCATTTTGGCATTTTGTCCCATAAGAACAATAATGTTAAATTTGAAACATTACTGTGAGTTTGTTTTTCGTCCAAAAATTATAAACTTGATGTCATTTTAAATGTTACAATAGTGTCTTTCATTTGACATGATTGAAAATTAATTAAAAAAATTATCCACTCGAATACGGTAATGTATTAAAAAATCATGTATATTATCACCATTTTTAAACCATGTTAAACCATTTTTAGGAGGTTTATTAAAAACTTTATCCACGTCACATGAACCGCCATATCATTATTGTGAACGTATTCAAGTTACAAGCGAATCCGATGCAAGATTATCGAGATAAAGTGTTTCAAAGACACCTATATTTAACATTAGTTTGTAAGGTAGAGCCTTTTGGCTGATTGGGTTAACAAAACAGGAGAAAGGATTCAGCTAGCTTACCTGAGAAGATTGTGTTCAGGCAGCATATAGATACACATAAATATAAAAATATTTCCATTTTTTTTTTTTTGTGAAAAAGTGTATTTTTATGTGTATTTATATGCTGCCTGAACACAATCTTCTCAGGTAAGCTAGCTGAATCCTTTCTCCTGTTTTGTTTACCCTATAATTAACATTGTTCCTATGGGACTAAAAATCAAGATGGCGGAGGTATTCTTAATGTGTGATTTTCAGTGATTTTATTTTCTCCGCTGGTGTATAATTTTTCAATTTAATTGTTGAACAGATTCTACTGACCTGTCTTCGCTAGGCCTACTTTCAGGCTCAGGCTGGGCTGGTGGGGCTGTAGGGTCTGCGGGGCCTGTGCTGGGAGTGGGAGCTGATTTGGGTTTTGATACCATCACCACAATGAACTTTTTCTCGTCAATGTTATATTCGCTGATCGGGGATTCATCTGTAAGAATTTTTCCTGAAAAAGTTTCAAGAATTAGTTGATAAATTTGCATATAATAAACTCACAGCACAGAAAAGTTAAAGCTTGGGCTCATTTCAATTAAAATAGGCCTACTATCAGGAAAGCCAAAACTGAAAGAAGAGTTATTAAGTTTACAGTTTTTTTTTTTTTTTTTAAGTAGGAATAAATAAATGTTGCCATTGCTAGTAGAAGATGAGCACTTTTGTTTGAGCCCAGTGGAATAGAATAGGGTACCGTGCCTTACTGTTTCAATACATTGCTAAAATATAAAGTAATTATGGTTACTGGTATGTATTTCCTAAGATCATGAATCTTTCACCAAACTGTTCAGAAATAAGTACATTATATGCTTCATTAATTCATTAAGTACATTACAAGGTACTTCTTCACTTGTACATTTATTATTAAAAACATCTGTTATGTGCTCTAAGGGGATGAAAATCATTAGTGTCCACAGTAGGCCTAATGTTGATGGTAAATAAAACTGCCATCTGATAACAATTTATTTAAAAACTACAAAAGAAGTCTGAATTTTAAATTAAAAACCAGAAAAAAACCCCATGAGACTTTTTGTTTTTTTAATTAATGGATGGCCTTTCAGTCATACCATGAACTCTGATTATAAAAAAATTAAACTGAAGGTGGTAGTATGATTACTGAAAGGACCTACTTTAATTAAAAAACTTAAAGGATTTTGGTGTTTTTAATTTATAATTTAGATTTTAT
Source organism: Neoaliturus tenellus (assembly GCA_030545055.2). NCBI lineage: Eukaryota > Metazoa > Arthropoda > Insecta > Hemiptera > Cicadellidae > Neoaliturus > Neoaliturus tenellus. The sequence continues at coordinate 265,477,731 of CM061531.1, forward strand.
ACCAATATAAAGATGAAAAACTACCATAGATGTACCGGAAATGAGAAGATGTTCTACAAGAAATTAAAAAAAATACATATAATAATATGCAAGTTTTAACGGAGGTTTTTTTATTACAGTAATAGGCCAATAATAAGTGCAACAATAATAATGAGGCAACATTACTTTAAATTTTTGAACTTGATTATCATAAAAATGGAATTTAGCTACCTGCATAGATAAGTCTTTGATTTGCAGCCGGATAGTCTTTCCCTTTCTCAGCTTGTATTCGCTCCTTTAGATCTTTAATCTGTAACATAAATAGTAAATTTTAAATGAGGGTTTTAGAGTATATAAATATAATACGTGTTAAAATATAAATCCGTCAAAAGAGTGAACAAAGTTATCATCATACACCCAACTTGGCCCATCAGCCAACAGAAGTCATAAGTAGGGAACGTTTTAAACAGAAATAACTTGAAAGCATAAATTCTTCTAAGGTTGTTTACCTAGTTGAAAATTAGAGGAGAATTTTTCCAGGAGGGGATGCTAGATTTAGATTTTAATATAGAGGGTGAGTCGGTGGCATAGTGGTTAGCGCGCCAGACTTCGAGACCATGGCAACGATGTCGTGAGTTTGAATCCGCCTTCTTCTGCCTGTGAATTTTATCAATACCATTCACCTTGAACTGTAGCGGCTCACCCCCTTACTTTGATATGATCCACGCACAGATCTCAACAGTCTATTTGGACAGGGCAAAGTACAGGAAAAAGAGGTCTGCCAACCTCTTTACAAAAAAGGTAGTTTCACAAAAATGAATAGAGGCAAGGCGAGACTTCTTAATAACTGTTTTGCAATCTTGCATAATTTAATAGTGGAGCGGCCTTCTCCTAAATTAAATATTTTTAGATATGAGCCTTGAGTCTTGTTTGAGCTCACAACCATTCTTGTAGGGTTTTCATCAGACTAGGCCTAAGTTACCTATTTCAATTGCATCAATCCTTTAAAGTGGCAAACATTCAAATAATGTTGACTGTACACAAGAGACACAAATTTAGTTTTTAAAATGAATTGCCCACATAAGCAGTAGACCAGTGGTTTCCACAAGGTGGTCCACAAGATATAATTAGACAAAAATAAAAATTCAACTCTAGCATACTATGAGGTATCTCAGCTTCTCGCAAAATGTAGAAAAAACCATACAATTGCTGAAAAACTTATATTACCATCAGCAATAATTCTATGCAAGATAATATTAGGTGATGCAGCTACTAAGCTAATAGGTACTTTACTGTTCCGCTCTCTAACAATAACAATACTGTCAAAAATGAATTAAAGATTGAAGAGACATTGCTGGCCAGACTTAGCATGGGTGACATTGGATGAAAGCACAGACAAAAAAAAAAAAAAAAAAAAAAAAAAAAAAACACAATCATGTTGGCTTTAACAAGATTTTTGTAGAAAGACAAGATATTTGAAGATTTTCTTTATTGGTGTGAATTACTTCACATGACAGCAGAAGACGATATTTTTACTGCATTAATAAATTTTTTAATGAACATGGCATCACCTGGACAGAATGTGTTGGCTTGTCTACAGAAGTAGCAAAAATCAATGGCTGGTCACAAAACAGGAGTTCAAGCCCGTACCAAAGCACTAAACCCTTAGGTAAATAGGACTCACTGTTGGTCTTCGTGAAGAATTTGTAAAGCCTTAGTAGCCAAAAGATCGTCTGAACTTTAGCAGAAGATCCTTAACGACGTACTGGGTAGTTAAAATCATTAACTATATTCAAACTTAACCTCAGCAATCCAGATTAATTTCTTTGTTGCGCAAAGAGATTTGTAGTGAACATAAACATCTTCTTATTCACATGGAAGCAAGATGGCTCTCTCGAAATAGGATCTTAATAAGATTTTGTGAACTGAGAGATGAGGTTTGTGTTTTTCCTATTGACACCAAATATGCAGATTTCCTCACTGACTTTTCTTGGCTTTGCTCAGTTGCCTATTTAGCTGATGTGTTTGAACACTTGTATGTATATACAAAACGAATAAAGAGATTTGAATTTGAATTTTAATGTGTTAAATATACGTTTGCATGGGAGTTTGCTTCCGACATTTAAACATTCTTTTTATAGAGGTATTCAGCTAGGCCTAGATGGTCGGCTATATGTTAGGTGATTTGAGTCCTGTTTCCTATGACTTTTAAGGCATGGCCCTCCATGACGATTCTATGGTTTAAGTGTTGGCAGATGTTATTGGGTATTTTCAGTACCCGATTTTTTCATTCATGAATTATAGATCGAATTTGATTGTACATCAATGGTTTTCTGTCGGTATACGCCTACCGATCGAATCAATTTGATATTTTTCATTCTTAGTTACATCGGACGTCTGCGGAAGTGGAGCCAAACATGGAGATAAGGCAATGAAAAGATCATTCTATTTGGAACTACATACAGTGTGAACAAGCACTTTCCTCCATGTCCTTCATGAAAAACAAGTACAGGAATCAGCTCAACATTCGGTCGGATGTCAGATTGAAAGCGTCAAGTTGGGAATCAAACATTCCAAAAATAATGGACTCAGATTCAATTCACCTCTAACATTATAACTATATAGTCTTACTGATGGATGCGCTCTTTATTTCCACAAGTAAATCGTGACTTTTATAATATTAACTGTTCCACTTATTTTCTCACGTTTTAAACAATAATAATAAAGACAAGATTGAACACAAATTTTAAGATCAATCTTTATCTTAAAATGGCAATCTTAATTCCTAACTAACAATTAAAATTACAAACTCTTATTGCGGCTCTTTACAGGTAATTGGTACTGTGATATGGTAATGCACCCAAACATGTATTAGTATTTCACTAGTGTACTTGTTGCTTGATATTGAGCAATTTAGTTTGGGTAATTTTTACTGTTTATGCTTTTCAATCAGTCCATTAACCAGTGCATCCTACAAGGTGTAAATCAAACCTCTTTGGTATGAATAAACAGATGCTCTTACAGTATACTGTGTTTACTTGTTACAGCTGTTAACTTAAAATCTGTTTAATTTCCTCATCAATGTTAATTAAATGGAGAATTTTAGAAATGTTTGGTTAAATATTTTCCAAATTTTTTAGAAACATCTTCTTGCCAAGCTCTATCCAATGACACTAAAATAATTAATAAAACAAAACTATTTATAAATAATTATTTTCAATTGTTTTATTTTATAGTTTATCACTGTTATTCTTTGTATATTTAAATATTAATATGAAGTTACTTGTAGGCCTAGATTTTTACACTGTTATTTTTTTCAGATGCCACTGACTCCATTATTGTTATTGTTAACTTCATAGTTACTTTTTAAAAGGTGTTAATTTGTTAAAATACTAAGTTTTCACAGTGAAATCATTATTTATGTTAGCTAGGCCTATATCATTATGTTACCACCTATCCTTAACCCTCCGAGCGTTAATTTTTATTTAATGATTTTTTTTTTAATTTATTTTATTGGCTGGGTAGCTGAGTGGTTGAAGAGCTCGCCTTTGAATATGAAGGTAGCCGGTTCGATCCTGAGAAAAGTTAGTGCTTTTTTATGGTTCGATACTGGACCCAGCTGCCTTTGGTCATTGGGCTATTAATTAATGATCCTGACAAATAAAACAGCTGATATTTGTCAGTAACAAAGCTACACCTCATCTGATCCATCACAATCATCACACTCACCCTTTTAGTCATACTCACCTTAAAATACGCACCACAGAGTGCGTCGGTGTTTCAAATAAAGTATCTAAAGTATCTAATCGTCGATTTTTCGGCCCAGCTTTTCAACCTCCGAGCGTTTGAGTCGATTTTTTGACGGTTCGAAAACGTGACATAACTTTATAGTGAATGACAGAAACGGACTCGTGAACACTACCGATGTTACCGGGAGATTCTAAGCTATCCAAAAGACTCATTTCAAATGGTGGAACGTGATTGGTTGTTTGTAATAGCCTACGCAATGAAACATCTGGGGGAAAAAAACTGTTACCATCTGCTAACTTTGTAAAATGAAATACATATTTTACCAATTGTTTTAATGTTATGAATGATTAAAAGTGTTACTAATACCTTTAATTTGTATTATTGGAATAAATTAATATGTTTTATCAAGATTATAATCATAAATATGAGTAGGAATTAGTGTAATATTTCTAGCTTGATTTTACATGTGTTTATGGGATTAGGGTAAGTACTGTAGGGTTTTATTCAACATAAGTTACATTTTTTCAAACACTTCTAGCCTACTATATTAATTATATATTTTCTTGAACTGCATAAAATTCTTAACAAAATGTTTATCTTGGAATTCTGATTATGTGTATTCAAAATTATTTTAGGGGAGAGCAAAGTTATATACACAATTTTTGTTGTTATCTTTTAATTTTGAACTTATAGCCTAATTTTGGTAACAATAAGTAAAGGTAAAAATGTTTGTTTTGTTAGGTAGTCCATTTTATCTATTTTCATATAATATGTACATTTATAGTGCTAGGTCATAAAATATCTTTTTTACTAATTTTTACTTGAAAGTACCTATGCAAAATGTTTCAAAAATGCGCAATGCTCCACGGGTGCTATATTGATCGGAGGGTTAAAAAATAAAGAAAAAATATATTAAAACAATATTGAAAACAATATTGTATTATTTTCAATAGGCCTAAAACATTATATACAAAATTATATAAATGCAAAATAAAAAAATTATACAAAAAAAAATAAAAACATAAAAATAACTTTTAATAAAAAAATAAAATAAATGGTATCAGTTAACTGACACATACTTTCTCCCAACAATATAAAAAAGGTGTTAAAAGCTTCAAACATTAATGTCTTGATGACTCAGTCGGATAGCTACCAGCTGAGCAGCGCTCGTTGGACCCTATGCGAGTCTGTGACTTTTAACAACGTACTGCGTTTACCGCTAAACGAAAAATTGAATTTTCTCCGCAACCACTTGACGTAGAGCAATAATTTAAAATTCTGGATTATTTAGTTTTTGAGCTTGATTTGATGGTGATAAGTAAAATTTATTTCAAGACAACAGCGATTTTGAAAATCCAAAAAAGTTGATTTTTGAAACACTTTTTACTCTATAACTTTTGAACGCGAATTTTCTCGGAGATGCGGGTGGTGTCATTTCATTCACCATTTAAAGCTTAATTAACCACAAAATTTTAATCAAAATCGTTACCGTTGAGCCGTTTTTGAGAAATTTTGATTTTTGACGATTTTTGAGGGTTTTTGGGGGTAAAATACCCTTAAAAATCAAAAATTCAAAAAAATGAAAAAAACGCCTGAAATTATCGTGAGTTTGGACCTACATACCAAATTTCACCAAAATCAGACTATTGGGGCATTCTCTAGCTCTGTTTACATCCAGACACACGGACACACGGACACACACACACACACACACATACACACAGACATCACTCTGAAAACCACTTTTTTGGACTCAGGGGGCCCCAAAATGGATAAATCCACCGACAACTCAAATTCGAAAATTTTGACGAAAACAATACTTTCTCCATATACTATGGTATAGAGGGAGAAAGTAAAAGGAAATTAAATACATGGGGTAGACCGGAGGAAAATATATATTTCCAAGTTGTAAGTTAGACCGGCTCCGGTAGACCGGAGGAAAATATATATTTCCAAGTTATAAGTTCATACAAGTTTATTGTATGAACAAATAATTAAGGTCATTGTTTTGCTTGCCATCTTGAATGTCTTGTTTTTGTATTTCGTATTTACTATATATTATTATTGTTATTTTGGGCTTGATATTGTTGTGTATGAATATGATTGTAAATGGTTGTGAACCGTTGGAAGAAGAATAAATAAATAAATAAATACCCCCGTCGCAGCAGATCTGCGTACTCAGCAAATTTCCAAAGGATCTTTAGATTTTGGATTTTCCCCTTAAACACAATAGGTATGAGTATGTAGGTTTGCTGTTATGAGATGTTGTTAGAAAATGTTAATTTCATTAGAAAAAGTAATAGTTAGGTAGGGTAAATATCAAATTGTATTAATATTTGGCACTTTTTAAATTTCCCATAAACCCCATGGGAATGAGTATGTAGGTTTGCCGCTGTATAGGTGTTGTAAGCAAATATAAGTTAAACCCTACCTAGTGAATGTACATACCAAATTTTATCAAGTTATTACAATATATAAGCAAGATACAGGGTTTTGTTGATTTCCCATAAGATTAATATAGGAAACCTATTTTTGGAATTTTTCCGTAACCTGTTAAGCTAAGTTAAAAATTCAAAATTGTTTGTTTTTTAAGCTCATTTAAATGGTTTTGGTTCAAATTGTTGAGTTTTGAAAATAAAGGTCCAAAAATGCCAAAAACCCATTTTTGAACCCTTTTAAACCCTATGAAACCCCGTTCCCATGATTCGACAATGCTGCTTCGCGAACTCATGAAAATTGACCTGGTCTTACACCTCCATACCAAATTTTATCAAAATTGGAGGTTCCCTTCAAAAGTTATCAGTACCACAGACACACACACATACAACACATATACTGTATATGAAAATGAACGAATGGTGTTTTTGGCTTCTGGGGACCTCAAAATGAAAAGGTAGCCTTAAGTGTTCCCGGGCCTAGCTAGGTCTTGCCATGGCTACTACCGTAATAGCGTGTTCCCTATAGGTAAATTCGCTAAAATTGTTTGAAAAGTGTAGGAGTTCATTGTAAAAAAAAAAAAAAAGTGTCGCAGTGTCGCATATTAAATATGTAGATTCTCGGCTAAGCTCAAGTTATAATTAAGAAGGGGGGGGGGAGGGGGGTTAGAACATTTTTAACTTAAGGTTTAAGAACTGGTGGGGTTCTTGTAATTTAGGCCTAAATGGTAACCCGTGATGTGGGGGATCCTTGAATTTTTTTTTGGGAATCCCTGCAGTAGACGGTGCTATCATTGAGAAGTTAATTTTGTTTGTAATTTTTTTCTGAAGTGGCTATGATGGGGAATGCTAGAGCCAGAGACATAGGGTCCTATGATACTCTTGAGCCAGCAATAATGGCTATATCCAAAAGGTCTGTACATAAGATGCCTTTAGGCTTGATGACAATAAACATTTTTCAAAAATGAAAAGATATTCACTTCAGAATAGAAGATAGGCCTACTTGATGGTTAGACTTAGTTTATTTATTGACCAGAAGTTTAGTCTCTCAAAAAGGTGATTTTTGGCAAATTTGACCTTTAAATTCAATATCACACGACTGGTCCTGCAAATTGATACTAATTCTAGACTAGAACAATGGATATCTTTGGAGAAAGTTACACGACACATCTTGAGTTTGAGTCAAATCATGATAAAAATTGGGTGAAACCTTGGGGGCAAACTTTGAGGTTAAATTTTCAATTACCTAAGTGTAACCCTATTGCAGGATGTATAGGACATGTTTTATGGAAGGAAATAGATTATGTAATGTAAGTCTTAATAATGATGTGAGTAAATAGTCTGAACTGTATAAGTTAAGCTTCCTTTATTGTCATTACAGTTGGATAATCTATGGTGACTTATTTACTAAGTCAATGATTATTGTTGTGTTCTACAATCTACAAAAATTAACATACATTTCAAGAGAAGTAATCAACATATAAATAAAAATCTATATTTCTAAACAAGAAGATGGTATAAACATAACATGTGTGATGCAATTGAGTCATCATGCATATCGTGTATGATACTTGTCCAATATCAATGTCAGCCTGCTTCTTTCAGTCATGGTGTTATAGGCTAATAGTTGGTAGCCTATCTACTTACGGTCTGAGAAGGATCAATGTCAACTTGAAAGGTTTGCTGTTGCAGATTTTTCAACGTGATCAGCATTATTTACAGTTCCCAATAAACTTGAAGTAGCAATAAAAACAAAAAAGAAGGGTCGATTTTGAACTTTCGACAGTGATAAAGCAGTTAATAGGACGACATTTTCCGACTCTACACCTCAACTGACTTTGTGTATATTAATCAGTGCCTTCAAGATACGAATGAAACATTGTTTTTTTCTTTCTGGATAAATGTATATGAACATGCATGTTTTGATTTAAAGATTTAAAAAGGGAGAAGGCGAGTGAGCGGAGCAAACGAGCTTTGTTTGAGAAACAAAAGTAATAATTATACCGAGCATAAGCTCGGTCTCCCTGGTACTATATTCTAATTTTTACGTTTGATATGTAAATAAAAGCGCTTTCTACGGAAACTAGGGGAAGTAACACCACAGTATCTAAAATATATAGTAACACTATCATCATATAGTGGAATCATTTTAGTGTTGAACCCCAAAAAAATTGCAACACGAGCGATTTTCTTTTTAAATGATAGCTAAGAGTGCCCTTATTAACCCCTCAAAAATCGCAAGAGGGCACCGCCCTAAAACAGCCGCAGTGGGCTCTTCCAGCCCACTGGAACCTCACGACAACTCGGAACAACCATTAATCGCACCTTGGGAACATGCCCAAAAATTCAAAATGGCCGCCAAGATTGCTGCCAAAATATATATTTTAGCTTATATCTCGAAAACGGGTTGTTTTATCAAAAATCTTTATTTTAGCAAAAATGTAGCTCTTTTAATGCCGATCAGTTTTCATATTTACATTTTGTATGTCAGACGTACGGTATGGCCGCAATTTGCCGAGCCGTAATTCATTAAAATCTGCCTTTTTAGCGAATTTCCCTTTAGTGAAATTAAGCTATTACCGTAGGTCTCATGGTAAGACTCAAGACCGGGACCATCATAACTTTTCATTTTGGGGCCCCCAGAAGCCAAAAACAACATTCTTTTGAAGTTTTAGATATACACATATATATATATCCATATATATATATTTATCTATATATCTATGTATATGTAAGCACGATAGCAGTCACAAAAATGGTCCGATCATAATGAAATTTGGTATGGAGGTGTAAAGTGGTAATTATTCGGAGTATTTCGAAAATCAGCCCGATCGGATTATTGGAAGGGGATAAGGGGGATTTTACCCCTCAAAAATTGATTTTTAGCGAATTTCCCATAGGGAATAAGCTATTACCGTAGGTCTCATGGTAAGACCTAAGCCCGGGACCATGTTACTTTTTCGTTTTAAGGTGCCCAGAGACCAAAAATAATAGTCATTAAAATTTTTATATTTATATATATTTATATGTATATATTTATATATACATAGTAGTAGAGATCATAGTAGTAGTAGTAGTAGTATACATCTAGTAGAGATATACTTGATTATGACCTAAAGTTCCCCATTTTTGACATTTCAGTGGCAGCAAACCTGCATACTCGCATTTCCCATGTTATTCTTGTGGAGAATATTTCGCTGCAACAAGGGTATTTATTAAAAATATATTCTTAATTTTTGATGACGAAATGTTTGAAAATAAAAATTTCAGCGATTTTCAAATGCTTCAATAAATAATTAAAATGGTGCCTTACATCAAGATTTGTCAACGTGTGTTCATAAATAAGCATGTAAGAATATTCTCCACTAGAATAACATGGGAAATGCGAGTATGCAGGTATGCTGCCACTGAAATGTCAAAAATGGGGAACTTTAGGCCATAATCAAGTATACCTCTACTAGATGAAGCCACATACCAAGTTTTATTAAGATATGTTGAGAAATAATGGATATATAGCATTTTATATATTTCCCATAAGGCTAACATTTGGACAATATTCTGTGTTTACCGCTTTCAATATCTCGGCAACCAATGGACATAGAGCAATGATTCAAGATACAAAATTGTTTGTTTTTTTAAGCTGAATTCCATGGTGTCAAATAACATTTAATTATTTTAATTTTTTTCTGTAAAAAAAAACAAAAAAAACAAAAAAAATACCCCCCGTCGCAGCAGACCTGCGTACTCAGCGAATTTCCAAATTAGTAATATTAATTTTGACCAGCAAAACTTGTAAACAAAATTTCATCACGTGCTCATAAATAGGGAAATAAATGTCTATTCTCCTTATGATAAATATAGGGAAAGAGTATGCAGGTATGCTGCCATGGGGGACACTAAAAGTAGGTTTTTAGCATAGAAAAAATTTATTTTGGCCATATAAAGCCATATGGTAAGTTTCATCAATATCTGTCCATAAATAAAAGAGTTTGCCTATTCTCCTTATGATTAACATGGGAAAAAAGTATGCAGGTTTGCTGCCATGATAAGTACAAAAACCGAGATTTTTTACCTTAAATGGATGAATCTCAACCAAATGAAGATGAATACCAAGTTTCGTCCAAAAATATTGCTTAGTAAGTGAAATATTAACACATCCCAATTCTCCTTAATATTAACATTGGAGCCTCAAAATACAATGTACTGTCTTTAGACTTTTTAATATCTCGGTAAAGAATGAAGATAGAGCAAAGCTTCAAAATACTAAATTGTGTGTCTTTTGAGCTAAATCCAATGGTCGAAATAAAAATTTAAAATTTTTAAAAATTACATATGAAAAATGCAAAAAACCATTTTTGGGGTACAAAACCCCCCAAAACTACCCCTTCCGGTAGGTCAATATGTCTGGTTTACGAACTCATCCGAATAAACGTAGGATTACACATCTCTACCAAATTTGGTGTCGATCGGACCGTTTTTACGAGAGTTATCGTTAACCTAGGGACACATACATATATGTATATATGAATATATACATATAAATATACATATATATAAATATAAAAATTTTAATGACTATTATTTTTGGTCTCTAGGCACCTTAAAACGAAAAAGTATCATGGTCCCGGGCTTAGGTCTTACCATGAGACCTACGGTAATAGCTTATTCCCTATGGGAAATTCGCTAAAAATCAATTTTTGAGGGGTAAAATCCCCCTTACCCCCTTCCAATAATCCGATCGGGCTGATTTTCGAAATACTCCGAATAATTACCACTTTACACCTCCATACCAAATTTCATTATGATCGGACCATTTTTGTGACTGCTATCGTGCTTACAGATACATAGATATATAGATAAATATATATATATATATGGATAAGTAGATAGTATCATGTTACTTCTAGGACACTTTTGGAGACAATCAAAAATCAAACAAATTTCACAGTTTTTTAATACAATTATGCAATATTTTTGCCATTTTTTGGCCAATTTTCAGCTTTTGTCAAATTGTCTTAAAAAATATGCAATTTTAATGAAATTTTTAACAAATATGCCTAAATTTTCTACAAAATAAAATTTTTTTAAAAACAAGTAAAATTATGACATTTTATAAGTATTTTTTCAATAGTCGACTTTTCATAAGGTAATTTAAAATTTTAATATTATTTTTTCAATAAAATTTGAATTTTTTTAAAACAAGTAAAATTAAGGTTTAGTATCAATAATATTGTAATAATTATTCAAATTTAACTAAAGCAGTTTCTTTATCATCAAAAGTCTTAATATCAGTGACAATTAAATGTAAATCTTTTTTATTTAATTCTTTAATCGATTTATCATCAATTACATTAGTAAATCTTTTTGGTAAATGTACTTTACATTTTTCTAATTCAACAATAATTGTATATCCATATTTATCTTTAATTCTTTCAAATTTTTCAATTTTTTATTTTTTATTTAAATTTAAACTTTTTAATGGTTTATATTCTTTAAATCTTAATTCTCCAACATTATTAATTTCTTCTAGCAGATCCATTTATATAGGAAAAAATATCACAAACTTGTTTGTGATAGATATGTTAAAAAGTCATTGTCATAATTAGGTTTTATACAAAAATCCATATTTAAGTATTTAAAAATCATAGGTAAATTTTTTTGTATGATATATTACTTTTCTTAAAACATAAATATTTATTAAAAAATAGTGTAATTTTTTCTTTATCTTCATTATTCAATTCAAAATCAATATTGTATATTTTGTTTAAAAATTGATAGTAAAATATCCAATTTGTACAATTCCTTTGTCTTAAAAATAATTTTATATTCTTAGGTGTTATTTCAAAATGATTGGAAATACATAAAATATATAATTCATTAATTAATTGTTGTGTTTTATATGGTTGAAAATGGTTAAATTCTCTTAAAATATGTTTAAGATGTTTATTCTTATTACTTTTTCTCTTAATCTTTTTTTCATAAATAATTCTTTTACATATATTACATCCTACACAATTTCCAATAATAGTAAAATTAGTTTGATTATGACATCTATAACACATATCCATTTATTAAAAAAAAATTATACATAAATGAATGAACCAATTCATTGTCACAAATGCAAGAAAAAAACTCAAAATATTAATCCACAAATTGTTGAAATGAAAAATGGATTATATAGAATTGCTACTAAATGTTCAATTTGTAAAACAAATAAAAGTAAAATTTTAAAAAAAGAAGTTAAACCTATAATTAAAAAAGAATTAACTAAAAATGAACAAATAATTGAAGCAAATGAAATTCATGCTCCAATCAGAAAGAAATTACTAAAAAGAAAAATAATTACATTAGGTATTGATGATTTATGGGCAGCAGATTAATTATAATGAAAAATTATGAAAAAGAAAATGATGGTTATAAATATATGTTAAATGTGATAGATACTTTCTCAAAATATGTTTGGTCAAAACCATTAAAGAAAAAAGATGGAAAAACAGTTTCTAAAGCATTTGAAGAAATAATTAAGGATGCAATTAAAATTAATCATAAATCACCTAATCTTTTACATACAGATAAAGGATTAGAATTTATCAATAAAGATTTTAATGAAATATTAAATAAATATAATATTAAATTGTATCATACAGAAAATGAAGAAAAATCAAGTATAATAGAAAGGTATAATAGAACACAAAATGAAAAAATGAAAATACAATTTGAAATTAATAAAAATTATAGATGGATAAATATTTTACCAAAAATTGTTAAAGAATATAATAATTCATATCATTCAACAATTAAAATGAAACCAATTGAAGTAAATAAAAATAATGAAAAGGATTTATTAGATACTGTTTTTAAATATAAACCACCAAAAATAATAACCAAATCAAAATTTAAAATAAATGATAGAGTTAGAATTGGAAATAAAAAATCAACATTTTCTAATAAATATAAAAATAATTGGTCTAGAGAAATATTTATAATTTCTAAAATTAATAATACAAATCCAGTTACTTATAGTATAAAAGATCAAAATAATGAAGATATTATTGGAAATTTTTATGAATATGAATTGAAAAAAACCAATTTGTAAATTTTATTTTATATAAATGGAAAAGATGTGTTTAAGGTGTAAATTATATAAAGATATATCTAAATTTTATAAAGACAAAAATACTAAAGATGGGTTATATTATTTTTGTAAAGAATGTAAGGATGTGTATTATAAAAAATTATATGATAGTATTAAAGTTATTGAATTAAATGAAAAACAATGTCATAAATGTAAAGAAATTAAAGATATTTCAAATTTTAATAATTATCATTATAGTAAAGATAGAAAAAATACAATTTGTATACAATGTATTAGAGAAATGTTTTTAAAACCACAATTTTGTGAATGTGGAAGAAATATTAAATGGACTAATAATTATTTAAGACATTTAGAACTTAAATTCATGACAAAAATATAACAAAACTAGAAAATTTAAAAATATGATAAAAAATAATAATTTTACTTGTTTTAAAAAAGTTTAAATTTTATTGAAAAAATACTATAGAAAACTTAAATTGACTTATAAAAAGATAACTATTGATTTTTATTGAAAAAATACTCTAGAAAATTTAAATTAACTTGTGAAAAGTTGACTATTGATTGAAAAAAAAAAAACAATTTAAACTATAAATTACCTAGAAAAAAGTGGAAATACTTCTCATATTTCAAGAGTTTTATTTCTAAGTAAAAATTATTTCTAATAAATGGAACGAACAAATAAAAATATTAATTGTCCTTATTGTAATAAAAATATATTATATAAAAATTATGATAGACATTATAATTCAACTAAACATTTACTAAATAAACAAAAATATGATAATAAAATATTTGAATTAAAACATTGGTGTAAAAATAATAATATATATAATTATAAAAATAAAACTTTAGATGAATTAACAAATATTAAAGAAACATTTGATCTTACAAATTATTCATTATTTAATATAGTAAAATTAAATGAAATTGCAAAAAAATTATCTGTCAGAAATTATGAAAAATTATCTAGAGATGAACTAATTAAAAGATTAAACAAAATTAAAGAAAATCCAAATAATTTAGAATATAGATCATTTAAATATATTCAAAATTTAGCAATTAAAAATAGTATTAAAATTGTTAATAAAACTAGAAAAGAATTGATTGGATTATTAAATGATTATTTTAAAAATAGACCAATTCCAAAAGAAAATATAATAAATATTCAAGAAGCTTCGTCATTAAAAGGATATTTTCAAGATTATATTTTAACAAATTCAAATGATGATTTAGATATTAATGATTATTTAGAAACTCAAAGAAATGAAATAAAAAAATTGATAGAAAAACAAAAATTCAAAAATATTAAAGGACAGATGGCTTTAGAATGTGAATATGAAAGAAAATTAATAAATGGTGAAATTCAAAATAGTAATATGTATTTTTGTATAAAACGTTCAGATATTTTAAATATAGATGATTTTATTGATGATCAATTTAAGAAATTAATAGTTAGAGAACAACTAAATCAACCATCAAAAGGCTCTGGTTGGTCATTAAAAAGATGTGTTGAATTAAATCTAAAATTATCTAAAAATAATTCATTAAATGCTGGATCATATATAGAATTACCAAATGAAATTAAGAATAAAAAATGTTGTGTAAATTTTAAAAATAAAGATGAATTTTGTTTTATTTATGCAATTAGATGTGCTATAGATAAACCAAACGAACATGCTGAAAGAGTTAAACAATAACAAAAATATATAAATGATGATATTTTTAAAGGTTTTGATTATCCAATATCATTGAAAGATATTAAACTATTTGAAAAAAGATCATTTGATTCTAAATATAACTATCCATCAATGTCAATAAATATTTATAGAATTGATGAAGATGAAAAAATAGTGCCATTACAAATATCTGAACATTATAATACAAAACTAGAAATTGATTTATTATATTATAAAATTGGTAATAATTCTCATTATATATTAATTACAGATTTAAGTAAGTTAGTATCTAAACAATTAACACAAAAAAATAAAAATAAAAAATATATTTGTAGAAGATGTTTGACTCATTTCTATAAAAATAAAGACTTGAATAATCATTTAGAAATATGTAAATCATTAGAACCTTGTAGACCTATAATGCCACATCCTGGTCAAAGAGTAAGTTTTAAAAATTATTATAAAAAGTTTGAACATCCATATGTAATTTATATGGATTTTGAAAGTATATTAGAAAAGATTGATAATTGTAAAAATAATCCAAATTGCTCATATACAAATAAAATTCAAAAACATAAACCATATGGATTTACAATCTATTTAGTATCTAGAGTAACTAATAAAATGTATAAACCTATTTGTTATAGAGCAAAAAATGAAGAGGAATTAATAAATGTACCAAATAAATTATTTGAATATTTAGATGAAATTTCAAAATATATAGCTAAAAAATATAATTCAAAAAATAAAAAGCCTATGAATTTAACTAATGAAGAAGAAATTAATTATCAAAAAACTAATATTTGTCATATTTGTGAAAATAGTGGTTTTGATAATGATAAAAGAATAAAAGTAAGAGATCATTGTCATTTAACAGGAAAATTTAGAGGTGCTGCACATTTAAATTGTAATTTAAATCTAAAATTTCCTCAAAATATTCCTATATTCTGTCATAATAGTTCAAATTATGATACACATTTGTTTATAAAAGAATTAGCTAAAAAATATGGTAAAATTGATTTGTTAGCCAATACAGATGAAAAATATATAAACTATTCAGTAAATTCTGGTTATGGTTATGAATTTGAAGGTGATAAACCTAGAAAATTTATAAAATTCTCATTTGTAGATACATTTAGATTTATGGCTACATCAATTGAAAAATTAGCTAAAAATCTTAAAGAATTTAAGCATATAAATAAATTTATAAAAGAAAATGATATAATTGAATATGATAATGAAACTTTAAAAATATTAACTTCTAAAGGTGTATTTCCATATGAATTTATTGATAATGTTGAAAAATTAAACTATGATAAAATATTAGAAAAAGATCAATTTTATAGTTGTTTAACTAATGAAAATATAAGTGATGATGATTATAAACATTATATAAAAGTTTGGAATAAATTAAAAGTAAAAACATTAGGTAATTATTCAGATTTATATAATATTCAAGATGTTCTTTTATTAGCTGATATATTTGAAAATTTTAGATCTGTTTGTTTGAAAAATTATCAATTAGATCCAGCACATTATCTAACATCACCATCACTAGCTTGGGATTCTATGTTAAAATTAACAAAAATTAAACTAGAATTAATAAGTGATTATAATATGTATTTAATGATTGAAAAAGGTATTAAAGGTGGTATTTCACAATGTATAACTAGATATTGTAAAGCAAACAATAAATATACAAAAAATTATGATAAAACAAAACCTGAAAATTATATGTTATATATAGATGCAAATAATCTATATGGATGGGCTTTAAGTCAAAAATTACCTTATAAAGATATAACATGGATGAATCCTAATACATATACATTAAATGAATGGGAAGAAACAATATTAGAATTAGATGAAAATGCTGAATATGGATATATATTAGATGTTGATTTAGAATATCCTATTGAATTACATGATGACCATAAAGATTTACCATTAGCACCTGAACATTATAATAATAAGCTTTGTACAACATTATTTGATAAGAAAGATTATGTTATTCATTCAAGAAACTTAAAATATTATCTACAAAAAGGATTAAAATTAAAGAAAGTTAATAGAGTTATAGCATTTGATCAAGATGATTATATGAAAAAATATATTGAATTAAATACTAAATTAAGATCCAAATCAACATCAGATTTTGAAAAAGACTTTTTTAAATTGATGAATAATAGTGTTTTTGGAAAAACTATGGAAAATGTTAGAAATAGATGTGATATTAAATTAGGTGATGAAAAGTTTTCATTAAAACAAGCAAAAAAACCTAATTTTAAAACATTTAGTATATTTGATAAAGACTGTATTGCTTCACATATGATAAAAGAAAAGGTTAAGTTTGATAAACCAATCTATATAGGATTTTCAGTACTTGATTTATCAAAATTACATATGTATCAATTTTATTATGAAAAATTAAAGAAGTTTGATCCAAATATAAGGTTATTATATATGGACACAGACAGTTATTTTATAGAATTTAAAAAGGATCCATATAAAATTATTAAAGAAAATATTAATGAATTTGATACAAGTGATTATAAGAAAGAACATGAATGCTATAGTGAAAAGAATAAAAAAATAATTGGTAAATTTAAAGATGAGTTAAATGGTGAAATATTAGAAGAATATTGTGGTTTAAGATCAAAATTATATAGTTATGAATTTAATAATAAAAATCCTGTAAAATGTAAAGGTATTAAGAAAAGTGTTGTTGATAAAACATTACATATGGATGATTTTAAGAAATGTTTATTTGATGATCAAGAACAATATAGAGAAATGACTTGTATTAGAAGTTTTAAACATGAACTATATACAATTACAATAAATAAATTAGCTTTAAGTAATAAAGATGACAAAAGATTTATTTGTGAAAATAAAATTGATACATTACCTTGGGGGTGTAAAAATAATTATAAATAAATGGAAATTTTAATTATTCCAAAAGAATTAATAAATAATGATTTTGATATAAAATTATATTTATTTAAAACTAAAATATCAAATAAATTTTTAATATATCTTTTTAAATATAAAAATTATTTTGTATATCATTATAAGTTTAATTTTATAATAGAACCATTTATAAATATTATAAAAAATTATGTTAAAGAAAGTTTTAAAGAAAATGATCAAAATTATATTAATAATTTATAACCATATGATATTGAATTTATACTATAATTTTATGTATATTTTTAAATATTTTCTTTAATAAATTTAAATATATTCAATAATTTATTGAATATCTAACATAAAAATATCTATAAATTTTACTTTATTATCATTATAAGTAAGACCCGTCCTTAAGACGGGTCTCAAATTTGTATATAATTTATTATATTTATGAATATTTTTGAATGTTTAAGAAGGGTAACATTTTGTTACCCTTAAGTTTTTATTGTATAATAAGGTTACCTCCTTTAAAAATTTTAAAATAAATATTCTAATTTATATGGGACCCATTTTGGGTCCTACCTAATTTTAATAAGTTTTGTATGTTTTTTCATTATATGATAGGGGGGGACAAATTGTCCCCTCTAAAATATCTATAAATTTTAATTTATCCTTATTGTTTTCTACTTTTTTTATTTTAAAATTAATAAATATAAACCAGATTCATAAATAAACATTGTTTTATTATCTATTTTATTGACGCCCTGTTTTAGGGCATCTGAAAAACATGTTTGTACATCAATTTCTAGGGTGTCATAATTTGTGACACCTATAATTTTTATGTAAATTAATTTATCATTATTATGTAAATGTAACTGTTGGTTACACTTGATATATTTTAAGTTTTATATATTTTTCTTTTACATTATCAATTAAAACTTTTCTAGAATTTTTATATTTTAAAATATAACAAATATCTTTTCTTTTAAACCAAGGTTTATTTTGTTTATTAAATACAATTAATTTATTATTAAATATAAAATTATTGTTAATTAAATAAATTATTGTTTTTATTATTTATGTAGATAAATTTTATATTACAAATTTTGTTTTAATCTTAAATATACAATACTTTTAATATTTTTATTATTTATTTGATTTCCATCACTATCTTGAATAGATATTACAATATTTTGAATTTTATTTATATTTTTTAAAGGAATATAATCAATTTCATTTGGTTTTTCACTAATTTTTGATCCATATTCAACATTTGGATAAAATGAATATAGAATTTCTGATTTTTTATGTAAATATGAATGATCTTTATGATTTTCAAAACTAGGATCAACTAAATTACAATGTATTTCAATAACATCAAAAGGTCTAATTTTTGGTAGTTTTATTCCTTTTGTTAATACATTTGGTTCAATCATTTTATCATCTAATCCTAATAAATCAATTATAATTGTTGTTACTATAATTTTAACAGGAGATTTTATTATAATATATGGTCCATCATTTTTCAGTATAAAATCATTTTCATCAAATTTATTAATTTTCTTTTTAAATTCTTTTAAACTATTAATAAAAATATTTTTTATTTCTTCAATTGTATAATTTCCTTTATTTATATCAAAATATTGATCTATAATTTTATCATCTTCATCTTTAATAGAATATCCATAACAGTTTTTATAATCATTTGGTATATTTGATATAAAATTATCTGAATAAAATCCACTTAAACCAATACTATATTTTCCATCTAAATGTATTGGATGTTCTAATCTTAATTCTAGTTTGGATGAATGACCAATTATTTTAAATAATTTCATCTTATTTAAATGGAGAAATTTTTAGAAAACAAAGATAATATAAAATTAGAATCATATGATAAAAATAATAAAAATGATCAACCTATTAGATTATTAATTATAGGAACAAGTGGATCTGGTAAAACTACATTATTATTAAATTTTATTTACAAAAGATTAATTCCATATTCAAATTTATATATTTTTAGTAAATCATTAGAACAACCATCTTATAAATTATTACAAAAAAGATTTAAAAATATATAATCAAATATTAATAAACAAATTTCTTATTTTTCATGTGATGATATGATTCCACTAAATAAATGTAAACCAAATTCATTAGTAGTTTTTGATGATTGTATTTTAGAAAAACAAGATAAAATTAAAGAATATTTTATAATGGGTAGACATAAAAATATATCATGTATTTATTTATCACAATGTTATTCAAAAGTTGATATGCAATTAATTAGAAATAATTTAAATATGTTATGCATCTTTAAACAAAATGAACATTATATGAAAAAAATATATAATAATTTTGTTGGATCAGATATGAAATTTGATAAATTTAAAACTATTTGTAATGATTGTTGGAAAGAAGACTATGGATTTTTAACTATTAATTTATTGAAAAAATCAAATGATGGAAAATATATGAAAAATTTTTCTGATATTAAATAATGATAATGGCTTGTTGTATGTTTGATTCAATAATTGATAGAATATTTATTTTATTAGTATTATTTATTTCATTAGTATTTATATATTTAATGAAAATTACAGAAATAAAGTAAAATAAATTGTGTTTAACATAATTAGTGTTTATGTTAACATGATTTGTGTTTGTGTTAACATGATTTGTGTTTTGTGTTAACATGATTTGTGTTTTGTGTTAACATGATTTGTTTTTATGTTAACATAATTTGTGTTTGTGTTAACATAATTTGTGTTTTGTGTTAATATGATTTGTGTTTATGTTAACATGATTTGTGTTTATGTTAACATGATTTGTTTTTAACCTAAATTTTTCTTTGTAATAAATGGATAAAATATCTGTTAATGAAGCTAAAAAATTACATGATATTGAGAAAAAATTAATAAAAGAATTTAAAAATCAAATTAAAATTGAAGATAATTATGAAAAAATTAAACAAAAAGCATATGAACCTATAACATCAGCAATTGGTAAAGTTGAAAATAAAATTGGTGAAGTCTTAAATGAAAATAAAAACCTTATGGAATTGGTACCTATTGTTAATAATTTTGCCAATATATCAATACCAGAAGTACTCCATTTAGACCAATCAGACAACCAATAATTCAAGAAGAATCGACATTTATTGACCCAAATTTAATTTCACCTCAAACATTAGATAAAATTATTGGTCCATTAGCACAAAAATATTTACCAAGAACAAAAGATGATAAATTTGGTTTATATTGGAATAAACATAAAAAATCATTTATGATTGGTGATAAAATAACTGTAATTGATAATGATGATTTAATAATTGATGATAAAAAATATAATGGAACACATGGATTATGGAGATTGTTAACTTATGAAAAGAAACCAGATAATAATTTATATACACAAGATGATTTAAATAATTATTCAAAAATTTTATGGGAAACTAATTCAATTTATAAAAATAATGATCCAAATAGTAAGAAACCAAAATCTAGTAAAGGTGATAAATATATTAATTTAATCAAACATATTTGGGAATTAAAAGGTGAAATTGAAGGTTCAGGAATCAGACAATATACAGAAAATAAAATTGAATATAGATTTATAGATGATTTAAATAAATTAGATAATATTATTAATTATATATATGCACAAGAAAAAGCTGGCAATAATAATTTTTTAAATGAAAAGAAAGCAATTAAAGACTTTATATCAAATAAATTAGATGAATTAATTGAAAAACCTGAAGGAATTAAGTATTTAAAAAGAATTTTGGCAAATATTTCATCACCATTATTAAAAGATGGATCAGGTATTTTAAATAATGTTATAAATAATTTACCTTTTGAATTACATGTACCTGGTTATCAATATCTAGGGCCTGGAACTAAATTAAATAAAAGAGTAAAAAGAGGTGATCCTGGAATAAATGATTTAGATAAAGCTGCTAAAGAACATGATTTATTTTATAGAGATCATAAAGATACAAAATCTAGAAATGAAATAGCTGATAAAATTTTACAAGATAAAGCATGGGATATAGTAACATCAAATGATCATAGAATTGGTGAAAGATTAATTGCATTACCAACATCAGTTGCTATGTGGATGAAAAGAAAATTTGGTATGGGTTTAGAAGTAGGATTAAAATTTTAATAAAATTAATTATATTAATCTATATTATAAAAAACTATAAATTTTTTTCTTAATAAATGGAAAAAACAAATATAAACTTGACAGATAATCAAAAATCAAAAATAAAATTAGCATTTAAAAATAAAAAATCAGTTATAATTCAATTTAATATTGATCAATTTAATGAAAATGGAAAAGATATTATATTATTATCTAAAAGACAAATTAATAAACTAAATAAACATAAAAAATTAAATAAAGGATTAAGATTTGAATTTTCATATAATCAATTAAAAGAAATAAAAAATGGTGGATTACTAAAAGAAATTTTAGATTTTGCTGATAATATACCTATAGTTAAAAATTATACACCAAATGTTAGAAAGGGAGCAAAAGTAGTAAAAGAATCTATAATTCCTAAATTTAGAAATTTTGTTGATTGGTTAGATCATGAATTAAAAAATGTAGAAGGATCTGGTTTAGATAAAAAAACATTAAAATATATGAAACAAAATTATAAAAAAATTTTGAACCACTAACATTAGGTGAATTAGAAAAATTGTGTAAAAATATAAAATATTTTAGAGGTGTATTTATGAGAGATATATTACCTAATAAAGTTAATAAATTTGAATGTGGAATTATAAATTTAGATTCATTTGATGGAAATGGAACTCATTGGGTTTGTTATTATAAAAAAGATAAAATTAAATATTATTTTGATTTATATGGAAATATAGTTAATAAACCACCAATAGAATTAGTTAAATATTTAGGAAAAGATAATATATTTTATAATGATAATCAAATTCAAAATTATAATGATCCACCAATTTGTGGTCATTTATGTATTTTTATATTAAATGAATTAAATAATAATAAAAAATTTGATAATATAATAAATAAATTAATCCTTAATAAATATGGATTCACAAAATATATTTGATCTGTTTGG
Organism: Neoaliturus tenellus; assembly: GCA_030545055.2. Lineage (NCBI taxonomy): Eukaryota > Metazoa > Arthropoda > Insecta > Hemiptera > Cicadellidae > Neoaliturus > Neoaliturus tenellus. The sequence continues at coordinate 265,500,681 of CM061531.1, forward strand.
AAGACAGAAAAAACATCCAATTAATATTAAAGAAGATTATACAGGGTGTCCAAAAAAACCTTTACAAACTTTTCCAGGTTATTGCGCACGTCAAAATAAGCAAAAAAGTTCCTATAAACATATGTCCTAAAATTCTTCGTTAACCCGCTAGCCGCCATTTTGTTTTTTACACTAAATAATTTTTATTTCCGTAACGGATCATTGTTTTAAGTTAATATATGGCATGAACCTTCATTATAACAATACCCATTTTCAGTAAAAAAATTATTTTTTTCCAATGTGTATTTTCAAAATGGCGGCCATTTTAAAATTTTAAACTCAAATATCTCAAAAACGGTCAGTTTTATAAAAATGTTTCAAGAGACAAAAAAGTTGACGAATTAAATTATCTAAATATTGATACCAAGTTTGTAAGGATCCGACAACAAATAACGGAGTAATTGAGATTTTTCTCTTAAAGTAACCTAAATTCGCATTAATCATAGAGCAAAATCAGTGTTTTTCTGCAGGAAAACCACAATAACTCCGTTATTTGTTGTTGGATCCTTACAAACTTGGTATCAATATTTAGATAATTTAATTCGTCAACTTTTTTGTCTCTTGTAACATTTTTATAAAATTTACCGTTTTTGAGATATTTGAGTTAAAAATTTTAAAATGGCCGCCATTTTGAAAATACACATTGGAAAAAAATAATTTTTTTTCTGAAAATGGGTATTGTTATAGTGAAGGTTCATGCCAAATATTAACTTAATACAATGATCCGTTACAAAAATAAAAATTATTTAGTGTAAAAAACAAAATGGCGGCTAGCGGGTTAACGAAGCATTTTAGGACATATGTTTACAGGAACTTTTTTGCTTATTTTGACGTGCGCAATAACCTGGAAAAGTTTGTAAAGGTTTTTTCTGGACACCCTGTATAAATTCTAAATTAAATATATTTTTTAATAATTTTAGTAAAAGTTTTAAAAGTCATGTAAAAAAGATTGAAAATCTAGTAAATGCTATTGGTTTATCAAAAAATTATATAAGTATTAATGGTAAAAGAATTGTTAATGTTAAACCAAGTATAAATAAATATGATGTTGTAATAAAATCAGAATTAGATGAAGTTTTAGATTCAATTATTAAAATTGGTAATGATCATTCAGAAACTAAAAAGGATTTAAATAAAATTACAGACTTTTTAATTAATATTGGAAAATATGTTGAAAATTTAGAAGAAAAATTAGAAAAAGAACTAAAATTTCTATTTGATGGAGTCAATGAATCCATAAAAGAATTAAATGCTGAAATAATACTAATTAAAGATGATATAGATAAATTACAATAATTATTTTATATAAATGGAGTTGATTTATTGTCTTAAATGTAAACAAAAAACTAATTCTAAAGATATTCAGATAATAAAATTGAAAAATATAAATGTAATTAAATCAAAATGTTGTATTTGTAATTCAAAGAAAAGTTGTTTTACAAAATTTTCTCCCTAATAAATGGCTCTATACAGTTCATTTGATTTATTCATTATCAGAAACCAAAATCAATTAAACAAAGATGATTGGGATGATATTTCTGAAAAATATGAGTTGAGTATTAATATGATGAGATTGTTTCAAAATAAATTAAATTGGCAAAAAATTGCTCAACATCAAAATTTAACTATAGATTTTATTACTGAATTCATAAATTATCAATTAAAAGAGTATATTGATTTGATTTGTAAATATCAAGATTTAACTGAATATTTCATTCATGATTATGCATTTACATTAAATTGGAATTAATTTTAGAACATCAAAAAATATCAGCAAAGTTTATACTTGATCATGCTACTGAAATTGAATATTTTAAAAGTAAAAATGAAATTGATACATAAAAATTATAAAATTTGACATCATAAAATTATAAAAATTTTACTTGTTTTAAAAAAGCTTTTGATTTAAAAAATTTATCCTTAATAAATGGCTGATTACAAAAAATATGTAAATGATATTGAAAGAGCTGAATACAAAAATTTCTATCCATTATCTAAATTACATTTAAATGAACCTAATAAAAAAACTGAATTTAATATAGATTTTGGAGATGGATTTTGTACTTCTAAATTTCAATTTTATATATCTGGTAAATTGACTAAATCTGATGGAAATGCATATGATAATGGTGCTAATATAAAATTAATTGATAATTTTGTTCCATTTTTATTTTCAAAAATTGAAGTTAGAAAACATAATAAATTGATTGATGAAATTGAATATCCTGGTCTATTAAGTACAATTAAAGGTACTATAACTTATTCAAAATCAGAAATAAATCAGATAAATAATGGTTTTGAATCAAATTTTAAAAATAAATTTGAAGCAATTGGTAATTTATCTCATTTTGGATTAGGATTTTTTGAAAATGTAAATATTCCAATATACAAAGGAGGTTTTAATATAACATTTATTAGATCAGAAGATAATGATGCAATTTTTAGATGGAAAACTAAAAAGGCTGATGGATCTTATGATAATGCTACATTACCAACTGAAGGTAAAATAACAATTGATGAATTTTTTATTAGAGTTCCTATAATTGAATACAAAACAACAAGTAAAATTCAATTAATTAATGAACTAAGCAAATTTGAAAAAGTAAATTTTCATTTTAATCATTGGCAATGCATTGAACAAAAAAATATTACAGGAAAGAATTTAAGTTTTGATACAACAAATATCTATAGAAATATTTATAATCCAAAATTTATTATAATTGGATTTCAAAAATCAAGAACAAATGATCAGTTATTTGATACTTCTAAATTTGATAGTATGTATGTTAAAAAATAAGAGTAAAACTAAATGGTCATTATTACCCTGATGAATTGGAAAATTTTGATATAAACAATGAAAAATTTAGAATTATGTATGAAATGTATCAAGATTACAAAAAAGTTAATAATATTAGTAGTAAAATGTATTATAGTCCAACAGAATTTCTAGATAATAGACCAATTTATGTAATTGATACTACGAAAAATCCAACAAATATTTCAAGTTCAAAAAATGACATTATTATTAATGCAGATTTTGATTATGATATAGTAGCTACTAGTAAAACAAATTGTTATATTATTATTGTATCTGAAAAATTACTTGAATATAATATAATCAAAAATGATATTACTGAAATTAATTAGAATGAATTATTACTATTTTAGTCAAATTTATTGAAAAAATACTATTAAAATTTTAAATTACCTTACGAAAAGTCGACTATTGAAAAAATACTTATAAAATGTGATAATTTTACTTGTTTTTAAAAAAAATTTTATTTTGTAGAAAATTTAGGCATATTTGTTAAAAATTTCATTAAAATTGCATATTTTTTAAGACAATTTGACAAAAGCTGAAAATTGGCCAAAAAATGGCAAAAATATTGCATAATTGTATTAAAAAACTGTGAAATTTGTTTGATTTTTGATTGTCTCCAAAAGTGTCCTAGAAGTAACATGATACTATCTACTTGGATATATATATATATATATATATATATATATATATATATATATATATATATATATATATATATATGTGTGTATATCTAAAACTTCAAAAGAATGTTGTTTTTGGCTTCTGGGGGCCCCAAAATGAAAAGTTATGATGGTCCCGGTCTTGAGTCTTACCATGAGACCTACGGTAATAGCTTAATTTCACTAAAGAGAAATTCGCTAAAAAGGCAGATTTTAATGAATTACGGCTCGGCAAATTGCGGCCATACCGTACGTCTGACATACAAAATGTAAATATGAAAACTGATCGGCATTAAAAGAGCTACATTTTTGCTAAAATAAAGATTTTTGATAAAACTAACCGTTTTCGAGATATAAGCTAAAATATATATTTTGGCAGCAATCTTGGCGGCCATTTTGAATTTTTGGGCATGTTCCCAAGCGATAAATGGCGATTTTTGAGGGGTTAATAAGGGCACTCTTAGCTATAATTTAAAAAAAAAAAAATCGCTCGTGTTGCAATTTTTTTGGGGTTAGGCCATATTTTCTCATAAAATGATTCCACTAATACGAGGAATATGAATAATGTGGAATAGGTGTATTGAAGATTGAGTAAATCTTTGAAAAGTCATCTCTCCGTCGGTTTTCGAATCTTCAATAAAGTTTGTAATAAACTGAGTTTTCCTGATCATCGTAAAAATCTGGGCAAATTTTATGATTGGCTACTGCTGAACCCATTTTATTCGTTAGATGAATTTATGTTACTTAAGAGATCTGAGATAAATTTTAACTAGCCTATGTGTTGTTAAATCTCATTTATGTCATCTATGTTTGTCTGTCTTGCCTTTTAGCGAATTTCCCATACTGAATAAGCTATTACCGTAGGTCTCATGGTGAGACCTAAGCCCGGGACCAAGTTACTTTTTCGTTTTGAGGTGCCCAGAGACCAAAAATAATAGTCACTAAACTTTTTGTATATATATATGTATATATATATATATATATATGTATATATATATGTATATATGTGTCCCTAGACACGATAACTCTCGTAAAAATGGTCCGATCGACACCAAATTTGGTAGAGATGTGTAATCCTACGTTTATTCGGATGAGTTCGAAAACCAGACATATCGACCTACCGGAAGGGGTAGTTTTGGGGGGTTTTGTACCCCAAAAATGGGTTTTTTGCATTTTTCATATGTAAATTATAAAAATTTTAAATTTTTATTTTTACCATTGGATTTAGCTCAAAAAAAAACACACAATTTAGTATCTTGAAGCTTTGCTCTATCTCCACTGGTTACCGAGATATTACAAAGTCTAAAGACAGTACATTGTCTTTTGGGGCTCCAATGTTAATCTTATGGAGAACAAGGATGTGTTAATATTTCACTTATTAACCAATATTTTTGGATGAAACTTGGTATTTAGCTTCATTTTGTTGAGATTCATCCATTTAAGGTAAAAAATCTTGGTTTTTGTACTTATCATGGCAGCAATCCTGCATACTTTTTTCCCATGTTAATCATATGGAGAATAGGCAAACTCTTTTATTTATGGACAGATATTGATGAAATTTACTATATGGCTTTATATGGTCAAAATAAATTTTTTCTAAGCTAAAAACCTACTTTTAGTGTCCCCCATGGCAGCATACCTGCATACTCTTTCCCTATATTTATCTTTAAGGAGAATAGACATTTATCTCCCTATTTATGAGCACGTGATGAAATTTCGTTTACAAGTTTAGCTGGTCAAAATTAATATTACTAATTGGGAAATTCGCTGAGTACGCAGGTCTGCTGCGACGGGGGGTATTTTGGTGATTTTCCCTGTGATATTATATGTTATTTTATAGTTTTGTTAAAAATATTATATATTTATTGTTGTTTGACCATGTTAAATAGTTTATTTATTTGTTTTAAGCCTATCTTGTTTGTACAACTAATCAGCAAGGTGGTTGCAAGGTACAGGCGAGTTAAGGCTACGTACAAGAGACAGGTGAGCTTGGCTAAGAAACATTGGAATGCTCTGAAAATTGAAAATGCACCAAATAAGTGCAAGGCTGCATGGGGCCTTGTCAATGCAAACAGAGCCTTGCCCAGACGTCAGGTTGATTTTGCAAGCCCTGATGCCTTTAATTCCTTCTTTATCGATTCGGTGAGGAATATTGTTGATGGTCTACCCCACGTGGAACAAGACCCCATTGATCTCTTGGCCTCCAGGAAAAATCCTGCTCCAGTTCCTCTCCAAATATTTAAGTCTGCTACGCCTACTGAGTTGGTAAGGATTGTCCACTCTTTCAAGCCTTCACGGAGTCCTGACGTCTATGGTCTGTCAACCTATATGCTTCGCCAGATTATTGACACCATTAGCCTCCCCCTCTCTGCTGCCATCGAGGAGTGCCTTGAGATCGGTTGTTTTCCAGAGTTCCTTAAAACATCAAGAACCATCCCGGTGTATAAGAAGGGTGAGCATAGGAATCTCAGCAGCTATAGGCCGATATCAATTGTGCCCACTTTTGGTAATGTGATTGAGGCTATTGTCAAGCCCCAGCTCGAGGCCTTCTTTGAGAATCACCACCTCCTGTCGGATATGCAGTTTGGGTTCCGACGAGGGAGAGCTACTGCGGATGCTGCAGCAAGGGTTGCAGAGCAGGTTGGTTCTGCTTTTGAGGTTAATGACTCAATGTCCCTGACCCTGTGTGACCTCAGCAGGGCTTTCGACAGTGTCTCCCACTCCATCCTGGTAGACAAGTTGGCCTTCTATGGACTGAATGGACCTGCCCTGGGAGTAATTACATCCTATCTCCATAACAGGACCCAATGCGTCGTCATTAACGGTGCGTCATCCAGACTCCTTCCTGTCAACTTTGGTGTCCCACAGGGATCCATCCTTGGGCCTACGCTCTTCTTGATCATGATAAATGATCTCGATGAAAATGGCCAAACACTGATGTTTGCTGACGACACGACCTTGCTGACAACTGGTAGGAGCATTGAAGACATCCAGGCACTCTCTGACCAACACCTTCTTTCCGCAACTAACTGGTTTCTCTCCAACAGATTCCAACTAAATGAGGACAAAACACAACATATTGTTTGCAGCTTGTCAAGACAACAAATGGAGGTGCAGGCCCCAGTCAAGCTGCTTGGTTTTGTCATCGACAAAAAACTTAGTTGGGAGAACCATGTCGAGCAGGTTTCAAATAGGCTCTCCAGAGTCTGTTTCCTGCTTCTGAAGCTAAGGTACAGTGTGACCGAATCCTACCTCGTCATGGTGTACCATGCCCTGTTCCACTGCCACGTTGCTTACGGACTGCTGCTTTGGGGCCACTCCTGTAGGGTTTCCAATGCGTTGAAGCTGCAGAAGCGGGCCTTGCGGATCATCACTGCCAGCGACCCTAGAGCTTCGTGCCGACCCATTTTTGCAAATCTCAACATATTCACCGTCGTTGGCCATTACATCTTTCTCTGCATCTTGCACGTGAAGAAACACCTGCGGGATCTACCAGTCCGTGGAGATGTACACCAGTACAACACGAGGAGGCGTGGTCAATTGGACACCCCTCGAGTGCGCCTGGCAAGATCACAGGCCAGCTATGCTGTGTCAGCTATCCGCTTCTTTAATAAGCTACCAGCACATGTACAGCAACTAGAGATTGGTGCACTTACGACTTCACTAGCTAGTTACATCAAGAGGAAGGCCTACTACACTATCGATGAGTACATCCAGGATGATTTTTCTGATTTTTGACTTTTGCAGCCGACCGGAAGTTTAAAGCTACAAAGTCATAATTATATGTTTGTGAGTTTTTTATTGTTTTATTTTGAAGTATGTGTTTTTTTTTTTTTAATGAACACTCATTTGACGCAGTCAATTCCACAACGTGGGTACCAGACCAAGAAGGAGGTATAAGGTATAAGGTATAAGCATCTCCAGTTCAAATTTGTTATTTTAAGCCCATTTTAATATTAGTGACTTGTTGCAAATGTACTGAACTTTGACTTGTCCTATTGTACTGATTTGTACCTAACGAAATAAAGTGAATTTTGAATTTGAATTTGAATCAGCGTTATTACCTACTCTGAATTCCAAGGGTGGAACTAAAATAACACCTGTTAAAGGAGAAAACAGTGAAATTCAGGAAGGTATTAGGGGAATTTCCCTCTTGGTGGGAAATAAAATTCTGTTTTCCACCACACATTAATTTTACACGGGGTATAGCTGTACATGGTCAATTTCTGTAGAGGAAGAAGCATAACTTCTACCTAAGGTCAGCTGAATAGCTTTATTATACAAGAGGTTAAATACCTGAACTGTCACAGTAATCCTTGTCCTCCAGTAGTAAAGGCTACCGGTTTCGACACATCAAGGTGTCATTGTCGAGCCTAAGGCGTGAAATTCTCCTCCTACGAGGTCGTCATAAAGTCGTTGAAAAACATTGAACACACTAAATACACACAGACGCACATTATACTAACACAATAAATTCGCAATATAATGTGCGTCTGTGTGTATTTAGTGTGTTCAATGTTTTTCAACGACTTTATGACGACCTCGTAGGAGGAGAATTTCACGCCTTAGGCTCGACAATGACACCTTGATGTGTCGAAACCGGTAGCCTTTACTACTGGAGGACAAGGATTACTGTGACAGTTCAGGAATTTAACCTCTTGTATAATAATTGCAAAGTAATCCGGAAGGCAACAAACAAAAATGAATAGTTTTTTTTGTGTTCCGGATATGAAGCGTCTAAAACGGAAGTCAGTTGCGTTATAATATTTACCATTACACAGCTGATTAAAAAGGGAATGAAGCAGTTTTGCCACAGGTACGATATTTATCGTAACGACACCATATTACTCTATTTTACATTTGGATTATTAATTAATAACAAACCATTAGGTAATGATCAAATTAACAATTATCAATCTTGGTAAATTTAAAACCATAAATTCTTCATTAGTTTGCTTTGAAATCCCTTATTTTCGTAATAGTTGAGACAAAAAAATCGCCAACACAAAGGAGAACGATTGTTGTTCCCTGCAGAGTCGGCAACACTTGCAGGTAGCAAAGAGTAAAATGTTGAATTTTGAACACGTTTTTAACCAAGAAAACCTCTGTGGCGACATCCGTGGATGTCGCAGAAAGTGACACCATTGCTCTTTTGGGGTGTAGCTCACCTGGCCCTGGCCTACAGTCTTCTTGGTACATAGTGTGGTTTGGCTTTAATTTCGTATTAACTTACATACTAATGTACATTGAGGGTTCTGACATAGAAGGCTGTGGACCATATGTTTTTGTTTACTGTCCAACTTAGACATAGAAGGCACTTGTGCAGCAGAACACAAAGACGTCATATCCCCTTCAAGTGTCAAATTGTTCTATTTCCTTGAAAGGCAAATTTAATTTCTCCTATATTCCGCTTAGAGTAGTTTGAAAATCAGTTTTAGTAACTGGGTTGTTAATAAGTAGTGGTTTATTAATCGTAATACCTCATAACAATCAATTAAAATGAAGATCTATTTGTTGTGTTAGACGTGGCGTAGTGTTGTCCGGCGTAGGAATAATTACCTTTCGGGTAAAAAGAGGGTTAAATCGCTTTCTAGGTAAAGGATATGTCCGACCGCGAGAGTGGAGATGATCAACCCCAGGGTCAAAGTAAGCTTGATATTTTCACTTATTTTTTAATCACTCGCTTATTGAATATCTTAGTCTCATTTGCATACTATTTTCCGTCCAGAATCACCCCCCCTCAGGCCTACTTTGACGTTTGTACATCTCCACAATAGAAGGGTACCAAGATGGCGATATATTTTCTGAATTTTAATTTTAAATATTCTAAATTTGAGGAAATATGGATTACCAGTTACTAATAAAAGCCAGGGATATAACCTGTAACACATGTAAATACAATGTTTGACAGCTGGAATAGCAAAAACCAAGAATATAACTCTCATATTAGAGGGAAAATTGGCATTTAATTGCTGAAAGGATCGGTATAGGTCTTAACATTTTAACAGCTTCTATATCAGGTAGCAATTACAACAACCCTACCGAAGAAAATGCCAGAACCTTTTATGTATTTTAACTTTCAACTCACAAACAGTTGCAAAAATTTGTTTCTTATTGAGTAATCCTGACGTAGGTATTAAACTTTCTTAGTTAAACCAATTCCTGTAGGCCTAGGCCATTGGTTTATCGTTAAGTGTTATTTTAACAACTATAATACTTTTGCTCACTTTTACGTGGATCTTAGGGCTGAAATAATACATGAAATCAATGACATAGTAAGTAGGTCATTCATCTGCCAAGAGTACTGGTACTAATTCCCTAACAGCTGTCCATTAACAATAGTTTTATGTTTGGTAAGCTTATCTCACAGGCTTTGGTTTTTTGTATTTACAAAAAAATTATTCACTTTGCACAAGAAAAGCTTTGTTTGTGATTTAGGTTTGGTTGAAGTGTATGTGAGATGTGTTGAATATCAAATTATTCATCCTATGACTATCAGTGACAGTAAATAATTGAAATAATATGTGTAGCCTAGTTCCTTTAGCACCCTACGATATTTCTACTAAAAGAAAATCTTCACATTAAATTACTGATTAATAAATTGAGAACATCCAAATACAAACCTTCCAATAAATTTATAAAATTATAAAATCAGAAATCAGATGACTTAATTAATTTATTGTCATAAACTTTTTACATAGGCCTAAATGCATGGACAAACGTCATAGTAGTAAGTTAAAGTGAAATGAATAAGCTATTTACAGAACAAAAGCCTTACCCCATGGCGTTATAGCCCTAGGTGAGGTAGGCCTCTGCTACAGTAGAACGCCATTCCTGTCTATCTGCCGCTCTTTGTCCCCACCGTCTAACATGGAGTGCTCTCAGATCTTCCTCTACATCATCCAGCCACCGTTTTCGAGGTCTTCCTCTTATTCTTCTTCCTCCTGGAAGTCCTTCTAGGGCTTTGTTGGGGGCTCTGTCCTCTGGCATTCTTTGAATGTGCCCCAGAAGTCGAATTCTTCTTGCTTTAATAGTGGCGAAAATATCTGGCTCATGGAACAAATCTCTAATTTCCCGGTTTGTTCTTATTCTCCAGTTTTCCCCATCTCTGACTGGACCAAATATTTTTTTCTTAAAATCTTTTGTTCCCAAGTGCCTAGCCTGTTCTCTTCTTTTTTGTGAGCACCCATGCTTCTGCACCATACAACACATCTGGTCTTATTACTGTCTTATAAATGGTTAACTTTAATCTTCTAGGAATTCTCTTATTTCTCAATGTGGGTTGGAGTGCTGCGTAGCATCTATTCCCTGCTTCTAGTCTTGGAGATATATCTTTGGGGACTTCATTCTTTGTATTTATTATACATCCCAAATACTTAAAATCTTCCCCCCATCAATTCTGTAACCATTTCCTTCAAATGCTCTCGCAGGCTGCTCTTGTCTGCTTGCACACAGGTATTTACTTGTTTCATTGTTAACTCTAAGCCCTAAAGGCCGAGCGCCCTCTGAAAACTCTTGGAAAGCTAAATGAATAGATTTTTCATTTCTTGCCAGCATAGCCACATCATCTGCATATGCCAGTAGGCCTATTTGAACTAGTCTGTTATATATATTTTCATTTGGATTGACTTTTATTTTGCACATTGCAGTTTCTACTAGTAAGTTGAATAAAATACATAGGTGACATAGGGTCTCCTTGTCGTAACCCACTTTTTACTTCGAAGGGCTCTGATAAATTGCCTTCAATTAACCCCTTGCAGCTGCTTTTTTTCAAAGTCATTCTTACTAAATTTATCAGTTTTCTTCCATAGCCCAAATCTTTCTTTCATTTGATAACAGATTCTCTTCTTACTGTGTCATAAGCTTGTTTAAAATCAATGTGTAGCTGATGGATATTTTTGTTGTATTAATAGCATTTTTCAAGTATTTTTCTGAGATTAAATATGTGATCCATTGTAGATCCGTTAGGTCGGAAATCACACTGATAGTCCCCTAAAACCAATTCAGCTCTCTGACACAAACGCCTTGTTATTGCTATTGAAAGAATTTTGTAAACACTGCTTGGAAGAGCAATTCCTCTGTAGTTCTTACAGTCTGTTTTCCTACCTTTTTTGAAGATTGTACACAGTAGTTCCACTGATCAATCTTGTGGTATTTCCTCTTTGACCCAAATTGTGGAAATCAGCTGATGTATACAGCCAGCTAGTTCCTCTCTCCCTCCCTTAATCAACTCTGATACAATACTGTCCTGTCCTGGAGCTTTGTTTGTCTTTAGCGACTTTATTATATTTTTTATTTCATTGAAGCTTGGAGGTTCTCGCTCTTCTACTACATCTTCCAGTGGCGCTATATATTCTTCCTCTACTCTATGCATTTCATACTACTCACCACAAGGCTAAATTAGAACTTTGAAGTGCTCCACCCACCTGTTCAGTAGGCTACATCTTTTTTATCACACACTAAATTTCCGTCAATTCCTTCTACAGTACACTCTCGTTCATCGGAACTAATGTGGCGGACGGCCGGTTCGGATGTAAAAAAATTCCGATGAAGCGGAGCCCGTCGTGAGTTATCATTTCCGCCCGTACGGTGACATAAGTTATCGTGATTGTATTCACTCTTGTTTTTAAGATAATACACGAGATTTTATGAAAATAAGGCACTCAAACTTTGAACATGGTAACAATGAACCTATAGGAATAAAAACAATGCAGAAAATAAAGACCCAAAATCTTTATTCTCATATTCCATATTCATATTCCACTCATATTCCAACAGTCAACTGACTTCCACGCAACACAGTTGCAGTCGCGACACGAGACAGACTGAATGACAGTTTGGGAAGCGGTCGAAGCGGATGGTCACTTCCTGCCCCCTTCCTCTTTCTATTTTTGTGCGAATACTCCACGGCCTCGTAAATCACATCGGTGGGTACAGATTATGGAAAACGCCTGATGACGTTTGATGCAAAATGTGATACTTCACTGTTGTACGGATAGAACGAATGGAAATTGAAGGCGCTAAAACGGAAAAATTATTTATTTCGTAAGAAAAAAAAATAATATCTAGATTTACAGTTCCGATGAAGCGGAGTTCCGATGTCGCCGAGTCCGATAAACGAGAGTGTACTGTACCATATTCAGTCTAGGCTGAAAGCCGTTCTTTCATCTGTCTTACATCCTTTTAGAAGTTTCTTACTCTGCCTTCTTCATAATTTTTCACCCTAAGCTTATACACACCCTAATAGTTCATTGTTGGAACACACAACATATATTTACTAGTTCAATAAACCGCCGGTTAATCCGGCCGGTGGTCCGGTCGCGAAGTTGCCGGATTTGTGGGCTTCTACTGTATAGCTTAATGATTTTGGTTTGTTTAAAATGTATTATTTCCAATCGTAAATATATTTCTAGAAAAAGAAACATTGTTCAGTCCAAATTAAAAGTCATTAGGCCTATTTGATTTTCCAAGTTCATGATTTAATAATGGGGTTTGAAAAAACTGTATTCTTTCACTACTAGGCTATGCCTTTTAAATAACTTAAATGTTAACAGTATTATTTATAAAAACACCAATAAACTTTAATTTAATTACAGGTATATGTATATGAATTATCCATTACAAATATCAAATTCATGTGTAAATATAAAATATTGACAGTTAAAACTTGTTTAATTTTACCTCTATGGTAGTTTGAATTTCACAATGATCTCAAGTTAAGCACCTGTCCCAGAACATGCCAACTTCTAAACTACGTTTTGTTCAGACTGCCTGAAGCAGAAAAAGATGTTCACAATTAATCTAAAATCATCGTGTACAATTAAACATGTTAAACAATACCTCCTTTGCTGGTTTTCTTATCATTGGTGAAAAACTATGTGAATCACAATATTTAGTATGATCATGAAATTTGGGTGGTTTTACTTAGGAGGAAAAACAAATGACTTTGTAACTGTATTTTTTTGTGTGTCTATGTACGCCAGAGGCATTTTTTAACGTTTTGACGGGGAACGTCCAAACCCCCCAAAACTGTAGGGGTTTGGATCCAAATTTAAATCCAAATTTCAATTAGACTCTGCATATGAATAATAAAAGAATAGTGTTTAGTTTTTGTCGGCAAAAAATTGACAGAGCGTGTGAACTAGCGGGGCTGTAGAAGGAACGAACGGTCTGTTTTGCTCTTTGTAATGTTTCAGGCTGACTGAAACTACTGTACATAACCTTACAGAACAGTTAAGTAGGCTATACTTCAATGAGTAATAAACCATTCACAATTCTAAATTGGGCACTTGCCAAAATGCTTAGGAATAAATTAATGGTTCTTTCAAATTAACTTGTATTTTTATACTTTTTTTTGAAAACTGTACACTTCAATTTAAACTGAACTGGATTAATTTATCATATTATTTACTCATGTGCTCTATAAATGGTTTCTAATGCCCCCAGGCCCAACTCTCCCCTCCTCACCAGTTTAGTCGCTAAGAAAATCTGCTCCTTATCACTATCATATGAGAACCCTACTGACACATCAATCAGAAGCATGATTTAAAATGAAAAAAATTAACCAGTTATTATAACGTAAAATATTGACATTGAAAAATCCGTTTCATCATATTGGTGTTACAGTAATCAAACCTTATTTTCCAGACAAATACCATGGTCAGGGTGGCGGAATGGATGCTCCGGGAAGCTCAGATTTCGATTCTGGTGAGTTACAATAAAAATAATATTTATGATTACCTTACTTAATTCTGTTGTTTTCTTATGATATTTGGCTGTATTTGTATAAATAATAAATTCTGCATCCTGAGATCAGGATATCTTTGATATTATTATAAAGATCAGTGAGTTAAACGATTTATAATTATTCTACAATCCTTAGGGTATTACAGAAGACCTAGGCCTAAATTGTTTTATATTGTCAAAATGGCAAGTGATTGTAAAAGTCTTATTCTCTGTTCCTAATTCAGAACAGTGTGTTCCTAATTCAGACAGACACAAGATGGGGATTTTTGAGAAATTAATTGAATTAATGAGGTCTCTACAAAACGATCGACGCTGTCACCGAAGTTCAGAGAGCTGTGGAGAGAGCCGAGAGCCACAACCATTTCTCCCGCCGAGTAGTGCTTCTTGTTACGCTTGATGTCAAGAATGCCTTCAACTCGGCGAGGTGGGTCGATATGTTGGATGCGCTTCGCAACACCTTTCGTATTCCTGCATATCTGTTGCGGCTCGTCGAGGATTATCTACGCTCTCGAAGCCTGATTTATGACACGAGGGACGGAACGCGGACGATGGAAGTCACTTCTGGTGCCGCACAAGGTTCAATACTCGGCCCGGATCTCTGGAACGTTGCCTATGACAGCCTCCTGAGGTCCGAGATGCCTGAGGAAACCACTTTGGTTGGGTACGCCGATGACGTCGCAGCTCTCATTGCTGCACGCAACGTTGAGCTGGCCCAACTGAAGTTGAACCGAGTTATGCGGGTGGTCAACAACTGGATGTCCGATCACGGTCTCTCACTTGCTCTCAGTAAGACGGAGATCGTGATTCTTACGAAGAAGAGGATCGACACCGTCGTCCCGTTTCGAGTGGGAAGGGAGGTGGTCACATCAACTCGTGCCGCCAAATACCTCGGGGTTATGGTGGACACCAAGTTAAGCTGGAGGGATCAGATCTTCCGTACAGCGGACAAGGCCGCTAAGGTAGTGACTTACCTTAGTAGGCTGATGGCCAATGTCGGGGGTCCCCGATCCAGCAGAAGACGTCTGTTGATGTCCGCGGTCCAGTCCGTGCTTCTTTACGGGGCAGAGGTGTGGGCAGGCGCTCTAGATAAGGAGTGCTACAGGTTGCGACTCGCCCGGGTTCAGCGTCAAGCTGCGCTCCGGGTGTGTTCCGCCTACCGGACAGTGTCCGAGCCTGCCGTCCTGGTGGTCGCCGGAGTCATCCCTGTCAAGCTCTTGGCAGGGGAGAGGAAAGCGATTTATCAGAGACAAGGCGAGATCGGCAAGGACACGGCAAGAACAGAAGAGCGCTCCCGAACCTACCAGCAGTGGCAACACAGCTGGGAGCACGACACCCGAGGACGATGGACTGCGCGACTTATCAAGCAGGTCCAACCATGGGTGGAACGGCGGCATGGGGAGGTGGACTACTACCTGACCCAATTTTTGACAGGTCACGGCTATTTTCGGTCGTACCTGAACCGTATGGGAAAGACCGGTTCACCGGACTGCATTTATTGCCCGGGTGTTCCCGACGATGCGGAACACACATTCTTCCGCTGTCCCCGTTGGGAAGGGCCCCGCCTGGAGGCCACACAAATCTTTGGTGCATTTTCGGTGGACTCGGTCTGCCAAAAGATTTTGGAGGATGAGGGCAACTGGGATTGTTTGTCACAGTTCGTCCGGGGCATCCTCCTGGAAAAGAAAACCGATCTGGACCGTGAAGTGGCCCAGATCCCTTGATCGAGCGGCTGGATAAGGAGCGAGCCCCACGGGCGTAAGCCAAATTTAGGCCTAGCCTGACGTAATGTGACAAACAATTCCAGGTTAGATTCCTAAAGAGTAGAGGAGGTTTTTTAGTGGGTAAACTCGTTTTTAGGGGAGCCCCACACTACAGGCTGGCCACCTGTGTGCGTAATGCATTTTTCCGCCTCTCCCTCAAAAAAAAAAAAAAAAAAAAAAAAAAAAAAAAAAAAAAAACAAAAGGTTCAACATTTTGATTAGGGTTGACCGGGGTAATTGTGAATTGGGGCAATTGTGAACGCCGCTTATAACTTAGAAAATAACATTAATATTATTAAAAACCAACTTAAAACACGTTTTTTGGTCTTTTCTTAATACACGATTAAAAGTTGTTATTAATTTTCAAAGAATTAGTATTTTTTTCATTAGCATGAAAAAACCCTTAGATTTTTTTTTGTGTATCACCTCGGCCACTCAACAAAAATAATTTATTAAAAAAATAAATTTATTATTTATTTTTTTTTTTAGAAATGTTTTGAAGCACTTATAGAGAAGTGCTCTAAAGCCTGAGAGGTTTCTTTATCAATTGCAATAAAAATTCTAGGATTTATTGCCAATTCACTATCACCCCATAATTTTTAAACTGTGGGGTAATTGTGAATTACAAAAAGGGGTAATTGTGAATGCTGTTCACAATTGCCCCAATTCAATACAAAATACAAGCAGTGCACTTTTTTGCAGGAACTGAGTTAAATTTTGTTAATTGTAAAGAGTTAACTGACTCTGATGATGGAGACATAACAGTGCAATGTTTCCGTTGTGCCAATAACGCAAAAACTGAATTTGTGTGCAAGGAAAACGATATGTTTACTGTTACTATTTTTGACATTGTTGCTGTACTCCCCTATCCCATAACAACTTACAAAAACCGCAAAATTACTTATGTATTCAATGCAGCTGTGGGAGACAGTGAGCAGTAATACTGTTTCACTTCTCTAGGTTAGGCTAGGTTTCATTTAGTTAATTTACAAAGTTCTCTCTTGAATTTTTTTAGTGAAAATGAACTAAATTTTGACACTTTTCATATTTTTTATAAGTTGTTATGGCAATATATCGTTTTTATGTTATTAATACAGTTTTGGTTAATTTTTTTTACCTTGCATTTTTTCGCAATTTTAAGAAATCTCGAACCTGCATTAAACTAGGGGGAATTGTGAATGCTTTTGTGTGACTATAATTTTGAAACTGGGGTAAATGTGAAGAAAATTAGTTGGGCTTTATTTTGATTTGCCCCATTTCACTTTTGGTGTGTTCTAAATAATTTTTCTGATGGCATTCACATTTACCCCAGAATTGATAAGATTTGCAATACCGTGCCGGGGAATTGTGAATGGCTTGTAACAATTTTGTTTATCAGAGGAATTTCCTGAAAATTTGTATAATGTATCCTGAATAATGTAGAATCAAAAATATATACACTATAATATGATATTTGTAATGAAAAGTACTTAAAAAAAAGGGTTTTTTGTCAAAACACGAAAACCCGTTCACAATTACCCCCGGTCAACCCTACAAGTTGTTCAGATGCTCACATGAGTTTGATGTCAAAGATACAACTATACAGTCGCAAGGTGGCTCACATTCAGCTCATAACATCATAGATTAGTTTTGAGTTGGGAATCTTCTGCCTTGGTGTTCCTATATCTAAAAAAGGCATTTGATTGTGTCGCTCAGACTTCTACTTAATAAACTGTAAAGGTATGGAGTGAGAGGAAAAGTCGTTAATAGCAACTTTTATTACTTACCTTGAAAATAGGAAACAAGTATATATCAACCAATGGAGCAAAGTCAGTGATCTAATCAGTGACCCAAGGGATCTGGGCCGCTCCAATTTTGTTGTTTACAGACGACACTGCCATTTGTGCCAGAGACATTACGTTGTTGTTGCTCAGTTGTTAGCCAGAAAAACTATGGAATCAGTAAAACTTTAGTTTAACAATTCAATAGCCTTTTAAGCATTAATGAGGAAAAGAGACAAAAAACTGGATATGTAGTGTCCATCTACCAATGCAAAAAATTAAGTTTAATTGTTGCTTCCAATTTATTACAGACTGTAATGGAAAAATCATAAATAAGATAATGCTGGCTCTCAGTTGTCAAGAGTGATCTTTTTTGAAACCCTAGCTCCCTAAACAATATTTGATTATAATTTTGAACATTGGGATTGAACTGTTGGTCCATGTTCCTGACATAACAATGTTTTACTGCTGCAGAAGAAATAATTGGTCGCATGGCCTGAAAATACAGAGAACAACGCAGAAAAACATTAAGTTGGATTTACATAAATCATTATCTTCTTGTCGACCTAGTTTGAAACGTCTTGTAAAACTCTCAAAGAAAAAAAAGGACTGTTTTCCAATCCCATAAATCGTAGCTTAAGAAACAACACCGGCTAAGTGACATTTTTGGCAAAATTGAGATTCTTGCATCTCTATGGAAAAATATGTTTTCTACACGTCCTTGCGACGTTGTTTGGTGAAAATCCAACAGAATTTACTGCTATTGTGATTCTTCTAACACCGTCTATCTCACTAACTAAAATAACACAGCCAATGTCCACCTCCACCAGTTTTGTTATAGCATGGTAGTCAACAAGAGACGGATGTCATTCTGCATAAGGTGAAACTTATTTACCGTTTTGATTGATTTCTATTGTTTTTAAAATATCATAGATAGTGTTAGTTATCATCTTAATTATAAAACAAACATTTTAAAAGTTAAATTAATAGCTTAAAGTGTTTTTTGGAGGTAGGCGGATATGTATCGTACGTAATACAACACCGCCAATATACCCTCGCAAGTTTTTTGGCTCTCTCCTGAAAAGTTTAGGCGATGTTGTTTCTTAGGCAACGATATGATGCTTTTTAATTTATTACTGTATTCCTTGAAAGGCATTGCATTGTAAAAATTTCAAAACCATAATAAAAGGTGATTGAATGAAGAAAAATCCTTTCTATTTGATAAACGAATATTTTGAGGCAAAGCTGACATGCCAAGCATCTCAACCCTGTTGCTTGACACTCAAAAAAAGAAAATTGAATATATACGAGGGTCTTCCAGAAAGTAAAGAACGATTGCGCTCTGCGCGCGGCGTTTTAAAATGGCGGCGCCAATAGAAAATCCCGCCAAATGTGAAGTGTGGAGTGTCATTCGGTTTCTGAATGCCCAAAACGTTAGGCCTATTGAAATTTAAAGGCAAATAAAGAATGTCTATGGTGACAATGCAATGAACGAGTCATCCGTGAGGAAGTGGTGCATCATGTTCAACCAAGGAAGAACCAGCGTTCATGATAAAGATCGGAGTGGGAGGCCGTCACTTGTCTGGGAGAAACTGAAAGGCAGAGTCGAAGAAAAGATTCAAGAAAACCGACGGTTCACTTTGAGCACACTTCATGATTATTTTCCACAGATTTCACGGTCGCTATTGCATGTAATCGTAACAGAACATCTTGGTTACAAGAAAATGTGTGCTCGTTGGGTGCCAAAGACTTTGACCGATGCCCATTAGGCGAAACGCATGGGGGCAGCCCTTGAATTTTTGACCGCATACTATAAAGATGGTGACAGATTTCTCGACCGAATTGTTACCTGAGATGAAACTTGGGTTTCTTACAAGATGCCAGAAAGCAAGCGCCAGTCAATGGAGTGGCGGCATCACAGCAACTCGCCCTCAAAACCAAAGAAGGAAAAACCCTATTTGAATACCCGGAAAGTCATGGCAACGGTTTTTTGGGACCGGAAGGGCTTAATCCACGTCAAATTCATGCTGAGAGGGGAAACAATAATCTCGGAAGCGTACTGCGAAACGCTGCAACGACTTCGTTGCGCCATCCAGAATAAACGACGTGGAATGCTGTCTGCAAAAGTGTTTTTGATTCATGACAATGCCCGGCAATCATGCATCAGCACGGACACAGCATGAACTTCAGCGCCTAAAGTGGGATATCTTTGGTCACCCTCCTTATAGCCCGGACTTGGCACCGAGTGATTTTTCACTTATTCCCAAAACTGAAGGAGTTTTTGGGTAGAAAGGTGTTCACAACCGACGAGGAACTTCGGCATGCCGTGACAGCCTGGCTCAAATCGTTGGCGGCAGACGAGTACAAGATCGGCATTGATAAACTGATCCTACGATACAACAAGTGTCTTGACAAATATGGCGACTATGTAGAAAAAGTAGAGTAAGTTCCTATGTCTTTGTAAATAAAGTTTTATTATGATATCTCTTGTTTTTATTTAACCATGCCAAAACGTTCTTTACTTTCTGGACGACCCTCGTATAATGTTACTTTTAGGATTGTACATAATCAATGCAAGGTTACAGTTAAAGCCGAATTTACACAGGAGTTGGTAACCAGTGGTTTTATTGGCAATTTTGATTGCAGACTCTAGTTTCAGGTAGAAGTTGGCAACTTGAGCTTGCAACTTAGTGCCTGTACACAGTTTGCTTCTGCAATCGCTTCAACCAATGATCAGACTGAATGATTTCCTTTTTTCTACAAAGTCTTTAGAATGTTGTTGTCAAATTCCTCATTTTAGACTGGACTTCAGATTTGTTCACCTTCATTTCCTGCAATATTTCATTCCAGCATGATTTTTCAAATATTTGTTTTTAAATCCGAAAGAGCCTGATTCTACAATCCACAAGACTCTCCTTTTAAAACTATTTTTTACTATATACACTAATATGAATAGACTTCTCATAGCATAAGCTTGTTTGATGGTGGTGCGATCTTCTGCGGGGTACATGGAAGTACAAGTGACATATCATAGGTAAATCAGAATTACCACTCTTCTTAACCAAGGATGAAACATTTATAACTGAGGGTTATGTTTATGTTGTGGTTAAGTATTTTGCAGCACTGCAAATCAGCTGAACAACAACATTGGTTGCAGCGATTCTGGTGCGACGTACACGAACTTTCAAATTTTAGTATCAAAAGAAATGCATTTGATGAGAAGTCTATTCACTTTAGTGTATAGTCAAAGGTTCTATTAGAGTAATGACCTGGTAAATTTCTCTACTTCATTTTACTTGAAACGTATTTCGGCCATTTCACTTTCACTAGCACTAAAACAACCACCCCTCAAAAAGACTAGCGATAAACCCTTACACGCTCAATGATGTTATTATAAAACAACTCCAAATTTAACATTAGTTTTTAGGTAAATTCTAGCGATTTACTACCAAAAATCCTGTATGGCTTCAAAACTACATTTTATTTGTCTGTTCATAAACGGTCATAGCCATTTACACAACTGATATTATTATAAGTACTAGTTTATATGTCAAGATAGCAAATAACAAGATAATATTATCAACTAAAGAAGTTAGCATTGATTGTATATGAGAACACTTATTTTACAAAATAATATACATAATCAATAGCTAATTTATTGATAGTAATAATATACAATACAGAACAGGGACGTATTTAGGTATTTGCCGCCCCTAGGCAGCGAAGTTTTCCGCCGCCCCCCCCCCCCCCCCCCCCCAAACTTGTCAGCGCACTCCCCGACCTCGCATGCCGTGTCAGCTGATTTTGTAGAAAAGTAATAAGTAATTGCTATCAACAAACATACTACATTTTAAGCATTTTTAAAGAGTGTATTTGTTGCGCCGTTTTCATTCAAAAAGTGAGTCTCATTGGATACATGCTGGAATGCGCAACATTGTTGTAACCAATCATAAGTCATAATCGCGTTTTACAGCGCGAAAACGGTACATGGAAATGTCCATGTACAAGGGCTCTTAACTCTTAACTATTGTTATTGAACATTAAATACACTGGATAGACGGGTGAAGATAAGATGTCTTTGAAAAATAAAATATTTGTATTTACAAAACGGGTTTATTTACAAGAAACTAAATTAATAAAAATAAAAAAGTAAGTACTTTCACTTAAAATAATAATATGAAATGTGGTTTAGTTGGAGTTACTTCACACTTTTCTCCTTAATTTTAATCTGGCAAATGAATCAATAACTGCAGTTAAGTCCATTGAGTAGTATTACTGTAAATTCATACTTGGAGACAACTAGACCCTATTTAAATTAAACACTTTAACTCATAATTATGAGTTACAAGTTGGTATAAAACACAATTGAAGTATATGCTACCTACTACATACCACAATGTTTACATTGGCAATTGGCATTGGGGCCTGACGTTGGCACTGCCAACGAAGTAAGCATAGGAAAGTGGCGTACGAGGTAAACACGGGAGGGTGTAGTGAAAGCCCACGCCCGCGACCGCGAGCACAGAAAAAGGAAACGATTTTGTTTCCTTTTTCTGTGCAGCGAGTAACGACACGACATTACGTTCGCCAGACCAATAGGAAAATGCGGCACGGAAAACTCAGTACAGCGGTGTAGTGAATAAATGATTGACGGCTCCGGTCTACCTGAGCCCGAACTACGCGACGTCACAGACTGCCGCCTCGCGGCCGTAGCGCTAGGCGAGTTTGTTGGCTGCAGAGGTTTACGGGAATCGTGTTTTAAAATTAACTAATTATGATAGAGATTGACTCTTAACTTTTTCTAAAAGTATAAAGACGGATCTCGTCTTCTCTAGTTTTAGAATTTTTTAATCAAATTTCTAATTTCAGCTATAACTATCTAAAATCACCTGTTTTCTAGATTTTTTTAATAGAGTTTTCCATTAGTTTTAATGAAACTACTAAAGTGAGATTATATAAGTGTAACCAAGGAAATTTAGCACCGTAATTATTCTTTAATATACAGCTTAGTTATAGCTATAGGCTGCATTTAGAAGAAGATAACAGGATTCTAATAAAAAAAGCCCTTGCATTTGCATCGAGAAAAACAATTGATTCTAGACATTACGGAAATTATAAATTTTATTTAAAAATTCTAAAACCAAAGAACACGAGATCCTTCTTTCTACTTTTAGAAAAAGTTAAGAGTCGATCTTTATCTTAATGATTTAATTTTAAAACATGATTCCCGTAAACCTCTACATCCATAAAACTCGCCTAGCGCTATGGCCGCGGCCGCGAGGCGGCATTCGAGCTCACGTAGACCGAAGCTCTTGAATAATTTTATACTTAATGAAAGTACCTTTAAATAGCCGAACTTTCGTTCTCAGAATTATTTGCTAAACATTTTTTTTTATTACTAAAGAAGGCATGCAACATACTTTTAAATTACATTTAAAGACTAAAACTCCAATTTTAAAATTATTTCTTCCCCAAATTTTGCCGCCCCCTAAAATTTGCCGCC